>CM053026.1:585969160-586569160 GCA_028564925.1 Lithobates sylvaticus | reverse complement strand
GGTCCAGCAGGAGGGATACCCACATCAACACTGTATGTGTTGATAGGGGAATCAAGCTAATTTATTTTCTGTAACCACGGGTTGCCACGGCCTTAGGCTGCCATACACCGATTCGTTTTTTTTTATACTCAGCCAGTGGGCTGATCGACAAAACTAGACAGATTCCCCCATCCACACATTCAAGGTGGATGAAGGAATCCTCTCTGCCGTGTTATTGTATTCTGACAGCAGGGACTTCTCTGCTGTCAGAATAAACTGATCAGCACTGCAGGTGATTGGCTACAGCGCTGATCAAAGGAAAATTTTCTAACAAGTTGGTTCGAGAGGGATCGATCATTAGATTCACTGCTCTGGAACAGGAATGGCTATAGAGTGCACTTAGATTACGTGCATAATCCGTTCCAGGAGATAGCTTGTAATCCAAAGCACTCGCATATCAAAGCGAGTTTCCCCATAGAAGTCAATGAAAAAGTAAGAAATTCGTTCCACATTGACTGCTATTGCATGCAATACCGCATGTGGCCAGAGGTGGGGGGGGGGGGCGCCGGAGAGCTTCGGAAATACTCAGGAACAACTCGGCTGAACTCGGAAACCCTCGGAAAGGCTCGGAAACACTCTGTAACGGAGTATTTCCGAGTGAATCCAAGTATTTCCGAAGGGCTCCGAACCGTTCCGAGTGTCACCGGCGCCCCTGCTCCTCTGGCCAAATGCAGTACTGCACACCCCATTGGCTTGAATCCTGCTCGTTTTGCGAGACAACACTCGCAAATGAGTCAGGATTTAAAAAAAAAAAGTTGCTAGTCTTTTAAAGCACTTGTTAACTGCGTTACTCGTAAATCAAGGTTCCACTGTAGATGGATCAAAAAGCAGCCAGTCCCTTGACCAGTCACATTTTCAGATATTTATGGCCAGCTTAACCCACTTGCAAGGTGTCTGTACATTAATGACTAAAGAAGCTCTCTTGAAGAGACACTATCATGACAGATCAATGGAGGATGTCGTCACTCTACTCTCCTTTGAGAGTGCCTGTTCCCATTATTCTGATGCTTTGACTTCAATGATAAATTGGAATCCCTGAAGTATTTAGATAAATGGTCACAACACTCATTTGGAGCATGCTTATCTCAGAATCGGGAGTGAAACATACTAATCTCAGACACAGCCAGGCATCTAGTATTCTCAGAAGGAAGCCTACAATGGCAGCCCCCATACTTCTCTAGTGACAATTTAGATCCACTATGCTGGAAACTAGCAATAGGCTGTAACAAATTTGATATGTGAATATCAAATAACAGCAAGTATTGATACATTTCTACAATTGATGAATTTGGTGTTTTTATGCAGTTTTTGTACAAACATTTTTTTCCCCACAATATGCTTGATATAATGGGTATCCAAGCACGCATATACTGTATGCAATCTGATCATTCTGGTAGATGGCAAACCTTTGCAGATCAGGACACACACAGTCAGTAATGACAAACTTGCAGCCTATTCTGCCTGTTCACGGCAAGTGGAAGTCCAGTCTACTGTGCATGCTGACATCGTACAAGTATGGGAAAAAAAGCATTAGACCTTTTAATGTTGC
The DNA here is from genome assembly GCA_028564925.1 of Lithobates sylvaticus. Lineage (NCBI taxonomy): Eukaryota > Metazoa > Chordata > Amphibia > Anura > Ranidae > Lithobates > Lithobates sylvaticus. The sequence goes on along the minus strand of CM053026.1, from coordinate 586,567,572 downwards.
CATACAGTAGGATGACCAGAAAGAACGTTTTAGAACAGGAAGTGGGATCAGAACCTTGTTTTATGGCAGTTCTACGAAACTGCTCCCAGAGAGGAAGATGGTCTTCATTCAGGCTGTGATCCCTAACCTGGGAGCACATCTCATATATCTCATCATTTTTTTTATAGAGATCACTGGCATCAGATCCAATGTCAGTTATTTGTTATCAATTAAAGGATAAGTTCACCTTTAGCAACATGATCCATATTACACCCATAGTTTGGGTGTAACATTTAACATGTCAGTAAAGCAGCCTTAAGTAATGAGATGTCATCAGTACATCAGAATTGATACATTTTCAGATACACTATATTGCCAAAAGTATTGGGACACCCGCCTTTACATACACATGAACTTTAATGGCACCCCCGTCTTAGTCTGTAGGGTTCACTATTGAGTTGGCCCACCTTTTTCAGCTATAACAGCTTCAACTCTTCTAGGAAGGCTGTCCACGGGGTTTAGGAGTGTTTGACCATTCTTCCAGAAGCACATTTGTGAGGTCAGGCACTGATGTGGACGAGAAGGCCTGGCTTGCGGTCTCTGCTCTTATTCATCCCAAAGGTGTTCTGTCGGGTTGAGGTCAGGACTCTGCAGTCCACTCAAGTTCCTCCACCCCAAACTCACTCATCCATGTCTTTGTGAACCTTCCTTTGTGCACGGGTGCACAGTCATGTTGGAACAGGAAGGGGCCATCCCCAAACTGTTCCCACAAAGTTGGGAGCAGAAAATTGTCCAAAATGTTTTGGCATGCTGACGCCTTAAGAGTTTCCTTTACTGGAACTAAGGGACCAAGCCCAACTCATGAAAAACAACCCCACACCATAATCCCCCTTCCACCAAATGATTTGGACCAATGCACAAAGCATGGTCCATAAAGACATGGATGAGCGAACTTCTTGTTCAACAACAGTGCCTGACCTCACAAATGCACTTCTGGAAGAATGGTCAAACATTCCCATAGACATGCTACTAAACCTTGTGGACAGCCTTCCCAGAAGAGTTAAAGCTGTTATAGCTGGAAAGGGTGTGCCAACTCAATATTGAACCCTAAGGACTACTACTGGGATGCCATTAAAGTTCATGAGTGTGTAAAGGCAGGCAATATAGTGTATATATACCGTAGGTTGTGGACTCTATAACTTTCCTACAGACTAAATAATATACACTGATTTGGGTTATTTTCACCAAAGACATATAGCTGAATACAGTTTGGCCTAAATCTATGAAGAAAATAATTTTTTGGGGAAAATGTTATAACAGACCCGAAGAAAGCAAGTTTTTATTTAGAAAATTTTTATTTTTTTTAGTTTCTTTAGCAAAAAATAAAAAATCCAGTGGTGATTAAGTGCTGCCAAAAGAAAGCTCGATTTGTGTGAACAAAATTATAAAAATGTCATATGGGTAGAGTGTTACATGACCGTGGAATTGTCATTCAAAGTGTGACAGCGGATGGAAATATCCATATCAGACAGAGCAAATAGGGCACTTCGTGGGGCATATATAAAGGCACACATTACAGCTACTTGAATAAGTATCTTCTCTACACAGTCTGCAATTGGGCCTGACTATGGAAGCATACGTAAATATGTGACAGTATCAGAAACATGTTTGGTATATCCACACCAAAAATTTCACAAATACCATCAACACTATAACTGCAGTTCTAGCAGGATTAAATTACCAGATGAATAGGATACCCAAGCTTACCCACAAAATTCCTTTGCAGCAATAACCACTGGTGCTCCTTTGAAACATCTGGATAGAGCCAATACAGCCCAAGGGAATGAACCTTGAAACAATTGGCAACCAAAGAATTTAATTATTAAATTCTGTTTTCAAAAATCTCAGCTCAGCTCGGGAATAAACTCTCATACATTTTGATGCTATACATTCTAAATCCTCAAAATTTGTTAGCTTTTACCCTTCATTCTCAAAAGTAAAAAAAAAAAAAACAATAGTTTTTACAATAAGAATAAAGGGGGATCACAGATAAAGGAGGATTTCCTCTCTAAAGCTGACAAAAACAAAAAAAAATTTAACAAATTCCTCTATCTGCATGAGTGAGGTAGATGGAGGAAATACCCCCCAACAGGACATTGTATTCTGACAGCAGGACCAGCCACTGTCAAAATACACTGATCAGTGGCTGCAGTTGCTGCTTGACATTTTCAGTATTTCTCTTTGACAGAAGTCGATCAAGCAATCAACTTCTGTTGAACAGGGTTAGCTATCCCCAACCAGCTAAAGCTATCCCCAAGCTAGATGAAGAGATCACATCCTTCTAAAACCTAGATTTCACCAGAATGTACTTGGTAACTGAAGTGGTTGTAAAGGCAGAAGGTTTTTTTTTATCTTCATTTTTCTATGTTCAGCAGCCCCCCACAGCCCCCCCCCCAATACTTACCTGAGCCCATCTGTATCCAGCAATGTCCATGAGTGCCTCAGCTGTCCGGGACTTCCCCTCCTGATTGGATAAGACATAGCAGCGTTACCATTGGCTCCTGCTGCTGTCAATCAAAGTCAGTGAACCAACGAGAAGTGAAAGAGGATGGGGCTGGGCTGTGGCTCTGTGTCTGAATGGAGACACAGAGCTGCAGGTCGGGTGCCCCCACAGCAAGCTGCTTGCTTTGGGGGCACTCAACAGGAGGGAGGGGCCAGAAGCACCGACAAGGGACCTGAGAAGAGCAGGATCTGAGCTGCTCTGTGAAAAAACATTTCACAGAGCAGGTAAGTATAACATATTTGTTATTTTTATAGAAAAAAAATTAGACTTTAAAATAATTTTAAGACGTAAAGACACTTAAAGGTGTATGACAAATATTACAAATATGATATGTATGACAGGTGACTACAAATCAAAGAAATGCAACTCTGGAAGCTGTGATCAAAAAAGGCAGGCAGAGGACAAAACACTAGACACATGTGGTGTCCCTGCAGCTGATTCTTCTCCATTATCTACTTAACATACTTTGTTCTGCACTGTACTAAAGACAAAAAGAGCCCCAAAACAAAATCTTAGGATTTTAATGTTTTTTATTGTAATTTGCACAGAAAGGCAATGGGCAGACAAAATTTTTCAGGGGTCCACAAATCCCCCGTTATCACGGCTACAAAAAAAAATAAAGAAAACAAGAAAAAACTAAAACTGAAGAAACAGTTCTAGGACGTATTGAAGAATGAAAACACTAACATTTACTTCTAAAATATGAACAGTGAAAGGTGTGAAAATCACCATTGATATTGAGACTTAACACAAAATGTGCCTCAAGAGTTGAAACAGGTGTTGTGCTTTTGTGGTAAATCATTAAGACAATAAAGCTTTTAAATAAATGACAGCATAAAAGAACACTAAAATAACCACATTGAGTAAACACAGAATTGTCTACTATGTGTTTAAAAACAATAAATATATTTAGTGACCAATGTAAATTGCTGAACTATGAATGAAATAGGGTAAAAAATTGAAAAACAAAATAGAATTATGTAGGTATGTGGACTTTGCAACAAAACAGAAATAATAATAATAAAATGCAGACATATCTGATTTGAAAAATCCAAAAAAACAAACAAAACCAAAACAAAAAACTTAATTATTTATGCATAAAAACAAAAAAACATCAACTTGAACTTGATCCATAACCAGAATTGCTGGAATGCTATTATTCTCTACCCAATAATACTATTATTCTGATACTTCTAGATGTTATACATGATATATAACCCAGTTGTTCAAGATTCAAAATGTCCAAGCTGTAGCTGAGCCTTCACAAAATTTGGTCCAGGCGCTGTACTGCAGAACAGGGCAGATTCTTTGTGCTACAATTTATGTTCACTGTTTTTTGAGAATAATTCTGAAGGAGTTGACTAGAAGAAGGCCTTCATAGTTTACCTTACAGCTATTAAGGTCATATCTTTGGCCAGGTAATCTACAATGATTTGAGCTTCTTATTCTATATTTAGCTTAGGCTCCAGCCTGTGCATAGATGGCACAGGTGTGTAAGCATTTACAAGCAAAATGTACTCCTTTGGATGGGTGGAGTTTGTCACATTCTTCTGTGCATTGCTGAATTGTGTCTATGACCAATGCACAAAAGGTTAACAAAATGACAATGCAATGCAATGGCAACAGTGGTTCTGATAAGGACTGAATAGTGAAATCCTTAGAGTTCTGGAGACAGTAGAATATCTAGCTTTATCCAATAAATACTGAAATATAAGTTTGTGTGTGCATGCCTTTTTGATGATGACAGAAATTAGACTTATTTAAATGGATAAGGTAACATTTTGACTTCGATAGTAAGAGTACAGTCTACTTCTGAGTTTTTGTGGACTACCTCTGAACATGCAAATTCCATAACAATAAAAATGGGAGTTAACCTAATTGTTCAAAGCTGCCCATGAGGAATGAGGTAACTGCAGCTGGAGTAACATAAAATGCCCTGGCAAAAGATCATAAACCAAGTTTCATAGATATGAATGTCTGCTGACAGATTTAATACTTTGACCATGCATACATTCAAGAGAAGGCAACTTTCGCTGCCACTCAGATGTTAAGGCACATATTGGACGTTTAATAGGGCAAGCCTAACTGTGCTCCATATCTGTGGTCTTCATCCATGCTGCTAATTTCAATCAACTAGAATATGTAATACGTAATCGTTATATGGGAAGATACTCAAGTCACAAGTCTTTATTTAAAGATCTGCTTATTGTGCAGGGCAAATATTTAGTCAAGCACTGCAATCAGATCACTTCTTTCTTTATTCCTTTTTTTGGATGTACTCGTTATCCAAAAATTTATTTTGTTTATGATTCATATATTAGAAAACATTCTGTCTCACTATTTACTATACCTTTATGATTATGTTAGTTATAGTTACCAATATGAATAAACAGCCGCCACAGTAATGCCAAATCTAAAAGTTATGTTCCACATTTGTAGAACATAAGGTTGTAATTGGCGGGAAGAGGTATGTGTGTGAAAAAGGGTATTGAAATAAAAAGAACTATATTTTGGATATAGAATGCTGTAGTGTCTTAAACAACAAATTATCAATAATCAGACCTATAAGCACTTATACAAAAGGCAATCAAAGTTCCACACTTCAGGATCAAGACACTTCATTAACTTCTCACATTCTATAAAAAAAACATTCCAAACAAGGCATTGTCCAATTTTGTCAAGCCAGCCCATTTGAGCGTGGGAACTTGGGACAATCCATGCACATTTGGGTATAAACAACAAGCTAATATTCAGCTCTGTGTTGGGGCTATTGATTATAAACGATATTAACTTAGGGAGTTAAGCCTCGTACACAAAAATAGTTTTTTAAAAACTGACAGCTCACTGTACTAACAATCTGATGTTATTACAACGATCTCCCATGCTGTTCTATTGTGTTCTGACAGGGGGGCGGCTCCCCCGCCAGAACACTCTGGCCCTTGGCTGAGAGCGCTGATTGGGAGCCAGTCAGCAGACCTTTATCTTTTAACAGAAGCCAGCCAAACGGGCGAATGTTGGACGGTTTCTATTAAACCAGCCGATGCCGTCCGACATTCGACCCATGTGTACTAGGCTTGAGTGTGTTCTGCATACATTATTTTTAGCTAACTCACCATGTTCCACCACAGAAACCAAGGGTCTTGGGAAGGAGTGTCACCTTTTAGTGGAACGGGGTTAAGCTTTTTATGCTACAACCAAAGAAGAATTTATCTGAAAATTGAGAAGCATGAGATTATTTTTTACCCAATGTGGCTGGCACAGGAATGTGAAAGATTTTATGTCTAAAGGTACTCTCTGACTCTTCCAGAAATCTACTGCCTGACTTTTTCAAAGAAAACAAATACTAGCCAGCAGATTATTATTGCTTTCCCACAAGACATAATGACATCAGGGATCTCTTTATGCCGTCCCTAACTCCTCTATAGGCTTATATATATATATATATATCTGGTCCTATGAATAAATGCATGCATGCGCATGTTAACAAAATAGTTCTGACATATCTTTAGAATTCCCACATGATCAAATCTATATGTAGCTTAAAATGAACCTATGAGAAGGCTATGCATATTCAAGTATCTACATATTCTTAGCAGCATAAAATGAGCTTTGAATCTAGTCGTCACTGACTTCTGAATATACAGACAGTGTAGTGTAAATTATTCTCAATGTTTACAGTAGAAGCACTTAAAGCGGAGCTCCACCCTAAAGTGGAACTTCCGCTCATCGGAACCCTCCCCCCCTCCTGCGCCACAATTGGCACCTTTCAGGGGGGAGGGGGGTGCAGATACCTCCACTGCAGGTATTTACGCCACTTCCTTTTATCCGCCCCGCTGTCTTCTGGGAAACACACGGATCCCAGAAGCAGCAGGGAGCGTCCTTATTGCGCAGCGTGACTCGCACATGCGCAGTAGGGAACTGTGAAGTGAAGCCACAAGGCTTCACTTCCTTATTCCCATACCGAAGATGGCGGCGGCAGCACCCGAGAGCCGATCGATAGATCGGCTTTCGGGTGCCGACACCAAGGGCGCGCTTGGACAGGTGAGTGTCCATATTTTAAAAGTCAGCAGCTGCAGTATTTATAGCTGCTGACTTTAAAAAAAAAAAATTCGCCGGACTCCCTCTTTAAGTTCTTCAAAGCATTCTCTCAGAACCTTCTAGCAGTGAACACGGAGAAAGAACTCTAGAAAAGGGGCAGCAGGGTGAGCTAAACTGTTGAAGGAATGAACTTAATAGCTACAGTGATTCTACTGTAACTTTTGAGGATAAATTGCTCCATAGTGCCTGCATCTAAAAGGGCCCTTGAAGGCTTGTTTTAAGTGCACTTCAGAGAACATGTAGGACGGCTTTCAAAGTTTTTGCAAAACATTTTTAAACCTATAGCGTCAACCTCTTTCTTTTCAAGTGCAAGAGGTCTTTTGTGGTGATTCAAAATTGGTTTGATTCCTACTTTTACAGTGTTCTGTATGTGACAATAATATTTTTTATATTTTTTCATTTGATGATCACACCCCCCAATTGTCTCCCATAATTAAATTCCATTTGTTTTTCTTTGTAGCCAATGCCCTTCATTCTCCCTTTAACTTGGATGTCTACTAACATTCAAACACAGCTGGTTTCCAAAATCAAATGGCATATCCATGGTAAAGCACTACTTTCGTTGTATTGGGGCAAATCAAGTCTCTCTCGAGGGTAATAGTTGAAAAAATCTTGTTAGACTATGTCACTGTAGACTGATATTGTACTGTGTTATAAGGTCTGTAATCCACAAGAACCCCTAGGCATTTACTGCACAGTATGATTTTCCTTGTCTGGCTATTTTTGGATCTTTAAGTTCCCTGTATTTATCCACACTGAATCTCATTAGCCATGCAGTTTCCAAACTGACAAGTGTGTCTATGTCAGCTTGCAAATCGGATGCATTTACCATGGATTAAATTACACTACAAAGCCTTGTGTCATTTGAAAGCACAAAAATATTAATTTTAATCCCAAGCACTAAATAATTTATAGACAAGGTATATTTTTTGTTTGTTTTTTTGCATGGTAAATTCCTGCCTTTACACTTTGGAGACTACCCATCACTTCCTGTACTGGTGACTGCATAGGAATAAAGAAAGCAATAAAACCTGACAGAGGTAACCCTTCCCCAATTAATCATAAGCTTTGTTCTACTTCTCCTTTCAGTGTTCAGTCACTGGGGAGGATCCATAATGACTTGGGCTCAGAGCAAGTAAGTTGAATGATGCTGGCTTTCAGAGCAAGGACATCTAATGGCAGAAGGAAAAACGGGGGGGGGGGGGGGGGATATCTGAATTATCTGAGAATATTGCAGCAAAAGCTGTTTTTTATGTTATCTTTAAAAGAGAAGTATGGGTTTCCTTTTTTTTCTATTCTATGTGAGCTGCTGATCTTTCCAGCTCTCTCAGAAGTGCCCCCATTCTGTTAAAATCTGGCTAAATACCTGTGGGAGGGTCTACAGACTTTCATACAGTGTAATACTGACAATGGTCTGGCTCTGGAGTCTGGATCCACCCACTTTCCTGTCATTTTGCTTCATTGATGTCCTCTCTCTGCTCGTTCACGAGACTTCACAGAGTGTAGCTGCTCCCCCTAACTTCTCTCTCTCCTCCGTTCTCTCTCTCTCTCTCTTCTCCTTCCCCCTCCCCTCTCCCCCACAGCATGTTTCAATGGTCAGAAGAGTCAGCAGAGATAAGAGCATTTCAGTCAGTGGCTAAGGTAGGATAAGTCACTGATAGTTCGGTGTATGTAAATGTCCTCTACATATTACTATCTACCAGAGTGAAAACAATATATTTGTAAAGCAGAATACACATATGGATGTGACAGCACACAGGCATTCCATGCATTACTGGTATAGTAAAATGAATTAAAATCAGAGCTAACATTGTGAATGAATCCTTTTATTGACTATCTGGATTTTTATATGAGACAATGAAATCTTCCATTTACATCTACTTCTTTTTTCATACTGAAGCCCAGAGCTTCTCAGACATTGACAGAGCTTTGCTCCCCCATAATTGGTGTATTACCTAGTACCCCTATAGTAATAATGTTTCCTTCATTGTAAATAGAGTATTACAGGATCACATGCTGTACAGTGTCATCACATGCTGTACAGTGCCATCACATGCCGTACAGTGTCATTACATGCCATACAGTGCCATCACATGGCGTGCAGAGTCATTACATGCCGTACAGAGTCATCACATGCCGTACAGTGGCATTATATGTTGTACAGTGTCATCACATGCCTTACAGAGCCATCACATGCCATACTGAGTCATTAAATGTTGTGCAGTACCATCACATACCGAACAGAGTCATTACATGTTGTACAGTGCCATCACATGCCATACAGAGTCATTACATGTTGTACAGTGCCATCACATGCCATACAGAGTCATTACATGTTGTACAGTGCCATCACATGCTGTACAGTGCCATCACATGCCGTGCAGAGTCATCACATGCCGTGGAGTGTCATTACATGTTGTACAGTGCCATCACATGCCGTACAGTATCATTACATGCCGTACAGTGCCATCCATTGCTGTACGGGGATGGGGATGATGGGACTGTATAGGAGTACAGTGACAGAGGGATGATTTGTATGTACAATAAAGGAGACTCTGGGGACATATCGGGGATCACTTTAGATGTGGGGGAGTTGTCAGTCTCCCTCTCCTATGTACTATACAAAGGTAGGCTCTCTACGCATAGCACTGTGTACATTTCAGAGAACAGTCACAGGGCACAGGTCGAAGGTGATGGAAAGAACTCTGGATAGCCGCACACCGAAATTGATTTTGTGTGTTGTTTATTCCAAAATGAAGATCACATCAAATCATTCACAACAAACCGGTGTTACAAGATTAGCTAACAGGGCACAGGTCACTATGCTCCTCACCATGTCTCCTCTTATGATCTAGTACAGTGCTATGTGTAGAGAGATTACCTGTGTTAATTTATGGACATGAGAAGTGACTCTCCCCCCTCCCTCCATCGGCTGGAGGAGACGCTGATACAGACTTTGAATGAGTGAGGGTTGAGGGGGGAATTCAGAGGACACAGGAACATCAAAGCCCAGGGGAGAGGAAAGCTTGCAGATAACAGCCAGGGAAAGGTGAGGAGACGTCACTGTTTGTATCACACTGTCTTTGCTTCCTGGTTTTAGCTGGGGACATGCTATCATGGAAACAGAGGCATGTGAAGAACGTGCTCGTTCTAGATAGCAGCCTGGGTGTGCACCTCTTCACCAAACACACCCATATGTCCTCCAGAGGGAGGGAGTGAAGGAGAGGCTGGATTGTGGAGATGTTTCCACCCCCTGTAAACTTTTGAGCTGAGAAAGAACCATTAGAGGCTGATTCTGGGATCTTCAAAAGACTATTCTGCTAAAACTAAAGGACTGGGGAAATAAATAAATGCAATGCAGGTATGAGGTTAGCATATACTACCTAATTTTGCATTCCAATACTTCTCCTTTAAATTGACTATTCTTTTTTTTTTTTTTCATTTTTGACTGGAAACCTGCTTGACTTTACACATTAGGTATTTGTGATGAACTGTGCCATATGCATTAGTCCAAAGTCCAAAAATAGTACATCCATATTCGTCCCTCTGTCTAAATTTCTTACTTCCTCATAAAAAAGTAGATTTGTATAACAATGTCTGTTGGTCCTTTAACATTCCCTCAAATATCTTTGTAAAAATGTTTTTCAAATATTAATTTCTATTTGGCTTTCATTTTGCTCATATAACTCAGAATGAGTGGTGTAAATTACATATGCAATTCTTAGCTTTAAACTGATTCAGTTTCAGAAGGTTGTTTTGGCTACCAGAGAACAAGTAGCTACAAGAAACAAAAACCTTTTAGCTGGGAACGGATGGGCACACCGTTGGGTACTGGAACTGGACAAACTTTGATCAGTGGCCCCCTCATTCGATCAAGTTTTACTGAAGACGTGGAATTTGTTTGCCGAACAGAAGCTGCATCCAATCAGATGCAGCTGCTGTTTGGGTATTTTAACAGCCAGTGTGGCCACCTGTCAAAATACAAAGGCTGCAGTGGGGAATTCATCCATCCGCAGAAAAAATATCCATTTATGGCCAATAAAGAATGACCAAAAGGTAAAACGTTTAAAAAAAAAAAAAAGGTTTAAAAAAAAAAAAAAACCTGTTAGGTTTTTAATTGCGGTCTGTACCTCCATTAGGTAGATTCACCCTCTCCATTTTTCCTGTTTACTGTTACAACCAAAAGCGAAGGATTTCCAAATTTGGGGTGTCAACAGAACAGGAATAGAGAGGAAATGTTCCAATAGGATCACTAATTCTGGTGACAAAAAACACTAACAGGGGTTTTAACCCTCCCTTACACTATCCAAAATGAAAAGTGTGCCTTTATCTATACCTTAGGTCTATATCATCTACAAGAACTGTTAGGTAATTCTTCATTCTTGCAAGAAATATATAGCTTGTGACTTGTGTATATGAAAATGCTACTTGTCTCTGACTTTGAGTCATTGACCTGAAACAAATATACGGATATTTGAATACATTCTAATTTTACTGGTCCCAAACTATTACTTTAGTGAAAACATTGAATCCAGAGAGATCCAGACAACTAGAAGTTAAGGGAGTTTACCAATGATAGTTCTTTCAGTATAGGTTTCCTTTAATGAGTATAAATCCTAACAATAAACTTCTTATTTTCTCCCTTTTTGCTCTGGTAAACAAACAATTAAAAGTGTTTTGTTATATCTGTTCGATAAGTGCAAAACATTACCTAATTATCAGTTATTATGATTATAGATGGGCAAGTGGGTGGATTTGAGTAGTTTAGCCCAAAAAAAAAATGGGCAAGGCTGACATTACTCAGACCACCAAAAGGCTGTGCTTTGTTAGAAGATAAGGGCATTTCTGGCAGATCAATGGGTATTTTTCGGGACTTGCATGGTCTCTAAAGGAAAAAAAACTTAGGGAAATGTTCATATATTGCTTATATATGCTGCATATGTTTTTTTGTTTCCGTTGTATTTTCACATACACATTAAGTATACCTGCAGCTATCCTGTTGTACAACATCACCACTGCTGGAGCTCAAAACAGCCCTGAATAACTAAGGGGGAAACATCCCATAAAAAAAGATATATTTGTTAGGAAAATTACTCATTTTGAATAGTAATGTCAATAAAATTACACAAGGTTCGAAAGCTGTAGTAAAAAATGTCTTGTTATTGTTTCGGCATCTTTACGCACTTGCTAAGCAGCACCTTGCTGCAAGAAAATAATTATTCCACTTGTACTCTTGAAACCACATAATGAAAAACACATGCACTCAATCTGTTTGGTCGAAAGACATGCCACACAGCACTAAGCTATGTGAAATAATCATATCCATGAACACACATTGAGATAGAGTGACTTGAACAAGATAGTGGAAATATTTTGGCAGACATTAAAGTAAATAGCTGTGAGAAAGCTAATACCAACTCATTGAGTTCCAGGGTAACCAGATCCTCCCACAAGGATGCAAGTGAGTTTAACCTTTTGAAATAATTGAAATAACAGCATTATGTCTAATTTCAAAGTCCTCACCTATATCATGCTTTTCAAATGCTTCCTTGTTCTTAAGTTGGTATGAACATTTGGCTGTTTCCCATATCCCATAGCAGCAATTACATTTTAGCGTTCATTTTAACCTACAGAAGTACAATTAAACATGGAATCCAAACAGCTGCTATGGGCAATAATTTAACTTTTAATCGCTTTGGCTTTCTTAAAGTAAACCTGTATTTGCCCATTCAGAAGAAAATGACACATGATTTAGGTGCCTGAGCACCATGTTGCTTGTATTCACATTTCATTCATTTACCCGCCACTATGAAAATCCAAAGGTGCAAAAAGAAGAAGCCTTGTGTATGTTCTAATGCCCGGTACACACGATCAGAAAATAGCATGAAAAATACCGCTTTTGAAGCGATTGTACGATAATCAGATCGTTAGTACAAAGCTTTCGAGAGACGATTAGGACAGTTGATCCAATAATATTTGATCGGACATGCACAAATCTTTTTTTCGTACGATGCCAGATCGTACGATTTTCACTTAATCAGTTCAGCTGTCTTTCGAAAATGCAATACAAATGCATTACAACACATGACATCACTTCCACAGTTTTATTCTGTCGTACGAAAATTTTCGTGACTTTAGTAAACTCTTCAGATTTGATCTGAGATTAGCATGCAAAAAAAAAAAACCGGACGATCATTCGTCTGATAATCTTATTGTGTGTACCGGGCTTAAGTCACCCTGGTCAGTGCTTACACAGGGCTGGGGACTTTCAACTCACCCCACCCTCAGGTGACAGCACCCCACCCTGTCATATGCTCCCCCATACAGGAAGAACATGGTAGTTCCACTAATTTCAAGCAGCCAAATAGAGCAGTTGGTGAGCAGAAGGTGGGGTGGGCTGGGTACTAATGTAAATGTATAATTTTGTCTTGCATTTGCTAAGCATAGGTACATGTTAAATTAATACTGGTGATAAGATATTTTTACTAGTATTGAGAAAAGGGTTGCATTAAGTTCCCTTACTTTAAAACTTTCCACCAGGTAGTTAAGGCAGATTTGTTTTTTTTAAAGTCTGGTCTGGTTGTGATTATAAAGACCTATTTAGGTATTTATTTAGAGATGATCTTCAAGGGTATAGCACCTTACATGATATGCGCATTATTAGTGGCACTGGTAGGCTGAGCCACCCACTAAGGTCTTATATCTATCAGAATTTTATTTTTTTGGTGATAATGCCCACCTGGTGTACCCATGATTATAAACAGGCAGAATCTGATTTAATGTGGCAACAAGCAAACAAAACTGGAAAACCTTTAACACCTGTACATTTGGGAAGACCTATAAATCTGCAAATAGGACTAGGGAATGTAGACACTGTCATTGTTTTTTATTTTCAGTAATGAAGGTTTGGCATATTTTTTAAAACTGATATTTAGCTCCCACCTACGTAATAACCCCTCCATTTGCATTAGGTATCTGGCCAGATTGTGATTGTTATAGTAATACAACCCCATTTCCAATAAAGTTGTGTAAAATCTACATAAAAACAGAATGCAATGATTTGCAAATCTCACAAACCAATATTGTATTCACAATAGAGAATATATCAAATGTTTAAAATTTACTATTTTAAACACAAAATAAGGTAATTTTGAAATTGATGGCGGTAACACGTCTCAAAAAAGTTGGGACATGACCATGTTTACCAGTGTGTAGTATCCCCTCTTCTTTTTACAACAGTAAATGTCTGGGAACTGAGGAGACCAGTTGCTGGAGTTTTGGAAGAGAAATGTTGCCCAATTCTTGCCTGATAAAGGATTCTACCTCCTCAACAGTCCTGTATCTTCTTTGTTGCATTTTGTTTGTTTAAAGATGCACCAAATATTTTCCATTGGGTCAAGGTCTGGACTGCAAGCAGGCCAGTTAAGCACAACAAACCCTAAAAGTGGGAGAGGAGGGGAAAGGAGGTGTTAGAGCAGAACTACCTTTTTAGGGTAAAGTTCTGCCTTAACTTGCATTTTTTGATGCCACGGCAAACTGTGTTCACAGAAAGTGCTTTTTGGAAGTATTTCTGAGTCCATGCAGTGATGTCCATCAGAGAATCATGCCTGTTTATAATGCAGTGCCATCTGAGGGCCTGAAGATCACCGACATCCAATATTGCGTTTTGTCCTTTTCCCTTGTACACAGAGATTTCTCCAGATCCTCAAAATCGTTTGATGATATGAGGTACTGTAGATGATAATCTATTTAAAGTCTTTGTAGTTTTACATTGAGGAACATTACTCTGAAATTGTGCAACGATTTTTAGATGCATCTTTTGACTGATTGATGAACCTCTGACCATCTTTACTTCTGAGAGGCTCTCACTCTCTAAGATGCCTTTTTTATGCCCAGTCATGTTACTGACCTGTTGCTAATTAACCTAAATAGGTGAAAAATGTTCTTCCAGCTCTTCCTTGTTAGTAGCACTTACTTTGCTTGCTTTTTCTTGCTTCGTCCCAACTTTTTTGGGAGGTGTTGCTGCCAAAATTACCTTATTTTTTTCTTAAAATTGTAAATTTTTTCAATTTAAACATTTGATTTGTTTTCTATTTTCTATTGTGAAAACATTTGAGTTTATGAGATTTGAAAATCATTGTATTCTGTTTCTATGTAGATTTTACATAGTGTCCCAACATTTTTGGAATTGGGGTTGTATTGTCAGTTGAATTGGGGTTGTATTGTCAGGCTGAATGTCAGTTACTATTTCACTTCCAAGGTAAGGAACGACACAGTAAGCCTTAAACAGAACAAAATCGTCATCACTGAAAGGACCAAGAAGAGCACCCTCCTCCCCTATCCTTTTCCTTCACAGCATTATATTTATTTCCTATTTACAAGTGTAGTTTAATCAGTGCATTAAGTATATTAACACATCAAAGCTACAAACATAAAAATAACTTGAAGGGACAATGATATCTGACCTTAATTCCACACTGAACCACTTTGTGTATGTCCAGAAAAGGCTCCTTTACTAAATCACCTTCAGGAGTAAGAATCTTCACTTGGCCTTCCCTTTCAAGGATGAAGAGACGGTGTGATCCATCTCCACTGTGCATTGCTCCAACAGGCTGTCTCAGGCCTCTGATAACCTCCTGTATGCAGAAGCAGTTGTGCTTGTGTTTCCTACAAATATATAAAAAGGTGTTAAAATTATGCAATGCACAAAGAGTATTTCTAAATATAATTTATAGTTAACAACAGTCTTAGAAACAATAATTTATATAACAGTTCTGTTGTTTTATCCATCTGGTGTTTAGGTCTTTGGAACACTACTTCTGATACATAGGACTTTGAGATGTGGTTAGGACCTGATAGTGTTCTTGAATTGACCCATCATAACCATTTTCTTTGACAGTGCTCCAGTTCCTAATCAAAGTGGGTTTTACAAAGATAAGAGGCCAAGGGACAGTAAGGTATTGTACACCAATGGAGGCCTAATTTGGCCATTATGTTTCAGTCATCACTTCTGTGTTGTTTGCTATCACTTTATTGAACTCTGAAGTCTGTGACATAATCTGGTAAACTATAACTATCACCCTGAGACATTTTACACTTGTTCCCTTGAAATGGTTGTGTGGTACAAGGATACTTTAATGTCTGGACAATGTTAAGGCAGAACTGTAAGTATACAAGATAGTATAATGTTGCTGTTGCTGACAACAGGATGTACAGGGGGGTGCTGGATTAAAAAAGATGTAAACCCTAACTGGGTTACATTTTTTTAAGCTAAAGCATTGTGAATCATAAACATATACAATGTTTTTAATAAAACACTTTTTTCCCCATTATTTTATTCTTTCTTGCATCTCAGTGCTGCTGATTTCTTCCACACTCTTTCAGTCACTTTCTGTCCACATCTACTCACTCTAGCTTTGGCTGCACATCATCGCTTTGGACAAGCAGACATCGGTGGACTATACTTGTGCAATGTATGTCAGCAAGGCAGCTGAAATCTCTACTATTGATGATGAGCTTGGGTTTTGTCCAAACCTATGTTTGGCCGAACCCAGAAGGAATCATCTTCCAGAGGGAGAATCCTCACCCAACAGTATTCACCAGCAGTGCATGTAACAGGGTGGCAACACAGGGGAACAAACTGGGAAGACAGTTGCCACCTTACCGAAGTGCCTGCACAAATTCCTTTGTAACAGAATCACCTGGTATTCTTTTAATTAAAAAGGTTGAAAACAACTTTTGAAATAAAATAATATATTAAAGCTTAAGTAATATTTGAACAAATGAAAACCCTGCAAACTTTACAGGGAGAATACAGGTGGCATGAATCACGCCTTCTGCAGCCAGCTGAATATAGGTGGCATAAATTCCAATAGTGAGATGGTGCTCTGGAGTGTGAGAGAGATTTTAGAGACTTAGGTTGATTCACACCAACAATTTCCACCCATAAGAGGATATTGATTGAATTTGCAGTCAGCTAAATTAGGAGTCTACAAGGTATTTAAAAAGGTATCACTGTAATTGCCATTGTTATTTTCCTGTTAAAAACATTCAAAATAGTTTGATATTTCATTGCAAATGAAATCTATAAACAAGAATGCGGGAGAGCTCTGTGGGTCGGAAGTACATACTAACAACTGAGAAAGCATGACGAGCATCCAAAATATTAAAAAGGCATTTGTTCCCAGGCAATCACATAAACAGCAGATGAGCAAAACATCTGGAGGGCACAGCTGCTAAACATCAGGCCAGACCACGTTAATTTACTGTCAAAACCACAAGAAGATGTCCGTTTTTTTTAAAGATTAAAGTGTATTTATCTATATGAACCTGCTGATCTCTTCCACTTTGTCATACTCCTCCATTTGGTCCAAGTAGTTTGATGCTGGTCCTCGCACTTGTTTTCTTGGGAAGTCTGGGAAGCACAATCCATTGTCCCTCATCCCGTGATAAAAGCAGAACTCATCTGCAGTGGTTTGAAGTAACCCTACAATGCACAAGAGGATGGATGGTTAGATCAAAAAAGCAATTCCTAGATATAAGTAGGTAGCATCTAATTTGAATACTGTGATGTACAGCACCCTCTTCGGCATGCAAAAATATGTGCAGGATTTGGTAGTTTCTCCTTGGACCATTAACAAATTTAACTCACCTTCCTCTGATCTGGATCCTTAAATTCAAATGACCACCCAAATCCAATGACCACAGTCTGCAGCAATTCCAACAGACTCTGGCTAAATTGACTTGTTTAAGGAGGCAGCCTCTGAAAATGCTACAGGGATTGAATATAGAGGCACTGCAAGAAAATTTCAGCCAGAGTCTGCATACATTTCTGCATGCCATGGCTATTGCATTTAGGTGATCATGGGGTAGGGAAGAGTGGGTTATAGGTATAAAGTACCCCTGTTCTTTTAAATATACGCATAGCTAGCTCTTAGGATTAATTTCAGGCATTTGAGTTATCTGTACATAACTTTAATTGTCCCCAAAGTTAGAAAAACAAAAACAAAGGTACAATAACAGCCACATTTGATATTCTTGAGAATCTCCTGTTTGACCCATGCAATGCCATCATGCCCTCTTGCACCTTGAGGCTGGCCAGTGACCCCTATAGTAATAGGCAAATAGAGAGCTTGCGTTGGAGGGGGGGGGGGTGCAACAGCCATCACCAGCCTGCAGATCGCCAGTTAGTGCATCATGGGATTTGATGCATTCACAGTATTTTAGACATTTGTATGTATGTGCAGACAGTTAGGAATATATGTCACATAACACATATATACAGTAGGATGACAGGTGTTCTACAAGGAGTGGGCTGGCTATCAGGCATGTTATGGGAAGCTGAGATAGGCCCTGACCCATTGCATAATTCATCTTGAGCTTTCTTTTCTACCTGCTCTGTTAACAAATTGCAGAAATACAATAGAGGTTTTTAAGTTCCTTTTGGCTCCTGTACTTTTGGAACAATTTTTACATTTGATAATATAATGCCTGGTCAGTGGTGTGTGACACATGCAAGGTTTGGTAGTCTTTGACTGTCACTTAAAAAGGTCCAATAAACTTATATAGACTATATGTAAAGTATATGTGATATAAAGATTTCTGATAAAAAGACAAAATAATGTTGAAGGGAGTGGGCTATTGCCAACCCTCTTTTTTTGTTTTAGGCTTTATTCACATGGGTCTCCTGTGTTGATCTAGGAAAATATAGCATTTATTCTGCATTTATATGCAAAAATATATTATGCAAAATTCAATCTGCTCCTGGATGCACAGATTTTCGTTTTTTTGTAAATGCAATTAAACTGAATGCACCTGATGCAGCCAATGAAAACCATTACATGCATTAGAAATTACCTCTAAACACATATAATCACATGTATGTCATTACCCATGTGAATAATCCAATAAAGGGTTGGAATTTGGAACAAACATGATATCAATGTCTGAAAAGTCACTTGTGCTGTAGTCTAGCTCCAGGTCAGAGGCTCCCAAAGTAGTGAGGCCAGAATCTGATGAGAGCCCTGGAGCTAAAACCTTTATAAATCAAGTCAGCAATGATGGCTCCCATAATTAAACTCTGACGGGTTCACTTGAAGTCTTAAATCTTTCATTTGACTTTACCAACACAAAAACCCTACACGTGAGACTTTTTAGACATAAATGTACACTAGCTCACAAAAGTGAGTACACCCCTCATATTTTTGTAAATATTTTATTATATCTTTTCATGTGACATCACTGAAGAAATGACACTTTGTTACAATGTAAAGTAGTGAGTGTACAGCTTGTATAACAGTGCAAATTTGCTGTCTCCTCAAAATAACTTAACACACAACCATTAATGTCTAAACCGCTGGCAACAAAAGTGAGTACACCCCTAAGTGAAAATGTCCAAAATTGGGCCCAAAGTGTCAATATTTTGTGTGGCCACCATTATTTTCCAGCACTGCCTTAAGCCTCTTGAACGTGGAGTTCACCAGAGCTTCACAGGTTGCCACTGGAGTCCATGACGACATCACGGAGCTGGTGAATGTTAGCGACCTTGCGCTCCTCCACCTTCCGTTTCAGGATGCCCCACAAATGCTCAATAGGGTTTAGGTCTGGAGACATGCTTGGCCAGTCCATCATGTTTACCCTCAGCTTCTTTAGCAAGGCAGTGGTCGTCTTGGAGGTGTGTTTGGGGTTGTTATCATGCTGGAATACTGCCCTGCGGCCCAGTCTCTGAAGGGAGGGGATCATGCTCTGCTACAGTATGTCACAGTACATGTTGCCATTCATGGTTCCCTCAATGAACTGTAGCACCCCAGTGCTGGCAGCACTCATGCAGCCCCAGACCATGACACTCCCACCACCATGCTTGACTGTAGGCAAGACACACTTGTCTTTGTACTCCTCACCTGGTTGCTGCCACACACGCTTGACACCATCTGAACCAACTAAGTTTATCTTGGTCTCATCAGACCACAGGACATGGTTCCAGTAATCCATGTACTTAGTCTGCTTGTTTTCAGCAAACTGTTTGCTGGCTTTCTTGTGCATCATCTTTAGAAGAGGCTTCCTTCTTCTTCCTTCCTTTAACACTAGTCACATGACAGCGGGGAGGTAAAATGGCTAATTGGGCCCAATTTGGACATTTTCACTTAGGGGTGTACTCACTTTTTTTGCCAAAGGTTTAGACATTAATGGCTGTGTGTTGAGTTATTTTGAGGGGACAGCAAATTTACACTGTTATACAAGCTGTACACTCACTACTTTACATTGTAGCAAAGTGTAATTTCTTCAGTGTTGTCACATGAAAAGTATAATAAAATATTTACAAAAATGTGATGGGTGTACTCACTTTTGTATGTTCTTAAACTTTCCAATGTAAGGGAGCCATGTCTCATTTCATATTCCAGACATAAATAAAAAAGTATTTATGAGCACTGTAAAACTTCACTTTCTTGATATACATGGTGTAAGAGTAATTTAGTAACTCTGGAAATGGATAAAATGCTTACTTTCTGCAAAGCCTGGTGACATCTGAATTGTCTTTCATGAAAAGTCTTATGTAAACTGCATAAGGAAAAGTCAATTCAAGATATCTTTTCAGTATTGCAGTAAATCAAGTGCACATGGCACAGGTTCACAGACACCTCCCAACGACATCTTTAAAAACCCAAGCTATACCAGTAATATTTACTAATTTGTTCCACTGGCCTGACTCGGTAACATTCAAACACTGTCTTAAAAGTTAAAAGCTATGACTAAACCACAAATCATGTTAACACCATCCAACGTCAAGTAGCATCAAGTAAGTCCTCCTAAATGCTCAGTTCAATTTGTTAATCTACATGTTCTTCCTGATTTAATTATAGTTTGTGCACTCTGTTATTAAATTGTTAACAGCATCACTACATAATTTGAATTCTCAGAAGGGGATGAAGTCGTTTTTAATATTATTTTGCTGTAGCTACTACTGCTGACATCCTTTGGAATTTGCCACTTCTCTGGCTTTCATATTGATCTTTATTTCTAGGTAAATAAGAATGAATTCTGTACCTGCATACTTGCTTTGGTTCAGTAGTTCAGAAGGTATTGACAGCCAGACAACTTGCATTGTCTGAAGGCGAGGTTTACAATAGCGTCCCATGCATTTCTTATGCACTGGTTATATTTAAAGTAGAAAACTTTGCATTCAACAGTTAGGAAAAATTAGAACTGCAAACAAATGTGACTGCTCCAAAACTCACTTATATCCCTCTTTCCAGGCATTATACAGATGCAGGCTTGGGAGCCCAGCCATGTATCTCCATCCAAACATGCAAGAAAACCCCACACCGATTATATCACTGGTCATTAAAAGCTTAATTCAAGATGCAAGACACAAGCATGCTTCCGTCCCCATCTCCAGACCACCCACCTCTGATATGCTTCATACTTACATGCCTAGGGGTAGAGAGCATGCTTACAATGGTGTTCTTATCTTGAATTATACTGGCTTTTTTTCCACTCCCAATCCCTTGGGGAGCTTTTAAAGCCCACCTTGGGACTCCAGATCCCCCTGCTTGTTTTCGCCTTAATTCTCCCATTAAAAAAATTGCTCCCCCGGTGACCATTTACCTGATCCTCCTTAACCTCTGGTGGTGGGTGGCCATTCTTCTGTGAGTCCAGGGCAGAAGGCATGTCCTTTATACCCTGTGCTGTTGGTTGAATGCCTCTGGGCATCATTCAACCTAATAAAAGAGCAGTGCTGTATGATTGAGCATGTAACTCTGCATGTGACAGCACCAGAGAGGAGGTGTGTATTGCAGCCGGGGATGCTTTTGTATCGTTAAGAGCTGTTGGGGACTGTAATTTTGTATTTTGCGACCAAGCTAGGCTTTGGCTTTGAAGCGTATGTAAAGGCAAATAAAGTAATTAAACGTGATAGCTTAGCGCCACCTGTAAACAATGTGTGCAGCCTTTTTGTCATTGTTGCCCTCATTTGGTCTTATTTAACCTGGTGATACTGCCAACAAGAGTACTTTCTGTCACAGGGTGACAATGCTGATCCTGTAATTTACCGCACATTCAGCCTGTGACTCTTCAATTAAGCTTTAGAAAAAAAATGAAACTGGAAGCTGACTGGTTTCCATGCACAGCTTCCCTTAGATGTTGCACTCTCTAGTTTTAGTAAATCAACCCCACTATTTTGCAAAATATTGCAAAAATATAATAATGAAGATTTTCTTTCCTAGTCATGTTTGCTTAATAACCTTGCTGTCACATAGAAATTTGGCCTGGGACTTTTTGGGTATTCCCTTTGGGTCATAAGAGAGACAGGTCCCATGCCAGCAGAATGTGTTATGCCCCATACACACGGTCGGACATTCTGACCACAAAATCCGTCTGATTTTTTCTGACGGATTTTGGCCAAAACTTGTCTTGCATACACACGGTCGCACAAAGTTGTCGGAAAATTCGATCGTTCGGAACGAGGTGACGTACAAAACGTACGACGGGACTGCGTAGAGGCCAGTAGCCAATAGCGTTCGTCTCCAAAAATTTTCTGAGCATGCATGGCACTTTGTGCGTCGGAATTCTCGACACACGATCGGAAAAAGTCAGATCGGATTTTGTTGTCAGAAAATTTTAGATCCAGCTCTCAAACTTTTTTGCCCACACACGATCGGATTTTCCGACAACATAATCCGATCTGACTTTTTCCATCAGAAATTCCGACCGTGTGTACAAGGCATTAGACCTCATTTGGCCAATGGTATAGTTAGGGCCTCAGATTTGCAGATAGAATTGACCTTTATATACAGTTATAACAGTGTTTGTTTCTGAAATCAGTATTAGGTTTACCTTGTTATTGCAATACTGTCTTAACCAATTTTCTTCTGCAGGGCTTTCATTCTCATTTATCAGCCCCGTTAACACTACTGATGTGCCAAGTTAGAATGGATCATTACTGGGAAGAGCTGGAGAACCCAACATCTCAGTGGCTTCCTAGGGAGTCAGATCTACATGTGTTTTCTGGTATACAAGTTTGCCACTCAAAAAAAAACTGTACAAACATTTGATTAGGACTAGGAAAAGATATTTTCATTGTGCAAGAAACCAATGAAAGCTAATATTATAGGCCAATGGACACATGCCACGTACAGTTGCCACCTGACTGGTAGCTTACTAGACTGGCATATTTAAAAAGACCTTAACCCCAATGCTTAAAAAAAGACAAAAGCACCTTATGCTTCAAAAAGCAATATTATGCATAGTGGGATAGTAGACAAAGTGGGCAATTTCCAGCAATGGTCTTATGCATTGGGATGGTCCACACACTAATTACATTTGCCTTAGTGCTGAGAAAGCCCTAGTGTTTTGTAAGTGGCTTTGTTTTTAATGTTTCTATTAAAGATGGTTACCCTCTTCTATTTTGATTAATACTCTATCTTGATGACCCTGGGAAATGATGGTTGATATCAAACAGCAGTAGATCTGCAATTATCTGCAATTTTTTAATTTATTTTTTATTGAGGAAGTGCGTTGGGGTAAAAAAGTGGACACATTCTTCTCTTTTTTTGGAGCACTGATTTAAAGTAATTATAAAGGCAAAAATTTTATCTTTTAAAAACGATATACTTACCTGCTCTGTAATGGTTTTGCACAGAGCAGCCCTATCCTCCTCTTTTTGGGTCCCCCGTCAATACTACTGGCTCCTCCTCCCGCTGAGTGCCCCCATAGCAAGCTGCTTGCTCTGAGGGCACTTGTGTGTGCTCGTTCCTGAGCCAACTCTGAGTGTCCATTGACAGAGCATGACTCGCTTCACCACCCACTCCTTCCTCACTGGCTGTGATTGACAGCAGCAGCCAATGGCTCCTGCTGCTGCCTCTCTATCCAATAAGGGGAGAGAGAGCCAAGACAGTCATTGCTCTTGTGCACATCGCTGGATCAAGATTGGGCTCAGGTAAGTATTTAGGGGGGCTGCATGCAGAAGGTTTTTTGTACCTTAATGCATAAAATGCATTAAGGTACAAAAAAACTTGTACCTTTAGAAACACTTTAAGATGAACACTGAATTAAATCATCTGAAGCTGTGGGTTATCCCTGCACTCTCTGCCATCGGATTTTGCACTGATAAGATTGCACTCCTCTGGGAGTACTTTTTTTGGACTATTGCCTGTTTGCAGTTAACACTTAGGTGCAGGGCTGCTGTTATACGTACGGCCTGCCTGGCAGGGTCCCCCCCCCCCCAATATATCAAGACCCTATTTTTACAAACAATACACTAAAATTGTTATTAGAGGACACAAACATAACAGAGAACCTGTGTGCAGTAGCCAATTTGAATTGTTTTTTACACTAAAAGAAAAAACATTTTCTTTTAAATGTTTAACAATTTTACAATTATTTTATTTTACAATTTTTAAAAATGATTTATTACAATGTTTATTATTTTTTTACAATTTGTTATAGTTTTTACAGGACAGGGGAGCCTGCAGCACTGCGGGGGGGTCACATTGACACGGGGGCACACAGGAGGGGGGAGAATCAGAGGCAGGCAGAACAGGGTGTCAGGGAAGTGTCAGGGAAGAAATTACAAGAACAATGCCCTGTCTGTGTCCCTCCCTGCAGCAGCTGAAAGCTGGCAGGAGGGGGAGAAACTGTCTTTCAGCTGCTGCAGAGAGCTGCACAGGGCATCCTTCTGTAACTGCCTCTCCACCTGACCACACTAATTCCCCCTGCTGTTTGGGCCCCCCTGTGTGCCCGGGCCCCCTACAGGAGGACTGGTGGTCCCCCTCTATCAGCGGCCCTGCTTAGGTGGTTCGTTATCAGTATAACTACAATAACAGAAAGGTTTATAAAGTGGTTCTCATGGCTAATGCTAGCTGGGCTACAGTTGTTTTTGCAATTTAGAAACCGGACATATTACATTTATATACTGTACCCCAGGTCAATGATGAACCTTTAAGTCTGACAATGAGCAAACTAACATATTATACTGTACTTAAGAGAATGTGCGCAGGAGCCGCCAGTCACAGCATGACCCCTATTAGAAACGGCACGATGTGCCCTTTCTAAAGTGCGCATGTGCCGATAACATTGGCGCTTGGGTCTTTCGTAAATATCTTTTAAACCGCAGAGGTTTAGGAGATATTTCAAGCACCTACAGGTAAGCCTTAATATAGGCTTACCTGTAGGTAAAAGTGGTTGTACACGGTGTACAACCACTTTAATGCTTAGTGGTTCATTTGTATATTGTACCACAGCCTCCCTGTTGCAAAAGTCAATGCACTTCTATGCTGAAGAACTGTTCATCTCATAACAGCTGGAAAATTGTTGCTGGTGTCCATATCTGTGTCTAGAAAATTTGAATCCAAGTGGTAGATTGCACAGCGCAGAACCATATGACAGGAGGCTGCTTTCAGGCCACAAGTGTGAACGGTGTCTTGTTTCTATTCAGTAAAACACAGATTAAAATCACAGTGAGAGGAATTTTTGTTTCCTTCACAGCATTAGCAGTTCCTTGACATATTACTTGTCTGGATTTTCTATTAAGGCAGGAACATCTGTGCTGTGCTGCACTGCCCTCTGCCTGTTTTTTATACATTATAAGAATCAAGAAATGTTAGTGCTTTTCTAAAGTACCCATTTTTCTTCTGACGTAAAAGGTGATCGCCAGCTATTTAATGCAAAAAGACTAGTGTTGCGAATTTGCCAATCAAGTCAATTCAACACAACAGATTATCTAAAAGGCTTCATTGTATACTTCCTGTATTGCTCTATTAAAATCTCAATTTGAGATTACTAGAAGCACGCTGATAATGTTAAACAATTTTAAAACAGATTAGAACTAGCCTGCAAGTTAAAAGTAGTTGTAGTTAACATTTATGGAACACAGATGGAGTTTCACAATTAAATATTGTAACGAAAACACAAAAAAAAAAAAAGTCCAACTATCAGTATGACATTGAAAAAAAACGGGGAAAATATAAAAAAAAGCTACAGCTCCCATTCATACTTCTATTTTTGTTATCTCTTACTGCTGCACTAATTATTAGCATCTGACTCTCGTTGATTGTGTAGCATGTGATTGCTGGTCTGTCTTCTTCCAGTACAGAGCAGCATGGCTCTGTACAGTGCTAGAGTTATGCTTTCATCTGGTTATCCTTCAGAGCAGCCTGGGTGGTCACAAAAAGCACTTGACATCTTGATGCACTTCAGCAGTTTTACATATACACAGCCTTTGTAGAAAAATAAATTTGTCATTCGTCACCACATATGTTGATCTGGGGAGTGAAGTTCCAGCAGCGCTGGCTCCTGTCTGTGTTCATCTATACCGTATTCTCACGTATTGCTTTAACCCTTTCCACCACATAACAGACAGTGTATCGACTTTATTGCAAAATGATTTGTTTTAAGAGTAAACACAATTTCTATTCAAATAGACAGATCTTGCACAGCCAAGAGTTCCAGCCTATTGAGAAACACAGCCCTCCTTAAAGTGATTGTAAAGGGATTTTTTTCTATAACAAACATGTCATACAATTGCACAGAGCAGCCCCAGTCGTCCTTTTCTCTGATCCCCCTTCGATGCTCCTGGCTCCACCCCTCTGATGAGCCTGAGCTGTGCTGTGTGTGTGTCAAATAACACGCTCTCTCCTCATAGGCTGTGACTGACAGCGGCAGGAGCCAATGGTTCCTGCTGCTGCCTCCAGTGGGGGGGGAGAAGCGAGAGCAGAGAAAGGTGCTGCTCTTGGGCACAGTGCTGGATCAAGATCGCGCTCGGATAAGTACAAGGCCAGGCTGGGGAGGGAGCTGTACACAGAAGGTTTTTTAGCTTAATGCAATGAATTAAAGTAATTGTAAAGGTTTAAATATTTTTTTTTTTTTTTAAAACCTGCTTACCTGCTTTGTGCAATGGTTTTGCACAAAGCAGCCCTGGTCCTCCTCTTTTCGGGTCCCGCTGACACACAGAGGCCTCGCCCCCTGCTCCCTACTCACTGGCTGTGATTGACAGCAGCCAGTGGGAGTCAGCCAATGGCTCCCACTGCTGTGTCTGAGCCAATGAGGAGAGAGAGAGCATAGAATGCATTAATTTAAAAAAACGTTCTGCTTTTAGAACCTCTTAAACCACTTGCCGACCGTCGCGTGTACATATACATCGGCAGAATTGCATGGCTGGACAAATGGGCGTACCTGTAGTTCCCTTTGAATTTGCCGCCGCCACGAGCTCCGTGAGTAGGATCACGGCTCCCGTGGACTCGATGTCCGCAGGGATACCTGCGATTGTCTTATAGAGAGGAAGAACGGGGAGATGCTGATGTAAACAAGCATCTCCCGTTCTGCCTAGTGATACTGTCACTGATCATAGCTCCCTGTGATCGAGAGCTATGATCAGTGACGTGTCACTCGTAGCCTTGCCCCCTAACAGTTAGAATCACTACCTAGGACACACTTAACCCCTTCCTAGCCAGCTAGTGGTTAACCCCATTCACTGCCAGTGTCATTTTTACAGTAATCAGTGCAATTTTATAGCAAAATTGTCCGATGTGTCCGCCATAATGTCGCAGTCACGATTAAGATCACAGATTGCCACTAGTAAAAAAAAAATTATTAACAAAAATGCCATAAAACGAACCCCTATTTTGTAGATTTGCGCAAACCAATCAATAAACGCTTATTGCGATTTTTTTTACCAAAAATATGTAGAAGAATACGTATTAGCCTAAACTGAGGAAAAAAATCGTTTTTTTTTATATATTTTTGGGGGATATTTATTATAGCAAAAAGTAAAAGATAATGCATTGTTTTCAAAATTGTGGCTCTATTTTTGTTTATAGCGCAAAAAATAAAAACCGCAGAGGTGACCAAATACCACTAAAAAGAAAGCTCTATTTGTGTGAAAAAAGGGATGTAAATTTTGTTTGGGAGCCACGTCGCACGACCGCGCAATTGTCAGTTAAAACGACGCAGTGCCAAATCGCAAAAAGTGCTCTGGGCTTTAGCCAGCCAAATGGTCCGGGGCTTAAGTGGGTAACTAAGATAATATGTTTTATGTGGCGCAGTGCGTTTTGTTAACATCAAGGAGCAGTTCATACCATAACACAGTGTGCTAGGACACACATGTTTCTGTGCTTTGACGTGTGTTGACACATTGGGGTTGATTTACTAAAGGCAAATAGACTGCACTCTGAAAGTGCAGTTGCTCCAGAGCTTAGTAAATGAGGTAAAGCTTCACTTTGCAAAGAATACCCAATCACATGCAAGGAAAATTTTAAAAAAAAGAGCATTTTTTGCTTGCACATGATTGGATGATGGAGGTCAGCAGATCCATGCGACTTCACATGTGTCAAGTCACACAACAACTCGCAGTAGTGGAAACAGAGCCTTAGTCAGATCAAAGTCAGACTGAAGTTGCAGGACAAAGTTGGATCGGAAGTTGCGTGACTTCCATGTTGGAGCAGTGTGAACCTGGGCTTAGTGTCACTTTTTAACTGACTGTTCAAATAGGCTTTATGGTAAAGTAATATTAAAAGGTATTGCAGTATAGGAGCCTCTCCTATGACTCTGTGTAAACTGTAAGTAACCCTGCTGGCAACAGGTATAGTATTTCTCTGTTGAGCAAAAAGCAAGAATTATGTTAAATTATGCTCTTGATTTTTTTTTTCTTTAAATAAAAAGTGCTAGGGCCATGATTTTGCCTTTGATCTTTGTAAAAGAACTCTGAATGGTCATTAATCCCTTCAAAGTTAAACAATACTTCAGGGTGCAAATTGACCCATTAATTGCATGCGCTGAATATCATACATACAAGTGAATATCCTGTCACAGATGAAAGAAATTTATATACGCAAATATATGCTATACAAGTCCACAAAAAATAAATAAATAATAATTTAGGGTAGCTGCTAGCGGGTTAAATAAAAGCGGTTCTAAAGGCTGAAGGCTTTTTTTTTTTTTAACCTTAATTCATTCTCTCTTTTACCTTCTAAGTGCAGATCCCACAGTCCCCCATTATACAGGCATACCCCACTTTTAAGTACACAATGGGGTGTATTTACTAAAGGTGGAAAGTACAAAATCAGGCTCACTTCTGCATAGAAACCAATGAGCTTCCAGGTTTTATTACCAAAGCTTAATTGAACAAGCTGGGGTTAGAAGCTCATTGGTTTCTATGCAAAAGTGAGCCTGATTTTGCACTCTCCAGCTATAGTAAATAAACCCCATTGTGTACTTAAAAGTGCTTACCCGAGCCAGATGATACAGCGATGTGCATGAGTGCCGGCTCTCTCCTTCTTTCATAGGCTCAGAGACATTGGCAGCTGCCAAACACAGCCAGCGAGGAGGAAGGACACAGAGCCGGCTCAGGAGCAAGCCTACCTGAGTTTGCTATGGTGGGCACTCGGCAGGGAGAGGAGCCAGCAGCGATTATGAGAGATTTAAGAAGAGGAAGATTGGGGCTGCTCTGTGTCCCACAGTAATACTGAATGTCACTCTCTAACAACTGGAATCTCCACTTAT
The DNA here is from genome assembly GCA_028564925.1 of Lithobates sylvaticus. NCBI lineage: Eukaryota > Metazoa > Chordata > Amphibia > Anura > Ranidae > Lithobates > Lithobates sylvaticus. Next base: position 586,538,441 of record CM053026.1, on the reverse strand, counting down.
TTTTTAAATCCTCATTGTGGAGAATTCACCATGGCCGTCACATCATCATATGGCTTTATACTGCCCATAGTAGGTGGGGGAACTTGGCATTGTGGTCGGGATATCTTGCCACTGAGTCTCTGAGAAATCAAAGAAGCCAGCAAATTAGATTTTTAGCAGCTATGTTAAACCGAAATATTAGCTTTGGGTGGAATGCCCACAATTTGAGCTTCAGTCTAGGGTGGAGCTACAGCCACTACTGACAGTAATATAAATAATATTGTATTTGAAAACTCCTGCACAGATTTAAATTGAACCAATTGCAATGTGCATTGGGTTCCCTGGCAGGTTAACCTCCCTGGCGGTATGATTATGTCTGGTATTTTGTACCAAAAGCGGTACAATTATTTTGTATGGAAATTTGCTGTTTTATATTGTAGGCATGCAATTCTTATGAATAACTCACTTAAATCTGTTCAGACCAGAGTCTAGTAGACATCCCTGGTATGATAAAGTTTGAAACACAAAATCATAAATTATAATATAATAAAAATATATATAAAAATTATTCAATAATGTAATCAAATCAAAAACACTGAAATTTGCTCAGTTGCAGAATAGTCGCTGTCATTAAATTTGTGTTTGATGATGAATTGTGATTATAATTTATTATCGCTGTTTTCTAGCTGGTCTGAAACCACTTTTGACATAAAGGGACACTTTTTGGTTGCTATGGACAATCTCCAGTTTCCAGGCAGAAAAAAATCTATTTATTATATAAAATTATATGCAGGGCACTGGGCAGACCACTAGGGACAAAGTGGGTGTGTATTTTTTTATACAGTACTGTAATCTGTAAGATTACAGTACTGTATGTGTATTGTGTTTTTTAACTTTTTTGAATTTGGCGCCGATCTCCGCTCCCGTGCGTCGTAACGTCGTAGGGAACGGAGATCAGCGGCACTCGGGCACTTTGTGAATCGAGCGAGCAGACAGCTCGCACACACAGCGGGGAGACATCTCAGGATCCAGGGGACAAGGTAAGCAACCCCTGTACCCTGCAATGCAAGCCTGAGTCTGGCTCAGGGTTACCGTTTTTGGTACTGAAGTTCCCACCCCGAGCCAGACTCGGGATTACCGCCAGGGGGGTTAAAAAGTATTTTCATCTTCTACTGCTTTTTTTAAGTGTTTTAAAGAAAAACCCCATTCTATAACAACTACAGAGAATACCAATGCAATTTTTTTTCAAGGGTCAGTGTTGATGTGTTTTTATTCTCTTTAGAACTGCTTCTCTACTCATACAAGTTTATGGGAATGCAAAAACATCTGAAACAGGCCAAATACAGGTTGCAGTTAGGTGAACCTGTAATGAATACTAATTCACATGCAGAGGTTTTCTGACGCTAGCGGGATGCTTTTAACCCCTGCTAGCGGCTGAAAAAGGTTAAAACAACCCGCAAAGCGCCGCCACAGCGCCGCCACAGTGGCACTTTGCCGGCAGTTCGGCAGCGTTGCCCATTCATTTAAATGGGCAGGAGCGGTGAAGGGGCGCTGTATACAATGCTTGTTCACCGCTCCAAAGATGCTGCTTGCAGGTGTTTTTTTTTTTAACGTCCTGCTAGTGCATCGCCTCAGTGTGAAAGCATTCAGGCTTTCACATTGAGACTGAAGAATGCCTCAATGTGAAAGGGGTCTACTAAATGGTTGAACCGAAAAACATCCTAATAATGACATATACATCAGATTTCTGTGTAAAAAGGGGACTACAAAAACAGTTTTCCAGCATCACCAGCAGGTGCATTCAAAGAATGGGTTTTGTTTATTTATAGAACACTAGAATATATGTCTGATTCCTAAACACATAGATGAAATTGTCTGAGGATTTCTGCTCCATTTTGACCCTTGGTACCCGACAATTGCCAAAATTCAAACACTGAATAATTACTTAATAAATAATATTTGTAGGTATGGATAATAAACATAGTTTGTCATTATCGTATATAATCAACAGCATATTATCTTAAGAAATGCGCCTTGTAATTGAAATCTTATTGAAAGCTTAAGGGGTCTGTAAAGGCTGAAGGTGTTTAACCTTCATACATTCTTACGTGAGCCCGATCTTCCTCCAGCAATGTGCAAGAGAGCCTTGGCTCTCAGGGGACTCTCTCTCCTCATTTGCTGAGACAGCAGCAGGAGCCAATGAGGAGAGAGAGAGAGGGGTGGGGCCGAGCCGCAGCTCTGTGTGTCAATGGACAAGCAGAGCTGCGGCTCGGGTGCCCCCATTGCAAGCTGCTTGCTCTGGGGGCACTTGGCAGAAGGGAGGGGCCAAGAGTGCTGGCAGTGGACTTGAGAAGTGGAGGATCGGGGCTGTTTTGTGCAAAAATACTGCAAATAACAGGTAAGTATAACATGTTTATTATTTTTTTTTATTTTGTTTTACTTTAATATCACTTTAAACTCATATAAACTACGTTAAAACAAAAGTTAAATTCCCCTTCCTCTTATGTGGCACAATGACCTCCCAAAAGGTTGATCAGACATTAAGAATTACACTTTAGGATGTAATGGGCATGCGTCTATGCAGTTCCTTTTAAAAAGGGGGTATTTACCTACTTCTGGAGGTAGGGGGTTGGACACTCAATGGGCATGTGAAGAGACAGAGGCCTGCTCTTCTCTAAAAGTGTTGGTTTATTGTTTTTTCCTGACATTAGAGGTTTGGAATAACTTATTTAAAAAAAAATCAAATATTAAAAAATAGTTATGCACACATAGACAAACCCAGTATTATTCCATAGCCTACAGTATTTCTATATGTACTGCCATTTGTCTTTTCTTAAGTATGCTTCATTGTTTAATGTATTTATCCATTAAAGTCCAAAAGGTTTCTGCTGTTGTTGAAGTTTTCAATAAACCTAGCCACTACACCAGAAAATGACCTTCTGTATATTGCAAGGTATTAATAGGATTGTATATATAGACAGATATTTGACTTAGATGTAAATGGCATAACCACCGCCAACTAAATTTAACATTCATATTTCACTGAGACATACTGTAAGCTCACTTCTGAAACAGAGTGGTGGAAAAAACATTGGTACATCTCAGTACATCACTTGGTGATTGTCCATCCACTAAAAGCACAAAAGCATAAGGTGTACAATTTGTACAGCTTACACTTGAAGCTAGAATCCCATGGAAGGGCTATGTTCTCATAACATGTGAAGAAATTAACTATTTAAACACTTAATGCTCTAACAACAGAAATACATACTGGTCGATCATGAAGAACTCCAACTGTTTTCATACAAATGAGACTGCAACCAACTGCAAAAAGATGTAACCCAATTAACACATTCAGAATAGAAAGTCTGTAAGAAGTGTATGCCAGGCTGTGGTGTTGATTTGACTGCTCAGCAGATATGAACGTTTCTTAAGCTGTCCATACATTGACTGCATTTTACTCCATGGGTGGCCCTGTTACCAACCTACTGGCTGACATGCTTCCATTGAAAAATTTAAGAAGTTGGGCAAAATAAATGTGGCCAAACAGTGCCTGTGTCCAAACAAATGCAAGCACTGCTTAGGTATTTTGACAGCCTGTGCAGTCAGCTATCGCAATACAATTTGTCCAACAGCACTGTTTAGTGTGGTTTCAGCCTGTAGACTGAACGCAAAAAAATCTATGAGTGTATGGCCAGCTTAAAGTGTTACTAATCCCACAACAGTAAAATCAGTCTGTCAATGCAGAAAAGCATGCTTGTTGTATTCACTGTGGAACCTAAGGCTGTTTGGTCCTGTCTTCTCTGATCCTCTCATGCTTCCACAGTTCCCAGTCCATCTGCTGATAGAATAGAGCATGGAAGCACTCTGCACATGTTCGGTCTGGTGTGTATTGCTAGAGGTTTTTTTTTTGGGAGGGTGCATGTGATAGACATAGGGCCAATCAGCACTGTCCAGACAGAAAGTTAAGGGTCCTGCAGCCTCATATAACAATCAAAGGAGAAAGAAAACTCCTCCTACAAGCTATAACCAGTGCTCAACCAGACACTGATAGAAGTCACAAGACTGCTATATACTGCTGATGAGAAAAGGTACTTAGCTGTTTATATTTACTAATATAACTGCATTTCCATGTTCTGTGTACTGTGAGAGACCAGATATAGTGTATGCAGGGTCCTGGGTTTAGTAACACTTTAAGTCAAGGAAAAGCAGTAGACACTGCTTGGTTACTATAGGACTGGCTCTGCTTTCTGCTTGAACAGACAACCTAATTTTAAATGCCTATTTGTTCTATTTGAATCAGTGCAGCCAACAGAAAGCCTTATGTAGCCATTAGATGGGACATAAACCAATGTAACTGTTGGGAACCATGTAGAAACCACTTTTTCCTTTGATGCCACCACTGTCCATATGCATTAAAAATGAATAACGTTCCTTTAGGTCGTTTCCTCCTTATTTTAAGTAGGATGCTAATTACAAAAGCAGAATAATCTCTTCAGCTATTATGCAAGACTGGTATTAGACCTCTGGAGAAGATAGGAAGCAGTAATAATTCCTTCCATCTCCTAAGTTGTATTTGGGAAGAAGAGCAGTAAAATACTTGCCACATGGGCACATAGTTCAAACATAAAAATAATAAATAATCATAAATATGAAATCATGCAGAATGAAAACACAAAGGCATATCTAAGGTCGACATTTTGTAGTTTTGGAAGGAATGGGGAAGGTTTATGACTTCTGTCAGGTTTTCTTAGCTATCCCTGTCTCCACTGAGGTGATTCCCCCAGTTTGTTTGCCCTGATGACCACTATCCATGGCGTGGAAACTGAACAAACGCAAATTGTTAATGTACATCTAAAGGCTTCTGTATGAAAGTCTAAACAAGTTCCAAATCCAGTTACCATTTGTTGCACAAGCCTCATGTACAAACCTCTTCCTTTACCTTCCTTGACTGAGCCAAATCTTCTTGTATTTGTGTATCATGTGCTCCTTTGTCCAGACACTGCAACTCACAGTGAGAGGGTTTCAACAGAATCAGTGCTGTCAATCCAAAACACATTGGGCAGTGCAAGCTGTGGACAAGTATTGATTGACAAGCTACAGACTTCTTAATCAGCAGTGACAATACTGATAACCATGCCCCCTGCAACATCTTCTCATTGCACGCTAACTCAAGAAGGCATGGCCTACAAGAGAGTGGCAACTTTGTTGTGAATTCAAAAGCAATAGGGCACCACTGGCACCCTATCACAAGAAGCTACGCTGACCAATGTGACCAGATATGTAAGTGGCCAAAAATAATTCTCATTTGCTGTTGTGTGGGGAATTTTCAGAATGTCCCACTAAAACAACCCAACATATCCAATCAAATGTTAATTTGGCCTCCTCCAATCGGTTGTGCGATGCCCGTGGCAGGAGATACCTGTCATCCTTCTCCACCCACTGGGCATGCGCGCTCCGACTCTGAGGCCATACGTGCCGGCGGGAGGAGTGGGCGGGGCCGCATCCTACGTCATACTCGTTATGATTGGATGGGACCGCGCGCACACCGCTCGGGGGGCCAACCCTCCCTACAAACCTCCCACCCCTTACCAGCCAGCTGTTCTGGATAACAGCTGATCGGGGGGGTGGTTACACCTACATAACCTCACTGCTTAGATCCTCAAACCCCTGACGGCACCACCAGAGGAACAAGCAGCCAAACTTCCTATGTTGAATACACAAGGTAGGTTCTTACCATAACTGCTACCCCATGTACTTTGTACTTTACCTCTCCGTCCTACTACACCCTGATGGAAATGTACCTCGTACCTTATGCTTTAGAAGTTACTTAAACGCCTTGGTGATGCAGCACATAAATACTGTTTGTTCAAGCACTAATATGGAGCCCTATTTGCTGAGATTCACCAGTACTAGGCGATGCAGCACATAAATACTGTCTGTTCAAGCACTAAGATAGAGCCCTATTGCTTGGATTCACCAGCCAACATCTCTGATGTAATAACTACTATTAAGCCCTTTTATTCATACGAACCCATTATAAGTTTACCTGCCCTCCTTGAATAACTTTATAAGCAAAAGGGGTACATCGTTACCCTGCTTTACAATGCCCAGTAGCTACTATACAACCTATACCAAAATTGTTACTTTTTCTCTACAGAGGTTTGATTGGGTTTGCTTTGTTGACCCCAGCAGAACCAAGATCCCCGCCTGCTCGACTCTTCACAGCCTCTCCAAACTCGCAACTATACCCTATGGGGACATCTTGGTCTCAGAGTATCCTAAAGTTTTGATACACTTAGACCACTCTCCATGTGAGAACCAATCCTGACTATTTATGTGAAAAGTGAGATCTCTGTCTGCGACCCAACCACCCTTTGCTGTGCCGATGCGTTATACTATATCCTGTTTTTATTAAGGGGGTAAAACCCTTTCCATCTCTGCATCAATACACACGTGAGTGCTATGACAATATTTATTATTTCTTTTCTTTTCTTTTTTTTCTCTCTGACGCTTTGCTGCTCCAAAAGGAATACATTGTTTACCACCCTTATCTGTTATCAATGCTATCTATGCCCGCTTTGTACAACAATGTTCCCACAATGTACCTCTCATGTTGAACTCATATAGATGTATACTTTTTATTTCTATATTTATATTTAGATACAAATCATAGACTTTACACCACGACCACTGAAGAAGGAGGAACCTACCCACTCCGAAACGCGTCTGGTCCAATGTTTCATACAAGTCTATGTATACGGTTTTGATGCATTTTTATTGTGCATGTTTTACATGACCCCTATGTTCTTTTTTAAACCTTCAATACTTCAATAAACATTTTGTTACTACTTATACAATTTATATATTTTTCTTTGGGAAAGCATGGTAGTGCCAATCAAAAGTCCACAAACCTAGGGGAAAACCCCTCTTTTGCTTCTTTTCGATACCGGATGTGGCACACACCTCCTAAATTCTCCCAAACCCTGTGAAGCCAGTTGACCTAACCCAATTTCATCAAATGTTAATTTAGGATCAATCGTGTTGTCTTGTAATTGATTTGCTATGTGATGCACATGGAGCAAACTACTCAGTAAACATTAGTTCCACTTGACTTTGCCCTAGAGAATGCTCTTACCTGGTATCTGTCCCCGACATGTGTAGTAGAACTCTTTACAGTATTCCTTGCACAAGGTAGGTAGAACCATTTGTCTGTCATATGTGTCAACTTTTTCTGGTTGGTGGAAGAGGTTCTGAGCATTTGGTGAACAGTAAGCACACTTGATTTCTTCTAGAATCTTTGCACATTCTGTGTTGTTAGTAACTGAGAACATCTGCAAGTAAAAAATTTTTTAATAATTACTATGTACTATTCTTTGGCTCACAAATAAAAAGAAACATGGCAGACAACAATAAACTGCGACACATAAGACACAATCAATGCTTATTTCTTGTTTTATAAATGAAACAGCAACATGTATGATTTGTGTTTTTATTACTGGAATTAGCCCCTAATTTGTGCTCTAAATATGCTTTATATTTTCTGTTTCTAGGGATGCATGTTAGGCTTTCAAATGTTAACATCAAAAAGCAGAAGAACAAACAATATGCAGGTGGGTAAAATATGCATGCTTTTGATTAGAATGTTTGATCCTAGTCTTGAAATTCCTACTGTGGAATTTTCTCAATAGGGGTTCCTCTGTTGCCCCTTTTAGCTTATTTGGTTTGATAAACTTTTCTGTACATGAAGTGTTGTTGAGCAGAAAGCTTAACGTATTTATTATTTTATTGTGCAATACAAATGCCATCTATAGAGAATTAAATAGATTTCTTGAACTATATAATTATAGTATAATTATGCCCTGTAGTTAAATATGAATTTTTTGAGATATTGGACATAAAAAAAAAAAACAATAAAACTATAATATATGTATATGGCCATGTACCCGATAAAGGGATTTGGAATTTAAAGATCAAGTCCAATACACAAGTCAGCCTGTTCTATATGTCTTATATACAGCATAACTGGCATGATATCAGTCTTAAAATGCTACTCTTTTCTCTAAAAGTATGGTTTCATTGAGTAACTTTGAATTAGGACAATAAGGAATGTGTCAGTGTTGCAAATTCCTTGTTTGTAACTATACTGACTGGTATTGCCTATACAAATTAGTTGGAGATTTTTGGTCAAATCAGGCAAACATCTAAATTATTCTAATACAGTCTGCCCACTCACTATTTATTGGGCAGGTTGGAGGTTTTGTTCTTATTTCTGTTATTTCTAGATAAAAGTAGCATGGCTGTGAGTTTGTGGTGTCTGAGGGCAGTAAGATCACAAATACATTTCCAATTACACCTCAATTCACCAAATAAGGTTGTAAATGTGAATCCCTGCAAAGAACTTACAAAGCAGTCCAATTATTTTTTTTTGTAGGATTTTCACGACCTCCAAAGTCTGCTTCATGAGGAAAGTGACAATTCAAACTGTATTTCTGAGTAACGATGAGCAGCTTGAAATTCAAAAAAAGTTAACAAAGTCAACTACATTTCTTAGACTAAGCTCTTATTGAACGAAATACATCCAAAGGTGAGCTCAGATGGCCTGTCAGTGTACCAAGTATGTGTTTAATACAAGCATATGGTCAATCATTTATAGTGCATCTTAATTTGCCATCTGATATTTGTTGTTTTTGGAATATACTGTATCTGGCTACCTGAGGCCCTACTCTTGAAACTTTTTTTTTTACTAATTTATCATTGGCACTGATGCCCCTGTTCTGGACGACTACTACTGACATTTTCAGAACTAAAAGACTTCTCAGAAATGTACAGATTATGAGAAAACATAACAACTTTTGTTTTTAATATCTGTTAAAAAAAGTGCCCATTAGCTATTTTCTTTTAACCCTAAGAGAAGACTAAAATGGTTGAATTTGAAGGTCTTTGGGAGACAACAAACATTCAGATAATCCCCCAGTTCAATCAAGGTTGAGCAACAATAATCTTTGTCTATGGGTGGCTGAAAATTGGTAGATGTGTATATTTTTTAGGTGGAAAATGAGAACAGTTAAAAATAACTAAAAACACAAAACACCTAAGGCCTACTGACAGCACTTTGGGCACATATAAGAAGGCAGACACATTTTAACAGAAAGATATCCACATTGGTCATCTTTGGCATCATCACCATGTTTTGCCCATGGATAGCTAAGCCATTCCAAAGAGGTATAGTATTATTAATGCATACTGTTTAAACTTGTGTCTTTTTCTATTTTGAAAAAAAATTATTACAGACATTTGGAATCATTATTTGCTCCTTTAGTGCATAAAGACTAATTTCATTATGCTTATGTCCAGAAAAATAAACGTTCATATGGAAAGCAGTGTACAACTCTGGTCTATTGAATGTGTGTATAGCTGCTGCATGATCAGGCTGTCAATGAAAAGACCGGGAGCCATTTAAATTTGTTAACACTAAAGTAGTAAAATGCACTTTGCGCCAGTTCCCTCTCAAACAGAAACTTAAATGTATGAAAAAATACCACAACTGTGAATAAATCAATATAGGAATTCTTTTTGAATGTGCAAGCAGTCTCTACACCCTTGCCAGAAACGGGTTACTCAGTGAAGCCAGTCCAGTGTTGTTTCTGTTTAGCACCTTCCTGATCAAACCTTCAAAACCACTGATGCCTTATAGTATAAACCAGAAAGGGAACTGCATCGCTTTAACTGACAATTGCGTGGTCGTGCGACGTGGCTCCCAAACAAAATTTACGTCCTTTTTTTCCCACAAATAGAACTTTCCTTTGGTGGTATTTGATCGCCCCTGCGGTTTTTATTTTTTGCGCTATAAACAAAAAAAGAGCGACAATTTTGAAAAAAAAGCATTCTTTTTTTACATTTTGCTATAATAAATATCCCCCAAAAATATATAAAAAAATGTTTTTTCCTCAGTTTAGGTCGATACGTATTCTTCTACATATTTTTGGTAAAAAAAAATCACAATAAGCGATTATTGATTGGTTTGCGCAAAAGTTATAGCATTTACAAAATAGGGAGTAGTTTTATTGCATTTTTATTAATATTTTTTTTTTTTTTTACTAGTAATGACGGCGATCATCGATTTTTATTGTGACTGCGACATTATGGCGGACACATCGGACATTTTTGACACATTTTTGGGACCATTGTCATTTAAACAGCAATCAGTGCTATTTAAATGCACTGATTCCTGTGTAAATGACACTGGCAGTGAAGGGGTTAACCAGGGGGTGGCAGTGTAGGGGTTAAGTGTTCCTAGGGGCGTGTTACTAACTGTGGGGGGCGTGGCTGGGTGTTAGTGAACACTGATCTCTGCTCCAATCACAGGGAGCAGAGATCAGTGTCACTTGTTGGTAGGCAGAACAAGGAGATGCTGTTTACTTCCGCATCTCCCCGTTCAGCCTTCCCGTGAGACGATCGCGGGTATCCCCGCGGCGATCGAGTCCGCAGGACCCGCGACCGCGATGGCACAGCGGCATTCTTAAAGGGACGTACCTGTATGCCCTTATGCCTGTCCGTGCCATTCTGCCGACGTACATCGTCGTGTGCCGGTCGGGAACAGGTTGAAGAAATAAACAGCATTATTCATCAGCATCAATATTTGGATTTTTTATTTATTTTTTACCCCCCTCCTTCAGCCACTTCCTCTCCGCTGCGCTTGACGTCATTTCCCTCAGGGCCTGTGCTCGCTAGTAGTGGGCCGCGCTGAGGGCTAGGTTGCCATAACAACAGGGCGGGCACTTCCAACGATGATGCTCGTTGTGATGGCAGAGAAGTTTCCACCGCTGCGATGTGTGCATAATGTGCATGCGTGAGATCGGGCAGTGCAAGCTGGTTATTCAGCAGCACCATATCCCGGTAGATCATCCTTGTGGGCTTCCCCTGCCCACAAGCAAGATGGGAACGTACAAGATGAAGAAATATAAGGTCTGATTTTTATATAAAATACAAACTATAGCAGCGTAATATAGGAGAGTAGTGTGTGTCACATTATAATAGTATGCTTATAATAGATTAATTAAAAAATTGCTAGATGTCGTTGGAACTCCGCTTTAACTGACAAAAAAATATATATAGTTTTGTCCCCTGAGTTTGTGGAGCTTTTTCATCTATGCAACTGAACAAAAAGCAGTATTGATTACATGGTGTGTGGAATAGAATCTGCCTCATCTATGGATTTCAGTGCACTGATGGAGTCTAGCAATAAGGAATCTAACAGAAATCACACTTCTGTGCTCCAGACTGCCAGAGACTCCTTTTTTTTGCCATTGTGATTTCATAGAATACAGGATTGTTTCAATTAAAGAGGATCTTCACCCTAGAATGAAAGAAAAAAAAAAGTCAGCAGCTACAAATACTGTGGCTGCTGACTTTTAATAAAAGAACACTTACCTGTCCAGGGATCCAGCACCATCCTCACCCAGGCTGGTCCCCGGTGCTGGCATGTTTACTGTGGGAAGCTGACTGTGACTCCTTGCGGCTTTATAGCTGGCTTCCCACTGCACATGTGTGAGCCATACCCCGCTTTGTGAATGGTCCTGCAGCCTTCTGGGGCTTGACATGTCCCAATAGGCTGCTGGCAAAGAGAGGGGGGCAGAACTTCTGCTCAGATCACCTAAGTGGGAGCAGGTACTTATCAAAACTAGGTACCCATTCCTTAAAAAAAAAAGAAAGATCATGTGCCAAAAGTGGTAGAGGAGGGGGCAAGTGTACATAAAGCAGAACTTCCCCTTTAGAGTGAAGTTCTGCTTTAGTATAATATGAACAAGAAAATATCTATGTTGCCTGAACTGCCCCCTTAGTAGTAAAATTCATGCACTGAAAAGAAAATATAATTGGAAGAGATACCTCAGTTCTTGGCACAATGCAATGCATTCTATTGAACTGTCAAGTGGAATTATTAATGAATGTTGCGGGTTGATAGAAAAAAATTCTTTATAAATGCGAGATGTGGAATGGGCTTCCATAAATTGTCAAAACTGAACTCTGCTATTCTTTATTTTGTGTGTCTCATGCCATTCCAACACAGCAGGAGTCTAACATCTTGTTCTGTGTGAGGTCTGTGGTAGAATTACCTTTCTGGAAGATTGATAGAGCCATCATTCCAGGTTTGGTTTCAATAAACTAATACTCTCTGTGAAGTCAATTATAACGCCTTAGGGTCCTATTTAGCACACAAACTATTGGACTGGCATGTTAGACATGCCGTATTTTTTTAAGACATAGTCTGAACTATCCTTGCTTCTTTCTCAACCAGCCCTTTTTCTTTTTCTAAGATCAATATCCACTTTACTCCTTCTTCACTGTAAACAATCCCTTTTAGTTATATAATTCAAGTGAAACAAAATAAATACAAAACCTGATCATTTACAGCACTAACTGGGGGAAACAACAGTGTTTTGGGTAATTGTTTAGCTTTCCTACTAAATGTATACTGCCTTTTTTCATAACAAACAAGCACTGCATTAAGAATTCTCAAAGCACTAGGAGTTAGCTAAAGTGACTGCATGGTAGAAGTAGCTTCCTTTCAAATCTAGCTGTCTCTTTGAAACCTTAGAGACCTTTGATGAGAGATTAGTCATTAGGATGGAATTACTAAAGGCAAATAGACTATGCAGTTTCACTCATTTTCCCCAGAGCTTAGTAAATGTGGTGAAGCTTCCTTTTGTAAAAAATACCCAATCAGATGCAGGGAAATTAAAAAAACACATTCACTAACCTCTGGGGAAAAGGAATATGACTGCACTTGCAAAGTGCACAGTCTATTCGCCTTTAGTAAATAAACCCCATTGTGTGTGAGTGTGTGAGTGTGTGTCGTATGAGTCTGTATAAATTGTGAATTTGACGTTGAGCTATTGACCTCTGTATACACGATTGTTTCAAAACCTGGTAGAAATTGATGAAAAGAGTTTACAGTTCCACCTACTAGCAGGATAAAGGCTACATATTATTCACATACAATATTTATCTGACTAAACCTTAATAAAGAAATATTTATGTACAAATGTGTAAAAATAACACCTGTTAACTAGTTGCAGATTGTGGGTGTGCTACACACACCCCAAAGAGCGTCCTAATTGTACACAGGGCATGTGTAGCACATCCAGACTCTCTGCACTGCTGTCAAAAAAGCAGTCAGTATTTATAAACAACACTACTCAGGTCACCATTATAAAAAGATACACTGTAGCATATTGTTACATTTGTATCTTTCTGTTCATTCACCTGCAGATCAAAGGGATATGCTGATGAAGTCAGTTAAAACAATCTGACAAGTTAAATAATTTTGTTTTCTTTAAATAAAATGTTCATCTGTTTAATCCCTTATTAACCCTTATTAATGAGCTCTTATTAACTCCTTAGTCCCCTTCTCTTTTCAACTATTATTTTCCTGCTGATTATTTTGTTTGTTTCTATTTTATTAACTATTAATATTAACATTTTTGTTGCTTTTGTTTTGTTTGTTAATATTTATACACATTTAACATTTCCCATAAAAAAAAGCGCAATATTGGAAAAAAATGCTTTATTTACCCTTTGACATCTATGGGCAAGCTGATTGTACTCAAGTTGATCCATCAATCGGCATTGGTATAACCAGCATGTCAGATATTTACATGCAAATACTGCCATAATCACTACTAATCACAGCTCCCTGTGCCTCCCCTTACACAGAAACATAGAAAAGTGACAGTAGAAAAAAAGACAGAGTAGTCCATCAAGTCAGCCCCCTTTTTTTTGACACATGCTTTGCATTTTTTTTTTTTGTTGTTGTTTGTTTTTTTTTGTTAACTGTTTTTCAGTATAGATCTGTTTGTCCCAAGCATGTTCAAAGCCATTTATTGTATACTGACTCGCCACCTCTGCTAGAAGTTTATTCCAAGCATCAACTACCCTTTCAGTAAAATAATATTTTCTATGATTATTTTTCAACTTTCCTCAAACTAACTGAAGGGAATGTTCAAAACGAATCTTAAAAAGTATTATTTTACTGAAAGGGTAGCGGATGCTTGGAATAAACTTCCAGCAGAGGTAGTTAGTCAGTCAACAGTAAATGGCTTTAAACATGCTTGGGACAAACATAGATCTATACTCAGACAAAAACAGTTAAACCCCCCACAAAAAATAAAAAAATAAAGCAAACAATACAAATCATATTTAAATAAACAAAAAACGCAGACTCGATGGACTACTCTGTCTTTTTCCCGCCGTCACTTTTCTATGTTTCTACATAATGGGGGGGGGGGAGCACAGGGGGCATAGTGATTATTGCTAGCGGCTATAGCTGGCAATAATCGCGTGTAAAAATCTGACATGCTGGTTTTACCCAATTTGATTGATAGATCAACTTGGGTACAGTCAGCCTGCCCATAGATGGTTCGAATCATCTATGGCTGGTTTTAGTCATCAACTTGCTTTTATGGGTTCTGGATAACAATTCCATTCAAGTGATCCCTCCTCTTTCAACCATTAGAAACATACCGTTATTTCCTTTCATCATTGAGGAGTAGTGCTGCAGCTAGGAAAACAGCATATATGTGCTTTAAGCCTGCCATGCATTTGGTATTTTGTAGTCTGACTATATGTCACCTTTAAGAAAAAAATGTAATGAAAAATAGCCAGTAAACTGTCATGTTAAAGCGGAACTCCACCCAAAAGGGGAAGTTCCGCTTACGGTCCTCCTCCCCTTCTCTTCTGCAACATTTGCCATGTCATTTTTGAGATTGTCTAGGTGATCTGAGCGGAAGTTCCCCTCTCCCCCTCCTTCCCCGCAGTCTTCTGGGACACATCACAGGTCCCAGAAGATTGCAGGGTCATTCAGAAGCTCGAGAATGCAGAGTGGGCAGCCGGCTGTGAAGCCGGCTTCACATGGTTAGGATGCCGCCGCAAACTCGAAGGCTAGTGAAGATCTAGCCTGGGTGAGGACAGCACTGGCTCACTGGACAGGTAAGTGTCCATTTATTAAAAGTCAGCAGCTACAGGATTTGTAGATGCTGACTTTTACATTTTTTTCCCAGTGAACCTCCTCTTTAATTGATTCACAGTGGGTACCATTTTATTGTAAGCTGAAGAAGTACTTGAGTGGAAGGTCAAAAATCTAGCCTCTGTAGCTCCATGGGGATTTGCCATCCAAGCTTGTGAAAATCTGTGTATTACTATTATTGAAGTCCTGTACACTGTATGCTTTTGACACTAATTCCCCACAACTTACACAAGTATGAACGTGAATATTTGCCAGAAGCCTACACAGAAGTAAACTGAGTGCAAACATGTACAAAAATTCCCTAATCCAAAAGGCTGCAAAGGAAAAGTTATTTATGCACTCAGCACTCCATAACATTAGAAATCAAGTA
Organism: Lithobates sylvaticus; assembly: GCA_028564925.1. Classification (NCBI taxonomy): domain Eukaryota; kingdom Metazoa; phylum Chordata; class Amphibia; order Anura; family Ranidae; genus Lithobates; species Lithobates sylvaticus. The sequence continues at coordinate 586,523,067 of CM053026.1, read as the reverse complement.
AAACGAACCTGTGGTTTTCCCATACTGGGCAAATTAATAGGTTCACTTTATGGCGGGCACCCTAAGTGGTACTTTCTCTTCTTTCCTATGCACCATCATTCCCAAACCACTGCCACAGCCAGGGAAAACACCCACCAGAAGAAAAGGGAATATGTGACATCCCTACTGCCTACCCACAAAGCAGGGTTTGGTGCCTAGGTAGCTACACCCAACCACTGCCACATGGCATCAGGGGCGAGTGTGCAGTATATGGGCTCTAGGAATTTTGAGTGGGCTGTAGATTTAGGTGATTGGGGAGCACAAGAAAGATACATACTTCTTAGGGTTTCCATAATAAACGGAACCTGTTACTTTGCCCAGTATGAGCCAAAACAGCTTCATTTTAATATGCAAATTACATTTTAACAATTACTCTGAATCTAGAAGAACAATAAGTGATTGCTTAAAGTATACCTATAATATATCTATAATCTCATGTAAGCTTTAACATGATGATGCAATTAAAAAATTATTTTTTTCTTGTTCAAAATTTTTAATGAAGTGTTCACATTTACAATGGTGGATAGAATGTACATAATAGCATAGTAAGAGTATACAAAAGGTTGGGAATTAATAAGTGCCAACATTCATTTTTTAAAGGCTATGTTTACCTCTTTTGTAAAAAATATTAAATGCACATATTTTTTCAGAAAATAAATGTTCATTTATTTTTTCCTAAAGGTGTCTGGAAAGCATTGCCCCCACAATCAGGAAGAAATATCTGCATGAGCCTGACAACGCAGATATTTCTTCCTGTTTTTTTGCCCATAACTCTGTACAGGCTTTCTGTTTGAAAGCTGGAGGAAGTGTCAGTGGACTACGAGGGCACTCATCAGTGCCCTTGCAGTCCATTGAGAACTACAAGCCATCTGTTAATGAATGACATGACTACGTAGGCAGAGCCCTGCACACCTGCTCCGATTTTAAAATGTGACAGCAGCTGCAGGGTAAAGGATCCCCTGTCAGCTGTCACAGGGGTAGGGATGAGGGGGGTGAGTGGGGCATGAGCTAGAACATGTTATATGGTACACCCAAAATACATCTGTATTGTAACATGTTCCAACGGTGAACTTGGCCTTTAAAGCTAAACTCTGGCCAAAAGCAAAGCAATGTTTGACCATTTGTACTGTAAACATAAATGCACACTAATGAATTGTGTACAATTTACAGCACTACTGTATTATGTAATACTTTTACTTTCATTCCACCAACCACTGAATGTCTGGTGCTGAAACTTACAGTTCTGACTGGAGTACACAGAACGCAGGCAAGTCATTCTGTGACTGGAGGGAAAAGATCCAAATTACTGGGGGGAGAAGATCATGATGTTCATCTGCACCTCACCAATCATAGAACACCTTGCATGATGCCAACATATTGTCCAGTGAGCAAGCTGGAGGAAAAGAGCATTATCTGTTTGGTTGTGCAGAGTCGTGTAAATCACAAGACTGGCTGTACAGAACTGCAAATCCTTTGTATTTCAACTGTGGTTTTATGTATTTGTCACACATAAGATTTTTTCAACTACATGAAGTAAAACTACCTAATAATTGCTAAATAGCATTTTGAAATACAGACTCTAAAAGATGCTTCCCAGTAAAAATCTGTCACGTGCAAGTGTATGTACATATTTCATTGTAAAAGGGGGGACATTGTGACATCACTGTGGCCAGCAGGGCAACCAACAGGAACTGGTTGAAAAAATGTGCCATTAACAATCATACTCCCTCCCCCAAAGTAAGGTCTGCTTTGAGATGTCTGGAGAGCTCTGGAAGCCATACAGTCTGATAATTTTCCAAGCCATCATACTGGCTATAGGCATGCGCACAGAGTGTACAATTAAATTAAAGCCCCGGCCTCTTCTATATCAATCTGCCGGGCAGGTTGGGGACTTAACTTAATTCTAGGGAAAGGCTGCGGCAGATGACTCCGCCTGCACCCGAAAGTGGTTCCCTTTATGCTCCGGACCCTGTTGCCAAGCTAGGTTCCCACGAGGAAGAGACTTAGCTCAGGATGATCCTCCAGAAGAAGCACTGGACCCAGTCCCTGGGCCCCAGGTAGAAGAAGCCTGCAGGACCAGGTGCTTGGATGCACCTTGGGGGGAAAGGGGGGTGTTTAGATATTTCTCCAAACCCCCCCAAACAGGGCTGTTAAAAAACAATAAAAAATAATATTGTAAGCAATAATAAAAATAAATTGTAAAAAATTATAAAAAAATGAATAATAAAAATCTACTGACACTGTCCACTGCTCTTCTGACACCATCTCTGCCCTACTGACACCATCCACTGCTCCGCTGACACCATCCACTGCTCCGCTGACACCGTCCTTTCCCCTACTGAGAAAGTGCCCTACAGACCATCCACTGCTTTACTGACCGACGCCATCCACTGCCCTACTGACACCAATTTCTGCCCTACTGACACCGTACACTGCCCTACTGACACCAATCGCTGCCCTACTGACACAGTTTACTGCTGTATTGACATCGTCCTCTACTCAACTGACAAGCCCACTGCCCTACTGACACCAATTTCTGCCCTACTGACACCCTACACTGCCCTACTGACACCAATCGCTGCCCTACTGACACAGTTTACTGCTGTATTGACATCGTCCTCTACTCAACTGACAAACCCACTGCCCTACTGACACTGTCCACTGCCCTACTGACATATCCACTGCTCTAACGACACATTCATGTTTTAATACATTATAAAATGTTTGTTTACATTTGTTTATAAAAACGTGTGCTTGATTTTTGGTGTGTACTAGGCAGTGCACACCTATGGTACTGGGCAATGGTAATCTTACTTCTGTAGATATCCAAGTGCAGTGGGTAAATTCATCAAGTCAAGCTACAAATCCCACAGGCTTATAAAGAACTATATCAAACACAGAAGTTCTGTCTCTGATGGCTCTAATTTGTTGTTTACGCACACATAGGAGATAATTATCCCCAACGTGTGTACCTAAATTCTATTACTTAAGAGTTCAATTTCAATTTTAAGTTAGTGTGTAAATAAGTTATAATAGCCTGGCAGGAGTTACAAAAGACCCTAGGAGACATTGTTTGTTTAGTCAGATGAGACTGACAAAAGCTTTTGTCTATAAAGAGCTAAAGCAAACAAGTGATTGTAAAAGAACACACTTGAGAACCATAATCACACAACATCTCTTGACAGCCTTGGCTGTGAATCCTTCATGCTATACAGTAATGGACCCTGACTGGAAGAGAAGCACTGGTCTGACAATCAAGGTTCTAAGCACATGTGCAACACATCTCTTCTACCTCATGAATTTACATGCCTTAAATAAAGACACTAACACAGAACCACATTTTAACACAAAACAAATTATTCTGGTGTAATCATGCAACAATTTGACACGTGTCGGAGTGTTAAAAAGTATAAAACACATCAGCTCTGAACATCAGACCCTTGATGGGATGGGTTGGAAACTTCTGTCTAATTCCCCATTTTAACTTTGCTAACAATACAGAGAAAATCAAATGCAGCATGTCCGAATGAGTGGAAAAGGCAAAAGGTCAACTGGCATGGGCTTTACAGGGGATGTGCAGATTGGTTTCTAGATGTCATGCCCAATATTTGTAAAAGAACACATTCCTGCATGAATGATCAGGATGCATTTTGTAACTTAATAAACAACGTTGGTCTTTATGGGTAAACAGGATATTGCTTTTGAAATTAAATAGAACAGATTTCCACTTTTACTTTGATTTCTCACAATGTGAGGGTAGCTAAAACAGCCTATAACACGTTGTGTCGGAGTCAACCACCTCCACAATATTATACAGACTATCAGTCCAGCTTACACCAAGTAAAAAAGGGAAGCTCCTATTGTATTCTGAGAGATGCAAATAGTGCTAAGTGGTCTACTTTTTAAACACTGGCCATACAAGGGTTTCTAAGATGTCAGTCAAGGGACAATAGTCCAGCAACAGTGGAACAAGTATGACAGTCCTAATTATGTGTTCTCAATGAAAAAAGCAATCAAGCAGGATATAGAAAACTATGTCCAGTTGGTACTGCTTGCCCCCTGGGGCCATAACTGACTACATCCATCTTGTTTAAGCCTAGTACACACAGACCAAATGTCGGGTGGCATTAACTGGTTCAATAGAAACTGTCCGACATTAGGCCCGTGTGTACTGGAGTAGGTCCGCCAGAAACTGGCCATTCGGCCAGCTGCTGTCAAAGGGGCATGACTGAAAAAGGTCTGCCGATCGTCTCCCGATCAGGGCTCTCAGTCAACGGCTGGGAGCACTGACCGGAGTGTTCTGACAGGGAAGGAGGAGTGTCCCCCTGTCAGAACACAATGGAATAGCAGGGGGGTCACTGTACAAACATCGGATATTTAGTACAGCAGCTCCTCCTGAGTTCTTTTTCGTTCAGCCCATTGGGTTAAACAAAAAAAACGACTAGTGTGTAGGCTTCAGGGGAGAAACTGGCCCATGGGACACTAAAGCCTCATACACACTAGTAGTTTGTTTTCACTCAACCCAGCAGGGCTGAACGGAAAAAAAAAAAAAAACTGACAGTTCAGGAGCTGCTGTACTAACTCTCCGATGTTAGTACATCAATCTCCTCTGATGTTCTGTGTTCTGACAGGGGACGGCCTCCACGCCAGAACAGTCCAGTCAGCGCTTTTCAGCCATTGGATGAGAGCACTGATCGAAAGCCAATTGGCAGACCTTTTTTGGTCATGCCCCTCCGACAGGAGCCAGTGGAACAGGCGCCTTGTGACCAAGACCAGTACACACAGGCCAAATGTCAGCCAGTTTCTATTGAACCGGCCGATGCCATCTGACATTTTTCCCATGTATATTAGGCTTTAGAGATTGCAGGATTCTGAATGTATATCAAACAAGTCACTTCTCTCATTCTGAGAAATCACACCCAAAAAATATATTTTTTTTTACCTGGCCTACACATCTACTATTTATGGCAGGAAAGAAAGGTCATAGTGATTTTGGCTTTGGACTTTGATAAGCTCTCCAACTTCCCTTCTGCATCATTGAGATTGATTGATGGCACTTTAGGCCACGGTTCTCTTTTTTCTCTTCATTAAAGATAAATTGAATAAAAAATTTCCAAAAAATATTGTGAAATTGAGGTCTCAAAGTTATATTGAAATAATTTCTGCAACAAATACATAACGCCATTGTTGTACAAAGCTGACAAAATGTTCTCCCTTGATTGGGGACCATAAGTGCAACCAACATAAGATTTCAGTCATCCCTGGCATTTGATCATGTTTGTAAAGTGAGCCAAAACAACAAATTCTTATTTCTGCTTTAAACGTGGGTCAGTCATCTTCTTAGCATATGTATCAATTGAATATACTATCAGATAGTGTAAAACAAATCTTATTGATTTATGCAAGGACATACCATATTTCTGGTCTGAGATGCTGAAACAAGGAAACTAAAGACCTCAAACAATCAGGAGATGCTTGGAACCATCTGTTTGTAGTACATTTCAGTCACTGTGTAACCTCAGTGGTCCTGGAACACTATAAACATGAGGCTCTATCCATGTCTAGAATCATAAACTGCCCCTGGTCATGAGGAGAATAATGGGCAAAGTGACATTAAAACCTGCAGCAAGACAGTTCTCACTCATTTGAGTTGAGAAAAGGGGCCTAGCCCAAATTCTCCCTGAAAAGCCAAGAACATTTGGACAGAGTGTGAGGACTGAAGGAGAATGATGTTCTCCAGTTTCACCCATTAGTGAACCAACTAACATACACAATGGTGTTGTTATTCTTTTGCCATAAGCAACAAGACTCTGTGTGTGGGCAGCAGTTTAGTGGGGAGGAGGAGAAGTCGACCCCTTTTTGTCCTATTGATTTTGTTCTATTTGCATGACTTGAGCAAATTAAATGATGCAATATGGCTTTTTGTTACAAAACAAAGTGAAAGATACCACCCAGACACATATGTTGATTCGTAGAAGCTGTTTACATGAGAATAGAATGAAATCTACCGTGAACTAAGCATAAAAATTCGATTCAGCAATGGCCATTTTTCTTTACAGTGCTTGGGCCAGAAAGGCTGTAACACAAGTTTTCCAAGACTCTCTCAGGCCTTGACAACAACACGCTTGCCACTAAGGAATGCTTAATTAAACTAAAACCAGAATAAGGAAAAAATAAAAGGGACACCTGATGGTTTACTTCACGTGCGCTGATTCCTAATTATATGATGCCTTAAGACCAATACGGATAAGTGCACGATACAAAGGGTACATTTAACACATTCACCCTTCAATAGTCTGTTCTTCATCGTCCAGACAAAGCCTTAAACAGCTCTCTATTTCAAAAAAAGACCCCAAAACCTGCCAAGGGCATGCCAACAGTTTTAAAATCAACCGCATCTCAAACTAGTTAACTTCCAAATCTAGTCAAATAGGTGACTTTGAATGTTTTGTATTTCAAGGTACTCTGTGATACTTGATGACCATCACCTAATATCAGGTGTTATCCTTCTTTTGTGTGATAATTGGACAGTGTATACAGTATAGTATAAATCAGGGATCTCCAAACTATGGACCTCCAGCTGTTGTGGAACTACACGTCCCATGAGGCATTGTAAAACTCTGACAATCACAGACATGACTAGGCATGATGGGTTCATGAACAACTGGAGGGCCATAGTTTGGAGGCCCCTGGTATAAATGATCACAGAAGACAGCCTTAGGAAACAAAAGTTGAACGCAAAGTCTTAAATATTAAAGTGGTTGTACACCCTCACATATACCCAGTGACCAGCATTAGGTGATACACGGCGATGAAACAAATCCTCCTACATAAGTTGTAGCTGTGTATCTGCAGTGGAGCTGCACGATTAATCGTAAATTAATCGCAATCTCGATTCACCCCCCCACGATCTCCAGTCTGGATTACCCCGATTTTTAGGTGTCTCTGGGATGTAGATGCGTGGACCGGAGGAGAAGCCGTCGAAACCAGCGTGGAAAGCACTTCCGGATCCGGCGCTGCATGGAATAGCTGAGTTTCCCTCAGCTCTCGCACCGCGATCAGCATTTAAATACCTGCCGACCCTCTTGGCTCTGGTAACCACCTCGGGCACCCCCTGCGTGGCCCACCGAATGGCTAAACACCGTTGCCGCGGTCCCGATCATGGCCGCTAATCCGCGCCGGCCAGTCCGAAAATCGAGGCCCCCTCTTCGGCCTTCACAGGCGGTCCCTCTCCACTAGTGGCCTGCACAAAGCACACACGCCTCTCAAGCCGCTTGTAGCCTCACCGGTTGACCCCCCACCCCCCCCCCCCTCGCACTGATCTCTATCTGCCGACAGGCCAGCTCTCCAGCAAGGCTGCTACATCCCTCCCACAACAGACGTTAATTGAGGCCCCAGACTCGGCCTTTACCTGCAACACATTCCTCACAGGGGGCTGTAGATCGTTCTGAAAACACACAGAAGAAAGGATTTCTCTTTCGTTTTAGGAACAGGGGGTGGGGATCTGAAGTCTGAAGCTGACAGCTCTGAGCCTTGATTGGAGGGAAGGGACACACCCCCTCCACACAGTATAGAGAACAAGCACAGCTGTGGATAACAATCACAGGCTGAGTGCTGCAGCTCCCTCCCTCGTCACCATTTTAGCTTTAGAGGGTGGATTTACTAAAGGCAAATAGACTGTGCACTTTGCAAAGTGCAGTTGCATTCTGCAAATGCAGTTGCTCCAGAACTCAGTAAATGAGCAGAAGCTCTGCTGACTTTCATCATCCAATCATATGCAAGCAAAAATGCTGTTTTTTTTTTTTTTCCCTTGCACATGATTGGGTATTCTTTCCAAATAAAGCTCTCCTTCATTTACTGAGATTTGGAGAAACTGCACTTGCAGAGTGCAACTGCACTTTGAAAAGTGCAGAGTCTATTTGCCTTTAGTAAATCAACCCCATGGTGTCAGGAAAAGCTTCCAAAACGATATCATGCTGATAACAGATCAATCAAGGGAGAAGAATGGAAAAGAGCTTTAGAGAGAGAGAGAGAGAGAGACAAGTACACAGTATAGTAGGGTGTGCTTTTTTCAGATTTCATATCTGAGGTTTACAACCACTTTAACTGTAAAATGTCATAAAATTTTGCAAAAAAACAAGCAAGTATACATCCAGCGCTGTAGCTCATGTCATATACGCGATAAGTTCTCAAGAATGCATGTGTTTGTTGGGTGCAAAGGATGTCTTTATATACATAAAGTTGTCTGGTAAATGACATATTCAGGTTTGTATCTATGGGTAGGTTTAAAGTGGTTGTAAACCTTTATATATACCCAGTAAAGTGACTGGCCTCAGGTGATACATGGAGGTGTGACAAATCATCCTACATAAGTTGTACATGTTTATCTGCATTCTTCTCTTCTCTTCTCTTCATCCCTTCAAAGTGCTGAATTCAAAAAGCTTGACTGAGATATCAGAAAAAAAGGAGGCACACTCTGCAGAGCTCAGTGAGGTGAGCTCTGACAGGTGATTGGAGGTTAGGGACACACTCTTCTTCACACAGCCCACAGGAACAGAGCTTGGACTGTCAATCTGATGGAGCCCTCTCCCCTGTCACCATTTTTCTCTCGGTGTCAGGAAAACTTGTCAGAAGTGATTCATTATAGCAGAGGAAAGATAAAGGGGATAGAAATGACACTTGACTGAGACAAGTATACACTATCGAGGGATATCATTTGTTCAAATTTCATCTCTGAGGTTTGGAATCACTTTTGGATATACTGTTAAGTAATACTTTCCACCCCAAGTATTTTTCATTTTCTGCTACTGGAAATGATAAATAAAGTATCTTTACACCCGTGTGAGACTGAGAATAAAAAACTGGCCGGAATTTATTGAAGACGTCATCCCCCATTTATATAATAGACTGCGCTAAACTCACCAGATCAACATTTTTTTTTAATGTATTAATGAATGAGAGCTCTGATTGGGTTGCAGTTGTATGTAATGCCTTGGCAAGCAAGTTCAGCCTACAGCTGACCATAGACGGGTAGATTTTCAAATGAAAAGTCTTAGGAAAAGAATGTCCCAAGTAAGTTAATTTGTTTTTCTATTTATTAGTCGATCAAACCGAAGTTAGTTTTCAACCACACTAATGAAAACATTTCAAAGGAGTAGGATGAAAATCTTTCTTGAATGAAAACATTTCTAATGCCGCGTACACACGATCGGACATTCCGACAACAAAATCCATGTTTTTTTTCCGACGGATGTTGGCTCAAACTTGCCTTGCATACACACGGTCACACAAAGTTGGTCGGAAATCACGAAACGTCAAGAACGCGGTGACGTACAACGCGTACGACGAGCCGATAAAAATGAAGTTCACTAGCCAGTGTGGCTCTTCTGCTTGATTCCGAGCATGCGTGGAATTTTGTGCGTTGAAATTGTGTACACACGATCGGAATTTACGAGAATGGATTTTGTTGTCGGAAAATTTGAGATCTCAAAATTTGTTTGTCGGAAATTCCGACGGAAATTGTCCGATGTAGCCTACACACGAATTTCCGACAAGCTCCGATCGCACATTTGTTGTCGGAAATTCTGACCGTGTGTACACGGCATTACAGTGTATGTGGCTTTTGTTCTGTAAAGTTCATTCATTCCAGAACGTTAAACGTTAAAAGCAAACAAAATCTGTTGAACAACATTTACATTTTCTGAGAATTTTCATTTTCATTCGAAATTCTATTCATCTATGGCCATCCTTATTTCTTCAAAAGGCCGGGGTTACTGGTGAAAAGTCAGAATGGGATATTATCCTACGTATGTTTCCTGTAGCGCCTGTACGGTTGTAAGTGGAATTTGGATTATTCAACGTTCTGCTTCCATTGCCACTCATCTGTCCCCAATGACATGTACCACCTTGGATGTCCATTTTCATGCCAACAGCTGCAGCGCCTGTTATGCCGCGTACACACAACCGTTTTTCCCGTCGGAATAAACTCTGAAGGTTTTTCCAACGTTCCGCTGAAACTGTCTTGTACAATCACACCAAAGCCAGACCGTCTAGAATGCGGTGATGTACAACACGTACGACGGGACTAGAAAAAGGAAGTTCAGTAGTCAGTAGCCAATAGCTTCCGTCTCATACTTGCTTCAGAGCATGCGTCGTTTTTGGTCCGTTGGAACAGCATACAGACGAGCGGTTTTCCCAATAGGAATTGGTTCCGTCGGAAATATCTAGAACATGTTCTATTTCTAGGTCCGTCTGAATTTTCGAAAAAAAAAAGTCAGATGAGGCCCACACAGGATCGGAATATACGATGAAAAGATTCCGTCTGACTTTTTCTGTCGGACATTCCGCTCGCGTGTACACGGCATTAGCCTGTCATTGATTTATACAGGCTTCCTGCCCAGTGCTGACCGCACAAACCTGTGATTCCTGCAGGAGATTCTCACTGATTCTTCACAGTCTACGGCCTTAATCTGCCTTGTGAACGAGGCCCTAAATCCTAAGAACCTGGCTGCTGAAACATTGTAGAACAAAGTATATTTTTCATTTTATTGTAAAGTTGTGATCCACATAAGTAGCTAAAGTAGATCGATGTGTAGTAAAGGTGGAAGGCAGCCCAGCAGGTTGAACGAATAAAAATGACTTGATTTCCCCATCCACACACTCTATGTGGACGGGGGAACCCCCTCTGCTGTGCCTTTGTATTTTGACAGGGGAGAGACTTCCCCACCATTAGAATACATTTATCAGTGCTGCCAGCCATAGAATGTGACGCTGATGTGAATCAGTATTCGATCAACATATGTTGTCATCACATCCCATTTTTTTAAGGGTTCATTTTTTTATAATACTTATTTGCATAGGCATAGGAGTACCCCTGCATATGGCAGTAAACAAGCCAGTTAATAGTATATTGATGCCTTGGACATAATGTTGTGGATATATTACTGTTGCCAGTACGGGTTTTGCCAGGCATGTCAAACTCAAAGGAAAATGAGTGTCATGTTTAAGACCACTTATGTTCACACTAGTGCAATATTATATGCGACATGAGCAGGGCCGGGACAAGGGGTGGGCAGGAGGGGCGGTTGCCCTGGGCACTGTGGTATCATGTGAGGTGGGGGGGGTACCACAAGGAGATTAGGGGGAGGGAATTTGTGTTAAAAAGGGGAATTTGGGGGGCTTCAGGGGGTAAGAATTGTTTTAGGAGGCCAAATTTAGGGAGGGTGTGCTAGGAGTTGTGATTTGGGGGGGATTTGTGTTGGGAGTGGGGATGGGACATATAATGCCCATACATCTTGGGGGGGGCACAATTTGGCATGTTCGCCCTGGGCTCTAAATTACCTTGTCCCGCCACTGGACATGAGACTCAAAGAATGGCATGACATTGGATCACACTTTATTCTCTACTGTGCCCGTTCACATCAATGCCGCTCAGAAAGGCGCATTTTGTGTGGTTGCAGCGTGGTTGCAGCAGTTTCGGCCATCTACATGCATTTTTTTACATACTTTTGCAGGTTGTTAAGGAGCAGGCACCCGCCGGCATGCTGTCCCCTCAGCTCTCCTCTCACCCCCCTCCTTCCTTCCTGTCAGCGCCCTCTCTGTCTGTCTCCGCTCAGCCCCCCCCTCCCGCTATTATTCTTTGGATCATGTATGGATTTTAAGGGGGATCCCACACCAAAAAAAAACTAAAATAAATGACGTAAGGTCTCCCCCAAAATCCATACCAGGTCCTTGACAATGGATCCCATACACAGAACCTAAAGGGTTTGTGAACCCATTTGTAAAAGTCTATGCCAGCCCCTCTATTAGAGGCTGGCATAGCACACTATGTAAAGCATTTTTTAAAACGAATGTTGTAAATACCGATTTTTAGCTGTCTTCAGGCCAATCACGTGACTCGCGGCCTCTTTACACCTATGAGACATGGCTTCTGTGGAGGAGACAATCGGTCATGTGATCTCCCCCGCTGATGTCAGAGGGAGATCACGGTCCCTCCCGCAGAAGACATCCATCGGAGCTGTAAAGCGCCCGCGAGTCATGAGATAAACCAAAGTTCAGGAATAATCCTTTATCCTATTGTATTGCAGATCTATGTACACTACAAACTGTATGATTGAATTGTTTCTGATATCGCTGTTTTACTAACCTGACAGCTTATTCTAAATAGGAAACCTTCATTTTGTTTGCAAATATTAAAAATTCTAACTACCAGTAATGCCCGTACACACGGTCGGAATTTCCGACCACAAAATCCGTCAGATTTTTTCCGACGGATTTTGTCCGACACTGGTGTTGCATACACATGGTCGGACAAAGTTGTCGGAAAATATGATCATTCTGAACGTGGTGACGTTCGTTGCATACGATGGGACTACGTAGAGGCTAGTAGCCAATAGCTTTGGTCTTGTAATGTGATCTGAGCTTGCGTGGCACTTTGTCCGTCGGAATTCGCTACACACGATCGGAAAAAGTCCGATAGGACTTTGTTGTCGGAAAATTTGAGAGCAGGATCTCAAATTTATTCCGTCGGAAAAAGTCCGATGGAGCCCACACACGGTCGGAACGTCCGACAACATGGTCCGATAGGACATTTTCCGTCGGAAAATCTGACCGTGTGTACGGGGCATAAGAAACAGTCCTCACATTAAAAGAGCACCTGTCATTTCAGATCCATCATGGCAGCGCCTGTTAGCGGGAGTCCACTCACCTGCTGCCGCCACGTCCCTCACTTTGTTATGTCACTGCCGCATCATCGGCCTTCCCATTAAAGTGACAGGGGGTTGTCGGCGAGTCAATAGCGGTTCAGAGGAGGAACCGCTGCGGGACAGAGATGACAGTTGCTCTTTAAAAATTATGATTTTAATTAAGTTGATTTAAATCAAGCCTTTTCACTAGTGTTTTGAATCAAATCCACCCTGGGGCAGATCCCCAAAATGCATATCCACCCTGACCATGCTTGGATGACACCATGGGGCTTCCCTGAGCTCAGATTTTGGTCTGTAGAGTAGATTCTGGCTGACAGAACTGACTCCAGGCTGGATGGGAGAAGCTATGTGGCACTTTGTACCTACATGCTGGTTTCTCTTCATGAGACATGAGAGCAGTCATTTTTTTATTTTATTTTTTACAATAAAGGTTTACTATACTGCACTTTGCTGCGCCCTCTCCTTTTTCTTGTTTTAGCTTTCATGTTCTTTCATCTCAAGAAGAGCAGCAGCAAGCAGCAGTGTCCCAGAATGTTTCGTTGGTACACACTTGACGAGACTCATCTACTTTTGTATGTGCACTGATGATATTTGTGGATCATTTTTTTTCAGTTTAAACCCTTTAGACCAGCTTGGGGCTGAATATGGCCCAAAACACGAATTTGACAAGCGCAGGTTATGCAGTGTGCTATAGGCAGTGCTGGGACAAGGTTGTCTAGAGCCCAGGGCGAACATGCCAATTTGCACCCCCCCTCTAAGATGTATGAGCAAATGTCCCCCCCCCCCAAAAAAAAAATTGAGGACCAGTCTGCATGTTTACCGTCTAAGCAGAAATTCCCCCTCCTACCAGCACAAATCCGCCCCCCTGCTGAAAGCACAAATCTTTGCCCCCCCCCCCATTGCCCTCCTCTCACATCCTCTCTCTCTCTCAGTATGCCCCCAGAACAAATACCCCACCACCTGCCCAAAAAATGCCCCCCCCCCCATCCTAGCACAAATCTTCTACCCCTCAAATTTCCCCTTCGAGCATAAATCCTCTCCCCCTAACTCCAGATTCCCCCCTCCCAGCACAAATTCCACTCCCCCATCCTAGCACAAAATCCCCCCAAATCACCATTCCTAGAACACCTCTCCCAATCTCCCCTCCTAGAACAAATCTTACCCCCTACCGCCCCCCAAATTCCCTCTCCCAACATAAATGCCCTCCCCCAATCTCCTTGTGGTGCCCCCCCCCACCTCACATGATACCACGGTGCCCAGGGCAGCCGTCCCTCCTGCCCACCCCTTGTCCCGGCCCTGGCTATAGGAACTTTTTATTCAGTAGTTTTTCAGATTTCACTTTTGCTTTATGTATACAACTAAATTTGGTTGAAGCTGCCCGTAGATAAGTCAGTTTTTTTCATTCAACCACCTGGATAAACAAAACAAAAACAAAAAAAAACTGACCTGAGTTGCCCATTTACACATTTGAGGTGGATGAGGGAATCCCCCCCCCCCCCACTCTGTCATTGTATTCTGACAGCAGGGAGACTTCCCCGACCATCAGAATACACTGATCAAGTGGGGGAAATCCAAGAGGGTGGGTGTACAGAAGTCGATCGGTATTCGCTGAGTACTAATCTTATCTGTATTCACAACTGTTAATGGCCAGCTGTGGTTACATGCAATGGTCCCAGAGGTCACAAATGATAAGCAACAAAGTGAATTTGTTGACAAAATCAATGAGATATCTGTCCATGCATAGATATGCAATTAGCGGACCTCCAGCTATTGCAAAACTACAAGTCCCATCATGCCTCTGCCTCTGCGTGTAATGCTTGTGGCTGTCAGAGTCTTGCTATGCCTCTTGGGGCTTGTAGTTCTGCAACAGCTGGAGGTCCGCTAATTGCATATCTCTGATGTATAGCCTTCTTTACAGTCTTTAAAGAGACCCTGAATGTAAACGCATTTAGGGTGTGCCTCCCCAAGTCTGTTGTTTTTAAAGAGACCCTGTCACCACTGTAAACAACTGCAGCTAAAAGCACAGAAACCTGTATTTTAACCTCTTGCCACCCACATAACATATTTGTAGTAGAAAAGAGGGTGGGCTTTAACACGTTTATTGAGGGCAGAGCTTTCTGTGCTGAGAGCGCTCACACTGCATGCTCCCAACACAGTGACTGAGCTGTCAAAGACAGCTCTCAGGAGTCGGTCCCACTGTGACAGTGGTCAGGTGATCGGCTGGTCCTTCCAGGGGTGCCAGAAAGGGGTTAAAAACATACTTTTTTATTTTACTTATTTTTAGTCACTTGTAATGTGCCATTACTTTTGCTAGCTGACTTCTTAGAGTCATAATAAAAGTCTACAGATATTTAGAAATTGCATATTCAGTTTTCCTTAAAGTAGTCAATTGCACACTAAAATATATTTCTTTGCACTGATTACGATTCAGTAATTCAGCCCGGTCCCATTTTATCAACTTTACTAAGTACTATCTTTGTTTCTCACAGCCACCAATCAACCAGATTCAAACTTTTGCTCTCCTAATGCCATTGCTGATTACAAGCTTAAATCTGAATGGTAGGTTTGGGCAATACAGACAGTGAGGTCGATTTCCTAAAGCCAACTAGACTGTGCGCTTTGGAAGTGAAGCTGCACTCTGCAAGTACCATGCACTTATTTTCTCCAGAGCTTAGTAAATGTGGTAAAGCTCTGCTGATTTCTATCATCCAATCATGTGCAAGCAAACAGCTCGTTTCACACGGGCTGCAGCTTGTATAGGAGCAGTGTGAACAGCAAGCTTTGACAGAGCATTTGCAAAGCTTTCAGCGAGCTTTGTTGAAGCTTTTAAACAGGGTGGCTCCAATACCGGTATCAGTGCCAATACTAAGCATTTGCATTTGAATACTTGCAAATGCTCCGATACGTGAAACCGATACCTTTGCAGTGCAATTTAATCCCATACAAAATGAATGGGCTTAAACCGCACTGCAAAGAATCGCATGTGATTTGAACAGGAATGCAATGTGATTCCTGTCCGAATCCCATGCGATTTCCCCCCTTCGCTCCTGTGTGAACCCAGGCTTGTCATGGTGACTTCAGCCTGGGTTCATGAAACCACATGTGCGGAATGGTACTTTAAAATCTTTAACAAAGCTTGCTGTAAATAACTGATAGTAAATCAATTGGAGTTGAATGGTACTTTAAAAGCAGGGTTACACAAATACCGTTTTTTACCGGAGAGTACAAGTACCGATACGTTTTGTCAAATAATCGTCGATACCGAGTACCGATACCTTTCCCGTGCGATTTGAGCCCATACAAAATGAATGGGCTCAAATCGCACTGCAAAGAATTGCATGCAATTTGAACAGGAATGCAGTGCGATTCCTGTGCAAAGCACATGTGGTTTCCTGCACCGCTCCTGTGTGAACCCAGGCTGAAGTCACCATGACAAGCCTGGGTTCACACAGGAGCGAAGGGGGGAAATCACATGGGATTCGGACAGGAATCGCATTGCATTCCTGTTCAAATCACATGCGATTCTTTGCAGTGCGATTTAAGCCCATTCATTTTGTATGGGATTAAATTGCACCGCAAAGGTATCGGTTTCACGTATCGGAGCATTTGCAAGTATTCAAATGCAAATGCTTAGTATCGGCACTGATACCGGGATCGGTGCAACCCTGTTTAAAAGCTTCAACAAAGCTCACTGAAAGCTTTGCAAATGCTCTGTCAAAGCTTGCTGTTCACACTGCAGCCCGTGTGAAACAGGCCAAAATAATTTTTTTTTTACTTTCCTTGCACCTAACTGGGTATTATTTAAAAGTGAAGCTTTACCACATTACATTTACTAGGGCCAGCCTTACACGGGGGAATTATTTTCCCTGCAACCACGGGTTGCAGGAAGGAAATTCCCCCATCAACACAAACAGTGATTGATGCAGGAATCCCTCTGGCCAAGCCATTGTCTTCTCCAGGCAGGGAGGGGCGGGGGAAGCCGTCCCCGCCAGGAGAAGACAGTGATTATCGTTGGCGGCTATAGCAGCTGCTTGCGATAATCGCAAGCGAATCCGGCAGGCTGGTTGTACAATCGATCAACTTGGTTCATTCAGCCTCCCATTAATGGTTTGAATCTTGGCCGGTTCTTGCTAAACTGGCCAAGATTCGAACCGTGTGAGAAGAAGATTTACTCTGGCAGACCACCTACAGCCACCAGGTTTGCGGTTCTATTTATTAATATGTATGTACATGGTATAACACATGTATTGTAGCATATCATATTATAACATATATGTTATTCATAATAGAAGTCATGTGTTATAATTCGGACCACGTATGGCTGGCCTAAGGAAAATGAGTGCAACTGCATGTGCAAAGTGCACAGTCTATTTGCCTTTAGTAAATGAATCCCTGAATTGAATTTGCACATATAAATAAATGATAGGTTATTCACCGCTTGCCGACCAGCCACCGTCATTTTACTGCGACAAGGTTGCACAATCCCGCGAACCGCCGAAGGTGTACGTCGGCTTGGAAACTCGTTTTTGTGGGCGCGCGTGCACTCCCATTGGCCAGCAAAGGAGCCAATCAGCGGGCCCGGCAGACATTGAGTCACCCGCAATCGTTCCCCGCAGTGACAGAACGGGGATCTGCCTGTGTAAACAAGGAAAATCTCTGTTCTGAAAGGGGAGGTCACACAGATCGTGTCTTTCTGCTATGCAGGAAGACAGATCTCTGTGTTTCCCCAGTCACACAGTCCCCCATACAGTTAGAAAACACAAACAGGGAACACATTTAACCCTTGATTGCCCCTGATGTTAACCCTTCCCTGCCAGTGTCATTAGTACAATAACAGTGCATATTTTTAGTACCGATCACTGTAATAATGTCACTGATTCCCAGAAAAGTGTCAAAAATGTCACTTAGGTGTCCAAACTGTCCGCCGCAATGTCGCAGTCCTGCTAAAAATCACTGATCACCGCTATTACTAGTAAAAATAAAATAAATATACAAAAAATGCCATAAATCTATCCCTTATTTTGTAGACGTGACAACTTTTGCGCAAACCAATCAAATTGATTGGTTTGTGCAAAAGTTATCGCGTCTACAAAATAAGGGATAGATTTATGGCATTTTTATTTTTTTTATTTTTTCTCTTTTATGTTTCTTTTTTTTGCGCTTTAAATAAAAAAAGAGCGACAATCTTAAATAAAAAAAAAAAAAAACACAATTTTTAACTTTCTGGTTTAAAACATTTCCAAATTTAAAAAAAAAAAAAACAATCAGTATATTACGCCTATTGCCATCTTTTTTACCATACATATGTAGCACAATACATATCGGCCTAAACTGATTTTTTTGGAAATGTTTTAACCACTTTCAGACCGGACCAATTTGCAGCCAAAGGATCAGGCCCCTTTTTGCGATTCGGCACTGCGTTGCTTTAACTGACAATTGCGCGGTCGTGCGACGTGGCTCCCGAACAAAATTGACGTCCTTTTTTCCCCACAAATGGAGCTTTCTTTTGGTGGTATTTGATCGCCCCTACGTTTTTTAATTTTTTGCGCTATAAACAAAAAAGAGCGACAATTTTGAAAAAAAAAAAACGCATTCTTTTTTTACTTTTTGCTATAATAAATATCCCCCAAAAATATATGTAAAAATGTATTTATTTTTAAATTGTCACTCTTTTCTTTATTTATAGCGCAATAAAAAAAAAAAAAAACTGCAGGAGGTGATCAAATACCACCAAATGAAAGCTCTGGGGGGGCATCAATTTTATTTTGGGTACAAAGTCGCACAACCGCGCAATTGTCAGTTAAAGAGACGCAGTATCGCAAAAAAAAATGGCCTGGTCGGGAAGTGGGTAAATCCTTCCGGGGCTGAAGTATTTAATTGTACAGCCTTTTTATTTTTATTTTTATTTATTTTTTTACTAAGACTTGTATCTGCCTCTTTAAATCTACAGGACTCAGTCAATCTTTTTTTTTTTTTTTTTTTAAATGAAAATCATGAAAATCAACAGCCAAATGATTACTTGTTAACAATTCCCTTTACATTTTTGGTCCCTCCCTTTTGTACAGCCTTTTTTTTTTTTCTACTAAGACTTGTATCTGCCTCTTTAAATCTACAGGATTCCCTTTACATTTTTGGTCCCTAACAGACGAGTATAATAGCTAAGAAGCTTTTTTTTTTTTTTTTTTTCTTTGCAATTCAAGCCCCTGACGGCCAAAAAAAAGTTGCAAACTCTGCAGGCGCGGAAAGGAAGCTACAAAAGGTGTCAAGATAAACATCTTTGCAAAGCATCTCCTTTCTGCTTTAAAACCTGGCTTAAGCTGAGACCTTTTTCTGTGTGGTCTGTAATGGGAGGCTTGTTTTGCAAGGATGTCTCTGTCCATGGTATAGACAAGATGTATCTGACCGGCTCAACATCTGTAATCACCAACGCAACAGCAAAAACTCCCAGTAATCCTATACATCACACACAAACACGTAACACAGAGCACAGTTGTGTACTTCTTACTAGGACGTGTATATCCGTACTATGCCATAGCTTCTTCTATAAACAAGAAAACATTGGGGGGGGCAAAAAAAAAAAAGCAGATGCAGCATTAACCTTGTTTGTAAATGGAACTGTTGTAACACAATTTCTAAAAATCCAATGCTTATAAACACATCATTATTTCTTCTAAATCCTATTTATGGTTAGCTAGGCAAACATATACACACTTATAGAAAAAAAAAAAAAAAAACACGCCGATGACGTATTCCAGATAAACAGCTTATATCGCATACAAAAAGCCACCCACTGAAATGTGCTTTACCTATATACATGTCTTTATTTATTAACAGCGGGGCAAACTGTGTATATATACAGTATATATTTAACGACAACATCATGTACTGTACACTTACCATAAATAAGCACAGACATGCACCCCCCCCCCTTTTTTTTCATAAACACCATTAAAAAAGGTACACAAATGGTAACACAAACATTATAGACATGTGTATACAAACGTACACATTCCGACGCACTATTAACCCCTTTCTGCTTCCTGTGCTTTGCATTGACATCATACTGGCAAAGGAAGGAGGGTGGGCAGGAGGGTGGGCAGGAGGGGAGGGGAGGGGGGGGCGCTGAGAAGACTCCCAGGTGTTTCACAGCACAAGACCCTACGTGTGCGTAGTCCTGCAAAACTTTACAGCTCTACATCATAACCTGCCCACAAAATAATTGCACGGCGCCATAAAAACGAACAGCTCAGACGTTGCCCGATGACATATTTGATTGTAAATGGGACAACTGCACCTTTGTTCTCATCAACATCATCCACTAATGTGCAAAGCGAATGCAATACAAAGTCTAACCCCCACATGTCAGCCACTTAAAAGACAGATCTGCAATGTTCTCTAATAGCACAAACCAATGGACTAGGATAAGCAACCAATTTCGATTTTGATATCAGATTCCACAGGCCATCAAAAACGGGTGTTTAATCTCTTGACGAAGCAGCCGTCGCAGTTCTACTGCGGAAAAGATGGCTCGGCTGTGCGAATCGCCATAGGTGTGCGTCAGCTCATGAATCGAAGAAAAGAACTGGACGGCCGCACTCTGTTTAATCAATATTTATTGAAGACGCTTTAAAAATTCTCCTGGTTTCTACTTTTTTTTTCCCCCCTATTCTCTCTCTCTCCTCTTTCAATTTACTCTTTATATAGTTCTGGTAGCAGAACTTTTATTTCCTTGTGGTTATCATTATACCAATTGTACATAGTTCCAATATGTAGTATAAGATTTTAATTTCTATAATACATTTTTTTTTATTTTATTTTTTTTTATTTAAAAACTATACTCTTGATAATAATTAATACCTTTTTTTTTTTTTTTTTAAATCTGAGGTCATCTTATATTAACCTGGTCTAAGTTGGTTTTATGAATGAATGATTTGTATAGCGCTGCAACTGCGAACTGAATCGCCTCAAGGCGCTTGTCTGCTCATTGTTATCCTTTCTTATACAATGTATGACACAATCTTTTGAGAAGTTTAGTAAAATTGTTTTAGTGTTGGAACTACAACTCAATATTATTACCATATATGTGATCTTTTCTTTTGCTGCCACCATATGTACTTATGTATACTAATTGTTAAAGTGGTTGTAAACGCTTGTGTGTGACTTCCACCTATAGGTAAGCCTAGAATAAGACTTACCTATAGGTAGTGGAAATATCTCCTAAACGTGCGCCGTTTAGGAGATATTTCACTTGCAGTGCGCCGATGTGGTCATCAGCGCTTGTGCTGTGAAGAAACGTAACTCTGTGCCGCTCCTTCCCCAGCATGTGCCGTGATTGATTGCTCCCTCGCACATGCGCGGGAGTGAAGTCACGCGGCTCCAGCCAGTCACAGAGTCGGATTCCGCGGCCCCTGGAAGAAAGAGGGGCGAAGATGGGCGCGGCCTGCACAGTGGACAGCGTGGGCTTCGTTTGCAGGTAAGTATCATATAATGGGCTAGTATGCAATGCATAAATAAATAAATAAATACAAGCTAAAAGGAGAAGTCCAGCCTGAGCTTGTTTGGCTGGGCTTCTCCTATGGATCACAGGAGTGCCGTTCGTTCTGCGCTCCTGTGACCCATTTTGAGGAGAGAGCAGGCTGAAGTCCACTCTCTGCTGACGTCACAAAATCAGTCTAAGCACTGCATCATCCCAACAATGGAAGTCTGGATCCACCAGGTGTCTGGACAGACATTCCCCTCAGACTCTCAATGTGCCGCTGAGAGTCTGAGCCGGTCGCTCCCCGCCTCTTCACAGCTCAGCAGTCCAGTGAGCGAGGAGGAGGCAGAGCGACCAATTGACAGTGAGCAGCTCTCTGCTTGCGGAGCTGTCAGAACCGAGTGATCGGCGGTGTTCGATCGCCCGGTTCTCAGTGTAGAGCCTGCGGGGGACAGATGCATCATGGGACCGATGCAGCATCCACCTAGGTAAGTATAATTGGGGGGAATCCTTTACTTCTCTTTTAACCTCCCTGGCGGTATGATTATTTCAGATTTTTTGATGCTCAAAGTGGTACAATTATTTTGCATGGAAATTTGGCGTTTTATATTGTAGGCCTGTAATTCTTAGGAATAACTCACTTAACATCTGTCCAAACAAGAGTCTAGTAGACATCCCGGGTATGATAAAGTTTGAAACACGGAATCATAAATTATAATATAATAAATAAATAACTATAAATAATTATCACAAATAATAATATAATAATAATAATAATAAAAATTATTCAATAATGTAATCAAATCAAAAACACTGAAATTTGCTCAGTTGCAGAATTGTCGCTGTCATTACTTTCAGTGTTTGATGACGGATTTCCTCACAAATCACTATCGCTCAATTCTACAAGTGATTCAAATTTATTATCGCTGTTTTCTAGCTGGTCTAAAAACACTTTTGATGTAAAGGGACGGTTTTGGTTGCTATGGACAATCTCCAGTTTCCAGGCAGAAAGAACCGTATTTATAATATAAAACTGCATGCAGGGCACTGGACAGACCACTAGGGACAAAAGGGATGTGAAATAAATTGATACAGTAATGTAATTTGTAAGATTACAGTGAACTGTATATGTATTGTGTGTTTTACTTTTTGAATTTGGCGGCGTTCTCCGTCCCCGTGCGTCGCAACGCTCGCAGGGAGCGGAGCCCGGCTCTGTGATGAATCGAGCGGAGACACAGCCGCCGCACACAGCATCGAACATCGCAGGATCCTGGGGACAAGGTGAGTAAGCTGTACCTGGATCCTGCGATGCAATCCCGAGTGTGGCTCGGGGTTACCGCTTTTGGTACAGAAAATCCACCCCAAGCCACACTCGGGAATATCGTCAGGAAGGCTAAGGCTCGATTCACACTGCTGCGATGCGAGAACCAATGCCAATCCAGTACGGGTTCCCGCATCGCATACAAATCACAGGCAGTTCACACTGCCCTATGAAAACCGCTGCAGGTGTCAATACAAAGTTAATGACACCCCCAGATCGGTTTGTATATCGCAGTGCGAACTGTCAATTCGGACAGGATGTGAATTGCATGGGTGTTAACAGCCATGATATCCGATTCTGGTGTGGACCAAAAGAAGGATCCTGCACGACTTTGGTCCGAATGCGATGCGACTTCAGCCTTACGATGAGTATGGCTGAATTTGCATCGCACAGACATTGCATGTGATCTGCACAGCAGTGCGGTGCGAATCACATGCGATGTCTGACATCGCAGCAGGGTGAACCGAGCCCCAAATCTGAATGGTAGGTATGGGTAGGTTGATTTACTAAAGCCAACTAGACTGTGCGCTTTGGAAGTGAAGCTGCACCCTGCAAGTACAATGCACTTATTTTCTCCAGAGCTTA
The DNA here is from genome assembly GCA_028564925.1 of Lithobates sylvaticus. NCBI lineage: Eukaryota > Metazoa > Chordata > Amphibia > Anura > Ranidae > Lithobates > Lithobates sylvaticus. The sequence goes on along the minus strand of CM053026.1, from coordinate 586,499,942 downwards.
GTAAATGTGGTAAAGCTCTGCTGATTTCCATCATCCAATCATGTGCAAGCAAAAGGCCTGTTTCACACAGGGTTCCGCTGCCTTGTACAAGAGCAGTGTGAACAGCAAGCTTTGACAGAGCATTTAGCGAGCTTTCAGCAAGCTTTGTTGAACCAATAAAGTAGCATTCAGCTCCTGTTTGTACATGTTGAACACAGATCCAAATGGAGTGTTGATTGCCCCGTTATACAAGTTGCTAGCAGGCTTCAGAAGTTCAGATTTCTGATTGGCTGCAAAATTTCTGATTTCTGATTGGTTGAATGCAAAATGTGGTGCAGCTCTGCATAGAAACCAATCAGCTTCCAGGTTTTAGCCCTCGTTCACACTGAACGCAGGTTTGAAATTGTACAGTACAGCTGAACTCGCACGATTTCAAACCTGCATTTCAGTGCGTGTTTCGGGGCGATTTGAAAGACATCTGTGCGGGTTCATGCACAGATGTCTATTGTCTATTGTCTATTGAAATCACCCCCCGAAGTCGCGAAAAGTAGTGCAAGAACTACTTTTGGAAATCAGTGCAGTGCCGCAAAGGATGGGACAGTGCCGCAAAGGTTGGGACAGTGCCATTGCCGGCAAAAAGCTGAGGTTTGGCATGTGATTTGAGATGTCAAATCGTGCCGATGTGAACGGGGGCTGAATGTCAAAGCTTAATTGAACAAGCTGAAGTTAGAAGCTGATTGGCACCAGATCTTGCACGCTCCAGTTTTCGTAAATCAACCCCCATTGTTTTATAACTTGCGTACAATACGATCCTTATAAAACACATAGGAGTTTATTTACTAAAACTGGAGAGTGCGTATTCTGGTGCAGCTGTGCATGGTAGCCAATCAGCTTCTAACTTCAGCTTGTTCAATTAAAGGGTAACTCCACGTTTGTGAAAAAAAAATTAGCAAATAAAAATAATAATAATATAGCATATACAATTGGTAAGTCATATTGTAATTAAATGTTAATTAAGAACAACCTTTCCTTTTCAATCCGCAGGCTGTCATTTTCTGTAAAATGCAATATGGCAACCTGGAGGCGTTCTGTACATCGATGATGTACAGAACGCCTCCTGAATATGTCATTTCCTGCTTGACTCACTGATTTTCCCAGAAGTCTGCACTAAGATACAAGTCAGATTTTGGCCATCTTCTGCAACAAAAAAGTATTTTTGTTGCAGGTAAATCACATCTAAAGGGATGCAGATCCTGCAATTTTTGCCATTAGAGCCCTGCAGGTGCAGCAGCTGATTAATAATTATGAAACCACACAGACAAACAGCTATTTCTTCAGAATAACAAAAGGTAGGAAATCTGTAACAAAGTTTGTTAAAATCCTTGCAATGTACATAGATCACCCATGGGGGAAATGTTTTTTTCTCAACAAAAGTGCAGTTACTTTTAAAAGTGAAGTTCCAACTGTATAAAACATTTTTTTTTTTTTTTGGATGAACATTGTTTGTTTAAAACTCGTATTTACTCACGTTTTAGGGATCTATCGCCGCTCGATTGCCGATTTCCTATCGTAAGATATCTTATATTCTTCTCTCCTGGCATTTTCCATAGTGCTGGTGGGCATGTGAAGCCCACAAGCACTATCTTCCGGGATACGGTGCAGCTGAGCGACCAGCATGCACCCCAATTTCTCGCGCATGCGCAGTACACTTCTGACGTTGCCATCGCAACGGGCGGCGTCGCCGGAAGTGCCCGCCCCGTTGTGATGGCAACAAAGAAATCTCGCGATGCTGAGCGGCGGCGATCCACACTGACTCCTGGGAATTATGACACCAAGCTCCCAGGAGACAGTGTGCCGCCGGGAAATGACGTCACTAGCCGCAGGTGGGAGAAGGAGGAAGTGCAATAGATCAGCTTATAAAACAAGGTCAGGAGATGAAAAAATAAAAAAATAACCGATCAATGAGTAAATTATTAGCACTAATAGATTGATTAAGAAAAAGTTAAAAAAGTGGGTGAAACTCCGCTTTCAAGGGGTGTTTCACCTTACAACATTTTTTTTTAAAAAAGCTAAAAAAAAAAGTAGCTGCTGACTTTTAAAAGTACACTTACCCTCCCAGGGCGCCCGCGATGTCGGTCGTGGAGGACGAGCTGTCCCTCGGTGATCCGGTTCCAGCGCCGCCATCCTCAGTAAGGGAACCGGCTTCACGTTTCCTACTGCGCATGCGCGAGTCGGCGCGCGGCCAACTGCGCATGCGCGAGTCGGCGCGCGGCCTACTGCGCATGCGCGACTCTAATTTGTGAATGGGGAACGCGATGTGTTGTGGGACATAGTTCCCATAACACACCGCGTCCCATTCACCAGAAGACGGAAGAAGAGAAGATCACCGCGGCGCTGGAGGAGGCAGATTAGGACGATCTGCCTAGCAACAGCCATTTCTGGTAAGTAAAAAAAATATATATATTTTTTTTTTCATTTTAAATGGTTACTAACATTTTTTTTAAGTTTTTGTTTTCAGGGTGTCCCACCACTTTAAGCTTTGACAAAAAACCTGGAAGGTGATTGGTTTCTATACAGAGCTGCGCCAGATTTTTTCACTTTCCAGTTTTAGTAAATCAATCCCGCAAAAATTGCATTTGACACCCCAAAAACTCACCCTAAAAATACATACATTTTATAAAGACGAGATTCCTATGATCTGGCAACAAAATATGTGAGCTAAACAGTTCAGCACTAAAATCTTACCGTTCCATTAAACCGCTCCGCTAAAAATCGCATTAACTTAATTTATACAAGAATGGGACACTATAATTCTCAAACCCTTATACCCTATGCCTTCACTTGCATGAAGTTAATACAGGAGTTCGGTAACAAAGGTTTTTAGAGCTCACATCCTGTCCATAAAGCAGCAATATGAAAATAAATGGTACACGGACATTCTTGAAAAGTTATCTTAACATCAATGGACTCTTTCAGTTTTGAAAGCACTTTTGAAGGACGCTAGTACGAGGCGTTGGATGGTAATCAAATTCCCGCAGCGCTTGCCTGTTTCCCCTCACATGTGATGTTCTGGAGCCTCTTAGTGTCAAGAGCTGTTAGCACAGAGATCTGGACTTCTGAGAGCCGCGGAGCTGATACAAGGCATCCCTGGCCCATCTTACCTACATTAAAGGGACGCAACCTGTGGCCCCTTGTGGTCGCTACAGATTAGCTGCCCTGGTATGCTTTGAAAAGACAGAGTTATACTTGGACGTAACTGGGGGAGATTTACTAAAACTGGTGCAGCTGTGCATAATAACCAATCAGCTTCTAACTTCAGCTTATTCAATTAAGCTTTGACAATAAAACCTGGAAGCTGATTGGTTATTACGCAAAGCTGTACCAGATTTTGTGTGCACCATACATTTAACCCTGTAAATAGAGGTGAATTACATTTTTGCCAAGTGCAATACACCATTTTATCAATGATAAAATCCTATTGGCTGTTCTATCTCCTGCCCTCTGCACTACTTTGCCGAAGTGTATCTAAAGCCAAAACCTTAGTTTTAAAAAGTAGTCCCTTGTCAGGTATTTATTGCTGAACGAAAATCCATCCTACATCTTCACCTTTCGCACCTTGAGGAAGGCGCACGGCCAACAGAGATACTGGAAGAATCCAAAGTAGCAGAAATGACCGGCACACCTGAGGTTAAAGATCTCAGATCTTTTCTAAGATCTTCATTGTAATAACAACAGCTTGTGAGGCAAAAAAAAAACGAAGGCACCAAAGTTTTGGTGACACCTTGAGACAGTGGACCACAGGGGTTGATTTACTAAACCTAGAGAGTTCAGAATCTGGTACAGCCGTGAAACCAATCAGCTTCTAACGTCAGTAATTAAGCTTTGACAATAAACCCTGGAAGCTGATTGGTTTCTAAAGCAGGGCTGCACCAGATTTTTCAGTTTTCGTAAATCAACCCCACAGTGTCTCCACACCGTTTACATCTATTGCTATGTGTGTCTCTTAAGCCCCATACACACTCATCACCACACTACACCCATCAGTTTTTCTGCTGAGTTTTTCCTTCGGGTTTCCCAAAACCATGTAGTGCAAGGGCCTGCCTGATGGCATACAAATTTAAACTCCTAAGGTTTCACCTCATATTATATGGTTTTGTTAAATCTGAAGGAAAAACTCAGCAGAAAAACTCATAGTGTGTATGGTAGGGTGACCAGATTTTTCACTAGTAATGGTGGCAATTAGCGACTCCCTGCCCGTCGCCGCCCGCATCACAGTCTGTCAAGTCTTACTCTCCGGGCTACTACTGGGTGGTAAGCGGAGGAAGATCACTCCGCCAGGGAAGGCAAGGAGATGGGCAGGTGGCTGACCGGGACTTGCGCCAAGGCAGAAGAACATGCGAGCAGAAACGGGCATGCACCCGAAACTGAAGAAATATTCTCTCCACTCCAACCAGCACATAATCATCAGAAAGGGGCACATATAATGAAAAAAAATACACCCCCACCCCCTAAGCTAGTAGGATCGGCAGAGTGGGGGGGGGGGTGTATCAGATTTTTTTTTTTTATTCTGCACTGACTGTCTTTGAAATTGCCCCAGCCCCTGTTCAAATCTAATCCGGGGACAAAACCGGGGACAGACTTGGTTCAGGGACAATGACAACCGTGGATGTCTGGTCACCCTAGTGTATGGGGCTTTAGGGAACTACTGACAACAAAACTGAAAGGAAGGCAGATTCACAAATGTTGAGTTGTCACCAGAACAGCCATAGATGGCTTTCTTTCAATGTGGAAAGTTGTTCTGGGGATCACCTCCAAGAAAGGGATTTCCCTCACTTTGCTTTTGTGTTTCTGGGGCAGGAAATAAAAGGAAATCCCCCCCCTCCCCCAATGGGACACAGATGGCCAAAAGAAAAACACCCTCTTGCAGTGGGGCTAAACAGCTTATTTAGGTCTAGTGGACCAGGAACTGCAGTTTTACTTACCCTGTGCTCCTCCGGGAGTCTACGCTCTCCTCTTCTTCCCCGACACAGTGAGCTGTACCTTGGCCTCACATCCATAACTTTTGGCCATTCATTGTACTTGATGACATCAGAGGTGGTGACCGATCCAGAGCCCTGGAGGATCAGGTAAATAAAACTACTTTTCTGCCCCCCCCCCCCCCCAGAACAAAATGAGTAGCTAATCCTTGGAGTGTGGAGGTAGCCCCACTGCCAGGGAGGATTTTTCCCTTCCTAGTCCAGCTTTAGGACTCATTCACATGAACATAGGCATCCTTTCTCTGCAGAACGTGGGTCCTTACTGGCAGAGCTACCAGAAAATCCTGCATAAAATATTCAGAATTACTAAATACACCTCTACAATCTGCACATATGCATGGCCAAGGTTGCAACGATGTGCCCGGTTGCAATAGCATCCTACTTTTTTTTTGGCACAACACATTTCTGTTTATAGACGCAGCTGTGCGTATTGACCCAAATGATTCCTCTAGTGCTGCATTTAGACGCATACAAAGTAATATCCCGTATCCACCTAAGGGTGTGAATGAGCCCTTATAATGTATGTAGCCTGAAGGCATCTAGGGAAGCCTTGCTCCAGCTACCTGGTTTCATCCTAGGTGTTCTGCAATCTTTATAGTAAATACTTAACCCCTTTAAGTAGGTGATTGACTGTCACAGTGGTCACATGATTGAAAGCCCACAGCTGTCGGTGACAGCTCCATCAGCACACAGCCTCAACCTGTCATGCATGCGCTGTGGCTGGAGATAAAGTCCACCTGTAAACGCGTTACGCAGTTGGATGAAATGAAAATATAAAAGATTGCCTTCAGAAGTTCAGCAAGCAAACACCTGCACAGCCTGCCCTCTGGCCCATGTTGGAGACACTTGGTTGTAGGTAGCCAGGAGGACCTACCTTGGGGTCCATGAAGAAGCCTGTGCTTTCAGGTTTGGAGCAGCAGGAGAGCCGGGGGTAGAGCCCCCTACATCCCTCCCCAGCCCCCCCAAGGTCCAGGCTCTGCAGCTTCCTATGCCTCTTCTTCAGACGTTTTGGGGGGCTCCCATTCAGACACCTTCTCCTCCTTGCTGTGGGGTCACTCTTCTCCCCATACTTGGCTTCACACTCCAGGAGCACCACAAGAGCCGAGCCCACCACCAACATCCACTGAAACATCAGCATCTTCCTTCCAGCAACAAGTCCAGGTGTAGGAGAGCGGAGACACTAAGCCGGGCTGAGGGATCTCAGGTGAGCTGGTCTGAGGGACCTCAGGTGAGCTGGTCTGAGGGACCTCAGGTGAGCTGGGCTGAGGGTCCTCAGGTGAGCTGGGCTCATGTGCTCGGGGCAGGGACCGGGGTACAAGGCTTTGGTAAGGCGCTGGAATGCTGTGTGTCCTCCCCGGCTGCCTGTGTGGATGCGGCTCACTGGGATGGCTGTGAGTGCTGCTCTCCTCGCATCTCCGCTCGACTCTCATGTTTCGCTCCTCTTTTTGCTTCTTTTTAACTAGAGAGCAAGGAGGTGCTGCCACCCCGCGCCCCCTGACGTCACTGCCCCGCCGTACACCGGCCTGTATACAGGGGGGCGGGGAGAGCGCTCAGCGCACATGGGGGGCACACTGCTACATGTTTACTGAGGGGACGCAAAACTCTGTACATACTTACTATGGGGGACGCAGAACTCTATACATACTTACTATGGGGGATGCAGAACTCTATACATACTTACTATGGGGGACACAGAACTCTGTACATACTTACTATGGGGGACACAGAACTCTGTACATACTTACTATGGGGGACGCAGAACTCTATACATACTTACTATGGGGGACGCAGAACTCTATACATACTTACTATGGGGGACGCAGAACTCTATACATACTTACTATGGGGGACGCAGAACTCTATACTTAATTACTATAGGGACACATTCCACTACATACTTACTATGGGGGACACATTCCATTACATACTTACTAAGGGGACACATTCCACTACATACTTACTATGGGGACACATTCCACTACATACTTACTATGGGGGACACATTCCATTACATACTTACTAAGGGGACACATTCCATTACATACTTACTATGGGGACACATTCCACTACATACTTACTATGGGGACGCAGAACTCTATACATACTTACTATGGGGGACACATTCCACTATATACTTACTATGGGGGAAACATTTCATTACATACTATGGGGACACATTCCAATACATACTTACTATTGGGGGGGGGGGGGACATTCCACTACATACTTACTATGGGGGGCACATTCCACTACATACTTACTATGGGGGGCACATTCCACTACATACTTACTATGGGGGGGCACATTCCACTGCATACTTACTATGGGGGACACATTTCAGTACATACTTATTGTGGGGGACACATTCCACTACATGCTTACTATGGGGGGCACATTCCACTACATACTTACTATGGGGGACACATTTCAGTACATACTTATTGTGGGGGACACATTCCACTACATACTTACTATGGGGGACACAAAACTCTATACATACTTACTATGGGGGAAGCATTTCACTACATGATGGAGGGCAATACTTTACTTACTGTTTATACCTACTATGGGGGACATTCCACCACATACTATGGGGGGTGCATTCCACTACATGGAGGGCAGTATTCTACACATAGTTACTATAAGGGACACATTCCACTACATACTTACTATGGGGGGGGGGGGCACATTCCACTACATGTAGAGCAAAACTCTACACATACTATGGGGGTGTTCTATATGGGACTCATTCCAATATATGTGGTGATGGAGTGTGACTGCGCTCATTCAGTTTTTCTGCTTTGTCCTTGTGCTCATTCAGTGTGTCTGCTCAGTCCTTGTGCTCATTCAGTGTGTCTGCTCAGTCCTTGTGCTCATTCAGTGTGTCTGCTCAGTCCTTGTGCTCATTCAGTGTGTCTGCTCAGTCCTTGTGCCCATTCAGTGTGTCTGCTCAGTCCTTGTGCTCATTCAGTGTGTCTGCTTAGTCCTTGTGCTCATTCAGTTTGTCTGCTCAGTCCTTGTACTCATTCAGTGTGTCTGCTCAGTCCTTGTACTCATTCAGTGTGTCTGCTCAGTCCTTACTCTCATTCAGTGTGTCTGCTCAGTCCTTGCGCTCATTCAGTGTGTCTGCTCAGTCCTTGCGCTCATTCCGTGTGTCTGCTCAGTCCTTGCGCTCATTTAGTGTTATTGCTCAGTCCTTGTGCTCATTCATTGTGTTTGCTCAGTCCTTGCGCTCATTCAGTTTGTCTGCTCAGTCCTTACGCTCAGTGTCTCTGCTCTGTCCTTACACTCATTCATTGTGTCTGCTCGGTCCTTGTGCTCATTCAGTGTGTCATCTCAATCCTTTCACCTATTCAGTTTGTTTGCTCAGTCCTTGTGCTCATACTCTGGGGTTGATTTATTAAAGGCAAATAGACTGTGCACTTTGCAAAGTGCAGTTGCTCCAGAGCTTAGTAAATGAGGGGAAGCTTCACTTTGCAAAGAATATCCAATCACATGCAGGGGGAAAAAACTGTTTTTTTTGCTTGCACATGATTGGATGATGGAAGTCAGCAGAGCTTCTGTTCATTTAAAAAGCTCTGGAGCAACTGCTCTTACAGAGTGCAACTGCACTTTGCAAAGTGAACAGTCTATTTGCCTTTAGTAAATCAACCCCAAAGTGTCTTCTCAATCCTTGCTCTCATTCAGTGTGTCTGCTCAGTCCTTGTACTCATTCAGTGTGTCTGCTCAGTCCTTGTACTCATTCAGTGTGTCTGCTCAGTCCTTGTACTCATTCAGTGTGTCTGCTCAGTCCTTGTACTCATTCAGTGTGTCTGCTCAGTCCTTGTACTCATTCAGTGTGTCTGCACAGTCCTTGCACTCATTTAGTGTGTCTTCTCAGTCCTTGTACTCATTCAGTGTGTCTGCCCAGTCCTTGTAATAATTCAGTGTGTCTGCTCAGTCCTTGTACTGATTCAGTGTGTCTGCTCAGTCCTTGTACTGATTCAGTGTGTCTGCTCAGTCCTTGTACTCATTCAGTGTGTCTGCTCAGTCCTTGTACTCATTCAGTGTGTCTGCTCAGTCCTTGTACTCATTCAGTGTGTCTGCTCAGTCCTTGTACTCATTCAGTGTGTCTGCTCAGTCCTTGTACTCATTCAGTGTGTCTGCCCAGTCCTTGTAATAATTCAGTGTGTCTGCTCAGTCCTTGTACTGATTCAGTGTGTCTGCTCAGTCCTTGTACTGATTCAGTGTGTCTGCTCAGTCCTTGTACTCATTCAGTGTGTCTGCTCAGTCCTTTTACTCAATCAGTGTGTCTGTTCAGTCCTTGCGCTCAGTGTGTCTGCTCAGTCCTTGTACTCATTCAGTGTGTCTGCTCAGTCCTTACGCCCATTCAGTGTGTCTGCTTAGTCCTTGCACTCATTCAGTGTGTCTGCTCAGTCCTTGTACTCATTCAGTGTGTCTGCTCAGTCCTTGTACTCATTCAGTGTGTCTGCTCAGTCCTTACGCCCATTCAGTGTGTCTGCTCAGTCCTTACGCCCATTCAGTGTGTCTGCTTAGTCCTTGCACTCATTCAGTGTGTCTGCTCAGTCCTTACGCCCATTCAGTGTGTCTGCTTAGTCCTTGCACTCATTCAGTGTGTCTGCTCAGTCCTTGCACTCATGCAGTGTGTCTGCTCAGTCCTTGTACTCATTCAATTTGTCCGCTCAGTTCTTGCAACTATTCAGTGTGTCTTCTCAGTCCTTACGCTCATTAATTGTGTCTGCTTAGAACTTGCTCTCATTCAGTTTGTCTTCTCAGTCTTGTGCTTATTCCGTTTTTCTGCTCCTTTCACTCCTTACTTTTTTCACGCTCAGCCCCTGCACTCTTTCACGTTGTCTTCTCAGTCCTTGCAACCATTCACACTGTCTGTTCAGTCCATCCACATCTTCGGTGTGCTTGCTCAGTCATTCCACTACCTCAAAGTCTCTGCTCTGTCCATACAGTCCTTTCATTTGTCTGCTCTACCCTTTTATGCATAGCAAACCTTTGCTTCAAAACAGAAATTCTTAGTTTGCATGTATTGCATTACGTGTTCAAGCTGGCCAACTGCATCAAAGTAATTCGCCCAGTCTCTATTCTTCCTTCCATAATGGTCATTTTCTAGGATAATAGGTGAGGGATTGTCTAGCAAATGCCATAGGAGTTAGGGCACTGCCATGGGGAGACTGTACCAATTTCTTTTTGGCGTGGAGAAATGATTTTGATAAGGATTGAGTGCAGCCAAATAAATAACATAAAATAATAATACATTTTTTTTTTTTTTTTAATCTGCAAAAGAGACATAACTTACAATCAGTAGGATGTGTCCCTTGTGCTGATGTCTCTTCTTTTAATGATGCTGCAGTTTCTCTTCTTTTAATGATGCTGCAGTTTTCCCAGTGCACCCCTCCCTCTGCACATACAGTCAGGTCCATAAATATTGGGATATCTACACAATTCTAATATTTTAGTCTCTATACATCACCACAATGGATTTGAAATGAAACACACAAGATGTGATTTAACTGCAGACTTTCAGCTTTAATTTGAGGGTATTTACATCCAAATCAGGTGAATGGTGTAGGAATTACAACAGTTTGTATATGTGCCTCCCACTTTTTAAGGGACCAAAAGTAATGGGACAATTGGCTGCTCAGCTGTTCCATGGCCAGGTGTGTGCTATTCCCTCATTATCCCATTAACAAGGAGCAGATAAAAGGTCCAGAGTTAATTTCAAGTGTGCTATTTGCATTTGGAATCTGTTGCTGTCAACTCTCAATATGAGATCCAAAGAGCTGTCACTATCAGTGAAGAAAGCCGTCAGTAGGCTGAAAAAACAAAACAAACCTATCAGAGAGATAGCAAAAACATTAGGTGTGGCCAAATCAACAGTTTGGAACATCCTTAAAAATAAAGAACGCACCGGTGAGCTCAGCAAACCAAAAGACCAGGAAGACCACAGAAAACAACTGTGGTGGATGACCGAAGAATTATTTCCCTAGTGAAGAAAACCCCCTTCACAACAGTTGGCCAGATCAACACTCTCCAGGAGGTAGGTGTATGTGTGTCAAAGTCAACAATTAAGAGAAGACTTCACCAGAGTGAATACAGAGAGTTCACCACAAGATGTAAACCATTGGTGAGCCTCAAAAACAGGGAGGCCAGATTAGAGTTTACCAAACAACATCTAAAAAAGCCTGCACAGTTCTGGGACAACATCCTATGGACAGATGAGACCAAGATCAACTTGTACCAGAGTGATGGAAAGAGAAGAGTATGGAGAAGGAAAGGAATTTCTCATGATGCAAAGCATACCACCTCATCAGTGAAGCTTGGTGGTGGTAGTGTCATGGCGTGGGCATGTATGGCTGCCAATGGAACTGGTTCTCTTGTATTTATTGATGATGTGACTGCTGACGAAAGCAGCAGGATGAATTCTGAAGTGTTTTGGGCAATATTATCTGCTCATATTCAGCAAAATGCTTCAGAACTCATTGGACGGTGCTTCACAGTGCAGATGGACCTGAAGCATACTGCGAAAGCAACCAAAGAGTTTTTTAAGGGAAAGAAGTGGAATGTTATGCAATGGCCAAGTCAATCACCTAACCTGAATCTGATTGAGCATGCATTTTACTTGCTGAAGACAAAACTGAAGGGAAAATGCCCCAAGAACAAGCAGGAACTGAAGACAGTTGCAGTAGAGGCCTGGCAGAGCATCACCAGGGATGAAACTCAGCGTCTGGTGATGTCTATGCATTCCAGACTTCAGGCTGTAATTGACTGCAGAGGATTTGCAACCAAGTATTAAAAAGTGAAAGTTTGATGGATGATTGTTAATCTCATTAATTTTGGTCACTTAAAAAGTGGGAGGCACATATACAAACTGTTGTAATTCCTACACTGTTCACCTGATTTGGATGTAAATACCCTCAAATTAAAGCTGAAAGTCTGAAGTTAAAGCACATCTTGTTCGTTTCATTTAAAATCCATTGTGGTGGTGTATAGAGCGAAAAAGATTAGAATTGTGTCAATGTCCCAATATTTATGGACCTGGCTGTAGAACCAGCACCTTGGGCACATTCCCTTTCTGGGGCATGTTCCCCAGTAGGGATGAGCTTCGAGTTTGAGTCGAACTCATGTTTGACTCGAACATTGCCTGTTCGCTTGTTCACCGAACAGCGAACAATTTAGGGTGTTTGCGGCAAATTTGAAAAGCTGCAAACACCCTGTAAAAGTCTATGGGAGAAATCTAAAATGCTAATTTTAAAAGCCTATATGCAAGTTACTGTCATAAAAAGTTTTTGGGGACCTGGGTCCTGCCCCAGGGGACATGTATCAATGCAAAAAAAAAGTTGTAAAAACTGCAGTTTTTTCAGGAGCAGTGATTTTAATAATGCTTAAAGTGAAACAATAAAAGTGTAATATTCCTTTAAATTTCGTACCTGGGGGGTGTGTATAGTATGCCTGTGAAGGGGCGCATGTTTCCAGTGCTTAGAACTGTCCCTGCACAAAGTGTCATTTTTGCAGGAAAAAAAAGCATTTAAAATCACTCACGGCTATAATGAATTGTCGGCTCCCGTAATACAGAGAACAGTCATTGAAAGTCATTGATTAAAAAAAAAAAAATATGCGTGGGGTTCTTCCTAAATTCAATTACCAGGCCCTTCAGGTCTGGTATGGATATTAAGGGAAACCCGGGTCAAATTTAAAAAAAATTATGTTGGGTTCCCCCTAAATATCCATACCAGACCCTTATCCGAGCACGCAAACCTGGCAGGCCGCAGGAAAAAAGGGGGGGAGAGAGAGCGGACCCCCCTCCTGAACCGTACCAGGCCACATGCCCTCAACATTGGGAGGATGCTTTGGGGACCCCTCAACAAAGCACCATGTCCCCATGTTGATGAGGAGAAGGGCCTCATCCCCACAACCCTGGCCGGTGGTTGTGGGGGTCTGCGGGCGTGGGGCATATCAGAATCTGGAAGCCCCCTTTAACAAGGGGACCAGCAGATCCCGCATTCCCCCTGTTTGAAATGGTAAGGGAGTACAAAAGTACCCCTACCATTTCATAAAGAAAGTGTAAAAAATAGTTAAAAAAACACACTGACACCATTGGGAAAAGTCCTTTATTAAAAAAAAAAAAGATTCCAGCGGTGGTAATCCACTCTTGCTATCCAGCGATGGGTGGTCTCTTCTCCGGGGTCCAGCGATGGCTGATCTCTTCCGACGTTGTCCAGCACAGCGCATCCTCTCTCCATGGAGACACTGCGGGAATCCCGTCTTAGCTGAGGAGGATCGGGCCACCCGTCACCTGACCCCGCCCCCCTCTGATGCAACGCAAGGGGGAAGCTAGGCTTCCCCAGTGACGTACGGGTGACCTCGCCCCCCTCTGATGTAACGGAAACCTGCGTTACATCAGGGGGGGCGGGGTCCCCCGTACATCACTGGGGAAGCCCAGCTTTTCCCTTGTGTCAGAGGGGGGCGGGATCACCCTTACATCACTGGGGAAGCCTGGGTTTCTCCACGGAGACACAGCTGAGGAGGACTGGGTCACCCATCACCTGACCCCGCCCCCCTCTGACGCAAGGGATAAGCTGGGCTTCCCCAGTGATGTATGGGTGACCCCGCCCCCCTCTGATGTAATGCAAGTTTCCGTTACATCAGAGGGGGGGCGGGGTCACCCGTATGTCACTGGGGAAGCCCAGCTTCCCCCTTGCGTTGCGTCAGAGGGGGGCGGGGTCAGGTGACGGATGGCCCGATCCTCCTCAGCTAAGACGAGATTCCCGCAGTGTCTCCTTGGAGACAGGATGCGCTGCGCTGGACGTCGTTGGAAGAGATCAGCCAACGCTGGACCCCGGAGAAGAGACCACCCATCGCTGGATAGCAAGAGTGGATTACCACCACTGGAATCTTTTTTTAATTTTTTTAATTTTTATTAAAGGACTTTTCCCAACGGTGTCTGTGTGTTTTTTAACAATTTTTTACACTTTCTTTGTGAAATGGAAGGGGTCTTTTTGTACCCCCTTACCATTTCAAACAGGGGGGGCTGGGATATGCGGGTCCCCTTCTTAAAGGGGGCTTCCAGATTCTGATAAGCCCCCCGCCCGCAGACCCCACAACCACCGGGCAAGGGTTGTGGGGATAAGGCCCTTCTCCTCATCAACATGGGGGCATGGTGCTTTGAGGGGTCACAGACACCAAAAGCATCCTCCCAATGTTGAGGGCATGTGGCCTGGTACAGTTCAGGAGGGGGGGTGCTCTCTCGTCCCCCTCTTTTTCTGCGGCCTGCCAGGTTGCGTGTTTGGATAAGGGTCTGGTATGGATTTTGAGGGGGCCCCCACGCCATTTTTTTTTTTGGTGCGGGGTTCCCCTTAAAATCCATACCAGACCTGAAGGGCCTGGTAATTGAATCTTTGGGGGAACCCCACGCATATTTTTTTATTTTTATCAATGACTTTCAATGACTGTTCTCTGTATTACGGGACGGCAATTCATTATAGCCGCGAGTGATTTTAAATGACTTTTTTTCCTGCAAAAATGAAACTTTGTGCAGGGACAGTTCTAAGCACGGGAAACATGCGCCCCTTTACAGGCATACTATACACACCCCCAGGTATGAATTTTAAAGGGATATTACACGTTATTGTTTTACTTTAAGCATTATTAAAATCACTTCTCCTGAAAAAATGTCAGTTTTAAAAAAAATGTTTTGCATTGATACATGTCCCCTGGAGCAGGACCCAGGACCCCAAACACTTTTTATGACAATAACTTGCATATTAGCCTTTAAAATGAGCACTTTGGATTTTGAACGTTCGAGTCCCATAGACTTAAATAGGGTTCTAAAGTTCACATGAACTTTAGGTCTGTTCGCAGGTTCTGGTGCGAACCGAACAGGGGGGGTGCTCGGCTCATCCCTATTCCCCAGGCACTGGCTTAATTCACGGAGTGGAAAGGTGCGCTGGGAGCTCCAGAAGCTCCCTTCTCCTTGCCTCTCACTGACAGGAGTGACTGCAGTGTCACTCCTGTCAGCAAGGTTATTTTCTGCCTAGAGCCTGGCAGTACTCTGTACCGCCACCTCCAGCACTAGCCCTGTCCCCCTGCTGGCCACTGTCACTTTTGTTTAACACGTGGCTTCCTATGTCAATTCTGTGTTTACAAATGACAGCGCGCCTCAAGTGACAGCTTTTTCTAAGTTCAGGAGGAGCAGCTGCCAAGACACTGGGGGGCAGCTCTGTACTGGGATGTGGGCTACAAGGTATGGGGAGCTCTGTACTTGGGGGAAGGGTAAAAAAAAGGCGTGGGGTAGTTCTGTTCTGGGGGGTCTAGGGGTGAGATGAGCTCTGTACTGGGGGGGGGGGGGGTAGAAGGAGCTTTGTTCTGGAGGGCTAGAGGGTGGGGGAGCTTGGTTCTGGGGGCCTAGGGGGAGGAGGGGGGCTCTGTACTGGAGGAGTGGGAAGAGGGGGAGCTTTGTATTGGAGTGGGGGCTAGGGAGTGGGGGAAACATTGCACTGAGGGCAGTGGAAGGAGGGGAGAGCTCTCTTCTAGGGGGTGGAGGGAGCTATGTACAGGGGGGAGTGGAAAAGGGAAGCTATGTACTGGGGTGGGGGCTATTGGCTGGGGAGAGATTTGTATTGGGATGGGGGAGCTCCGTGCTGGGAGTAGCATGGGAGGTGAGCTATGTAGTGAGGGAAGGGGTGTTGAGTTGAGGGAAGAGCTCTGTACTTGGAGGGGGTGGAGGAAGTGATGTTTCTTCCAGTGACACCACCAATTGGCCCTGTCCCCTTCTCCACCCTGGACATCAGGGGTTGTCCGGGCAGTGCTACTGACTGTTATGTTCCTTGTGCTGATTTTTCTTTTGGCTTAGGTTTTAAACAGCAACATAAAGAATGCAAAATGTGGTTAAATAACATGACTGGGGGATTATTATTATACACGATCCTTAAGCATAAAACTGACATTTACAAAGTAAAAAAAAAAAAAAAAAAAAAAAAAAAATGGTTTAAATTGCTGGTAAATGGGACGAACCACAAATTTTTCACATGGCGGGATCGCCCAGGATCCCTATTAGCACATAAACTTACTCCCAGACATTCCCATCACACACTTCCCAAAATAAGGCTATCTGGAGGACAGCTCTCACAGAACCCCCAAAAAGTTCTTGATGAATTCTATAGGTTCTATGCCGACTTGTACAAGAAACCACAGGCTGTGGCCCCCTCATCCATCAGGGAATTTCTGGGGACTCTCCCTCTCCCGACCATCACCGACGATCATAGAGAGCTAGTAGACCAACCATTTACAAGCGAAGAGGTCAATGACGCTATAAAATCTCTCTCACTTCACAAATCTCCGGGTCCGGACGGGTTTCCCAACATTTACTATAAAAAGTTTTCCGCACAACTAGCCCCACACCTGAGCCTTTATTTCAATTCCCTGAGGGATGGGGGAACGGTCCCACCGGATGATAACAAGGCCTACATCAGCGTAATCCCTAAGCCTAACAGGGACTCTACCGATGTACGCAACTACCGCCCAATATCACTAATTAACTGTGACCTAAAAATCCTAACAAAGATATTGGCTCTCAGAATCAACTCCTTTCTAGAACAATATATACATAAAGACCAGTCGGGGTTTGTTGCAGGACGTCAGACCTTGGATCAAATTCGCAGATCCATTGCTCTGATCTCGGCGGCACGCTCCAACTGGGATAATCTCCCAGATCGGGAACTTCTACTACTGTCACTAGATCTTAATAAAGCTTTTGATAGCTTGAATTGGGACTATCTCTTTGTTACCCTCGAAACCATGGGATTCAGATCCACATTTCTCTCGTTGATGAAAACGCTTTATAGTTCACCGATGGCTCAAATTTCTATTAGAGGCCATAAATCATCTATCCTCCCGGTTCAGCGAGGCACTAGACAAGGATGCCCACTCTCCCCCCTACTATTTGCCCTGGCAATAGAGCCCCTAGCATTGGCCATTCGATCCCACCCTAACATCCATGGGTTCCAATGTGGCCAACAAGAACACAAATGTGCACTATTTGCAGACGATGTCCTTATGTACATAACCAAACCCCAGACTTCTCTTCCAGAAGTTTTATCCCTACTACACCGTTTCTCACTGATTTCAGGTCTGACTCTGAACACACAAAAAACTCTAGCACTTAATATCTCTTTATCCCCTTCTGAAGTACAGCTCCTCCAAAGCCTATACAGCTTCAAGTGGGCACCCCATTCCCTCCCATACTTGGGAATACAGCTGACCCCTTCGATAGCTACACTGTACAAAGCCAATTATCCCCCTTTATTCAAAAAACTTAAAGAAGACCTTCGTGCTTGGACTGACTATTCCCTCTCTTGGTTCGGCAGAATCAATTCAATAAAAATGACCTTCTTACCCAGACTCCTATACTACTTTCGAACACTACCAGTGGCAATTCCAAGGGGAGACATGCAACACATACAAACTGAAGTCCTACGTTTTATATGGGGTAATAAAAAATCACGAATACGAAAGAAAACACTTTACACACCTAAACCTATGGGAGGACTTGGCCTTCCCAACCTACAAGCATACTATCACTCAGCGCAGATAGCTCAACTCATCTACACAACAGCCAGAGGCTCGGTCCCTCTATGGGTGTACATAGAGGCACTGGCGTGCCACCCAATTGCCATAGGAACACTGATGTGGCTTCCCAACCGTAAACGCCCACCTATAATGTGCCCCACACTGTCACACTCACTGGCGATATGGGACAGGACACGACATAGAGCATCCCTCGCATCATATCACACACCTCTAGCACCCATATTCTGTAACCCAGAATTTCCTCCTGGCCTTATCCCACAACAGTTTCAATGGTGGCTTAATAAGGGTCTATTAAGAATTGGGGACTTCCTTCACGGCAATCAAATGCACTCGAGAGATTACTTCAAAGACAGAGATTTTTAGATACAATCAAATTTCCTCATTTATCACTTCCAAACTTAAAAAGGGGGGTGGACCCGTCACTCTTACCACTCTAGAACTGACCTGTCAAAATAGAAGCAATCAAAGAGGGCGAATTTCTGCTGTCTACTCTTCGCTTACTGAACCTGACTCTAAATTATCATACATGACACAATGGGAGAGCGACCTGAACCTCTCCCTTGAAATGTCGGACTGGCAAGATATTGCCCATAGACTGTCAAAAATTTCTATTAATACCACCCTTATTGAAGCAAACTATAAGACGTTGCTGCGGTGGTATTTAGTCCCTACAAGAATAGCAAAAATGCACCCATCTTCCTCACCTAATTGCTTTCGGCAGTGTGGACAGATGGGCACCATGCACCATGTTTGGTGGCAATGCCCACTGGTTGTCAGATTCTGGATCAGAATATATAATTTGATCAACTCAGTCACAGGTGTCAATATTCGACGGTCCCCAGAAAGTGCACTCTTTCACAAACTGCCAGATGAGGTCCCCAAAAAATCATTGAAACTCATAACCTATATCTTTCTGGCGGCAAGAATAACGATTGCAAGAAACTGGAAACATTCACGCATACCTCTAGACCAGGTAAAAAGCAAACTCAATTGGATCATGATCAACGACAAACTCACTCATACTCTCCATAACAAGTCAGAGATGTTTAACAAGATCTGGGATCCTTGGATTGAGCACATCTCTACCTGAAGAGGAACTCCAGGTGACCCTCCTCCCCCTTCCCCTCCCCTCCTCTCCCCCTCCACCCTATCTCTTTCTTCTTCCCTTCCCTCCTTCCACTACCCCTCTCTTTTCTCTTCGTTACTTCTTGTTTTTATTTGATTTTTATTGTATGTCATCTGAAAGTATAATTCATACAACCTGGTTAACGATACTTGAATAAAATGTTGCAGACAGGACAGGATGGCCAACACAAGCAGGGACGGGAAACCAACCCTGGAATTTTTGTACAGGGTCACCGGTAGCCCTGAAGCCTTCCTACTCCTCTCTTTGGTACCACTATACCTGAAAATGGCCCTTATTTATTTATCAGCGAGTATCAAACCCCAATTAAGGGCATGAGCCATTCTACGAAAATGCTGTTTATAGGCTCTTTAATTCCTAATGGCCAATGAGCATTATGTTAATGCACTGTTGAAACATTTATATGTTGAATTGATGATGACTTGGTTACCTGTGAAACGTTTGTTATTGTTTTGTACCTACCTCAATAAAAATATTGAAATATAAATTGCTGGTAAATGACAGTTCCCAGCTGCTTATTTATTACATCAGGTTCTGATATAAATGTCAATGACCAGGCCATTTTTTGTGATACGGCACTGCGTTATTTTAGCTGACAATTGCGCGGTTGTGTGATATTGTACCCAATAAAATCAATGTCCTTTTTTTCCCAAAAATAGAGCTTTCTTTTGGTGGCATTTGATCACCAATGTGGGTTTTATTTTTTGCACTCTAAACAAAAAAGACCGACATTTAAAAAAAAAAAAAAACTATAGTTTTGCTATAAAACATACCCAATAATATTTACAAAAAAAATCTAATTTATTCATCAATTTAGGCCAATATGTATTCTGCTAAATGTTTTGGCTATAAAATCCCAATAAGCATATATTGATTGGTTTGTGCAAAAGTTATAGCATCCACAAATTATAGGATATATTTATGGATTTTATTTATTTTTGATTGTTTTTACTATTGGCGGCGATCAGTGATTTTTAGTGGGGCTGTGACATTGTGGCAGACAAATCTGACACTAAGTGACACTTATTTGGGGACCAGTGACACCGATACAGCGATCAGTGCTAAATAAACTGCACTGTCACTGTACTGACACTGGCAGGGAAGGGGCAGGGAAGAGGTTAACATCAGGGGTGATCAAAGGGTTAAATGTGCTCCTAGGGAGTGCTTTGACTGGGAGAAGACAGAGATCCATGTTCCTGCTCAGCAAGAACACAAGATCTCCATCTTCCCCTCTCAAAGAACAGCGGTCTGCCTTGTTTACATAGGCAGACGACCGTTCCGCCTCTTCTGAGAATGATCACAAGGGGCCGGCGAACATCGGTCCGTCGGACCCGTTGATTGGCTCCTGCTGTGTCCAATCACAGCGGGAGCGAGTCAACGGTGGCGCGTGCGCGCCCCAGACCCAGTGCACAAAATCACGTACAGGTACGTGATTTCGCGCAGGAGGGATGCTTTGCCGCAGTATAGCTGCTTCGGGCGGGACTGGAAGGACTTAAAGGTCTCAATCGCTCTCGATATGTTTTATCCCCCAGGCCTTTCCTCATTTCATGTGTTGTCTCTGGACTTGTTCTATTTAAGGGGTATATAGTATCACCAACTCATAAGAGTTGGACCTCAATAAGCTGGCCAGCAAAGGAGAGAGGACACAGTATATTACAGACTGCTGCTTGACGCCTGTAATTGCACCTAAACACATGTAAATGCATCAAAACAGGCCTAAGTGCTAGGTGCGTTTAGCGTTTGAGTGTTAATTCATTGCAATGGCAAGAATAAATTATTATTTTGGGCAATGAAATTTATTAACGTTCAACTGCTTGAAGTGCGGAAATGCACACATTTCTTCTGCCAAAACACTGCTGCCAGGAGGAAAAGCATCTACGAGAAATAATAACTTTGTTTAGTTAGGATTGTCCCAATTAAGGGTTTGGAAGGGTTTGGGAGGGTTTGGGAGGGGTTGCTCTTTATGCCAGTTTGGTTTTGCTGTATATTTCTTGCTACTGTTCACCCATTTACAATATATTTCTTGCTATTGTTTAACTATTTGTTGTGTCATTACTGTTGTTCATATCTCTTTGGTATTGGGGTACTAAATATGCATTTGTAATAAATATTCCCCACTCAACCAGGTGTGCCAGAGTGTGCGGTGCTATTTGCAGAATCGTGGGCACAGGAACAGGGGATCCGAGAAACAGCAGGTCCTTTGGGTGTAAGCACTACAAATATATGTGTGCTTTTAGACCAAAGTAATATATTGAAGAATGTCTTTTCATAACATGAAAGCTTCATTGGTGACTGAGTTGTCATTTGTTTGTAAAGTCTAGAATATAATACAAAACATCTCCTGTGGACACCTATCCGATTCCTAAATAGATGTAATATATCTATCTACACAATAAATTAAATGCATTTAATCTTTTACTAATCCATCTTTTAAAAATATATAAATACACTGACAAAGATATAATAATATGTGCATTTATTGCATTTTTACAGTCAAGACTGCATAGCATTACAACCATGATCAGTGCATCACAGGTTCAACGCACATGCGCCTGCATTGTGTACCTCCAGCTGCAGGCCCATTTGGAGGTACGGACAATGAATAGATTTAGCCTAGGTTCACATTGGAGTGATTATTTTGAGTGCAGTATGTTAGCAAAAAATACTGGAGGAAAATGTGCATTCATCGGCCAGGAAGCTGCACATGGGATGTATATGGACATTCCAACATGACAATGATCCAAAACACAAGGCCAAGTCGACCTGTCATTGGCTACAGCAGAATAAAGGGAAGGTTCTGGAGTGGCCATCTCAGTCTCTTGACCTCAATATCATTAAGCCACTCTGAGGAGATCTCAAACGTGCAGTTCATGCAAGACAGCCCAAGAATCTACAGGAACTGGAGGCTTTTTGCCAAGAGGAATGGGCAGCTTTACCATCTGAGAAGATAAAGAGCCTCATCCACAAATACCACAAAAGACTTCAAGCTGTCATTGATGTTAAAGGGGACAATACACGGTATAAAGAACTGGGGTATGTAAACTTTTGACCAGGGTCATTTGGGTAGGTTCTGTTGTCATTATGATTTAAAAAGAGTAAACACAGTTGATTGATAATAAATGGCTCCAGCCAAACACTAACCTATAGAAGAGTGAAAGAAAAGTTTTTGTGTTATCATTCATATT
Organism: Lithobates sylvaticus; assembly: GCA_028564925.1. Taxonomy (NCBI): domain Eukaryota; kingdom Metazoa; phylum Chordata; class Amphibia; order Anura; family Ranidae; genus Lithobates; species Lithobates sylvaticus. Next base: position 586,478,001 of record CM053026.1, on the reverse strand, counting down.
CTCAGAAAAATGGCCAAAAAATCATAAATTCTGCCAGGGTATGTAAACTTATGAGCACAACTCTATATTATTTTGATTCAGCAATCCCTGTGAATGGATGATGCAGCTATGTGAGCGAACCGTTGCATAGCCACGCTTAATAGAAAAGTTTAACAGTAGATAAAAGTATTCCCCAAGAAGGTTCACCCCCACGATTCAGGTGAGGTGGGGGCGGTGTGAGTTTTGGGAATGGGGTATGCATCCATGTTTCATGTTTTACTCTAAGTATAGGTGTAGCATGAAGCATGATCCAAACAGTGGATCATGCTTTTAACTTTCTTTGGCGTGCTTTACTAAATGGGTCATTTTTTAATATATGAATATATATTTCCGTCATACTTACTGAATGTTTCCACAAGCAAAAGTTGAGGCCTGTATATTTCTTTAGTAAAACAACCATATTTTATTAGTAGTGGAACATCTACTCAAGGTTTTAAAAGCATCCTCTAAGTTTCTATGAATTCCACTTATAAAACATTTTAATGACCTAACTCAACCTGTAGCTTTGGGGCACTCTTCCCCCACTCACATCCACTCAGGTGTTCATTCTATAGTGTGCAGTTATTGTAGATGAGATCATTCAGTTTCTTTCTTAAACTGAATGGAATTCCTCCCAGTTGTATGTGGAAGCAGTACGCTAATCCTTCCGGCAGCAGAATTACACAGGACTGCATACACTGACCTAGACACTCTAGTTTTTTTTCACAAGTATCTTAGAGTAAGAGACAGAAAAGCCCTTCAGTTGACTAATAAATATTATTACCTAGTCACCACTACCTTGAGAAGGACATGTACTCACAAGCATCTTTGTTAGAGCCTCAAGCTACGTGAGTGTGTGTCTCCCTATACAGGACACACGTGTGAAATGAGTCCACCTGAGAGATTGAAGGTCACTCTGGAAATTACAGGTGTCAGTTCTCACTGACAATTTGCTGTGGGTCATTAGTTCTCAGTACCAACATTTCAGACCTGCTCATTTCTGGTAAGCTGCACAAACAGTTAAACAAGCATTAGGGATTCAATTTTGTATTGGGTTTAAGTGTTACGGGAGGTAAATAGTTAAAGCAAACCTGTGAATCCAAAAATGTGAGAACTGGCATTGCTGATATATATATATATATATATATATATATATATATATTTATATATATAAAATATATATATTTTAAAGTGCAGGTTCCATGGCCCACATCCTGGCCCCAATACTTTGCGAATCAATGATTTGGAACAAGCATACCACCCCTGAAGTCTGAACTCTCATCCTGCATGCTGAATGTTATGACTGTAAATTGTCATAATAATATGAACTAAACTAACATATATAATATTAACTAGCGTTCGTAACGTGGCAAATGCATTCGTGACGTGGCAAATTATGAAATCTACAAATACAGCGCACATTCTCTTCTTCTTTAATGGGATAATAATGAAGCTGCTTTGCTGGTGATACTGATGGAGTTATTGCAAACTGATTTTCAAAGGCTTTTTTTTTCTAGTGATATCAAGAATAATATTATTATGTTTTTTTTTTTTTTTATATGTGTAAGTTACCACAACACCATTATCCCGTAGTTTTTAAGATCAAAGATACAACTATGTTGGTGTCCCTTGTCAATTTTACATTGTATTTTTTAAAATGTAACTGCCTACTCCCAAACTGTCATTTGAAGTAAACAACATAGCCAAGTATTATTTGCCACAATTTTTTTATTGTGGATTAAAAATAAAAATAAAAATCAATTAGACATGCTATCTGCCAATAGAACTTAACCAAAAAGTGCATTCTATGCATCCAAAAATAGAGAAAATATACCAAATCAAATCATTATTCAACCAAAAAAAAATGTCAAAGCAAGAAACTCTAAGGCCAATAATAAATAACACGCTATCTCCTCTGATTCTGCAACATGTCTGGTTGACGAATGGCTGTTCAGAAACTAACTTAAAAGCACTAAATGAAAAATGTGAAAAGAAAAGTGCGAATCAACACTCACCAAACTTCTACTAACACAAAATTAGCAGAAGGAGCCCAAAGGGTGGCGCTAAAGAGCTGAAAAACTACGTAGTACGTCACTACGTTCGGAATTGTTGGCCAACATTTGTGTGACCGTGTGTGCAAGACAAGTTTGAGCCAACACCCTTTGGACAAAATTCCACGGTTTTGTTGTCCGATCGTGTACGAAGCATTTGGGTCACTGATCTAGGACAAGTGTGCTGATTAGGACTTTCCTGTTTTCTATAATTGCTTCAGGTCTATGTAATAGCCCTGTATCTAGCATCTTCAAAAAGGTTAGCATTGACAACTAACATGTTTCTTTCAAAGTTTATTTTATTAGCAGGCCCTTTTAGCCACCCCAATTCCTTAAGCTGGACTTAGACAGTTTGTTTTCAAATTATAAATTAAGTGGATAAAAGAATCCCCCCACTGAGACAATTTTGGGTCCTACTGTCAGAATACACTGATCAAAGGCTGCAGCAGATTCGGGAACATTTTTACAAAATGTCCCCTCATGATCAGTGAATGGCCAGCTTTATTGCTTGGAGGCTCAATTAGTTATAGTTGATGGAAAAGTCCTGTCAGTAATGGCTTCTGTGCACATTTATTACATGTACTTATAAAGCACTGTCAGTTTACACAGCTCTTCACATATATACAGTATATATATGTATATATATATATATATATATATATATATATATATATATTGTACAGTCACATTAGTCCCTGCCATCAAGCAGCTTACAATCTGAGGCCCCTAGCTCACATTATACATACACATACTAGGGTCAATTTAGACAGGAGACAATTAAGCACTTGCCGACCAGCCCCCGTAGTTGTACTGCGGCAGAATGGCACGGCTGTGCGAAACGACGTTATGTAACGTCACTTCGCCCGTGACCACTAGGGGCGCGTGCGTGCCCCCTGCTCACCTATGGAGCCGATGCAAGTCCAAGTGCAAAAGTAATTGATGGGAAATCCAAAAGTTTACAGTAGTCACTGGAACAGCAGGTAATGGTAAATCTGCCAACGAGGATAACTGTTCTTGTAAAATCTTATCTTAATTCCCATCACTTTTAAGAGATTTCCAGTCACTTCCTGTTGCATCTCAGGGAAAGGAAGTACAGAGAAATCTTCCAAGCCGGACACAGCAGGAGTAAACTGAAGTTTTAGTTCTTTCCTGCTCTATGCAATACTGCAATAAAATGTTTAAGTTCTACATACATTTTAGTGTAGGTTAAACGAAATTGAATGATCTAAACAAATAGCTATGTAAAGAAAATATTGGACAAGGGACAACCGTACTTAAATAAATAAATGATATTGCAGTAGAAGTAATAGTTTAACCTTCAAATCTCATACAGTGACGAAAATGAACATAGTAGCAATATAGCACAATGTAGTCAGCCTGCAACAGCAAGGTCTCACCTCAGCAGTAGTATCACACCAGACCAATGTTTTCAGGTGTGGTGTCTAGGCTTTACTGCAGAAGCCCAACCTAAGCGGCAAGGTTGAGGATCAGCAAATGCCATGAAAACAGGAGTGGAGCAGATATACATAAAGCTTCCCTTTAAAATTGGAAGATATCCAGGACTGCTATCAGCTAAAAAAGAGGAAAACCATATGGACCTTGGTACACTGATCAACAGTTCACAGAAGTCTTATCCGAAATTGTCTTCTTTAAAGAATCAAGGCCAAAAAGTGATTCCTTTAAGCTGAATTACGTGGCACACCGAGAACCGGGACACACACAGTTTCCGGTTCTCTAAAGGGGAGAAGAGACAGATCGTCTGTTTATACAGAGTATGAACAGCGATCTGTCATCTCCCCTACAGAGTCCCCGCCCCCCTTCAGTTAGAACACACACTAGGGAACACAATTAACCCCTTGATCGCCCCCTAGTGTTAACCCCTTCCCTGCCAGTGACATTTTTACAGTAATCAATGCATTTTTATAGCACTGATCGCTGTATAAATGCCAATGGTCCCAAAAATGTGTCAAAATTGTCTGACGTGTCCGCCATAATGTCTCGGTCCCGATAAAAATCGCAGATCGCCGCCATTACTAGTAAAAAATATTAATAATAAAAATGCCATAAAACTATCCCCTATTTTGTAGACGCTATAACTTTTGCGCAAACCAATCAATATACGCTTATTGCGATTTTTTTACCAAAAATATGTAGAAGAATACATATCGGCCTAAAATGAGGAAAAAAATATTGTTTTTTATATATTTTTGGGGATATTTATTATAGCAAAAAGTAAAAAATATTGTGTTTTTTTTCAAAATTGTTGCTCTTTTTTTGTTTATAGCGCAAAAAATAAAAACCGCAGAGGTGATCAAATACCACCAAAAGAAAGCTCCATTTGTGGGAAAAAAGGACGTCAATTTTGTTTTGGGTGCAACATCGCACGACCGCGCAATTGTCAGTTAAAACGACGCAGTGCCGAATCACAAAAAGTGCTCTGGTCAGGATGGGGGTAAAATCTTCCAGGACTGAAGTGGTTAACCTACCAGCATGTCTTTGGAGTGTGGGAAGAGACCCCAGTACACAGAGGAAACCCACACAGGCACAGGGAGAACATGCAAATTCAGAGCAGGTGGCGTCATGGTTGGGATTTGAACCAGTGACCTTAGTGCTGCTTGGTGGAAGTGCTAACCACTTAGCCAGCTAGCTGTCAAACCTTGCTGTCAATAATAGCTTTGGTCATCACAAACGATTGGAAACTAATCAGACTGGTCACTGACCATGTTAAGTATGATCCCATGCATGTTGATCACATACATATGTAGCGGCCCCTATGCTTAGATAGGTGCTTAGTATGGGTTCCTTTGATAGTGTAGGTTAGATATAGGTAAAATTGGCCGGGGCCTTGTTCTTTTTCCTAGGCCTAGTCGTTTATTTGGGGATGGGAGTGTTAGTGTAGAATGGGGTGGGACCGCCTACACTTCAGCTCAGGGATACCTCCTCTGCTGGACAGTAGGTAGGACTGGAAAGAGAGGAAGGACTGAGGCCTGAGTGGCAGGAAACCCATGTGAGAGAAGGGACCAATAGTTAATTTCTTTGGTCAATGGATGTCTTTCATATAAAAGGGGGGTCACCTGCTCAAAGGGAGGAACGGAGACAAGGGTGCGCAGGAGAGAAGGAGGTCCGGAGGGCACCGGAGCCTCCAGGTGGAGGTTTGAAGGCCTTGGGGTTCAGAGACCCCAGAGCTGGCTAACCGGAGGAGAAGGAGTCCACGTCGGCCCACGTCTGGCCTCTGGAATAAAGACACCATGTAAAACCTAATGAGGACATCAAAGAAGGAGGAAGTAGGAGTTAAGCGTTCAAAGGAAAATAGGAATTGGCTTTCTGTGAGTAACATGGACTTTTGATTGGGAGTGAGCAAAGGGAGTGCAACCCAGTGATGCTATTCCGTGAACATGCTGTGTGTCCAAGGACTACAGTGTTATACATTTTTCAGGACTGACGGAGACTTGACGTCAAGAGTCATGGAAATCGGCAGTGTGGCCTGTGACTTTGAAGTCTAAGCTCAACGCATTATTCAGAGTGATGCTGGTCGGTCTATAATGGAAGCGTTTAAGTTCTGAAACAAAAGTTGAGAGCAGTAGGGTGTCACCAGAAGTAAATTGCAACATGCCAATATGATAAGAAAACAGGGCATCTCATATCATCCATCTAATTGCTCATTGATTTACCCCAGAATGAAGCATTATAAAACTACTAAAGTTGTCTGGTGTTTGAAGTTGCATGGGACAAGAAGAGCGGGGTTAATTGACAAAAAGGTAATGAACAACACTGCAGCTCCCAAGGGGGTAGTGTGCTACACATAATAACCAAGACTTCATTCAAAGAATAAAAGTTTCAGGTTGCAGAGGCCACTGCTAAATACTATAATATATATATAAAATTATTACAAAGTAAATAAAAAAATAAAATAATCTCTCTCTCTCTCTCTATATATATATATTATATATATATATATATATATATATACACACATACACACAGTATATATAAAAGAGCATTTTTTTTTTATTAAAACAGTATACCAAACAAAATCCTTATTTGTCTTAGGAAAAAATGTCAAAACTATTTAGGTTGCAAATTAGTCATAGAGTTGTAGTCAACGTAACCAACACATACTGACACTACTAAATTTGATCTGGGCATTTAGGCTTTACTGATCTCTGAATACAAAGAGGTTAATAGCTGCTGGGCAGGAGACTATTTAAACAACATCCTGTCCATCGAAAGGAATGAATGACAAGAATCTGTGTGAACTATCTCCACGTCTCAGGGCAAGACTGAGCACGGATTTTAAAATTTAATTAAATTATTTTATTATTATTATTTTTATTAATGTTAAAAATTATTTTTATTATTGGAAATTAGAAATGTGATGTTGCAGTGAGATTCAATTAATATGTATATCTAATTATACACTATAGTTAGCCTTTCCTACATGAATTAATTTACAACAATGTTTGGAGTATGGTATGATTCTCACAATGTGTATGACTATTTTTAAATGCTGGTAACACTATTATGCCACCTAAAGGACAATTCTAGGCAACAAGTTTGAGCTACTTGTGCCATACAATCAATCATCAATTTATCTTAAAGTGCTTGTATACCTTTTTTTTTACCTACAGGTGAGCCTATAATAAGGCTTACCTGTAGGTAAAATGAATATCTCCTAAACCTGTACCGTTTAGGAGATATTCACTTTCCATTCAGCCGCTGACGTCAGTGGTGCATGCACTGTGAAGGTCTGGCTGAAGGTCCGGTAGACGCTGCTGGACCTTGCCGGAAAGAAGTCTCCCGCGCATGTGACGACATTGTGGCTCCAGCCACTGACAGTGCAAAGTACAGTACAGTACAAACCCAGAAGACATGCCGAGAAGAAATGTCAGCTTCCTCGGCGGTGACCGGGATCAGCTACCAACGCCTCATTCTAAGGTAAGTATTTCATAATGAGTTAGTCTGCAGTGCATTACGCCTTTTGCCTTACAGGTTTTTAAAAAAAAAATTGTGCGGGTATACATAAAAATAAAAATGCTTTAAAGGAATATGTAGTGGCATTGTTTTTATATCTTCGTAATTTTATATATTTTGTATTTTTCTTATTCAGGTAAATATTACCTATTGCATATGATTATTATGCCATATTAAGCCTGCAGGTGGAGATAAAAAGCACTTTATTGTTTGTTAGGCTGACATAGTATTCATTTTTGTATTGAGCAGGAGCATGAAATGCACTACACAGGCTTCTATAATTCACTAGTGTGGATTTAATGATATACCGTATTTATCGGCGTATAACATGCACTTTTCCCCCTTAAAATCAGGGGGAAAGTCGTGGGTGCGTGTTATACGCCGATACCCCCCAAAAAAATGTGACAAAAAAATGGCAAGCGCCGCCGAAACATGGTGGGTGGCAGCATCATGTTGTGGTTCTACTCAGAGGGGCTGAAAACAAATGCAGTGGGGTGTTTTGTTTTTTCACATATTTATTTGTAAAAAAATTGAAAACCACTTATTTTCCTTCCATTTCGCACTTTGTGTTGGTCTATCGCATAAAATCCCAATAAAATACATTTCAATTTTTGGTTGTAACGTGACAAAAATGTGGAAAATTTCAAGGGGTATGAATGCTTTTTCAAGGCACTGTATATAAGCTGTTGAATATATTTGAGTTTGGCCACAGCCCTCCAGGCACATAGCATTTTCAGACAAGGCCAAAAAATGGCAAACTCCATATTCCTTTCATGGCAGGTGTACGTTATGCTCGTAGTCCCACCTCCCTGCGCTCGCTCCGGAAACAGCAGGGAGGTGGGACCGCGAGCGGAGCCGAACAGTCCGCTCGGTCTTTTCCGGGAGCGCTTCGGTCTTTTTCGGCGGCGCTTCGGTCTTTTTCCGCGGCGCACGCGACAGATCGTCTCTGCGGCGGGAAATTTAAACCCGGACAAGACTGCAAATGACGCTGGCAAGCAACAATGACACTAGGCAAGCTACAATGACACTGGGCAAGCTACAATGACACTGGGCAAGGCTGCAAATGACGCTGGGCAAGCAACAATGACACGGGGCAAGCTACAATGACGCTGGGCAAGCTGCAAATGACGCTGGGCAAGCTGCAAATGACGCTGGGCAAGCTGCAAATGACGCTTAAATGTAATTTTTTTTTCCCTAAACTTCCCTCCTAAAACTTTTTTTCCTTAAAATGCCCTCCTAAACTTGGGGTGCGTGTTATACGCCGATAAATACGGTAATCACTCTCTTTTTTGAACATAAATTCCACTTTTTGTTTTAGTCTGGCTCTCTGCTTCAGGGCTCGCAAGAAACATATTTCAAATAGCAATTTAAATTGTAGTTATTCAGGAAATCCCACATTTATATGTGCTTATTTGTTAACCTTTTCCCCCCTGTAATGTAAAGGAAAACAGTTAAGCTTAGGATAATAAGAGGAAGGGGATAACATTGGTTTTAATAATGGTTCACAGTTGCTGTTAGTTATGGTTCAGTGACTCTCCCTCCGTTGCTGCTTCCTACTTCAACTTCGGCCCTTTCTTATTTTCATTATTCACATCAAAACACCGCTTGTATGGTGAGCACCAAGAAGGTAATATTATCACTGTAAGTGACCCATGAGTGTTTGCCACTGAACCATAATGAGGCATTTCCTTTCTGCTTTTAAATGTGATGACTGAAAAGAATAATGTTATGCTAAAATATTTTTGTAAATACAGAATTTCCTCCCTTGTAACCAGGAGAAATTAAAGTAAATTGTTAATTCGGCTAGTCACATATTAGGAAATGAAAGCAAATTAACCAAGGCATACAGAATAAAGTAACATACTGTATGTCTTTTGTAGAGTGACAAGCTAAGCAGATATATTTAATACTTTAATGACAGTTGATAATACGATGCCCTATTTTTTTTTTATTGCATCATTTATTTGTTCCCTGAACCAATATGTATCAGTGAAAGATCTTAGACATGTAAGCACTCTTCTCAGCTTAATCTGGGAAATATGTTCAAAGGAAAACATTACTTTCAGATACTGCAGCATTTGATATTTACCGGATAGCTAATTTATTACATGGTAGTATGTCTTGGAGAACCCAGTGGCAACATCTATGAACTCCAAAGTTACCACAGTGTCTGCATCCTTTAAAGTGGTTGTAAACTCACTTTTTGGACTTTTACCTATAGGTAAGCCTAGAATAAGGCTTATCTATAGGTAGTGGAAATATCTCCGTGGGCCCTTTAGGAGATATTTCACTTGTAGTCGGACAGAAATTGCTACGGCGCAAGCGCAGGGAAGAAACGAAACTCAAGGCCGTTTCTTCCCTAGCATATGCCGCAGGTCGCGACTCCCGTGCGCATACGTGGGAGTGACGTCACGCGGCTCCGGCAAATCACAGAGCCGGAGTCTGCGGCCCCCGAAGGAAGAGGGCAAGAAGATGGACGCTGCCCACACAGGGGACGTCGCTGGATTTGCCCATTATGCTTTTCATTTGCAGTCTATACAGGGAGCAAAAGAGGAAGTAAAACCCATCAGGGTTTACTTCTTCTTTAAGAGGTATCACGTTCACTCAGTCATATTTTTAACTTTCAATATGTTTTTATTTTATAATTCAAATTCAAATAACAAGACAATGTCATAGAAAGCACATTCAATAAACATTAGACCCTAGAGATGTGAAATTAAGCATAAGCATCTGGATGTCCTTCCATCAGGATATATCAAGATACAACACCTCAAAACTTTAAGCTGAAAATACAATATATTTGGTGGAAATATTGGTGAGGTTAACACTACGTATTAACATAGAAGGATATACACTCAGTCATATTTTTAATTATTTTATGTTGTATATTATAGAATGAAGCACAAGGGGACCCAACACTAAAGCCTCATACACACGATCGGACCGTGGACCAACTTTCCCGTGGATTTTTTGTCCAAAGGGCATTGGCCCCAAGTTGGTATTGCATACACACGATCTGACTTTTTAGTCAACAAACATGAACGTAGTGACTTTTCAACGTACAGACAACACTTCAAAAAAGGACGTTCGAATACTCCAGCGCCACCTTTGGTCAACTTCTATATTGTTGTCTGATCTTTTGCATTGGTTCTGAGCATGCGTGTTTGTACTTTGTACAAAAGTCTGTTGGTTTTGTGAACACACGGTCGGACTTTGGTCCATCGGACTTTTGTTGGCAGAAAGTTGGTCCGTTCGCACAGCCAACAAAAGTTCGATGAAACCTGGAAAAAGTTGGTCCGATGGAGCTTACACACGGTCGGATGTTGGTCCAAAACAGCTAATTTGCATGTTGGTTGTCAAAAAGCCTGATCGTGTGTACGGGCCTTAACACACATCGTAGGCACACTTAAGGCCCGTACACACGATCTGACTTTTTGACAACTTTAAGAAGGATGCGAACCATTGTAGCTCTGAGAGTATTGTGGTCCACAGTATCAAACACTGCACTGAGGTCCAACAGTACCAGGAGACATGATTCTCCGTCATCTGCTGCTTCGAGGGCGTCGTCCCAAATCTTCAGGAGTGCTGTTTCTGTACCATGGCCTGGGCGGAAGCCTGATTGTAGAGGGCCAGGAGTTTGTGTGTGTCCAGGTGGCGTTGTATCTGTTGTACCACCGACTTCTCCATAATCTTATCTTATCATAATCTTCAGGCTTGTTATCGGTCTGCAGTGGTTTGGGTCCTGAGGGTCGAGGTTTGGTTTCTTTAGCAGGGGTTTGATGATGCCTTGTTTGCTGTGCTTTGATGCTGTCCCTCTCTCTTCCTTTTTGCTTTGGTGTTTCTCTTTCTCTTTCTTTTCTCCTCTTTTTCTCTGTTCTTCTTTGTCTGTTTTTTCTCTTGTCTCTTCTCCCCTGCCTCCCTTTCTTTTCTCTCTTCTGTTCTGTGTCCCTACTCTTTGCCTCTGGCGGTTTTTTTGCTGTTCTGGTCCTCTTCTCTTTGTTGTGTTTTTCTTTCTTTGCCTCCCTGCTTGTCTTGCTTGCCGGTTCTGTTTCTCTTCTTGGTTCCCGGCCTTCTTTCTCTGTTTGTCTTCCTCTTGCTTGGCTCCGTTCTCTCCTGTTCTCAGTGTTTTTGTCTTCCTCTGTTGTGTCTGCTTTTTTCTAACTTTTTCTTCTTTTGGGTCTCTTGCTTCTTTCCCTGCTGTCTTCCTCTTGTCCTGGCTACCCGTCTGCGCTCTCGTTCTTTTTTTTTGTTCAGCCTTCCCTTTGTCGTTATATTGTGCCTTAGTTGTTTTTGTTTTGCCTTCTGTCCGATTTTTCCTCGCTGTTGGCTTTTTCCTTCTTTCTGCTTCTTCTCTCTTTTCTCTATTCTCTTTGCTCTTTGTTGTATTCTCACTCTTTCTTTCTTGTCTTTCTTCCCCTCTCTCTTGCTCTTGCCCTCTCTTGCCTGTCCTACTGTTCCCCTGCCCCTTCCTTCTTGCTCTTCTCTGCTCCGCTGTGTTCTGCTTGTCTGTTTTCTTGTTCCTTGCTTCTTTCTTCCTTGCTTTATCCCAGTTTTTCCTCTCTTCTTTTCTCTGATTTCTTTTTGGCCTCTCCCCTTTATTTTCTGTTCTCCTCTCGTTTACTCTCATCTTCTGTTTAGCCTATTTCCTCTGCTCTCTGCTTTCTCTTCTGTACCCTTAGCCTCTTTGTCTCCTCCTTGTTTTTCTCTCTGTCCTCTCTCCTTGTTCCTGTTGCGTCCTTCTGTTGTTGTTCTTCTTCTGCTTTCCTCTCTGTCTCTCTGTCCTTTTTGTTTCTCGTTTCGCCCTTCTCCTCCTCTTTCTCTTCTGCCTTTTCCCTCTTGTTTCCCCGTCTTTGCTCTTGCTCTTGCTCTTTGCTTTTTGCCTTCTACTTTGCTTTTGTCCCTTGGCCTCTATTCCCTTTTGCTCTTTTCTCTCTTTTGCTTCTCTTTTGGCTTCTCCTGCCTTTCTCCTCCTTTTTTCCTCCTGCTCTTGCCTTTGTTGTGTCTTTTGTTCCTCTCTCCTCTCCTCTTCTTTTAGCGCTGGCTTGAGTTCGTGCTGTCGTGCTGTTTCTTTTGTGTATCCTCCTGCTCTCCCTGCCTGATCTTTTGTTTATGTTGCTTCTTCCCTCCTCTCCTGCTTTCTGCTCTCTGCTTCCTTATCTCCGTTGGTTCTTGGTCTTTCTTGGCCTCGTCTGGCTCCCTGCTGCTTCCTCTCTGTTTGGTTGCTCTCTATACTGCTCCTATGTCTCTTCTCTTCCTCTCTGCCTCCTCTCTCTCTTTTTGTCTCCTTTGTCTTTTTTCTTCCTGGTCTTCGGCGCGATGCGCTTTCTTCTTTGGCTCTTTTATCTCTACTTCTTTCTTTTTTTTGTTTGTTTCGTCTTGTTCTGCTGTGTTTTTCCTTTTTTCGCCTTTCTCTTCGTTCTCTTTCTTCTCTTCTTCTTGTTCTCTTTGGCTCCGGCCTTGTTACTCCTCGCCTCTCTGCTTCTCTCTTTGCTACTTTTGTGCTCGTTCCTTTTGTCTCCTCCTGGTTTCCTCTCCTCCTATTTCCTTCATCTGTTTTTGTTTTGCTTGTTTTTTTGGTTCTCTTCCTTTGCTTTTTGTTGTGTCTCGCTCCTTACTCTTGGGCTTGTCCTGTCTGCTATCCCGCTTCCCTTCTTGTTTATGTGCCCTCGTTTTGTTTTGTGCCTTGCTGCCTCTGGTCTGTTCTTTATCTCTATGTCTCCTTTTCTCTTGTTTTTTTTCTTGTGTGTCTTGTTTTGTGCTTCTCTTCTGCTTGCGGCGAAGGGCGCCCGGCACAATCCCTTCTTTGAACAATTGATTTATGAGGTGAGTTATGGTGGGAGCCAAGATGTCAGAACATTCTTTCAGGAGTTTTGTGGGGATGATGTCAATAGGAGATGTACTGTCTCTGAGGTTTTTGATGATATTTATAGTGGTGTCTGTGGTAATTGGGATCAAAGAAAACTTTGGTGGTTGTGGGATATTCGCGGCGATATCTTCTTTTCGCTCTAGTTGACTGTGGTTGGTTGTTTTTTTCTGATGAATTATTTTCCGGATATTACGATTTTGTCAATGAAAAAATCTGATAACTCATTGCAGAAATATTGGGTTTCGTTTGCTGGGGGCTCTAAGCATACCGGGTTCATCAACTGAGCGACTAGTTTAAAAAGTTCCTGCGGGCGGTTTAGGGCCGATGAGATAGTATTTGAAAAATAATCTTGTTTAGCTTTGAAGATTGCTTTGTGATAATTCTCTGTGAGTCCTTTGTAGTTTGTCTGATTTTCCTTGGTAGGATTTCTTCTCCATGCTCTTTCAGCTCTTCTGTGTTCTTGCTTGAGTCTTTTCCACTGTCTGAACTGATTATATGGAAAGAAAAAAGTGCAGCGCTCAAACTATATCAAATAATACATATTGCAGTGATACAAAATCCGTGAAGATATATCTGAAAAAATGGTGAAATATATATATATATATGAACAAGAGAGTGTATAGTGGGTGGCCTAAGTATATACACTGCTCAGCGCTGGATGTGTGACTACAATATTACAAATCGATCGATTGATTCAATAAATAAATATATAAATAGGTTGAGGTATTTATATAAATAAATTAAATAAGCAGCTGTTTAAAATCAAATAAATATATAAAGGAGATAGTAGAAAATCAAACAGTGGTTCCTGTAAAATAAATTAAAATGAAGGTATCTTTTTATGACAAATTATGTGCATTCTTATATACACCCCATATACTATTATCATAATTATTCCACTTTTTTATGTACATATACATGCACACTGTTTTAAAGAAGTGTGTTTGTTTTTATGTATATTTATAATGATTATGTTTTAGACATCTATCTATTTTTTAATACATATATATATATTTTTAATGCATATAATTTATGTACATTTTAATATATATATACTCCTTTTTAAAGAGTACTCTTATTGTCCTTTTATGATCTTAACCTGCATCTTATTATCTTATTGTCCTCTGTTACATACGTTCCGTATATTAATTATTTATTTATTTAGGATGTATTATTCATTGATCATAGATTGCCGCATGTATAATCTACTCATTCATTAATGTATCGATTATATGTACCTCACTATGCACACCAATACGTAACAATGATTTACTATATGAGTACACTTATTAGGATATTGTTGCACCTGCGTTGCCAGCCCCGGTTTTCCTATGTGCAGATGTCCACCATTTGTCAGCAACACTCTCAGTTGCTGTTTCTGGCTATTTTCCTATTTAACTAACGGTATCACCATTCTCTAGATTAAGACACCAACATTGCTAAGTAAATGTTGAATATTACCGATGGTGTTGTATGTTTCTACTTCCTGTCACTGGGTTGTATAGAATCAGGGCATTCGATTGTCATGGTTACATTGTCCGGTTTTTGTGACCCCTGATTGGCTACATTGCCGGTGAATGGGATTACTTAAACCCGTCAGAGCGCCGTGTAGCCACGCCCTCTGTTGAAGTCAGGAAGTGCCGAAACGCGTAAGGGCGTGGCCTACACGACGCTCGGCCGGAAGTCACGTGTGCTCTCCACCGCCGCTAACCACCGCCCGGAAGTGAAGCTTGTGTCAGCAGAGATACACAAGCTGCTCCAGGAGGAATTGTTTGCTGCCACTGTGGACGATTGGAGAACTGCCTCCACCATATACACGCAAGTGATATTCTTTATACGCTGTTCCAAAGAAATTTTAATGTACGCTTAATACTATAGGGGATTGTAAAGGGATATGCTTTTAATGTTTAAATAAAATGGAATTACACTATGTATGCTACTCTCTCCATTTTTTATGACATACCATTGAGAGCTGAATTACCCTTGAATCCCTGATGATATTTTAAAACCCTGGTGGTACCCATGCTGAGGAAGTGATCTGATTGATGCTGTTTCTGGATGTTTGACGTATCTTGTGCAGTTTATACCGCGACGAGGTTCTATGTCTTAAGGCCTGTTTGATTTATCCTTCTGGTGAGTTTAACCCCCTGAGGGGAGCGTGCCTCACGTGGTGGAGTTGTCTAAAGGGATTAAAGCGGTGCTTGGATAGACACCTGGAATACCTTAACCACAAGAAAAGTCACCCATTACTTTGAACTGTGCACTTTGTTTCTCAGATACACTTAAAGGACTACCTATCGCTACATTATTTCTTTACCTTATCTATGACCTGTGGACTTTCTCACAGAGAGATTTTATTATCTTTGATGTCATTTTTTAGCGCTGTTTTAGTATTTTATTTTACAGGAACCACTGTTTGATTTTCTACTATCTCCAAACAAGATGAAGGCTTACCAGATCCCCGGTGACCCCCTTGTTAAGGGGGGTCAAACAATGCAGATTGGATCATGGATCCCGCTGAGGATGTCCAGGTGCCAAGGATTACCGCAAGCTTCCAGGTGTCACAGGTGTCTCCTATTCCTCGGATACTCACTGACAGCAGATCTCCAAAATATATCCCCAAAAAGAAAGAAAATGCTCCAAATCGTGTGATATAGTTAAAAAATTGGGGGATTTATTAAAGCTTGTGAATCAAGCAGGTAAAATAAGGCTCCACCGAGCCATAGACGATGAACAAACAATGTAAAAACAACAAACTGCTAGCAGAAAATCGATCACACATGCGCAAGAGGTGTGGGCGTAGCTAACCGACGATCGTTTCGTCATCATCAGTCTGAAATTTTTTTCCTATTTAAATGCCAGTGCTTTAAAGGATTGTAGACATGGTGTTTAACCATCTACATGTAATTTCCCATAGGGTTTTGGATGAATGAATAAGTACTAATTTTGGTGCGAAACGCGTCAGATTTTGTGCACCCCTCTTTGCCGTGGATTGTTTTATTTTGATGTGATCTTTTGATTCAGATAAAAAGCACAGGATTTTAAGTTTTTCCCAATGTGCGGCTGTCCAGAGTTCTTTTTCACTTCTGCCAAGTAAAATAAATAGGTATACCCTGCGGTTCCCCCAGAGAGAGACGTTTACTAAAATCTGGAAACTTGACTCCTCCCTCCTCTCCGATATTGGAGACTTGGCCTCCATTAAGCAGACCATCAGCGAATACTTCCAACATAATTACACACTTGACACTTCCCCTATGGTGCAATGGGAAGCACATAAATGCGTAGTATGCGGGCACCCGATGTCGTTGGCAGCGAAGAAAAAGAAACAACACCAGGCTCTGATTTTGGAATTGACAGCCAAAATCCTCAAATTAGAAGCACAACACAAATGTTCGCTCGCTACTAACGTAGCAAATGAACTGGCAGATACCAGAGCACTACTACGGGAAAAACTGTTCAAAAAAGCACGGAAACAGCAGTTGCTGTCACAGAAATTTTTCTATGAAAACAGCAACAAACCCTTGAGACTTTTGGCAAAATTTACACAAAAACGTACTCTTGCCCACACTGTTCATCACTTAGTAGACTACGCAGGGGTTATGCACACCAAAAATGAGGAGATAGCTCGACAGTTTCATAATTACTATAGAAAACTATATGACCTACAGACAACTGAACAAAATTCAATGCCAACAGATCTGAAGGGGGTATTGGGCTTCCTGACCTTCAGAGACACTATTGGGCCACGCAGCTAGATAGGATAGTGGACTGGAAAGTACACAACCGGTGCAAGGGCTGGGTACTCTTGGAGCAACTGATTACTGACACAGACCTCAGTTCACTTCCCTGGTGGGCCAAAAAGCATGTACCCATGGCCGCACGTACCCATCCTCTCATCTACGCTACCCTAGAGGCTTTTGATAGAGCATGTAAAGCCTACGCAATCTCAGCCAAAAATTGCCCCCTTACGCCTGTCAGAGGAAACCCAGACTTCGCACTCGGGCTAGCCAAATCTTATCTGTCTGCGGAATGGCCGCATACAGAGATGCAGGCCAAACACTTTTTCTTTAGAGGCAGGTTCCTAAGTCAGACAGCATTAGCTACCCTCTCTTCAACAAAATCCTTTCCCTTCTGGCCATACATGCAAATCAAGCATTTTCTAGACGATCCGGTGGCCAGGGGAAAATTCACGAAGGCCTTCGAGTCACTAGGTTCAGGTCCCTCACCTCAGCGGCACATGATTTCCACACTTTATGCCTCCATGTTTCAGGATGCTCACAACATATTACAAACAGAACATGATTTTTGGGAGAAGCAACTGAATATAGAAATATCACAGACAAACTGGGAACACTTTCACTTATACATCCACAAAGGATCACTTAATGTCCACACTCAGGAGAACGGGTATCAGATTAAGTCACGGTGGTATAAAACACCAGAGATACTCCACAAATTTATACCCACAGTTTCTGACCACTGCTGGAGATGTGGCACTGAGCAAGGCTCTTTCTTGCACGTTTGGTGGGACTGCCCTCAGATTCAAACATATTGGCGGAAAGTACATGATGCAGCGACTATGGTCTCCTCACTCCCCCTAGAATTCACGCCAGCACAGTACCTCCTCCACCACTCAAAAATATCCAAAAAAAGATACTTTAAATCAGCTGCAATGCATATGATAAACGCTGCCAAACTATGCCTACCGATCCATTGGAAGTCCACTTCGACTCCATCATTGAAAGAATGGGCGACACGAGTCAACAACATTGCAGGGATAGAGGAGCTGATATCTTCCACACAAGACAGAATGGCCAACTACACTTTGATTTGGGATTCCTGGTTTAAATTTTGTAAGTCCCAAGATTACCAAAATCTGATAAACAACACAGGTTATTAAAACAACAACAAAGGAGCTTTGACTTGCTTACGAACCATTGGTCCGGGAAACAATGACGAACAACAGGGGAACTGTGGGAGATTGATGGGGGGGGTAGCTGATGGTCATCCCACCCCCTCCCCAAGTCCTTCCGCCTCCACTTCCGCTCCCCTCCCCAACTTTCCTTAACCCCTTCCTCTCCTCCCCTCTCTTCCCCCTCTTATTCCCCCCCTCTTTACCCATCTCCTAACGAACCCTCTATTCGGAGAGGGTGTGGAGCGCGGGACCATCTTAATAGTGGGACGCCGGTCCACACCCCTCTGAAGAGCGGACGTACAGATACCAGGAGGTAAACTCCATAACAGCCCTAAATTAATAAGTCAGGGAACAGGTAGATATTCAGATGTGCAATTCGTTTCGTCTTTTTTCATTTTTCGTTTTTTTTCGTTCGTTCGTTTTCGTACGAATGAAACGAATCGTTCGAATCGAACGAATCCGATTAACGAATCGTTCGAATCGAACGAATCCGAAAAACAACGAAAATCAGAAAGAAAACAAATTAGAAACAGCAAATGTACGAATGAAGAAAATCCGAAAAACGAAAAAAGGAACAACGAAAATGAACAAAAAAATTCGTACATTCGTAACTTTTTTTTTTGTTGAATTGGTAATTTTCCATGTCCCTTACAATGGTGCTGTTTAACCACTTCAGCCCGGACCATTTGGCAGCCAAAGGACCAGAGGTCTTTTTTCAATTTCGCACTGCACTACTTTAACTGGTAATTGCGCGGTCATGCAATTTTGTAACCAAACGAAATTTGCGTCCTTTTCTTCCCACAAATAGAGCTTTCTTTTGATGGTATTTGATTGCCTCTGTGATTTTTATTTTTTGCGATATAAAAAAAAAAAAAACAATGGAAAAAAAAAAAAAAAAAAAAAAAAGAGCGAAAATTTTGAAAAAAAAAGAGATTTTCTACTTTTTGTTATAAAAAAAAATCTAATAAACTCAATTTTAGTCAAACATTTGGGCCAAAATGTATTCAGCCACATGTCTTTAGTAAAAAAAATGCCAATAAGCGTATATTTATTGGTTTGCGCAAAAGTTATAGCGTCTACAAACTAGAGTACATTTTCTGGAATTTACACCGCTTTTAATTTATGACTGCCTATTTCATTTCTTGAGGTGCTAAAATGGCAGAGAAGTACAAAACCCCCCCAAATGACCCATTTTGGAAAGTAGACACCCCAAGCTATTTGCTGAGAGGCATGTTGAGCCCATTGAATATTTTTTTTTTTAGTCCCAAGTGATTGAATAAAGACAAAAATAAAAAAGATTTTTTTTTTTTTTCAAAAAGTTGTCACTAAATGATATATTGCTCACACATGCCATAGTTATATGTGGAATTGCACCCCAAAATACATTTTGCTGCTTCTCCTGAGTATGGGGATACCACATGTGTGGGACTTTTTGGGAGCCTAGCCGCGTACGGGGCCCCGAAACCCAAGCACCGCCTTCAGGATTTCTAAGGGTGCAAATTTTTGATTTCACTCCTCACTACCTATCACCGTTTCGAAGGCCATAAAATGCCAAAATAGCACAAAACCCCCCCAAATGACCCCATTTTGGAAAGTAGACACCCCAAGCTATTTGTTGAGAGGCATGGTGAGTATTTTACAGCTCTCATTTGTTTTTGAAAATGAAGAAAGTAAAGAAAAAAACATTTTTTTTTTTCTTTTTTTCAATTTTCAAAACTTTGTGACAAAAAGCGAGATCTGCAAAATACTCACCATACCTCTCAGCAAATAGCTTGGGGTGTCTACTTTCCAAAATGGGGTCATTTTGGGGGGTTTTATGCCATCTGGGCATTCCATGGCCTCCGAAACTGTGATTGGCAGTGAGAAGTGAAATAAAAAAAAATTACACCCTTAGAAAGCCTGAAGGCGGTGATTGGTTTTTGGGGTTTCCGTACGCAGCTAGGCTCCCAAAAAGTCCCACACATGTGGTATCCCCGTACTCAGGAGAAGCAACAGAATGTATTTTGGGGTGTATTTCCACATATGCCCATGACATGTTTGAGCAATATATCATTTAGTGACAACTTTTTGTAAAAAAAATATATATATTTTTTTTTTTTCATTATTCAATCTCTTGGGACAAAAAAAAAAAATATTTAATGGGCTCAACATTGCTCTCATCAAATAGCTTGGGGTGTCTACTTTCCAAAATGGGGTCATTTGGGGGGGGTTTGAACTGTCCTGGCATTTTATGCACAACATTTAGAAGCCTATGTCACACGTCACCCACTCTTCTAACCACTTGTAGACAAAGCCCTTTCTGACACTTTTTGTTTACATGAAAACATATTTTTTTTTTTGCAAGAAAATTACGTTGAACCCCCAAACACTATATATAATGTTAAAGCAAAGGCCCTACAGATTAAAATGGTGGGTGTTGCATTTTTTTTTTCCACACAGTATTTGCGCAGCGATTTTTCAAACGCATTTTTTGTGGAAAAAATACACTTTTTTTTTATTTTAATGCACTAAAACACACTATATTGCTCAAATTTTTGATGAAATAAAAAATATGATCTTAGGCCGAGTACATGGATACCAAACACGACATGCTTTAAAATTTCGCACAAACACGCAGTGGCGACAAACTACATACATTTTTAAAAGCCTTTAAAAGCCTTTACATGATACCACATTAGATTCACGGAGGAGGTCTACTGCTAAAATTACTGCCCTCGATCTGACCTTCGCGGTGATACCTCACATGCATGGTGCAATTGCTGTTTGCATATGACGCCAGACCAACGCTTGTGTACGCCTTTGCGCAAGAGAAGGGGGGGCAGGGGTGCTTTTTTTTTTTTTTTTTGTTTTTTTTTTAATTTATTTAGCTTTTTTATTTTATTTTTAAACTGTTCCTTCCATTTTTTTTCTTTGTTATGATTTTTATTGTTATCTCAGGGAATGTAAATATCCCCTATGATAGCAATAGGCAGTGACAGGTACTGTTTTTTTGAAAAAATTGGGGTCTATTAGACCCTAGATCTTTCCTCTGCCCTCAAAGCATCTGACCACACCAAGATTGGTGTGATAAAATGCTTTCCCAATTTCCCAATGGCGCGGTTTATATCCGGGAGGGGGGACATTCCCTCCCACTGCTTGTAAAAGCAGTCTAGAGGCTAATTACCCGCTAGAATTGCTTTTACATGAAAGCCGATCACTGGCTGAAAAGAATGATACCAAGATGATACCTAAACCTGCAGGCATCATTCTGGTATAACCATTCAAAGTCCAGCAACATACTGGACATATATTGTAATCTTTTTTTTTTCATGCAGCCTCTTGGCTGAACGAAAAAAAGAGATTGATTGGTGGGTATGCCCACCATTAGAATACCTCCCTTCATCCACCCACTTCTAATGATGGGCATACATGCACCATTTATATATGCCGATGCATGGGGGCATCCTCCCGCAAAAGTTATGCCGTGTACACACGGTCGGAATTTCGACCGTATGTACGTGGCATTAGGAGCCAATCGCTCCTCCCCCCCCCCTGCTGCCCCCATGCTTCGGCATATATGCTCTTTTTTTTAACTGTGGTGGTGAAATCACCTCCTACAGCGTTGGAGTCGCGGCTTTATGTATCGTGGGAGCAAACGCTGTTGCTGTCAAGATAAATAAATCCGCGTTGCAACTGAATGGCGCACCTGAAAACAAAAAAATGCTTAACACTAAAACACAGTAAACAAAATTACATACCTGAAAAGCTAGCATGATAAAACATGATAAAACATAATAAAACATTGCAGAATAGAATGGAGTAAAAAAAGAGCAACAATAGAGAGAGAATAGAGTGAGAGAGAGAACAATAAAACGACAACTATTTTATTTTTTTTTATTTTTTTGAGATTCACAGGTAAAAAAGCTCCTGACTGAAGCGACTGAATCAAAACGCTACCACAAAAAAAATGTTAGCGATCGCAGGGATCAGGCCTGACTCTGCGAACGCTGCAGTTATGTGTGCTTTGTGTTTTGTAAGTGACAGTGATCGATCGATACTGCACTTGGGTGGGCTGGGCTGGGCGGAGGGGGAAAACGCAGGTGCTAGCAGGTATCTGGGCTGATCCCGCTAACAATGCGTTTTTTTTTTTTGGAACCCTAAACTGCTGGGACGCTAGTATAGATCTGATCAGATCAGATATTGATCTGTTCAGATACTGTGCCACTAAGGGAGGTGTATGCTTTGTGCGTGGGTGTTTGCGGTACTGGCACTAACCTGGGGCGACGCAGACCTTATTTGACCCTAAAACCTAATTGATATCACCCGCCGGGCGATCAGGGGGGTTAAACCGTTATTGGGTAATAAATGGCGGGTGCCCTGACAGTATAAAAAACAAGCTAACTAACCAGCGTCACCCGTAACAGTAATACAAAAAAAAAACTGGTTACCTAGCGACACTAATGCAGCGATCAGAAAAACGATCGCTTAGTGACACTGGCAAAAGGGGGTGAAAGGGTTAACTAGGGGCCATCAGGGGGTTAAAACCTTTATTAGGTAATATATGGGGGTACCTGACGCTATATAAAAACCTGACGGGGAACCTAAATAACGAAATAACTAACTGGCTAACCAGCGTCACCAGTGACAGTTATACAGTGATCACTGGTGAAAGGGTTAACTCTAGGGGCAATCAGGGGGTTAAAACCTTTATTTAGGTTGTAATATGGGGGTACCTGACCTATAAACCTATTTATGAACCTATATAAACATGGCGGTTACCTAAAAAAAAAAAATGGTTACCTAGCGACACTAATGCAGCGATCAGAAAAACGATCGCTTAGTGACACTGGCAAAAGGGGGTGAAAGGGTTAACTAGGGGCAATCAGGGGGTTAAAACCTTTATTAGGTAATATATGGGGGTACCTGACGCTATATAAAAACCTGACGGGGAACCTAAATAACGAAATAACTAACTGGCTAACCAGCGTCACCAGTGACAGTTATACAGTGATCACTGGTGAAAGGGTTAACTCTAGGGGCAATCAAGGGGTTAAAACCTTTATTTAGGTTGTAATATGGGGGTACCTGACCTATAAACCTATTTATGAACCTATATAAACATGGCGGTTACCTAAAAAAAAAAAATGGTTACCTAGCGACACCAGTGACACTAATACAGCGATCAGAAAAACGATCGCTTAGTGACACTGGCAAAAGGGGGTGAAAGGGTTACCTGGGGGGCAATCAAGGGGTTAAACCTTTATTAGGGGGGGGTAGGGGGCTACCTTGGACCTAAAACTAACTGCACTGACAGTTATTACAGTCACACTGACACTAAATGCAGTGATCAGTAAAAAAATGATCACTGCAATTAGTGACACTGTGACTGGGGGGGGGGAGGGGGTGATCTGGGGGGTGATCTGGGGGTGACAGGGGGGTGTTTTGTGTGCCTATGTGTACTGGTGTCAGTGTACTGTTGGTGCACTAACCTGTACATGTTGACAGCTCGGCGTTCCGGTCACATAGACCGGCGCACCGAGCGTGACATCACTTCCTCTGCCTGTGTTTTGATTGACACAGACAGAGGAAGCATCTGATTGGCCAGGAGCGATCGCGAGGGGGTGGCCAGAAACCACTGGCCGTCCCCTCATCCCGGATCGCTCCTGAAGCGATCCCGACCGTCCCCGCCGGCCGGGGGGGGTCCGATCGGACCCCCCACGCGCCTGAAGAATGGCACGTACAGGTACGTGATTCTGCCTGTACGTGCCATTCTGCCGACGTATATGTACATGGGGCGGTCGGGAAGTGGTTAACGTGCTTCGAATAGATTGAACGAAAAAATTGTACATTCGTAACTTTTTTTTTCGATTCGTAACTTTTTTTTTCGATTCGTAACTTTTTTTTTTTGTTGAATTGGTAATTTTCCGTGTCCCTTACAATGGTTCTGCTTAACGTGCTTCGAATAGATTGAACGAAAAAATTCGTACTTTGTTTTTCGATTCGTAACTTTTTTTTTCGATTCGTAACTTTTTTTTCGATTCGTAAATGATTAAAATGTAATAATAGCATACACATTACATAAAATTATGAATTATGCTCCGATTACAAATCTGCGAATGTTACGAATGTACGAATAAATACGAATGCGTCCGAATTTCGAATAAACGAATAAACGAAAATTAAACTAACGAAAAAACGAATCAACGAAAAATAACTCTTACGAATGTACGAATCGTTACGAATACGAACACCGACGACTTACGAATGTACGAATCGTTACGAATACGAACACCGACGACTTACGAATGTACGAATCGTTACGAATCAACGGAAACGAAAAAAACGAAACGAAAATAAACAAATTTTTTTCGGAAACGAAAAAAACGAAACGAAAAAAAATAAACAAAATTTTTTTTTTTTGTTGTGCACATGTCTAGTGACCAAGTGAACCTAACGAATCGGACACCTACTATGGTCACACATGTATAGTTATATAAGAGTTTAAGGTTATACATCTAGCAGTTATGCGAAGAAACAAGCAAGTGATTAATTGTGTATTTTTGCCTAGTTCTGTTCAGTTACACCAAATGTCAAAGGGTGCCTTAAGTACTTGTACTGTTATATCTGTTATGTCTTACATTATCTTCAATAAAAATCTTTATAAAAAAAAAAATAGGTATAATAATAATGATGATAATACAATGATAATAATAATAATAAATTAGATGTGAGGGAGGTGTGGGTGGAACATGTGGAGATCAAGAGGGATTTTAGGGCCCCTGACCAAGGGGTTCTTTATTTTGGGGGGTTAAAAACAGGGAGTAAGATAAGGGGAAGGCCACAGGGCAATAATTCTAACACAGTGAGGGATATGCAGAAATATAACATGGTGGCAATAGGGCACATCAAGGGATAAGATCTCAGGCACAGGACAGCAATCTAGTACAACAGGGACTTAGTCCAGAATCACAGGGCACAATCCGGGCACACTAAGTAGCAGGCCACAATCACAGTCCAGGGTCACAGGGCAACAATCCGGGCACAGTGAGTAGCAGGCCACAATCACAGTCCAAGGTTACAGGGCAACAATTTGGGCACAGTGGGTAGCAGGCCACAGAAAAGTTCAAGCTCACAGGGCAGCAATTTAGTACAGCAGGGACTTTGTCCAGAGTCACAGGGCAACAACCTTGGCACAGTGATTAGCAGGCCACAATCACAGTCCAGTGTTACTGGACACCAATCTAGTGCAGCAGGGATTTAGTCTAGAATCACAGGGCACAATCTGGGCACAATTTTGGCACAGTGAGTAGCAGGCCACAATCCAGTACAGCAATTCAGGGCCTCCCCAGCCAACCGTGGCCTCAGCAGAGGAAGTTAAGGCAGCTTGGCAGGGAAAAGGAGGTCTGGCAGGCAGATGTCCTTCATAGGCACATAACGGGTCCTCAGAGGGCTGTGTGTCTATGTGTGTGATATTGGGTGATCGCACAGGGGGACAAATCCTTCAGCATTTAGGTATCGGGAAGACAATCTATATAGTCCATTTTCTCAAGAAAATAGGGTACCTGTTGTGGTGTTACCAGTTCTTTTAAGTGCTGAAGGTGGGTTAGCTCAGTGTATTGCTCAGCAATTGTGGAAGCAAAAGTCAATTTTCAATGACTCAGAATCCTGTTCCTGGCAGCAAGTAAGAAGTGAAGTGAGCCTTTCTTGGGTGATGATATAGTGCTCGGATGCATGGACCTATGGAATATTTTCATGGAATATTTCATGATGTACAATGAGTATTTTTGCTACCAAAAGATAAAGGAAATCTCACTTTGCTTTGTCTTAAGGTTTCAACTCCAGTTTCAGTGAAGAAGTGATGTATAAAAATTGAATTTGTACTATTCAATTATTTATTTATGGCTAGAATTAGGAAGAAGTGGTAGCACAGGCTGGAAAGTTTTAGTCCAATTCCAGTGTGGTTGTAGCATGTGCAATATAATCAACATTTTTTTTTTCAGAGCATGTAAAAATTTACAATCAAATAAAATGTATAAATTTGGAATAACTAAACAAAGAGAAGAGAAACTCACTTTTAGATAAGATTCTAACACTGAGCTGATCACTTTGGGTGCTGGGCAAAGAGGAGAGCACACAAATTATGTGAAAGTTAAACATACACCTAATGCCCCGTGCACACGGTCGGAATTTCTGACGGAAAATTTCCTATCGGACCATGTTGTCGGAAAATCCGACCGTGTGTGGGCTCCATCGGACTTTTTCTGTCGGAAAATTTGAGATCCTACTCTCAAATTTTCCGACAACAAAGTCAGATCGGACTTTTTCCGATCGTGTGTAGAGAATTCCGACGGACAAAGTGCCACGCATGCTCAGATCAAATTACGAGACCAAAGCTATTGGCTACTAGCCTCTACATAGTTCCGTCGTACGCAACGAATGTCACCGCGTTCAGAATGATCGGATTTTCCGACAACTTTGTCCGACCGTGTGTATGCAACACCAGTGTCGGACAAAATCCGTCGGAAAAAATCAGAATTTCTGACCGTGTGTACGGGGCATTACAGTTTTGGCATTGCTATTTGAAATAGAAGTAACAGAAGTATTGTCACATTTAACATTTAAACATTTGTTTATAATCAGACAGGTTATACTGAGGTGGACTTAAGGGAACCAAAAAGGCCATTTGGGCTGCCGTGAGCATAGCCAGAGACAAACTGGGTTCTCTCCATTTTCGGAAGCCCATTTACAACTATCATTAGAAAATGTATTTCCTGACCATGACAGACAATTATACACACTTACACATGTAAAACACATTCGCGCATAGTGAAACAAATGTTCTAATGATAGCTATACATTGGCTTCTGAAAATTGAGAGAACCTTGTCTGCCTCTGGCTATGCTCAGCACAGCCTGAACGGAAACATGTCCTATTCAGATGCTCTCCAAGGAAAAATAGCACAGGTGTACACTTCAGGAGCCTTCAATAAATCCTAAAAGCAGCGGGTGGGAAGGCCACTCCAGCTACTGTTTAAACTGCGCTTCTACATCAAGCCTTATATACGTTTTAATACAACACCGTATTATGTGCTTTCTGTTCAGGTATACTGCAGATACACTCTCTTTGATATGGTACCAGTGAAGTGGCAGCATCTAATAATTGGAAGTTCAGAATGATCCCTATTGTGACAATAGGAGGAAATGGCAAATCTTGAATGAGCAAACTGAGGTGAAGCAGAACATGTTTTTCTCAAGAGCAGGGAGGCCTGGCTGTGTGAACACTTGTAACTTACAGATGTTTAGCACAATGCAGGGTTAAGTTATGTGAGCAAGGTCATGAGGAACACCTGGCTAAAATATCTTGCCTTTCTTTAGGACAAAGGGCTGACACATTGTAGAAAAATAGTGATCCCACTGTGCAGCAAGGAAGGCAAGTTAACCAGTTACTGCTAAAATATAAAATCAGGCACTTTTTAGTATTTGTTATAAATACATAACATATATTTTAAGGGAAGATGCACTATGTAATCATTTTTTAGCTGCTTTTATTACACCTTATATTTAAGGAGTCTTCATGTTCACCTCACAGGGTTAAATGTGCAAAATACGTGAAGTAAAATTGCAATTGTTTTTAAATTTGTATGAATGGAATATAAAATGATGGAACGTTTTTTTTTTTTTTGACAATTTTGTTTTTAATAAATCATTTTCAGTAGATATTGCTAACTTTGAACATTTTATACAGTATAAGAAGAAAATTTTACAAAAATTAGTAAAATGTGTAATGTCCCGTACACACGGTCAGAAATTCCGACCACAAAATCCATCTGATTTTTTCCAACGGATTTTGTCCGACACTGGTGTTGCATACACACGGTCAGACAGAGTTGTCGGAAAATCGGATAATCCTGAATGTGGTGACGTTCATTGCGTACGATGGGACTACGTAGAGGCTAGTAGCCAACAGCTTTGGTCTTGTAATGTGATCTGAGCATGCGTGGCACTTTGTCCGTCGGAATTCGCTACACACGATCGGAAAAAGTCAGATAGGACTTTGTTGTCGGAAAATTTGAGAGCAAGATCTCAAACTTTTTCCGTCGGAAATTCCGACGGAAAAAGTCAGATGAAGCCCACCTACGGTCGGAATTTCCGACAACATGGTCCGATAGGACATTTTTCGTCGAAAAATCTGACCGTGTGTACTGGGCATAAGACAACACACAGGAAAAAGTTTACATGTCTAATAATACTCGGATAACATATGTTAAATAGTCACTCCAAGCATTGTGAAACATTAAAAGTGATACCCCCCACTCATCTATCTTATTGCTGCAGCAATTTTTTTTCTTTTCAAAACTACACAAAACAGACCCAAATCTGAGGCTGGGTCTTCTATCTTCTGAACTGCAGAGTGTGAGGGTCCTTTTGCTGTTAGCCACATCTTTGGGTGACATAGACACTTAGTATTAGCTTTTCAAGGGTTGGGGCCTTTCAGGATGTATTACAAAACAATTTGGAATTTACAAGAAAGGACTTTGTAGGCACATATATTTAGAATAAATGTATGACAATTTTTTTAATTGGATAAGGTTTAAAAGTTTATGTACAACACAAAAAGGAAAACACACGTCATATAGCAGATGGCATAAAATGCTTGACCCTAGGGACTCAAATAACACTTAAATTGTAGTTTAGAAGAGGAAAAATGTATGATTGTAGTAGAATATAACCCGTAGCACTATTCAACATGAGTAGAGTGCATGGAGCCATTAAGTCTGTTTGCTTGACATGTTGCGCGCCTAGCAGCGCTTCTTCGGGAGCTACAAATATAATATGTAGATTTGTATGATAAATTGTGAGGATAAAGTATGGAATACTTCAGGAAAATAGTCCTCGCTAATAGGATATTGATAAAATTCTGTAACTAGGAAGGCCTATAGAAAACAATAATTGATAGCAAACATTGGGGGTTGGAAGAGGAGGTAATATGCCAACACTATCGACAGTAGTGATTGAAACTGCAGCGTTAGCCAGTAAAACAGCCTGTTCAAAGATTAGGAGAGGGCTCAAAACGGTCGCTGCCTTCAGTTTTCAGCTAACGCAAGGAGAGACAGTAGGCGTGTAAACCCCAATGGAAGAGCTGGCCTTGAACCTTATCCAATTAAATACATTTTCATACTTTTTTTCTAAATATATGTGCCTACAAAGTCCATTCTTGTAAATTCCAAATTATTTACTAATGCTATTGGGACATTGGCACATCTCTATTAGTAAAAAAGAAAAGATAGTTGCGCTAAAAGTGAAAACACCAATAATAAACCAGTGCAAAAAAAGTTGAATGAAAATACACAGTGATGACCAAAAAAATGAAAAAAATTATTTAAACAGACCAAATGATTCTGATTATATAAATAAAATAATGCAATTATACAGATAAAAAAAGTCCCCAAAAAATTATATTGTATATAAAGTCCAAATGATCAAACAGCTAAAATAGTATAAGTGCAATCTTCCATCACCAAAAAAGTGCTGAACACCATAAGAAATGCACGCTTACCAGAAGGCAAGCAAAACTCACTTGTGGCTATACACCCAGCCAGGGCCTTTATCCTGGATGATCCAGGGCAAATCAGCTCAGAGGGCGCCAAACCACAGAAACACAATACGATCGATAGTGGACCAGAAATGGTATATTGCCAAAATTCTTGATTGTATGTCTGGTGTTAGGTCTACAGATCAACCTCCAGTCTGTCACTTGATGGCAGTTTTACTGGACCAATAGCTATGCAAACTTTTTTTTTTATATAAATACTGCCTTTACAATTTTTCCCCTTCCTAACTCAAGAGTCCACAAACTCATACCCTCATTATTTCTTGCCTCATCTACTTTTTTTCTGCTGTCTTGTATTCTATTAGGAAAACATTCATATCACAATCTATCATAAGTGCTTCTGCAAAATTATCCCCCTCACCATTCCGTATCTGCTGCCCCCCCTTAGTATTGTTTCACAATGAATATGAAAATACATTCAAGCTAGTATGTGATACCCTCAAAACACATCACAGCTTGGTCTGCACAAATATTTCTGACCTCATACATATTTTCCTCAAATCACCTGCTCACTTTTCTAACGTCTTCCTCACTCATAGCCCCATTCTGAGGATTGGTCAACATTTCTCCAGAGCATGCCTCTACTCTGGGATTTACTTGCTCTCTTTTAGAATTGTTTAGCATTTTTACACAGTTTATTAAAAAGTTATCTCTTTATCAAACTGCCTATTCAACTTCCTCTATATCATAAAATTAATTACTGGATAACAAGCCCGAGTTACCTCTAACCACTAGGAACCCCCTTATATCTGCTGTATTCAATGTTTCCTTATTTATTAGATTAAAATGCCCAGCTTTGTGTGAAAAGTGGAAACATATTAGAAATAAAGACTAACAATGATGACATGGTTTCCATTTTTTTAAACTAATATATTTGCCAAAGAGCATCATTCAGAAATGTATCATTGAAAGTGATTTCTGTGTGTCTTCACATGGATTACACCATACAGTTGGAGCTCTGATCTTACCCTTAGTAATCCATTATGCCACCTCTCTGTTGGCTTTTGGATTGTGAGATACTGGTTAGCAGAACCAGGCACACAGAAGTAATTTTTCTGCCTAGCAAAGGTACAGGGGCAGGCACTTTGGAAGATTTATGAGTTTTAAACATTTTGGGCAGATTTACTAAAACCGGAGCATGCAAAATATGGTGCAGCTCTGCATACAAACCAATCAACTTCCAGGTTTTATTGTCAAAGCTTAAAGATGCTTAAGTTAGAAGCCGATTTCTACCATGCACCAGATTCTGAGTGATCTAGTCTTAGCAAAATCTCCCCCTTTGTGTCACATCAGGTTCGCCTAAAATTTGAATTCCATTAGGACAGGATACGTACAGCAAAAATTATCTCTGACTCTGTCTAGTCTACTTGGCTTTGGATACATGTGGTATACAGAAAGAATCCACCAATTCATCTCTAAACTTAACTCATATACCCTATTTTTCGGACCATAAGATGCACTTATTGTGCGAATATAGGAAAGGCACTGCCCTCCGCAGCCGCTGGCACTGCCCCCACCACCGGCACCGCCCCCTGTCACCGATAGGTATCGCCTCCCGCAGCCACCACTGGAAGAGAGAGCAGGGACAGAATTCAAAAACCCCCATGGGTGCCGGGCACCGGGCAACACATAAAACAGGCCACTATGAGCCTGATGGAGGAGGGAGAAGTGCCAGCTGTCCCTCGGGGAGCCCAGTAACGATGGCCGGGGAGGAGGGGGAGGGTGGACCGAGGACATGAGGAATAGGCAGGCCGCTGGGATAACATCAGGTAAGGCAATGATCACAATGCATTTCAATGGCATGGTCACTCTGCATTTTCTATGGTAATGGTCACTCTGCAATTTCTATGGTAATGGTCACTCTGCATTTTCTATGGCATGGTCACTCTGCATTTTCTATGGCATGGTCAGGCTGCATTTCATGGGCACTGGAAAATATTTTAGTACACCATTTGGTTCAGAATATATTTTTTTCTTGTTTTCAAACTCTAAAACCTAGGTGCGTCTTATGGTCAGGTGCGTCCCATGGTCTGAAAAATACGGTAGGCAGAAATATTAGTCCATTTAAATGTTACACAGTTTATATTTCCAGTTTTGCATGCACCTATCAAAACCGATGGAATGATCACACACACAAAAGTATTAAAAAGCACTCACAAAAGTAGATGTGGGGATTTGTTTTCTGGTTTCCCCTTATATGTCAATCAATAAAAACATTGTACCAGAAAAAGAAAAAAAAAAAGGAGGAGACAAATAAAAAAGCACTCATAAAAGTAGCTAAATGTAGCACTTATCATGAATGTCTCTTTCTAACAGGATTGAAAGAGATGGTAAGAGACACTCATACGTTTCCATGGGCATGCCTTTTTATGTGAGTGAGTTACACTAACTATAACTATATACTTAGACAATCCTCATAGTAAACACCCCTGCCACACTCGTTTCTACAGTAAATTAAATGTATCTATGAACTCCAATGATTTTGTCAAACAATATTCGTTTTATTTACATTACAATATTTATTTACCATTATTCATAATCATTTTTAATGGGATTAACTCAAATATTATTATTATTATACACAATTTATATAGCGCCAACAGTTTACGCAGCATTACAATGTATAGGAGGAACAGCACAATTACAGTACAGTTCAGTACAAAAGGTACAGGAGGGCCTGCTCGTAGAGCTTACATTCTAAAGGGAGGGGGTGGTGGTACAAAAGGTAATAGCTGCAGAGAATGATTTGATGGGGTTATATAACTATTATAAATATAACTTATAAATTATAAATTTTACTATTATAAATATAACTATGGAACATTTTTAATGCATACGTGTCAGTTTCTCAGCCCATGCAATGATAAATCCTCAATGTACAGTAGATATTGGACAAGAAAAAGAAACAAAAGATACACCATCAAGATAGGTAACTCCTGTACATATTTTGGGCCTCTTGAGATACAAAGCAACAGGCAGCTGGTTTATTGCAATGGTCCTGAGATAGTACTTGGAGTGTTGTGAGTTTGTGATCAGTAAATGTTTGTGATCAATAAATGACTTTGCAAGAGGATCTTAGCTGAGTTGTGCTGTTCTGGCCATGGAACCAGGAAAAGGAGGAGAAGTGGAAGAAAAACGTAGAGTAACGCTAGACAGGAAAAGATAAAGATATTGGGTGGTTGTGTGTGTGTCTGGGGGGGGGCCTTGAGCATTTAGGTATGTGAGAGAATGTTTTTTATTTATTGGTTTTGATTTACAGAGAACCCAAGAAGATGATCCATATAGTCCATGTGGTCACAGAAGTAGAATACATGAAAGGATGTTGGGCTACCAATTCTTCTAGGTGCTGAAGGTGTGTTAGCTCAGTGTATTACTCAGCATCTGTGGGAGCAAATGTTGATTTTCAATGTCTTTGAATCACATTCCTAGTAAGAAGAAACGCAGCATGCTTTTCTTGGCTAATGATAAAGTTCCAGGAAGCATGGAGCTGTGGAAGATTTTCATGATGTGACAATGATCATTTTTGCCACCAAAGTATAAACAAAATTTTATTTTGCTTTAATTCATCCTCATTTAATTAATTATGGCTAAAATTAGAAAGAAGTGATAGGACAGTCTTGAAAGTATTAGTCCAATTTCAGTGTGGTTGTAGCATGTGTAATATAAGCAACAGTTTTTTTTTTTAATTCCAGAGCATGCAAATGACAATCAAACAAGCATGTTTTTAACCTCCAAAAGAAAATATTCATATATACAATTTTTTAATTAAGTTTAAATAAATGAAAAAAGCAGTATTGGTCTATGTGTGGCCAGCTATAGAGATACACTATATTGTCAAATGTATTGGTACACCTGCCTTTACACGAGCATGAACTTTAAATGGCATCCCAGTCTTAGTCCGTAGGGTGCAATATTGAGTTGGCCCACCCTTTGCAGCTATAACAGTTTCAACTCTTCTGGAAAGGCTGTCCACAAGGTTTAGAAGTGTGTGTCTATGGGAATGTTTAAACATTCTTCCAGAATGGAAGAATGGTCACCCTTCACCCCAAGCTTGCTCATCCATGTCTTTATGGACATTGCTTTGTGGAGTCATGTTGGAACAGGAAGGGGCCATCCCCAAAAACTGCTGCATACTGTTAAATAAGTGTTAATAAACAGTAAATAATATGAGAAATGGTGATGGCCATGGCACCTTTATTGGTATTTAAATTTAAATCTATTAAACTTTATTCAAATATCAATAAGTAAATAAATATATATTCAAAACTTTAAACAAACTTAAAACTCGCACAGTCATAGAACTCGAGCGATAAATGAATAATTCATAAAACAAAGTCCCCAGCACCATGGCCCTTTCAATGCTATTCTGAAGGCCTAAATTAAAGATATCCAAACCGACATGAGATAAATGGACACCATCTTGCCTGTATAAACCAGGGAAGCCTTCCTCCAAATCAACTTGACGGAAAGAGAACCCCGCCAGCTACGGCATGAACTTTTCACTTAAATGATTGACTCTTCTCTTATTTATTTCAAGCGATTTACATTCAGGAGAGGATAACCAGTTTAAACGATTTCAGAAAAAACGATACAGGTAGTAGGAAAAGACTTTCAAATCCTTTGCAAATCCTGTTTTATTAGAAACATCAAGTCTAACGTTTTCATCTTACCAACATCATTACCTCCAAGGTGAAGAATTAAAATAGACTCAGAAGGCCATGAATGAAACAAAGTAGAAAGATGAAAGAAAAGATCTGTCCATTGTAGACCTCGAATGTCTCTCCAGAAGATTTGAAACTTATCTGAAGGTAAAGATAGGTTGGAACTGTAGCAACGCTATGAAGCTCGTTTATGAGCCCAATATACATATGAATGGCCAACTATCCATATGTAAGACTTGATACCTATAAATCAGAGATAAGTTAGGACGAATATAGATATTAAACCTGTGAGACTCCCATCTACCTAATTTCATAATGACCGCATCAATCTAGAAGCTTCTGTAGCAGCTCCGATGCGAAAAGAATGTAGGGAAAATTTATATTGAGAAAGGCCTAACTGGGAAACAACGTTTAAAAACTGTTGAAAAGTAAAATTTTGTCATAGAAGAATCCAAATGTACTAAAAATTGACCTCCAAAACCTGGTCTACAAGAAAGATATTTTTTAACACAAAAAGAAAGCAAATGATGGAGTTGCCTCAAGCATATAGACTGAGCCAATGGCCTTTGCCAGCCTGATCTTCTTTTTGATACCCTAATGAAAATAAGGACTTTATTATCTAAAATAGAAACTTCAGTGAATCTTAAACCTGACAAACTGTGTTTGTTGTTTGGTAACATCTCAGAGATATGAAGTGCAGCAAAGAAAATCAAAACAAACCTGCATGAAATAGCAACGCCTATATTCTGAAATGCAAACAACAGAAGTAGCCAAACAAAGTTTGAATAAAATATCCAATGTAATTGGTCTACGCACATCTGGTGCTCGCTTTGTGTTTCTATATCCTTTAAGAGCCTCGCTAACTGAGAAGAAACTATTACAGGCTGGTAAATTATAAAGTTTGAGAAAAAGAGATACACCAACTAATGTCTTATTAAAGCGGTTCTGCACACACTTCATTTAGTAAATCTCTTTGCCTTCCAAATCAGGCAAAGAGTACTAAATTAAGTGTTTTTTTTTTTCACTTACCTTGTAATTGCTGCTCTGTCTCTTCGGCGGTGGGCGGAGTCTGTGTGTCGATCCTCGTCATGCCGCACTGTCTCCTGGGATCTGGTGTCATTGATCCCAGGAGTCAGTGCAGACATCCGGCGAAATCTCGCGAGATTTACGGGACTCGTGCCGAAATCTCGCGAGATTTATGGGGCTCCTGCCGAAATCTCACGAGATTTATGGGGCTCCTGCCGAAATCTCGCAAGATTTATGGGGCTCCTGCCGAAATCTCGCAAGATTTATGGGGCTCCTGCCGAAATCTCGCAAGATTTCGGCGAACGTGAGCTACACTTTGCCGTTACTGCGCACGCGCGAGATCGGTGCAATAACGGCGGTGCATGCTGGGCCATCTGAAGTGCCTGTGTGGTTTCACATGCCCACAGGCAAGATGGCACCCAGCAGCAAGATTTTTTATAACTTTTTTATGTGACGAAAACCGGCAGCAGTTCGTTAGGAAAATGGAACACGTGAGTGCTTAATTTACATCTCCTAATCCTTTGCATTGTACTAAAAAAAAAAAAATTACAGACAGTGCAGAACCGCTTTAATGTGAATTTAATTTAATTGCATAAGTGAACAAAGAAAGGCTAAAATTGAATGTTCAGTAGGAGAAAAAAAAACCCAAAAGGCCTAGTTCTGAATTAAACAACAGTCACCTCTCCCATGCAACTGAGTAGTCAGTCCATATTTTTGGAGCGATTACATTTTTTATAGCTGCTAAGACTGAAGTTAAATCAGATCCCACAGATGACTTGGACAGGGGTACCCAACCATGTCTGCATCTGGCAAAAGTTGTCTGAAATGAGCCATCTGGAAGCGAGATAACGTATCAGCAATAACATTTTACTTACCTGGAACATGTTTTGCTTTAATTCAAATATTTAACCTTAAACAAAGAAGAACCAGATAATGTAAAGGCTTGATGACAAACATAGATTTGGAAGAAAGGCAGTTAAAAGCAAAAATCACAACCTTGTTATCTGAATTAATAATAATTCTTTTAATAGCAAAATGATGTCCACAAATTTCCAATGCAACCCTGACTGGAAAAAGTTCTAACAAAACTATATTTTTTGTAGCTTTGCTAGATACCCAAAAGGGGGGCCATTCACCGTAACACCAATGAGTGCGGAAAATAGACGCAAAACCAAGAGAGCAAGCTGCATCTGTAAATAAATTAAGATTAGCAGAAGCAACAAACTCTTCTTGAAAAAAATTACTGTCCATTATAGTTAATTTAAAATTGTGACCATACCAACAAGTCATCTTTTAAAACAGAGATGATGCGAATATGCAAAAAAGGGGATTTATAACCTGACATAGCCAATGGCAGTTGTCTTGAAAACATCCTGCCCGTTAGCATAATCCGTGTCGCAAAAGCAATAAGACCTAGAAACGATTGAAGCATCTTAATAAAACGTTCTTACGTCGCAGAAAAAATTAAATCAAAGATTGAAGCCTAGCAATTTTGAGAGAAGGGAGCTCATATTGAAACAAAAAGTATTAATTTTAATACCTAAAAATTAAATAATAGGAGATGGAAAAGCTGTTTTATCAATTGCAAGAGGAATACCGAAGAATTTAGAAATGAGAAAAAATAAGCGTAGCATTAAAGAGCAAACAGGGGAATCCGGAGGACCAATAAAGAGGAAATCATCAGGATAATGATGATTATGATGGGACATGGATTATGAAATTACATTATGAGAATGATTATTCCCCTATGACCCGATTCATAAATAATTACCCACTGAAGAAAAGTGACAAAAACTTCAAAATAATGTCACGACAAAGAGCAACCCATAGGAAGGCATTTGTCATAGAAAAAATATCCCTCAAATCAAAAACCTATAGAGTTAACAGACTCCGCAGCTATAGGCAACAATCTAAAAGCTGAATGAATATCAGCTTTATATAATAATTGGGCTCTTTCTTAGGAACCAGCCACAATGGTGACACAAGGAAATTTTGAAAAGGAGGGGGAAAAAAAAGGGCCAGCAACTCTGTTTGCTAAAATGTCTTTAATTCATTTATCCCTCACTATATCTTTATGGGCTAACACCGATTTAAAATTTTCTGAAAAATTACAACCGGGACCTGAAAAAACAGGAAGTTTAAAACCTGTGGAAAAGCCTTCAATTAATAGCTGTGCTTTCCACTTATCTGGGTATAGCATTAGCCAATGATGCATTGCGGACAGCCTCACTGGTGTGCAGGCTTTTCGAATCATCCCTAGTGAATTGATTGTTTGAGGTTCTTTTAAAACACTTGGATACCGGGTGATTTCAAAAGCAAAAAGAACATTCGATAACGGCATGAGTTTAACCACTTGCACTGGGTTTCATTGTAGGCGTAGCATATACCTTTCTTATACACTGAAACTGTGTTTGTTGTTTTGAAAAAACAGGTTTTTGAGGAATAATAAGGTTCAACCACAACCCAACGTCTTTATTACATCATTTAAGATTAGGCTAAATAGCAATCTTCTGACGGAAAGATTCATTGTAATTGTACCATCCAAGATCGCCAAAGCTTTTATAAGCTTCTAGTATGTGCTACAAATGTTGAAACAACCCGCTACACTTTTCAGGATGCTTCTCACTCATTACCGCAGAAAATATGCAGAAAGCCTGCAACCAATTATAAAAGAATCTAGGGATTGGACGGCGTCTATTATCCTCAGCGCCATCTTCGGATCTCTTTTCATGCTTATTGGAAAATTCTTTTGTAGTAGGTAATAAAGATAACAGGTCCAAAAATTCGCCCTTCCAAATCTTATCTTTAATTAAGGGAGCCAATTGAAATCCTAATGGAGACATTTCACATGGCAAAACCTCTTTAAAACATACCTCAGGGACAGAGGCAGACATACTGACAGAAGCGTTAGTAAATGTAGAAACAGGATTAACATTAGACACCGAATTAGAGGACCACACATTAACAGGAGAAGGTGAAACAGATATTAACTGCTGAATAGATAAAGATTTATTAAATTGAACTAAATAATTAATTAATTGACTAATTAATTAATTCTGAGAGGACTCACCCACCTGAATAGGCTCCGAATGCATAGAAAATACAGGAATACTGTCTCCTTGTGATGGGATATTGCTAGCTGCAGACCTCATTGGTGATGTTGCTTGAGAAGGGGCTCTCACTGTATCCAGCCTAGATGGCCTGAATGCCTGTGATGCCGTCGCTCTGGAAACTGGGGAAACATGCCTATAACGTGCTGCAGCTGTGGGCGGAGTCACCTTTGCTGTGGGCGGAATCGATCCCGCTGCATATCGGGGATGGAGAGAAGACCCGCCTTCTCCTCTTGATACGTCGGCCGGCACGCTGAGCCACAGGCGCATCATCTTCCTCTTCTTCAGTTGGGTGGGTCCTATCCCTCCGATCCAACGCCACCTCCGGACATTCAGATGGCAGGCTGCGAGCTGGGGAGTGCTGGGCTGAGATAAGACTTGCTGGCCGGGTCATTTCTACTGTCTCTGCTCTTCTTGGGGGAATCTGATGCTCCGCTGCTTCCTCCTCAGGTACCAGGTCATCTTCTTCCATCACCAGGCACCACCACAACCACTCATCGCCGCCTTCAGATGCCGCCTTCTCCAAGACCTTCCTCACTAGCGACTTCATGTCCTGTCATGGGTGGCAAGTTCAGTATTATAGCGGAGGAGCTCGCCAAGCCGATCCAGGACAACTGCAAACAGGTCTGTCATGCGGGGCCTTTTATAGCCCCATACATGTGCAGGAAAACGTATTTCCCGCCTAAAAGCCTTGTGACAGGCTTTCTTTTTTTTAAATAAATAAAAAAAACGCAGTAAAAAACGTGGCGGCCACAATCCCATGTTATGGGCTCTTAATTTGTGCCCACTTGTCATTCAAAGAGTATCTAAATCCAAGAACATAATGTTATATACTGTATTACAGCTTACCAGTTCTAAGATGAGGTGGCAGCATTACTGTTCTTTTTTCAGGGTTTTTTCCCTTTATTTTCACCTGGTAATCCTGCCAATAATTTCCTAAGCTAGGATGACATCACTTACTGTAATGTGGAGGAGCAGAGTTGTCACCCTAAGTTGTTCCTATGATTTTGAGTAGTTCACAGTAGAGAACCTGGGCTGATAACACTGTTTCAGTTCAATACATAGGAAAACTTGGCCTGAAATAAGAAAACACCTGTAGACATTTAATCTAAGGACTGGTATGCTGTATTGTGTTGCATTTTTGTTCTTAGAAATGCTTCCAGACCGCCCACCATGGATTTACGTTGCTACTTTGACGTTAAATACCATTGTTATGGCAGCAGATAGCTACCATAACCCCGGTATTTTCTCCAACAGCCGGTGCTCCAATTTAAGATAAATGTCGTCTCCGTGCCGAATTTGCCGCAAGATCACTTATCGGAGGTGGGAGAGGTGCCCACCCCCCTCCCGCCGCTTACCAGATCCATCGCTAGCGGTGGAGGTGATCTGATCCTTTCCCCTGATGGGCATGAAGTCGAATGAGGGACTGATGGCCCCCACTCCACTCTCTGCCATAGGATGACGGGAGCAAAGTCACTTCCGGCCAACGGCCTTAAAGGGGCGATTTTTTTTTTTTATTGCATTTAAGTGTAAATGTGAGATCTGAGGTCTTTTTGACCCCAGATCTCACATTAAAGAGGTCCTGTCATGCTTTTTTTTTCTATTACAAGGGATGTTTACATTCTTTGTAAGAGGAATAAAAGTAATCACAAAAATTATTTTTAAACGGACAGTGCAAAAATAAAAAATAAAAAGTAAAACAAATAAGATTTTTTTTTTTTTAAATTGTGGCTGTAATGCCGCTGCGCAAGTACGGTGTGACAAAGTATTGCATTTTATTCTCTAGGGTGCCTGAATTTTTTTTATATATATATATATATATATATATATATATATATATATATATATATATATATATATATTGTAAATGATTAGCATCAAATGTAGAGCTTAAAGGACTCCACCACTCGCTGGTTCTTCTTTTTAAGGGCTTTGTTTGCCCATTTTTATTTAAAAAAAGTCCAACAAACAAAGATAGGTTTACTTTGCATGGGTTTCAGTATTCCTTTTTATCAACAAAACTACATTCAGCCTAGTTGGCTCTCACTTGCAGCACTGCAGCTCTGGCCTTACCCTCCAGGCCCTTGTCTGTCTCATACAGATTGTTTCACCGACCACCTTGGTGCACACAGCTAACAGCCTCTTGCTGCACTGGCTCCCCCGTGGAGCCCTCCTGACTCCTGGTACTCAGACTTCCTGTCTGCTGGGGTGGAGCTCAGAACCATGGTCAAGTTACTACTAAAATCCCAGCACACACCTGTCCAATCAGTATGCTGGCTGTTCTCAAAATCAGGACCCAGGACTAGGGATTTCATCCCACCCAGATCTCTCAGAAATCCCCGAGCTCCAGGTCCCAAAGTGGACTTTACAAAACACTGAGGAAACTGAAAGGCCAGTTTCCTCTTCATGTTACATGCTCCCTGGAGCCCCTCGTCTGGTTGAGAATTCTGGGTCACATCCTCCTTCTAGACCCCTGGCAGGGCAATGCTCTGCCACAATTATATATATATACACACATATACATATACACACAGACATATATATATATATATATATATATATATATATATATATATATATAATATGTTTATGGGTTCTAAGAAATTTTATAACAAAAAAATAGGCTTTTAAGTGGCTAAAAAATTTGTAAAATCTACAACATTTTTTTTGTTATGAAGATTGTGGGTTAATTAAATATATTCTTGAGAAAGGACACCATGCATAAACAGACATTCCCCCAGTTTAATACAAACATTTGAAGTTACCTTATTTGAAAACCAAAGGAGTTGGCTTTACACAAGGAGAGATTTTAAGGATACTTTATATACCTAGGTATAAGACAGAATTAAAGCACCATTTGCAATTGAAGTTATTTTAATAATTTCAATTCCTAGAATTTTAGGTTAGATGTAAAGCCTTCAATTCAACTCTATTTAAATAATGTTCAGTGATAATGAGATATCAATCTAACAGTCATATATGGATAATGATTGGGTAAGATTGCAACTGAGGAAATTATAAGCATCAATATTATATGCATATAATGCACATTTAGTTCCCTTTAATGTCATGGTTTTTCTAGGGGTTATATTACTAATGGAAATAATTATGGGGCTTGGAAGCACTTTAGATTCCTCTGTTCAGTCAAATGTATAACTACATTGGAACCTCATAACGGCTTTAAAAACAGAGACGGGATTGGATCCTGTTTGGTGATTGGCAGGCTTCCGTAAAGGGGACCAGCTACCACTCTGCTCTATAGCAAAGTGGAAAGTGGTTCTTCTTTGGATCCTTTTTTAGAAATCCAGTTTTGCACTTGGAAAAATGTTTGCCTGGTAGAGAAATTTCTCCTCTGACAGATGGCAAGAATACAAGAACACATCACAATAAAATTAGTAAGTGTTCCAGAGCAGCTTCTGAATTCTCCAACACAATTATTTTCCTTCTGTGGCTCTACTGCGACACTGTTGCACTGAAGTTTCTGTTTTGGGGTGGGGGGGTTCCTGCTGGGGTTAAATTGAAAATTAGACCACTTTACCAGTTTACATGAAAGAATCTGGTTCTCCAGCAGTGACAGCCTGTCCATTAGAGGCGCCGCCCCCCTAATCCATACACCCGGCCCCACTAATCTACATGCAGGGTGCTGGACGCATGCATTGCAATGGGTTTTATTTCTTTTTTTTTTAGCACGTGATTAGAGCCAGAGGCTCTAATTGACATCAAAAAAGGGTGGGCTCGGGGGCAGAGCAGTAAGGGTGGGCGAATTATCTTGTTTGCCACCCCCCAAAATATACAGCACCAGCCACCACTGTTTTCCAGTACAGTTGCTACCCAGTAAATGTGGATCCTGCTGTATAAATCTAGTCACTCATCCATATTTAGAAGCTGGTAAGTAGGGGAGATTGTGTGAGCATCCAATATGGATACAACATGTTTAAATGCTAGAGGATACAGAATTGGACATGAATCAGTTCTCCATTTTAGCCTGTGTGTAATTACCCTTGTTTTTGGTTAATAGAAATTAAACATTTTCCC
Source organism: Lithobates sylvaticus (assembly GCA_028564925.1). Classification (NCBI taxonomy): domain Eukaryota; kingdom Metazoa; phylum Chordata; class Amphibia; order Anura; family Ranidae; genus Lithobates; species Lithobates sylvaticus. Next base: position 586,435,759 of record CM053026.1, on the reverse strand, counting down.
TATACTGTCATTAATGCATTCATATCTTCTCCTGTAAAAACTACGATAATATCTCCTTTGCAAATTAAAAGTGCATAAAATAAGCAAATTTATAATTATGTGAGTAAACAGAGCTGCGTGTCTTCCAACATCAGAAAAAAAGTCACAAATGTTACTATAAATTAGAAAGACTATAGTACGCTCATTCAAAAATATAACCACATTAAATATTAAGTACATAGAATGTCCCAATAAAGTTCTGGTTGCAAATCAAAAATATAAATACCTTGTGCTACCTACTACTCTGTCTCCTCCTCTCCACTTCCTCTTTCTGTGGGGGCCCCCCAAGGCCCTGTTCTTGGACCACTTCTCTTCTCTTTCTACACCTCCTCCCTTAATCACTTGATAACCTTTCACAGCTTCCAATACCATCTCTACACTGATGAAACACCCAAATCTATCTTTCTACTCCTCACCTCACTCCTTCAGTCTCCTCTCGCATTACTAACTGACATATCAGCATGGATGTCGCACTACTTCCTTAAACTCCTTCCTTAAACTAAAAATTATCTGATGATAATCCCCCCACCTGCGCCCCCCTCCATGACTTTTCTATCAAAATCAATAATGCAACCATCAATCCATCCCCTCACGCCAGGGTACCTACCAGGTGTAATCCTAGACTCTGACCTGTTCTTTCAGCCCCAAATCCAACCATTGTCTAAAGTTTGTAGATCTCACCTTCGTAACATCTATAAAATATGCCCCTTTTTAACGAATGAAACCACCAAGTTACTTATTCACTCCCTTGTTATCTCTTGTCTTGACTATTGCAACTCCCTTCTCATAGGCCTACCTTTCCATAGGCTATCCCCTCTTCAGTCTATCATGAATGCTGCTACCACACTCATCTACCTTACCAACCATTCAGTGTCTTCCACCCTTCTCTGCCAATCCCTACACTGGCTTCCGATTGCAGATTAAATTCAAATAATCTGCCACATACAAAGCCATTCAGAACTCTGCCCCAAGCTACATCACCAATCTTGTCTCCAAATATTTCCCAAACTATCCTCTCCGCTTCTCTCAAGGTCTCCTGCTCTCAAGCTCTTTTGTCTCCTCCTCCCATGCTCATCTCCAGCACTTCTCCAGAGCCTCTCCCATCCTCTGGGACTCTCTACCTCAATCTGTCCAGCTATCTCCTACTCTGGCTGCCTTTTGGCAATCCCTGAAAACTCATCTCTTCAGGGAAGCCAATAATGCCTCCAACTAATCGTTTATCACCTCCATCAGCTCATCCCCCACAGTTATAACCTTATGTACCACTTGCTCCACCCTCTTATATTGTAAGCTCTTATGAGCAGGGCCCTTTTCACCCTCTTGTATCTTATTATATTGTAACTATAATGTCTCCTTTTTATATTGTAAAGTGCTGTGTAAATTGTTGGTGCTATACAAACCCTGTATAATAATAATAATAACCACATAAAGTGCATAAAAAGTCCCAACAACTGTGCTGGTTACAAATCAAAACAGCTTGAAGTGAAAAGTATTGAAGATTGTGTCTTGAAAAAGAAATGACACCCAAAACAACAAGCAGTGCTATTCCTATTCTCCCATGAAGTAACACTCTGCACTCACCAGAAATATATGCCCTATTTTCGCAAAGAAGGTCAAACTCGCTTGAGGTAAGTACTGTAGATTGCCACATATATAACATATACTTGTTTCACCAATGGAGTCCTAAGCCTCTAGTCGGCTAGATGGAACCGTCTCTTGTAACATGCTCCTGTGCCTTTAAAAGATCCTGTATGTGCCTCATTCACAAGGGGGAAACGTAAAGGAATCTCTCATAATGTAGCATATTCGATTTTTATTAAGAAATTATTAAAATTGCACTTACATCATTAAGAAGTATAACGAGCATGTAGATAAATCAAAAACACTGGTCTGCGTTCCACCAACCAGAAATGACGTGTTTTAAAAAATCCCGCCCTGGAATTCAAAAGTTCCCTTCCGGTTGGTGGGATGCAGATGCAACACAAACCGATGTTTTTCTGACTTATTGGAAGTTATTAGAATAGAGAATTGGTTAAGACGCTGCTCTGTGAGATAGGTTACAGGTACAGTAAATTGATTAGAATTTGGAAGCACGAGACGGGACTTTGTGTGAAGCACAGAGCAGCATAAACGAAGTCAAGTGACTGGAAACATAGTTTAATTATATAAGCATGTATACTATAATGTTCTGGGCATATAACCTCTAGGAACACCATGGGCACTAAGCCTCTACATATACATGATCATTTCAAACATAAAATGTATAGTAATCATCATTTCACCAGACATTCATAAATAGACATTGATATAAATTGAAACAAAAAACTTAATTTACAGCATAATTGAACCAAAAAATATTATAATTTAAAAAAAAAAACAGTTCCATGGTATGAGGGTAGTAGAGAATTGATGGCTCGACGCGTTTCGTGGCTTTGTATCCGCTCATCAGGAGCTTTGACCATGGAAAACATCTAGAAAAAAAAACATAATTACTAGATAATCTCAGGGAAAAATTGAATTCAAGTTATTTAGGGGAAAAATATATAGGGAAGGATTATGCAAGGTTAGTGTGTCCAACTTACATCTGCATCCGTGCATGGGCACTACGGCGCCAGGTATCACAGAACCACCGCTGGATCCCATCTCCGGAGGTCATGGGGATTTGCTGAGGCGAAAACAACTAGCAAAAACACTGCCTAGATCGTGACTATAAATAAAGCACCCAGGGTAGTGAACTCTGTGAAAAACCTAGGTAAAAAGAATGTGCAATGGTGTCAATGATTATGAGTGTATGGAGTAATAGGGAGAATAAAGTAATATGTGTAAGAGAAAAGAGGTGATTGATAATGAATAAAAAGTGATGATGAATTATAAACTGAAAATTAAAAGATGTGAATAAAGTAAATACACAGACATAGCCACGAAAAAAAGACTCCAGGATTGAAAATCAGAAAAAGGAGAATAAGTGAGACAATCACAACTAATGATGGCAAAAGGAGAACAGAGTCCAAAGGACATGTGCATGTTCCTAAATGTGAAGAGAATGTGAGCTGGTGATGAAACCGGCCATGGGGGGTGTCCATGTAGGTGCGCCGCCCAAGCTCCACCCCAAGCGCACAAGGTGGACACAACGGAGTGATTTGATGCCATGTTAGCATACTTTGTATTTAGAAACACACACTAATTACCAATTAAATACCAAATATGTGCCAGGTGCTATAAACCATAAATCTGTACTAAAAACAAATTCCTCAGTGGTGTATGTACAACCATTAAATAAATACATAAAATAATAACAGTGGATATAATGTAATGAGTTCACATGTAGACATGTGGAAAAAACATTTCTGGAAAAATTCCTCAGATTTTAGCAATATAATAAGTCCTTAGATAATTGGTTAGCAAATAAAGTGACAAGTGCTTTTTAAAGGGGCTTCAATAGCCGTGTGTAAAAAAATGATGCGTTGTGCTGGTGCTCCAACTCGTGCTCCCCCTCTTTTACAGCACTCACCAGAGGGCTTTCCCGACAAGGAACAGCATTCACAGCACATGCTGGCTGCCCCGGACTTCCTGATTTATATGCTGTTTATTGTTTTACACAATGTAAGTGCATTTCTGACTAATTTCAAATAAAAAAAAACAAACAGTATTACACTATGGGGTTTGCTATTATTATCTCTGCATGTGAATGCAATGATGAGGCAGAAAAGTTAAAAGGAGTAAGGAGAAATACACCAACTGTGGATCTGGGGTCTGCTGTCTCAGCCAGCATGTGCTGTGAATGCTGTCTACCCCCTTGTGGGGAAAGAGCAGTAAAAGAGGGACTATGGACTTATTATTATTTTTGCACATGTCTATGAACTCATTACATTATATAAATTGTTATTAATGGTTGTACATACACCACTGAGAAATGTATTTTTAGTACAGATTTATGGTTTATAGCACCTGTCACTTATTTGGCATTTAATTGGAAATTAGTGAGTTTCTAAGTACACAGTACTATATTGAGTTTTTTCCATTATTCATTTTGCTAACATAGCACTAATCAATGTACCTATAACCTCATCTCTCAATCTCACAGAGCAGCGCCATACCCACTTCTCTAATCTAGTAAACTGAAACTCTACCCTGGTAGTTGTTTTTAATGGAGGCATCAACTCTCTACATACTTAAACGCCAAGGCCTACCTGAGTATTGTTGCTGACCATGTCCATCCCTTTATGACTACAGTGTACCCATCTTCTGATGGCCACTTCCAGCAGGATAAGGCCAGGGCTGGTGCAAGGATTTTTGACACCCTAGGCAAAACCTAATTTTCCAGCCCCCCCTTGTCTCCACCCGACTCAACCCCCTTTGCCCTGCCTATGTATACCCCACCTTTTTAATGAAGCACCCATCAAATGCAGCCCACCAGCACCCATCAATGCAGCCTCACCAGCGCCCATCAATGCAGCCTCACCAACGCCCATCAATGCAGCCTCACCAGCGCCATTAATGCAGCCTCACCAGTGCCCATCAAATACAGCCTCACCAGCGCACATCAATGCAGCCTCACCAGCGCCCATCAATGCAGCCTTACCAGTGCCCATCAAATTCAGCCTCACCAGTGCCCATCACATGCAGCCAACCAGTGCTCATCAATGAATGTTTGCTTGCTTCCACTCATTCAAGAGTTGGGACACAGACATAGTCCTCCGCCGCCACTCTGCCTCTGACACTATGTATGAACAGAGCGGCAGCTGCCTGCTGATGCTGAGACTTAGTTGCTTGTTGCAGAGAAAAGAGAGTAGCAACCCCAGTGGCCAGGCACCCTAGGTGGCTGCCTAGTTTGCCTAGTGGTAGCATGGGCCCTGGATAAGGCACCATGTCACAAAGCTACAATCATCTCACCACTGGTTTCTTGAACATGACAATGAGTTCACTGTACTCCAATGGCCTCCACAGTCACCAAATCTCAATCCAATAGAGCACCTTTGGGATGTGGTGGAACAGGAGATTTGCATCATGGATGTGCAGCAGACAAATCTGCAGCAACTGTGTGATGCTATCATGTCAATATCGACCAACATCTCTGAGGAATGTTTCCAACACCTTGTTGAATCTATGCCACAAAGAATTAAGGCAGTTCTGAAGGCAAAATGGGGTCCAACCCAGTACTAGCAAGGTGCACCTAATAATAAAGTGTCTAGTGAGTGTATAGTACACCATTAAAATAATTGAGAACAGGCTACCTGCAATCTACCCCATCCCTCATTATAGAGCATACACTATAAATCCATATTTTCATAAAGCAGCTGGAAGCTAAAAAAAATAAAAAAGATATGATAGGCTCTTGCTCAGTTGCTCAGTTTTAAATGAATGTTTAGTGCTTTTCTACACTTTTTTTCCTTTTTTATTAATCATATTTAGGACTAAATAAATAAAATGTTTCTAAACATATTTTATTTGTAGGCTAAATGAAATATTGCATATAAATATTGTACATTTTGACATTTAGTATCTCTCCTGAGAGGCTGACAATGTCCCTGATAAATTGTAAGCCATTGGCTTAGCATTTTTAGTCCTCAACAAGAAGTTACTGTTACTGGCAGGGTCTTCAGGTAAGAAACTTTGCAACAGGTTCACAAAAAAAGGATTTGCTTTAAAAAAACTATATACAGTGAGACATGATGTCACACATACTAAAAAATAAATATAGATGTTAAATGTCCAAATTAACAAAAGCTCATTTAACAAATTTTTCTGAATATTCAGAAATTTGAATATTCGAAAAATAGGAGATTCAGAAATTCGAAAATTCTAAATTTTGGAAATGCATAAATTCAAAAATCCTGAAACTCAAAAATGCAAAAATCAGAGAATAAGAATGAAAATCCAAAAATTGAAAAGAACAAAAATCCGAAAATGTAAAAAAACAAAAATCCGAAAAAAAAAAAAAAAAAAAATCCGAAAATGTTAAAACCCAAAAATCTGAAAATCTGAAATAACTACTAACTACTAATAATTTAACTATTACTAAACTATTCAATAATAGGTAATGGAATTTACTTTCAAATTTGACTTTTAGTGAACGTAACAAATTCGACTTTTTCCGAAGTTATGAATTTACCGATATAATGAATGCCATATTTAAACAAATGGAACGTAACTAATTACTTTTTATTATTATTATTATTATTTATTATTAATCTGTTCCATTTGTTTAGATCAGTGGTTCTCAACCTGGGGGTTTGGGCCCCCCTCGGGGGTCGAATGATGATTTGCCAGGGGTCACTGAATCCTGGGCTGTTCTTGAAACCACTCTCTCTGCCTTTTTATGGCCGCCCAGTATGGCTGTCCCTGGAGTCTGTGGCTGCCAAGCTGGGCTGTTCCTGGAGCCCGTGGCTGCCCACTTAGCCTCTTCGCAGCCGCCCATTCAGTTCACAGCATTTCTGGGGGGCAGAGACTAGAGATCAGCTGACTGGTTAGGAATGGGAAGTGGGAGGGGCTGGAGGAGACCCTATCTCCTGATTTCGGCATAGTTGTAACTGCTACGAGACACCACAAAGTAGGAGACACAGTGAAGCCGGAGACACAGTGAGTAACACTACCTGTGATTATTGTTGCCATTAAAAGTTCCCACTACAGTTCTCAGATCAGCAGATGACCTTGATTAAGAGCACCTAATCCACTCATCCCATTACCCCACCCCCACCAAGGAGTAAGAGAAGGAATAAAAATAGAGAATACATGGAAGGGAGAGGAAAAGAGGGAGAGGAACAGAGAAAAAGGGAGACAAATAACAAGAAAGACAGCTAGAGAGAGGGCTGGGAAAACAATAGGATAGAGAGAGATAATAGGGAAAGAAAGGAGAACAAAGAGAAAGAGTGGTACATCCTAAAATGTACCATAAGGTGTTTTAATACTGTATGAGTGTAAGGGACTCAGGGAGCGCTAAATGTCCATGGGTTAGGGGCGCAAATTACTTGTCTTGCCTTGGGTGCGCTCCGAAAATAATTTTACTGTTAGGGGTCCCACAACTTGGGAAATTTTATCAAGGGGTCATGGCACTAGGAAGGTTGAGAACCACTGGTTTAGATGAATCGAAATACCCCTTAGGTGGGACTTTGTAAGGGTCCGTAACACTTCCAGGGCGGACAGCGCACTTTCCGGACCCTTACAGACAGCCAAAGGAACTTGAGATACTACCTAGTACACCTCTCTGTTTTCCTTCACAATGAAGGACGGTGGAAATGCCTGACCTGGCCCTTACTAGAAGACATTTTGTTTTGAGTTTCCAAGCTCCTGTTACCAGCTGAACACCTCTCACTCAGGGGGAGACTGACACTGCATCATCTGTGGGGCAAAACAGGCTGAAACGGAGGCAAAACCAGGCCTTCTACTATGCTGTTCGCTGACAGTATTGATACTATCCTTGCCGGAATATTTGTGTGCTTGAGTGCTTAGCCATTCATTCTAGGCTGAATACAATACCTCCTATATAAATACCCCTGATAAAAGGTCTTTGAACCTTAAACGAGTCGGGTCCCGAAGATTTTCTCGGACATTGGAGAGCAATTTTTTAATATATTCACCAATATTCTACTGCAAGTTAATATGCATTGTGTTCATTGTAACCTTGTCTATTGTCTATGTGTGTTTTACTAATCATATGTCACTGATGATTTTTTACTTTTCAATAAATATCTATGTTATACATCTTGAGCATTGTTGCCAATTTAAAGTCCCACCTAGGGGGTATTTTTCTTTTTCTATATATCTAGGGATGTGGCAACTCACTATTCTGTTATCATGAAAACATTTTTCTATCATTTGTTTAGATGTGGCATTAGTTATTTCGGATAATTTGTAACTTCAGATAAATTTGTATTTGTTGCATTCACTAACAGCCAAATTTAAAAGGAAATTCCAATACCTATAATGTAATAGTTAGTCATTATTAGTTAGTTAGTTATTATTTAGAATTTTCTTATTTTTGGATTTTCTTTCTTATTTTCAAATTTTAAAAAAAATGAAAAAAAATTTCAGCAGTGCACATGTCTAATGGTTAGTATAAAACAACAGCACAAGGGCCAAAAGGCACTCTAACAGAATTGTAACTACAACAAAAGGTGTTTATTCATTATATTCTTCTTCAATGTAGACTTGTATTCCCAATCCAACAATCTGATTGTGCAGATGTTACTAAATTATTCCAAGAAGATTAAAACGTTAACTCTGTAAAAGGCTATATTGTGGAACTGTGTAAACTGCAGCATGTTCTCACACTGTAAATTGAAATAAATAGTTGCTGGACTGTGTTCATTCATCTCTGCTTAAAAAAAAATCTGTACTAATATGCTACATTATAATGGCAAATTACTCATCATGTAGTATGCAATGTTTTCCTTTGCAATAAATCCAGCCTTTTAACATATTTTCAGATAGTCTTTAATAAGTGACATGGCTTAGGAAAAAGGAAAGATTGATACGATTTAACCACAGCATGCAGTAAACATAAATCTGATGGAATATTTTTGCCTAGGCTTTGGGAAAAGAGAACATGTTCATGGTCATTCCAGCCTTTTAGAAACCATTTATCATAGAACAGTGATAACATACGGCATTAACATACACAATCAAAGTTCATTGTGAAGCTGAAACCAGATCTTCACATCACCTGGGGGTTTCATAAGTGCATATGTAACTGAGACTCCGAGGGAAGACTAAATTAAAACAAGTGTGGAGCAACAGATGGATTAGAAAATGTGCAGCACTGGGAGACCAAGGTGACGACAGTTACAAAGATAAACTCTCTCTTTTCATGAGTTTGGAACGTAAATATTCAAACCCCTAGGGATCCCTGTGGGAATACACCCATTACATGATGAAGGCTACAGATTGTAGAATAGTTTAGGGCCAGATAATGTGCTACTGTATGATGCAGTAAGAGAATAAATATGACTCCCACGATGATAAATAGCTATCCTAGTCAGAATATTAACTGGTTTCTAGAACACATATGCCACAATGGCAATTCCACAATGGCTGAAGAAGCATATAAAATGTAAAATTTAAGATATTACTGTATTATTATTATTACTAAACCATTGAGACTAAATATAGAACCATTGCCTGTGTTTTCTTTGGTTCTGAGTAGAGATGAGCAAATCTGCTTGGGTTAAGTTCGTGGGAGGGCTGCTAGTTTCATTGATCCTTCCTGAGATCCACAAACCTTAAACTTAGTATTTCATAGTTTCATAGTTAGTAAGGTTGAATAAAGACATCAGTCCATCCAGTTCAACCTGAGTGAGTGTCTACAATTGTCCCTATCCCTGTACATTGCGCACTCATATTGGTCCCTACCCTCAAGGAGCCCACAATCCAATGTCCCCATTCATATACTAGGGCAAATTTTTTTTGGATAGAAGCCAATTAACCTACCTGCATGTCTTTGGATTGTGGGAGGAAACCGGAGTACCTGGAGGAAACCCACGCAGGCACAGGGAGAACATGCAAACTCCAGGCAGGTAGTGTCGTGGTTGGGATTTGAACCAGTGACCTGTCTTACTGCTAGGTGAGAGTGCTAACCACTACACCACTGTGCCACCCAGTATTGAACTTGATTGTCTGTGGGAAGCAGGGGGAACTACTCTGGATAGTAAATTCTGGGCATTTTCATGGATAATGGGCAATCTATTATCAAAAAAGGAATAGGGAGCTGGACACTGACATGGGCAACTTTCAACAAAGCTTGAAATTTAAAAAAAAAATAACATATGGGGTAGAGGGTCATAGCATGCTTGGGAGAAACCTTAAAGGTGTATTTGGTGTTTCAGTACAGTATGATTTTAGTGACAGTGTATTCTGACATTTCAAATAAAGGATGTATCATTTATTTTTTAAGTTTAACAATTAGCTTTGCTTACAAACCTCAGCAGCATTTACTATAAATCATTAAAACCCGAAAAGGGCCTTTTAGGTAGTTGTAGCTGCCACACCTGATATCTTGGCAGCAAAACAGGTCTAAAAGCTACAGTATATAAAAGTTTATTTAAAAAAAATAAAATAAAGCTGAAGTCCTCAACTACATACAAACTGACCAGTAGCAGTTTAATACAACAGTTTGCAAATTAGTTTGCAGTACCACACTGCATTGTTATATACGTTTAATAAAATATCAAACCATAATTGTCAAAGCAGGGTTTGCAAGGTAGCAAAGAGAAAAGGGTTGTTTTATGAAAACTCAGGGCTCTGTGGGGGCCAAGACATCACTTTCAGCACTCCTTGTTCTCCTTTATGCTGAAGATAGTTCTTAATGATATTGGCTTTATGTTTGGTTTTGTTGCCCTGCTCAGAATACAACTCCATTAGCAGAAATGCAGCCCCAAACTTGCAAAAAGCCTCCACCATGCTTCACTGTTGCCTGCAGACACTCATTATTGTACTGTTCTCCAGCCCTTTGCGAAAAACTGCCTGCTGCTGCAGCTAGATATTTCTTATTTGGAATCATCAGCCCAGAGCACCTGCTGCCAATTTTCTTTGTTTCCACGTCCAAGCTATGGCTTTTTGGCCCCAATTCTTCCATGAAGACTGCTTCTGGCCAGACTTCTACAGACAGTAGATGGGTATACCTGGGTCCCACTGGTTTCCGCCAGTTCAGGGCTAATGGCACTGCTGGACATCTTCAGATGTCGAAGGGACATCTGCTGCATTAAAGTGGTTGTAAAGCCTAAACATGTTTTACCTTACTGCGTTCCTTGCATTCAGGTAAAAATACATTTTTTGACATCCTGAGTCACCTAATAACTATCAGAAAACATGCTGGACAAAAGAGATTGGCCAGCAGAAAGAAATAAGATTCTAACAGACTTAATCCATATGTACCAAACAGTGTCAATAGGGATCATTACACTAATACAATCACTACTATTCAAGTTAAGCATGGTAAGGAATAGAGCTAGTGATGCCATCATGTAGCAGTTAATTAGGCCTCAAAGAAATATCTAATTAAGTTGCCTCATGCCATAGTGAAACCGTAATGGTTGCCCTCAAGCTCCAGCAGCTGACACGCCAGAGATGCCGGCCTCTTCTGACGTCACCGGTTGGGCGTGGGTAAAAAGGCATCACCACTCATGCGCCAAGGCTAGGGATCACTTGCCCTACTACATGACCCAGGAGGCAGCACGGGGTGGGAAGATGGGGAGGCGCCTGAGAAAGAGGACGGCACACCTGGACAAGCTATCGAAAGTGGCAGGCGGAGATACTTACCTGAATCGGCCCCCCCAGCTGTTCTCCCGGTCAACGAGGGAAACACCAAGGTCCGAGGACTCGGTGCAAGTAAATCCAGATGGATAAGCACACAGGACCTGTGTGGTGCACCCCTGCCCCCTCCCCTCTGTCCAGTTCCCCATTGGAAGTTGCTTTCCATGGGGGGGGCACTCATGCATGCTCGCACCCGACCCCCGCTGCTGTATCCATTGACAAAGACAGTGGGACTCAGCCCTGCCCCCTGCTCCCTCATCACTGGCTTTGATTGACAGCACTGGGAGCCAATGGTTCCTGGTGTCCCAGCAAAGCCAACGAGACCCGAAAGTGAGGGGAGAGAACAGCTGCAGACGTGCATGGCGCTGGCTCGAATAAGTGCTCAGGTAAGTAAAAGGAAGGGGAGAGGGGATGCTGACATTGAACATTTTTTTACCTTAATGCAAGGAACACAGTAAGGTAAAACATGTTTAGGCTTTACAACCACTTTAATGCAGCAGATGTCCCTTCGACATCTGAAGATGTCCAGCAGTGCCATTAGCCCTGAACTGGCGGAAACCAGTGGGACCCAGGTATACCCATCTACTGTCTGTAGAAGTCTGGCCAGAAGCAGTCTTCATGGAAGAATTGGGGCCAAAAAGCCATAGCTTGGACGTGGAAACAAAGAAAATTGGCAGCAGGTGCTCTGGGCTGATGATTCCAAATAAGAAATATCTGGCTGCAGCAGCAGGCAGTTTTTTCGCAAAGGGCTGGAGAACAGTACAATAATGAGTGTCTGCAGGCAACAGTAAAGCATGGTGGAGGCTCTTTGCAAGTTTGGGGCTGCATTTCTGCTAATGGAGTTGTATTCTGAGCAGGGCAACAAAACCAAACATAAAGCCAATATCATTAAGAACTATCTTCAGCATAAAGGAGAACAAGGAGTGCTGAAAGTGATGTCTTGGCCCCCACAGAGCCCTGATTTCAACATCAAGACAGAAGGAATTTAGGCAGCCTACATCCACAGAAGATCTGCGATTAGTTCGCCAAGATGTTTGGAACAGCCTACCTGACAAGTTCCTTCTTCAAAAACTGTGTGCAAGTGTACATAGAAGAACTGTTGCTGTTTTGAAGGCAAAGGGTGGTCACACCAAATACTGATTTGAATATCTCTTCTGTTCATATTTTTCCTCGTTTTGTTAATTGATTAAAATAAGCTATTAACATTCATATTTCTGAAAGCTTCCATGACATCATGAGGCAGCGCCAACAAATCGCTAGAAAAAACACCAAGGCATTGTTCAGTCAATAGCTTTGCTATTCCATGATACTGCATGCTATGTCAACATTTATAGCAGGTAGTAGGTTAATTAAGCAGACAACAGACTTGTTGGGTAGTGGTTAACTTGTGTTTCTTGAAAATATTTAATATAAAAAGAGTAAAGCAGCTCTTGGTAGCGCACAATGTATCAGAGCCTCCCTTCACCAAAAGTTAAAAACAAAATCACAGTTCATGTGTGGATCAAAAATAGATTATACTGATTGCAGATGTAAATGCAGAGCCCGAATGGATATTAATAAAACAATTGTTATTTTTCATTAGTTCTGCATTGACATCTGCAAACCCTATATGCCCCGGGGCACTTTGAAGTGCAAAACAATTATAAATATGTAAACTGCAACTAGTGCTAGGGTAACGGCGGTTTTCTCATTGATAATAGCGCATCATTGGATGTGTTTTGTTAGGCAATTAGTAGGTGTTCTCAGTTAATTAACCCTTTTGATGTTAATCTCATTCCTATTACTTCTAATATATTTTTGAAATGTGTTTTTTTCTATTTTTACCCAAATCTTTCAATACATTACAAAGAACAGAGAATTGTTTCTAAACCTAATACATTAATATTTTCAGGTCTTGATCTTTAAAGGTGACCATACACTGCAATCAGTTAGACCTCAAATAAATTAGATTTAGTGCAAGAGCCTGTTTGATTTCCTATAATTTGAATTAATTGTTTAAGTTTTACAGACATGACTAGGCATGATGGGAATTGTAGGTCCAGAACAACTGGAGGGCCGTATTTCTAAGACCCCTGTGCTAGACCATTATTATGCCTCCAGAATTGGGAGTGTGGAATCTACCCAACTACTCTCTACCGGTGGACACAAGAACCTACATCTATAGATATATATTTGGGCAGCACAGTGGTGTAGTGGTTAGCACTTTCACCAAGCAGCAAAAAGGGTCGCTGGTTCCCACCCGCGACACCATCTGTCTGGAGTTTGCATGTTCTCCCTGTACCTGCGTGGGTTTCCTCCCACACTCTAAAAACATGCTGGTAGGTAAATCGGATCCTGTCTAAATTGGCCCTAATATGTATGATTGTGTGTTAGGGACCCACACAAACACCACCCCATGCTAAAAAAAAAAAAAAAAATGTTTCTTAATTTGCAAATAAGGATCATTACTTCATCAGAGCAGTGAGTGGGGCATGGTGGTGGGAAGAAATTAGCAGCAGTACAAGCAACTTCCTGTAGTGGCGTGATGTCATTCCTGTGTGCTGGCCTCTGCTTCCGGGAACCAGATATGCACCACGGGTACATACCTCTGCGCACACAGCAGTTGCGCATCTCACATACACAGCGGTCATGCATCTAGATGCAGGAACCCAATTTTTAGGGAAATTAATATTAAAGCAGATGCAGATTTCCAGGACTGGACTAACAAATGTTTATAGTGGAAGGCAACTGGTATTTTCTAATAAAGAAGATCTAAATGGGCCATTGACATGCAGCACAGTTGAACTTAGGAATATGTCTTTGCAAAGTTAAACTAAATTAAATCCTTTCTTATTTTTGCTTAGTGATAGAGTGCAGAGGGATTAGAAGTCTTGTCGGTTTTTGGGGATAGGGTGAAGACACCTCCCAAATTTTGCAACTTTCTCCTTCAAATTTATTCACTTCCTGTCACATAGCCAAACAGGAATTGAGGGTAAAACCCTACCAATGTCTTTTCTTGGGGACACACAGAAAGATTTTGCTAAATAATGCAGCACAGACAAATAAATCAAAGTGAAACAACCTACAAACGAAACACATTGACAACATCAAAAATATTTCAGGAAAAAATATCCCCCCCCCCCCCCAAAAAAAAAATACAATAAACCAAAAGTAAAAAAATCTTGCTCTAAGACACATCTGTTTTGCAAAGACATAACAAACAAAATACAAAGAGAAAATACATGTGTTCCAAACACTATAAGGACACCAAAATGTACTCTCTTGCTGCCCCCCCACACGCACAATCTTGCTTCTTTGCAGGGCAAGGTAAAGCATGCTATCTACAAGCTTTATATAACATAGGTTTGTGTGCTAATGAGGCAATTGAAAACCCATGCACAGTCCATGAAACACACAACATGCAAGTTTACCCAGTGTAGAGACAGAACTTCAAAGTGGGTACACCTGTTAAGGATGTCCTTAAATTACTAACCCAAAAACACACTCTGAGCATGCCCAGAAAAATCCAAGTGCTGTTCACACACAAAAAGAAGAAAAAAGCAAAGTCCCTGAGCATGCCCAGACCAACCCAAATGCAGCTAGCACAAAATAAGCCACCCCCCCTGTCCAAAATTAAGCACATCACCCAGCATGCTACAAAATTACTGATGGGACAAACACCCCCTGATCCAGGGGGACAAACAAAGAGCCTAACATGGGCAAAAGTTATACAACAAATACCATTGCAGTCTATGGGAACTGACTTGTGAATTTTGCTTGTCCCCACTTGGCTGGCTTATCGTCTAGTTATTTGCCTTAAAAATGGGTATGGGTGCCCAGGTCCCACCCTAAGGGACATATGACAATGAAACAAGAAGTGCCTGTAAAATTGCAAAACTGCATAAAAGCTAGTAACTTGGGGGGGGGGGGGCTTACTCTGTCTGTACAGTGGATCATCTGTAGCATGTATCCAAAATGCTGCTTCAAAGATGTACGGCTTTAGAGAAAACTTATAAATCTACATTGCAGC
This sequence comes from Lithobates sylvaticus, assembly GCA_028564925.1. Taxonomy (NCBI): domain Eukaryota; kingdom Metazoa; phylum Chordata; class Amphibia; order Anura; family Ranidae; genus Lithobates; species Lithobates sylvaticus. The sequence goes on along the minus strand of CM053026.1, from coordinate 586,420,464 downwards.
TGAAAAATTTTTATTTTAACCCAAAACAGAAAATAGCCTGCCCCCCCCCCCCCCCAATACATGCAAGGTCATTTGGGTCTGTTAAGGCTTAAAATTAGAGCCCCCACATGAAAAATCCCACCTCAAAACGAAAATATTATTTTGCCCCTCCCAAACACTAACAAACTTCTAGCCAAACACACAGCAAGCAAGCCCATGAAAGGGAGGTGTATTCTTGGGGGCAGGAGGGGCTCGGGCAACCCAAAAGTCAACCACCTTGTTCCCATATTTAGGGGGACAAGAGCCTCTTTCACACAACCCTAGGCTGGGGTTGTAGGGGGCTGCAGAAAGGGGGCTTTACGGAATGTGGAAAGCCCCTTTAAACTAGTGGGTACAAGAAGCTTTGTGGTTTGTATTGGGCTGAGCCCAACATGCCCCAAAGGCAGCCAGCTATGTGGAGTGCATGTGGCACAAGAGGGGGTTGAGCGATCGCTCTTCTCACCCCTTTACCTTTCCTAGCTGGCCCTGTTGTATCCTCTGAAAAAGGATGTGGTTTGCATTAGTGAAGGCAGCTCACAGCCTTTTGAGAATAGAGTGGAGTGTGGAGTTCCCCTTTAAAAGCAAAAGTTAGCCCAAAGAAATCATATGCATTAGAGGGGGAAAGTTAAATGCCCTTTTAGGAGGAGTGAGAGTCTTTTTACATAATTTTAACAAGGTGCATGTCACATGTTGGCAACGTAACACGCTAACATGACCTGTGTGTAAAAAAATACATAAAGGTGAACCAGTGTAAAAAAAACTAAAAAAGTCAAGTTTAAAGGTGCGCCCGTTCAACCCACGCAATTGCATGTATGTTGCTTGACATTTACTAAGATTTTGGCCGAGCAGTGAACAAACGCCTTTGAACAATCGCAAGAGCCGCTTGCGCATGCACAGTACTTACATTGACCTCACGCAGTTCTAAACATACTTGCAGGCTTGCTCTGAAAAAGTTACTTTCTCCTTCTATTTTTGGTATATTTGTTACTTGGGCAGTTGTTACTAAACTTCCTCACATCACCCCATAATATTGGCACCCCATCTTCTGTTAATATTGAATTGAAGATGCCATGCACCATGTCTATAGTGGTGCACAGATTGCATTCTCCCATGCGCCGAGATCGCTATAGTAAATGGGGGATTCGCGCTCTGTTCCCGATGCACCAATTGGTAAATATGAAAATGTGCGTTGCGCCTCGCCATGCGCCTCTACTAAGGGTGCACGGCTTTTGTAAATCAGCCCCACAGTTTTTTCTATAGGCGCTTTACAGATGACTATGGAGTTAAGGGGCTGAGTTGATTGAAAAGTTAATTGGTTTACTCTAGAGCCCTTGATGTGCAATTGACAGGTCATGCGTACTACCTGCTATTCAATGATACTGCACGCTATGTCAACATTTAGCAGGTAGTATGCATTAAATGGGTAATTCATATATACACACTGTTACGTACCTTGTGGTGGAGTCTGACTTATAGGAGGAGACCTCTCTTACAGCCCTGGCTCAGGAGCCACTGGAGTGAGAACAGTAGCCTCGAGAGCGCAGCGAGGTAGGAGTGCCTGTGGAATCTGTGATAGTTGGCACAGATAGGTGGATGATGAGCAACCAGGTAGGTCCATGATGCCAATATCAGCAGAGGCAGATGCAGGTCAGCGACCCGGTGAGCTGGATGGTTCAAAAGTAGCAGCAGGCTGGCGCAGGGTGAGACAAGCTGGGTCAAACACAGGTAATCAAACAGAGCAGAACAGCAGGCTAGAGCAAGGTGAGATAAGCCGGGACAAACACAGATAGTCAGGCAAAGTAGGGCTGTAAGCAGGAGCAGGGTCAGATAAACAGGCAGAGGTTGGCAACAGGATATCAAGCAAGGAAGTCTCTTTAGCAGGGTCAAGGCAAGCCAAGGTCAGGATTGGAGATATCAGGTAGGTCAACAGAGCCGGGTCAATACAGATTATCAGATGGCAGGTACAGGTATCAGGACATATAAGCTGCAGATCAAACAACACTGCACTTGTACAGCTGCTGTCCTTTTAAAGGTCCATTGGCGCCAAGCACTGTCTAGCATGTGTGTGCACACTCATCTGGTGTGTGCCCTTGTGCTCACACACACGCGGCCAGCGCACACACATTGGACTGACACGCGTGTGCACATGTGCGCACGCATGCACGCACCTCTGTCTTGCCACAGCATGTCCCTGACACACACTTGTATGTCTGAATTAGGTTTATATGGTAGTTGATCTGTGTCTTTATATTTTTAAACTTTTAAAAAGCTTTGTTTTCCTGAAGAAGCAGGCCTTGTCCTGTGAAACGTGTCAAAGAAACCATCTTGAGGACTCCCCATTTATGTTTGGGGTTACGTCACATCATATTTCTCAAAACTTTGGAACAGTTTCATTCATGTTGCTGCCTATGGAATCTCTGTCTTTTGGGATTTTAACTATAGGATTGTATTAATAAAGACAATTTTTAATATGCTTATGGTGTGATACCATTAAAGTCCTGTTTAGATTTGTTTTGTTTAGGGAATGCTTTTTGTACCAAAGGAGATAATGAAGCAGGTTTCTAGTAGAACGTTCACCACTCTCAAAACCCAAGAGTTGTATGTGTGTGAGGTGAGATTGCAAGGGACTTGGGGTCCTTTGCTGGCAACTTTTGATGAATGGGGTCTTTCTCTATTCATGGTTCTCCAAGCACAAGTGAATGTGTGCATTCCTGCAGGTCCGATACACTGATCAGAATGTAGTCTGTCTGTCAGACCCACATGAATATACAACTGGGGATGCACTTGGAGATCCACGAAGATCTGTGCAGCCAGTCACCTGTCATGGATTTCAACAGACTACCTGCACAAGGGCTGCAAGGAACACCCGTACATCCCATGTTGGTGCCCTTTGCTTGAGTGTATGGATCTTTACGCCCACGGGAATGAGGCCTAAGGAGGTATTGCAGAGGAACTTGTTTATTGCATTATCTGATGGTGGCAGGATCCCCTCTGATGACCAATGTACCTCTAATCCCCTGATCTCTAAAGCAGTTTTTTAAACCACTGTGGCCAGACCTGGCTGCAGGAAGCACTTGTGGGCAACTCCAGAACCACATGATTGCTGACTATATCTGAATAAGAGAAGGGAGAGTGTTAGGGTGATTGTGGAAATGAGGCAGGCTTCATATATCTTTTCTTTTCATTATAGTCAATATAGCTGCAGGGTGAAAACCTATGACTGTCCTTAATACAAGGGGAAAGGCGGGCAGCAAATGGAGTAGATAAATCCTATGGCCAACATTGGTTTTCAGGGGGTTTCTTTGGGGGGAGAGGGGGTTTCTTATTGCTGACACAGGCAAAGCTGCCCTATGTTTGCCACATAAATTCATTATTTTGAAAAAAAGTAGTGTGCCTATTGCCATTTCCGCCATTATATTTAGGTAATCTCTTTATTTAAAAAAAATGCCAGGCAGTCCTAAGTGAGAGAAAGAGGTTCTATTTTTTTAGTTAAACATTTACGGATATGCAGTTGTATATTAATATATATATACTTTTTTTTACATTATTTTTTCTGCATCAGGCGATCTCTTCCATGCTCAAGCAAACACAGGCAGGGACAGCTATGCAAACTGGGTACTACCTAAGCAACAAGAAGGCCCAAGGCCTTAGTGGCAACCGTGAGCTTTATAAAAGACAGTCACCAGCTGAAAGACTTTTAAGTAAAAGTGATCTGGGTGGCTGAAAAGCCACCTGATCACTATTACTGCACTTTTCTCCCACCCTCCTGTTTTTCTGGGAAGCCCAAGACCACTATAAAAAGTTTCAGGATGACATTCCCCAATCTCCTCTGCGATTAATAAATCCAGAAGTGACAAGCATTTTGTCACTTCTGGGTTTAAAGCTGTTATTCCCTGGCTGCTGTGAATGGGGAAGCAGCAATTCAAGCATGATCTGTGCTTGATTAGCTGCAGTGGATAGCAATAGAGACACTAGGGGTCCAATATATTGATAGCCACCGTGTGATAGCAATAGAGTTAAATAAAAAGTGTTTAAAAAATGTAAATGATAATAAAATAAAGAAAAAGAAAAACACACCTGTGTGTGTGCTTTTGTCTTTGCTAAAAACTCATCTAAATGTTTTTGGAATTTATCAAAACTCATTCGCCCACACTACCAACTGTGGAAAGGAATCCTTATTGCTCTAACAGTAAAGAACCAGTGAAATGCAGTTTAAGATTTAACTCATCCAACTTCTATGCATAAAGGTAAAAAACCTTCTGTACGCAGCAGCCCCCCAATACTTACCCAAGCTCCCTCTCGATCCAGTGATGTGCATGAGAGCATCGGCTCTCTGGGCAATCTCCCTCCTCATTGGCTGAGACAGCAGCAGGAGCCATTGGCTGTCAATCACAGCCAGTGAGCCAATGAGGAGAGAGAGGGGACGGGGCAGAGCAGTGGCTCCATGTCTGAATGGACAGGCAGAGCAGTGGCTCGGGAGTGAGCCTGCTTGTGTGCCCCCATTGCAAGCTGCTTGCTCTGGGGGCAGGAGTGAGGGGCCAGAAGCACCTGCAGGGGACCCAAGGCGGAGGAGGATCCAGGCTGCTATGACATGCTTGTTATTTTTTTTTTAAATGCCTTTATTATCTTATTAAATAGTCCCCTTTTAAAGATTTTTATATTGCAAAGTCCCTCTTAAGTGCCTCTTTTCCAGGGAGAATAAGTTTAAAATTTGTAGTCGTTCTTCATAACTGAGGTGTTCCAGCCCCCTTATTAGCTTTGCCCTCTGGATTCTCTCCAGTTCAAGGACCTCCTTCCTTTAGGACTGGTGGCCAGAGCTGGATGGCATACTCAAGATGTGGCTGAACCCAGAGTTTTATCTCTTGAGTAAATACCCTTTTTAATGCATTTTATTCATGCCAATAGTCTGCTAGCCTTAAGCCTAGTACATACTAACAGTTTTGTTTTGTGCAAACCAACAGGTTTTGTGAAAAAAAAAAAACTGACAGCTCTGGTCCATGTACTAAGCATCCAACATTAGTACAGTGATCTCCCCCGCTGAGCTGCTTTGTTCTGACAGGGGAGGCTGAGAGTGTCGATCGGGAGTCTGTCAGCTGCTGGTTTTCCAGCATGCATGTCCGACAGAAGCCGGACAGACTGACATACTGACAGACTGAACCACCAAATGTCTCCCAACATTCGGCCCAACTTTACTTGCTGCAGCTTGGCATTGCCTGCTATTGCTGAGTCCAGTGGTGGTGCATCCATGAGGGCGCACGGGTGCCACCCCCTCTCTCCTGCCACCCCCTCTAGCATGAATAGATAGATTCATGCATTGCAAAAAAAATGACATGCGCTGTGATTGGAGGCCTGATAGGCAGAGGACAGGAAGAGAGGACAGGAGAAGACATCGAGGAGCATCGAGGAGCTGTCCCACCGAGACAGGGTAAGTGTAGACGGTGGGCGGGGGGCACACTGGCAGCATTTGATATGGCACAGTGGGAGCATTTGATATGGCACAGTGGGAGCATTTGATGGGGCACAGTGGCTGCGTTTGATGGGCACAGTGGCGGCAATTGATGGGCACAGTGGCGGCAATTGATGGGCACAGGGACTGTGTTTGATGGCACAGTGGCTGTGTTTGATGGTACAGTGGCGGCAATTGATGGGCACAGTGGCTGCATTTGATGGTACAGTGGCTGCGTTTGATGGCACAGTGGTGGCAATTGATGGGCACAGTGGCTGCAATTGATGGCACAGTGGCTGTGATTGATAGTACAGTGAGGCTGCAATTGATAGTGTTTTTTTTTCAGAACTTTTCAGTTTGTTTGCCCCCGCCCCCCCCCCCCCCCCAAAAAAAAATTTGAGCACCAGCCGCCACTGGCTGAGTCTGTAATCTAACAGGACATCATATCCTTTTCCATCTTTGTTCCCACTGAGGTTCTACCTCTAGCAAGTAAATTGCATTCATACTTTTAGAAGTGCATTAACTTACCTTTTCAGTATTAAACCTCATCTACCATACAACTGGCCACCCCTCTATTTTACCTAGGTCTTTTTGTAAAGTTACTACATCTTGTTGTGCTTGTTATTGCTTTGCTTAGCTTCCTATCATCAGCAAACACTAAGATTGAACTATTGCTATACCATTTATGAACTGTAATTAAAAATTAGCAACATCAAAAAGTAGATTGTTGATTTTCCTGATTTGCTTATTTCTACTGAAAATAGGATATGTTTATGTAAAGTAACCAGGGCTTTTTTTCTCAGAGGACAGGTGCAGGAACTCCCCCCTTCTGAGTCACCCATTGTTCCCACCCCCTACCCACCTCGGAGGACTTTCCCTTGTTTCTAACCCCTACCCACCCCCCAGTACCACCCCTTTTAGAGAATACAGAACCAAGTATCATTTTGTGGTGAAAAGAAACTTATATGAAATTTGTTATTCAAAATAAGAAAGACAGTAAAATAGATCCCCTGTGGCCTGCAATAATAGACCCCCCAGAAACAATAAACCCCATCAGAAACAATAGCCCTCCCCACCAGTAATAGGCACCCCTCACCCCACCAACAGCAGATCCTCCTCAAAACAATAGACCCCTCCAGCAACAACAGATCCCCCAGCAGCCAACATCAACCCACCCTCGAACAGTCAGCATCAAGAGACACTCCAGTAGCCAGTATCATTATATCTCTCCTTTAACAATAGATCCCTCCTAGCAACATAAGACCCCCCTGAAAAAATAGCTCCCCTCCAGTGACAACAGATCCCCCAGCATCAATGGACCCTCCAGCACACCCCAGCACCTCCTGCTATTACATACATTCAGTTCTGGAGGTGCCGGAACTGCGTTCCAGCTGAAAAAAAGACCTGAACGTAACAAAGTGCTGGCAACTCTGTGTGACCCCTTAAAGTGTATGTAAAGCAAAACTTTTTTTTTTCTTCTAGTATTGTAAGGAGTAGTTATTTTTGCTGCCTGTTTAACAATGCAAACATTTCCCTTTACTTTCTGAGCCAGAGACACAAAAGGAAATTAAATAATATCTCCCAACATGAAAGGAATTCCCCTTTTAGATAGTTGCCCCCAAAACAGGTGTCCCTATTGAAATATTTCCACTTCTTCTTGCTCTGGGGGCAACTCTAATATTTTGGATTTCCCCTTTTTTCTCAGTGACAATGGTCACAGTACAAATATGAAGGCAAGTCTGATGCCTTTAAAGGATAAGTCCACGCTAATGCCGCGTACACACGAGCGGAATTTCCGTCGGAAAAATCTTGGATGTTTTTTCCGACGGAATTCCGCTCAAGCTTGGCTTGCATACACACGGTCACACAAAAGTTCTCTGAACTTTCGACCATCAAGAACGCAGTGACATACAACACTACAACGAGCCGAGAAAATGAAGTTCAATGCCGGCATGCGTAGGAATTTTGCGCGTTGGAATTGCTACAGACGACCGAAAAATAGAGAACCTGCTCTCAATCTTTTGCTGGCTGGAATTCGGCCAGCAAAAGTCCGATGGAGCATACACACGGTCACATTTTCCGACCAAAAGCTCTCATCGGCCTTTTGCTGGCCGAATTTCTGATCATTTGTACGCAGCATATCACTAAAATCTACAGACATCCACGATCTAACACTAACCTATCTAGCCCTGTAAAGAAGTGTAGCTCCAGCCAAAAAAACTATTTTTATGTTTTTTAAATAACATAGAGAAGGGTTATCACCCCTGTAACATTTGTTTTGCTGTCTATGCCCCTGTTCAGAAGATTTCACCTCACCTTCTGTCCCAATGACAATTGGATTTTGAAAATTTTGGGTTGTTAGGGAAGCATGGACTGGTGATAAAGCATCAGTGGCGACACCTTTTTCCCATATTAACTCTTACAGGAGAGAATTTCCCTTCCTAGGAGTAGATTTCCTCTCACTTCCTGTTGTCTTCCTCCGTTTGTAAGTAGGAGTCGTTTGTAAGTCGGATGTTTGTAAGTAGGGGACCCCCTGCACATAACTTTTGTGAAGCCGGTCTGGTCTCCAGCGGCGTAAGCTCTGCAGCGGACACAGCCGACAACGGCTGTAAAATAAATGGAGAGTGATGTCACCCAAAGAGTTACTATGGGGCTCCCGTTGTTGACTGTGTCCTCTGCACCACCTTCACAGCGAAGCCACAGCTGACAGCTCAGCGTGGGATCGGTTTCAAAAAAGGTATGTATTCTGATTTCTTCAGTTAAATAGATTAGTGTTATATCATGGGTGTCTGTAGATGTGGAGATTTTAGTGTTAAGGTGGACTTATCCTTTAATTCACGGAGTGAATTAGTCTGCCTAGCAGAGTGAATCACCGGATTTACTGAAATTCAAATTTGAGTGTATCAGATTGCTCATAACTAGTTTTCACTTTATTCCCAAAACCAGAAAATTCCTTTAATATGGCTAATGAACATCTGCAGCCAATGGTATGTATAGGAATTCATTAGCAGATCATTTGTATCTTAGTTTCCTTGAGTGCGCAGAATTGTATGCCTGTGACTGAGAAACTGTGAGCTCTGTAGAGACCTTATCACTATTAAAATCAGAACAGAAACTCCCAGTGATCTCTTTAATCATCGGCCCTGGTTTAATTTACATGCTTTGTTATGGCTAGTTGGCTGCCAAACATGGTAGCAAATGATAAATAGTCTCTTTAGGGATTTGTTTCAATTAGCTGGTCTATGAGGGTGGTCTTAATATGTGTCCAAACTGAAAAAAAAAATTGTTAGGTTCCCAAAACTCATTATCAATGCTATTTACTTTATAAGCATTTGTTTTCATAATTAAATGCTATGTGCCACGTCTGCATATCATACTTTCCCATAACTACTGTATCTTTTGTCATGGTTTACACTGATTATTATGTCATAAATGCTATCTGTTTACACAGAATTGGGAGTTGGCTGATGGGGTTAACCTTCTGGTTACTTACTCTAGTACAAATTCTAGAATCCACTGCATATGCAGAAGATGTACAAAGCTAAAGGACATTTCTGGTTTGGTTTAACATTTGAGAAAGTCTGTTTTGCAGACATATTACTGTTTTTGTAATTAATGGTTTGCTATAGGAGATGTATAGTGCAGACAAAGTCCATTTAAATTAAAATATGGAAAAATATAAAACAGAAAAATATAAAATAGCTAAAAAAATGTTATATATACATATATATCGGTTCTGTACATATTTTCTTTTTTATTATGGTCAGGACTAAGAGCATTTGTAAAACCATAATTTTTTATTTTTTTTTGCTAAATATGGTAAACTAGTTAAAGCTAAACTTTAGGCAAGCAGCTATATACACAGATAAATTGTGTATTAAGAAGCTGTTTTACCTAAGAAATAATTTGTATTACTGTCTATCTAGTTTTGAGATTTACACAGCCAGGTGAATGAGACCACTTTCTCTGTTCAGGAATACAGTGGTGTCATCTCTTCAACCCCAGCCTGCTGACTGGCAGGGCCGTCTTTAATATTTATTGGACCCTGGGCAAAAATTGTATCCCCCCCCCCCCCCGAATCCACTTATCAACTATTTGCAGGCAATGCAGGCTCAAGGGGCAGCTGCTTTGGATCCCACAACAATGACTGGGCCCAGGGCAGCTGCCCCTTTTTCCCTGTGTTAAAGATCGCCCTGCTGATTGAACAGTAAAAGAACCACAGCATACTGATGAGGTCATCTTTCTACTCACTGTGCTCTCTCCACCTATCAGCATTTTCCTTGCCAGATCATATTGATTCAGCATGCTTTATTTGATCCCTATGCTGCCCCTTCCAATTCCAGTCTGAATTCTGCTATTCAGAGGATTCCAAGAGGCTGATATTAAGTCAAATTCAGGTACCTAAAGAATATGTACACCCAACATTTCATATTCCTGATATGTACCCGCTGTACTTGTATGAAAAAGTATCCCGTTTTCTTTGTATTGCTTGCTTTGTGTTAAATGCCTGGTGTTCCTGTCACTCCCTCTGCTGTCCTATTAATAACTGACCCCACTAGGCATAAGAGCACAGTGTGGACAGTTCCCTGTCTGTGCTGGGAACTCAACCTCTACACTGCCTGGCAATCAGTGCTCACAGACTAACAGACAGAACCATGCCAAGCAAGCATCAGAGGTGTTTAAGCAGTGTGAAGATGTACAGGATGGAAAATCTCTATAATTTTCTGTCCTGCATAAATAAGTGTATGGCCCCTGCATATAGTGTACTCCACGTCTGTAGATTAGCAAAATGTAACAGAATGCGCTTCAAAGGTTACACGACCCTCTTCATCAGTGTAGTGGGGGGGGGGGGTGAGGGTGAATGATGAAGAAGATTGTGTAACCTTTAAAACATGTTGGGATTTTTAGTGGAAGCCAGTCTCCATTGAGAAAAGAGACTGTCACCCAGCTGGAAGTCTGTTGTTTGGGCACTGACCCTGAAAATGGATGCTATCAGTAGTGATTTTATCCTCTTTTTTTTACATGTTTTTACTCTTCTATGTTTGTGACTATGTTACTTTCTGTAGTGATGTAATGGTCAGTCAGGGCCCATATAAATTTCAGGAATGAGGAGCCAAGTGGGTTGGGGCATGGAAGTCAAACACCCTACAGCCATGCAGATGTAGTCAGCTACTGTAAAGGCCCTGCACAGGGCAGAAGGTCAGAGATATTCTAACACCCAGAAGAGCCAGCTAAAGTTGCCCTGACCAGAAATATTGTCTAAGTGGACTGGGAGCAGGATGCAAAGGCCTTTTAGGGCATGCCTAAGTGTTCTCTGTTATGAATACTAATACCACAAGAGGTCCTAGGAGAAGTGTACAGAATCTTGAGGTGCAGTTGGAGGAGTCCTGTTATTGGAACGACATGAAGGGAGTTGTGAGCTGAATGCATAAAGCCTAAAGGGTGATTCAGAATGAAGACAAATGACCATGTGAGAGAGTAACATTTAGGAGCGTACGCGGCTGGGTAGAGCTATGAAGTGGGAAATAGAAAGATAGATTTGTATATTACAAAAAGCACATTGTTAATCACAGACTGCTTGACTTTGTGAATCTTGGTTTGAATAGAGCAGAATGCTACTGAGCTAGTATACAGGGAGATGGGTTGCAACTCTGTGGTGCTCCCAAGGACAGGGGAGAGGAGATGCTAAGGGAAGATGGCTGTGTGATGTGCAATGTTCTGCTTTCACAACGATTGTCCACTGTGTATGGCAATGTATGCCGAAGACACCGTCAGTACACCCATCAGTATGTCGATGTAATGTAATGTGTCACTGCCATCTTTGAAGAACATGAGTAAAGTGCGGAGATGTTATAGGATGAGGTACCGCCGATAGCGTCTCTATATACCAATTTTTTCTAATATGAGTAAAGTGCGAAAAACATATTTCAATGTGTGAACATTCCTTTTGTATGAATATAAAGGCTAATGGCCAGGAATGTCATGAGTATGTCTGTGGCAAGCAGTTGGGCATAAGACAGCGAAGGCTACAAACTACCAACAGTGGGACGGGAGCTTGGGTCAGTTGGCCTCAACAATCAGCATATCAGAAGCCAACTTACAAAGTGGTATATGGCATGTCTGACTATAAAAGAACAGTGTCAACTCATTAAGCAACAAAAAAATCAGGAATTTGAGAGACAGCCTGGAAGGAAATTGTTGGTTGGAACTGTGGGAGCGAAAAAAAGCTGACATTGTGGGTATGTTTGTGGAAAAGGAGCGCTTGTATCTGTTAAGTTAAGCAAATTGTATCCAGGAGGTGATGTGATCTGGCAGCTCCACATACTGTAGTTGTCACGCATTATACACCCTTTCATAGCAGGATTTAAGAAGAATGGGCAAATCTGGGTTCGACTTATGAAGGGTTTGGCAAATCCTGTTTGAAATTTGGCAAACAAAATCCCATGAAAGTCAATAGGGGGGGGGGGGGGGGGGGGGGGCAAATTCTGTTAGTAAATTCTGCAAATTTTTAAGGGCTAATAGGCAAACTACTGTAAAAAAAAAAAAATCATACATAGTCATTTAAGTTGAACAAAGGCACAAGTCCATCTAGTTCAACCACTAGAAAAATAAATAAATAAACAGAATAAATAAATAGAATAAATAGGAAACCTCCATATACATAATCCTATACCTCCAGTTAATCCAAAGGACAGTAAGAGACTGTGGGAGAGTCTTTTTTTTATGTGACTTTAGGGGAAACATTAACAACACAGAAATTATTTAAATAACATTCCTGGGGGATGCCTTAAAATTGTATGTGGTGTTACGAAAAGGTACCATTTTCATGCATGTTTATCAGCATACAGTGGCAGCACATATTTGGCTGTAAAATTAATTAATTTTTCTTTTACAATTTTCTTGGCTTATATAAAGCAGCATCATTCAAATCGAACTACTTCAGGTTGAAAAGGGGCTCTTTTTCAGGAGTCTTTATACAGTAATAGGTCAACTTTGACCAACAGAAAGAAATTGACAGGAAATTTGCTCATTGATGCAAAACTGTCCTGCCATTGGCCAATTTATTTTTAAAGTGGGACGTCTCCCTAAAGGGGAAGTTCCGCTCTTTTCCCTCTTTCTCTCCTCCTCTATCACATTTGGATGATACTTTTTGGGTGGGGGGGAGTTTTGCCTAGGCAATACGAGCAGACGTCCTCCTCCCTCCTCCCAAAGGTCACAGACTGGGCCCTTGGGCTTTACTACAATATTGCTGATGATACAGTAGTATAAAACTGACCCACAGCAGGACAGTTTTAATCAGGGATAATAGGCTTAAACTGGAAATATAAGATAAAAAAATATAATGTGGGTTAGGGGCATACTGTTCTTTCACTTAGCTATTTTTTATCTTTTAAGCTATGCAGCAATGTGCTGTGAACAAAAAGCAGCTCCAAGAACAGATGGTTAATAACAACTGAATACTGCAATTCAAGCACCCCAAAATGGCTCTATCAACATAATATAAAAATGAAAATTAAATTAAGTCAAAACCACAAAATACCCCCTGTTAAACAAAAGCCCTACCAACATAATTTGGGTCACCCATACTCCCCCGCCACCCCCCCAGGGTCGGTCAGGTCAATGGCAACCCCCCCCCCAGTCGGCCGGCCCGCACTTACCCCATCTATGGCATGGGCAGCGCTTCCTTTTGGGCGACGGGTGTCAGCTTCTCCTGCATCTCCTCCTCGGCATCACAGCAGCCGTGCGTCTCCTCCCTCCTCCTCCCTGGCCAATAGGATAGTTTCTCCTTTCGGCCAATCAGGAAACAGGTCTTCAGACTCACTTCCTGGTTAGCAGGGAGGAGAATCACTGTGACAATAGTGAATTTTCATTCGCTATTGTCACACAACTGTGTGGGCTCACCCACACTGTGTGGGTCTATTAGAGCCTCTGGATCTAATCTGGTGCTTTAAAAAATAAAAAAAAACATTGGAATCCATGCTTCTGGCACCTGCATGTAGATTAGGGGGCCGGACACATGGATAGAGGGGTGGCGCCCCTGTGCCCCTAATGGAGCAGCTGCCACTGGTACAGTGACACAATGGGGGAAATTTACTAAAACTGGAGCACTCAGAATCTGGTGCAGCTGTACATGGTCTTCTTCTAACTTCAGCTTGTTCAAATAACCTCTGACAATAAAACCTGGAAGCTGATTGGTTTCCATGCAGAACTGCACCAGAATTAGCACTCTCCAGTTTTAGTAAATCCCCCAATGGCTTTTCTGTGCCCCCTCCCCTTTAATAGCGAGAGTCTGGCCTATCCAAATGCCTCCTTATTGCCCTTCAAGCCTGCTGGCAACATTTCAAAGGTCATGCAGTGCATTATGGTTTAAAAAATTCTCTTGGGTGAATCCACACCTACATTTGTTGGGATCGAATGTCTGGAACCTGCAGAATTCGCCTTATCCCTAGTGCTTAACTGGAACACATGGTTACCAAGTTGTGTTTCATTACCTAGTTTCAATTTTCAGAGCATGCATAAGAATTAGCATTTGTAAACCCATAAATACCTAATTATTTGGTAAATTTCAACCTACGTATATACCTTAAAGCGGAGTTCCACCCTAAAGTGGAACTTCCGCTTATCGGATTCCCCCCCCCCTCCAGTGCCACAATTGGCACCTTTCTGGGGGGAGGGGGGGTGCAGATACCTGTATAATACAGGTATCTGCACCCACTTCCGGGACGAGCTAGCTGAAGCTGCCCCGCCCATATCCGAAGATGCCCCGTTATGTGTTGGGAAACACAGTTCTCAGGACACAACGGGGACCAATAACGACGCGCAGCGCGACTCGCGCATGCGCAGTAGGGAACCGGGCAGTGAAGCCGCAAGCTTCACTTCCTGATTCCCTGACAGAGGATGGCGGCGGGGGCAGCCGAGAGACGAGCGATCGCTCGTCATCTTCTGCCGACATCGCTGGAACCTGGAACAGGTAAGTGTCCATTTATTAAAAGTCAGCAGCTACAGTATTTGTAGCTGCTGACTTTTAAAGAATGTTTTTCAGGTGGAGCTCCTCTTTAATTGGCATCACTCTTAAACTTTTATTTTAGGTTTAAAAATAGGAATATGTATATGCAATGCTGTATTGCTTAAAGGGGTTGTAAAGGTAAGTTTTATTTTTTTTTTTAAATAACAAACATACTTACCTCCGCTGTGCAGCTCGTTTTGCACAGAGTGGCCCCCAATCCTCCTGTTCTGGGGTCCCACGGCGGCTCTCCCGGCTCCTCCCCGCAATAGCTAACCCCCTCTGGAAGCTCTCTCCCGAGGGGGTTCCCTTGCGGGTGCGCTCCCGTCTCATACACTCTGCGTCCATAGACACAGAGTGCATGTCTCGGTCCCACCCCATGACGGCCGCGTCATTTGGATTTGATTGACAGCAGCGCAAGCTAATGGCTGCACTGCTATCAATCTATCCAATAAAGAGTCGAGAGGACCGGACCAAGAGCCGAGAAGCTAGCGCGTTCTCGATGCAAGACTTTTGACGGCTCAGGTAAGTAAACCGGGGGGCCTGTAACTATCAGATGTTTTTTCACCTTAATGCAAAGGATGCCTTAAGGTGAAAAAAACTGAAGATTTTACAACCCCTTTAACTTGCAAATATTTGCCTACAGGTAGAAAGGTAGACAGTAGGAAGTACAATGGGGTTGATTTACAAAAGACAATAAACTGTTCACATTTCAAGAAAAGTGGCACTTCAAGGAAACTTTCTTAAGAGATTAGTGAGTCAGGAAAAGCTTTTTTTAAATTGTCCTTGCATGTGATTGGGTATTCTTTGCAAAATAAAATGTTACCACGATCGTTAAGCTCTAGGGAAAATTCCAATGCATAGTGCATCCTTCCTTGCAAGGTTAACAACCTATTGGCCTTTAGTAAAATAACCTCTATATGTGCTTTTTATTTACCCTAGAGTAGTCAAGTTGAATGTTTTCACCTCATTTACTCTGCTGCCACATCAGCAACACAGGCAAAAGAAATAGTGAAGGAGTTCTGGGGAAGTTCAAAGATACAGATCAACAACTGCGCCAGTGAGTATAATCTTGCTGTTTGCAGGACTTTTTTATACCCCACCCAAAACTCAAATGGTGGTTTTGGCTGCGACTATCTTTAATTACAACAATATATGAGAAATATATTGTAATGCTAAATAGAAGCCCTGAAATCCCACCAGATGAAAAATTAAAAAAGTAAACATGAAATTTGTTAATATAGTTAGTTTGAAATTGAATATCAAAATATGTAACGCCGTTTTTTCTGTATTTTCTGTAAACTGTAAAAGATAAGCTGAAGTAGACACCCTAGTGAAACCACAAACAAAATATTACTACACCCTTATAAACCACATGTTCATTCTTTATAGCATCTATACAATTGCCCAGCTAACCACGTTTTCTTGGATCACTGTATGTAAAACCGCATTCCCACTGACGTCCATCTAAAACATTCTTTAGAGCATTGCATATCGATCTTCTGTGAAACACTTCCCCACCCATGGTGATAAAATCATATTATTTGGTTAGCACATTCATCTCTTTAACTAGTATTCAAAAAGCTTCACATTGTTCACATCTCTGAGGTATTAATTCATTTAATTTCATTATGCATAATCCCTGTGATCTAGGTTCGTGCTCTGACATGAGAGTACCAAACTAACCTTTTTCTTTAATGGGTTGGATATAAAGGGTGATTTAATGAGGGTTTTCTTTCAAAATTAAACATTAAAATAGTGATCCCTTTATTTGCCCATTTAGATTCAGGAAAGATTTATTATTAAGTCCATTCTTGTCTACATACACATCTGAAACAAACATGGGTTTGCGGAACCAGGGTAAAAATTATTCACCAAGTCATTTGCCTACCACAAAGCCAATTCATGCTCCCAATTAGTGCAGTATTTCATATAACAGATCTCATCAGCTACAAACTGACTAATGAAATCATTTGATGTCCTGACGAAGTTCCGGTGGGCGGGGCGAAACATTTAGACATAGGGGCGAGCCCCCTAACCACCCAGCCACCGTATGTTTCACAAAGACCAATAGGAGTGACACAGGATTGCCTGTGCCATATCCGGAGTGACGTGGCCAGAGCCGCTGCAGCCCAGGTCAGCTTTCTAAACATGGCGTGGAGTCTTCACTTGCCATGAGCGACTTACATCAGATGGTAGCGGCTCGCCCGTCAAATACCAGCATATCGGGAAGCCAGAGTGGACAGAGGGCTGCGAGTAGCCGTGACCCCACTGTGCCCGCTACAGGTTATAACGGCTACATGATTAGCAGGTGGAGTGTTACCTAGCAGTCATAGGACTTTACCTGCTATGTAAGCCGGTCTGTATGTGATGTGTGGAAGTCTATACAGAATCGTATTCAGCCTATATACCAAGATCCAATGTATCCAATTGATTTTACCACAGTTTATTTTCTTCAATACTGGCTGTTATCTACTGTTACCTTGGACGGACTGCCTATCTCCTCAGCATTGTCGAACACATCGAGACTGTCTATTAGTTACATGGGAATCACTTTTCATTAACTCACCTTTTATTAGATCTTGCTCATTTTGTACTTTTGCGCACTGAGTTCACCTTGGATACATACCCTTAATTTGTTGTCTACATCTGGGACTTGATGAGGACTTGACCATGACTATATGACTGACATTCCTCTGTTGACTTTTTAGATCAGCTGAGTGTCCTGGTTGGGCTGAGATGGTTTGGTCACATGGGTGCCCCATTCGCCCATTGTGGTTTTAAGGTGGGGTACTTTCCATATCAGGGCTCTGGTAGCACAATTCGTTTTTTGTCAGGTGGCCATTAGGGCTGGTTAGGGTGCCTTCAGTTTGGGAGGATAGGCCCAGCTCCCACTGTTGGGCTGCATCCCTCTCCTTTATAGGTGAGGGGCATTTTAATTTTATGATTTTCAACTGGGAGGGCTAATAGGGGAGGTAATCATTGCAGGATGGGGTGGGGATGTGGGATTGGTGTGATGCTCATATGAAATTTGTGTTCCTGCATATATGCATAATCAATTTAGTAGAGGTAACTTTTTTGGGTTACCAGTTTACATACATGTTTGTGCGGGTACCCAATTGAGCAGGAAATTAGCTAAACCTACTAACATCGCTTAATAGTTCAAACACTTTTGGAAATTGAAAAATTGTAATGGGACCATCAGAATGGGTTTTACAATACAGGGAACTCTTAAATACCATGGACAATATGCATTATTATAAAAATGTTATTCCGCGTTTGATCCAGTGGAGCACAGGTTCTGAATTTATTGTTTTGTCTTTAAGCCTGCACATTTTGGTTTTCATTATAGTTCACCTTTTATATGAATGTCCTTGTGTTTGTTAGGGAGTAGGGAGGAGCTTTATGTTCGAGTCAAACTCTCATGTTTGACTCGAACATTGGCTGTTCGCCAGTTCGCCGAACAGCGAACAATTTTGGGTGTTCGCGGCAAATTCGAAAGCCACGGAACACCCTTTAAAAGTCTATGGGAGAAATCAAAAGTGTTAATTTTAAAGGCTTATATGCATGGTATTGTCATAAAAAGTGTTTGGGGACCTGGATCCTGCCCCAGGAGGATGGTCAGACGGCAGTTTTTTCGGAAGCAGTGATTTTAATATTGTTTAAAGTGAAACAATAAAAGTGTAATATTCCTTTAAATTTCGTACCTGGGGGTGTCTATAGTATGCCTGTAAAGGGGCGCATGTTTCCCATGTTTAGAACAGTCTGACAGCAAAATGACATTTCTAAAGGAAAAAAACAAATAAAAAAAAACTACTCGCGGCTACAATGAATTGTCGGGTCCGACAATACACATAACAGTTCATTGATAAAACCGGCATGGGGAACCCCGAACCAAAATTTAAAAAAAAATGCGTGGGGGTCCCCCTAAATTCCATACCATGCCCTTCAGGTCTGGTATGGTTATTAAGGGGAACCCTGTGCCAAAAAAAAAAAAAATAGCGTGGGGGTCCCCCTCAAAATCCATACCAGACCCTTCAGGTCTGGTATGGATTTTAAGGGGAACCCCACAGCAAAATGAAAAAAAAAATCCATACCAGACCCTTATCTGAGCACGCAACCTGGCAGGCCACAGGAAACGAGGGGGGACGAGAGAGCGCCCCCCCTCCTGAACCATACCAGGCCACATGCCCTCAATATTGGGAGGGCGCTTTGAGGTAGCCCCTCAAAGCACCTTGTCCCCATGTTGATGGGGAGAAGGGCCTCATCCCCACAACCCTTGCCCGGTGGTTGTGGGGGTCTGCGGGCGGGGGGCTTTTCGGAATCTGCAAGCCCCCTTTAACAAGGGGACCCCCAGATCCCCCCCCCCTGTGTGAATTGGTAATGGGGTACAAATGTACCCCTACCATTTCACAAAAAAGTGACAAAAAAGTAAAAAAACACAAGAGCCGGTTTTTGTCAAGTCCTTTATTAATTTCTTCTTCTTTCATCTTCTTTCTTATGGTCTTCCATCAGTGTTGTTCTTGTTCCTCCATCTTCTTCTTCTCCATCTTTTTCTTCATCTTCTTCTTCCTCCACTCTTATCATCCCGCATCTTGCTCCAGGTTTCTTCTCCGCTCCGTCCTCACGATCTGCCTCTGTGGGAGTCTTTAGCCGCGTAGCGCTTAGATTCTTCTGACACTTCTTAAATAACGGAGGGCGGGGCCCCCTCTGACGCACGGGGACTTCCCTATGGCTTTCCCTTGTTTGTCAGAGGGGGGCAGGATCACCAATTTACGTGACCCCGCCCCTTATGACGGCACAATCCCAGCATGCCCCGGGCGGTGACGTCATAAGGGGCGGAGTGACCCCACCCCATGCCTATATAAGTGGTCGCGCACGCTATACACAGCATTACAGCGGGAGAGAGCGTCCTGTGGGAAGAAGAAGAAGAAGGTTACGAAGGAGGAGACCAGGCCACCGCTAGTAAAAGAGCTGGAAGAAGATAGCGGAGGAGCCCGGCAGAAGAACCGGAGAGCGGGAGAATATACGGGAGAGCGCGGAGAAGAAACGGAGACCGGGAGAAGATACCGGAGAGTGCAGAGAAGAACCGGAGAGTGGCAGAAGAGGCGGGAGAAGTCGGAAGAGACCCCCGAAGTCAGAAGAAGACCCCCGGGGTGACTAATAAATTACTATTACTAATTATTAACTTTAAAGTCCGTTCATTTGGAAAGTCCGTCGGACCTAGTCCGTTTCTGTGTGCGCAAGTCCGCTCGTTCGGAAAGTCCGATCGCTTGTACGCGGCATTAGACTCCTGTATCATCACTTCCAGTAATACAAAAAGGGATCACTCTGAATAACCCTAGTTTGCTGGCTGTACTTGAATGGTGTTGCTTCAGCAAATCAGTAAGCCAGAGGCAAGCAATACCTCGTCCTGGTGGCTCAGTGAATTGGTAGCTACACAGTCTCTTGGAAGGTATTACCGGAGTGCTTTACCAGGCCAGAGATGCTCAGCGCGCCCCCCACGTGGGGATGCCCTGAGGCAGCTATCTAAAGCTCCATTCTCCTTTTCTCCTGCACCGTCAGAACCCCCGGGTAGCATGTGACCCCAGCTTATATGGGAGGCCTGCCTCCTGCCAATACCGAATGGTAATTGGTCAGAGTTCCTCACATATAAGAGGGAGGTGCATGTGGAATTGAATTTTGAGCTGGCTGCACACCCCATATACAGTTCTACGAAATATGAAATGGGTTCCTCTTGGGGTTTTTAGGCAGCAATAAGAAACAATGGTAAGTAAAATCTAAATTGTTTTATTGATCCAAAAGACATTATAGCCATAGTAATTTAAAATTCAAGCTCTGGTATGCATTATACGAACAATAGGATAGACTGGAATACATGCATCACATAGTACATAGATCATGTGAAAAAAGTTACAACAATTTTCGAAATATTATTCCATAGAATTGAACCATTTGATGTAAAGCACCCTGCTACCATTTCGACCTTCTAGGGGTTGTGGTCTTCTTCAGGGGGGGACAGTGCAATAAAGACAACAAAGATCTGCCTACATTTTTTCATGATTATAAATAAATACAACTAATGAGGATAAAAGTTATAAAATAAAATAAAAACAATTAACCTTAAAAATATACACACCCATATCTATGTTGGTTCGAAAATGTATTAAGGAATTATTTTTCCTTTCACTTTTTACAGATAATGATAAATATATGATATGATATATGAGTAATTTGATATACTACTATTCTCAGGTGCAGCCACCCACAGGGCGACATAAACCTCCCCCTTGTTCCCCTCAGGGAAACTCCACAAAACTGTCATCTCTTGTAAGTCTGTGATTGACACTGTCACTAGGCAGAATGGGGAGATGCTTGTTAACATTAGCATTTTCCCGTTCTTCCTCTTCATGAGACAATCGCGGGTATCATGCGCACGCGGCCGCAGGCTGCCTCTTAAAGGGCAACGTAGAGGTATGTTAGTTTGCCTGTACGTGCCATTCTGCCGCAGTATATCTGCGTGAGGCGGTTGGCAAGCAGTTAATGATAGAGACAGAATATCAACCAAAAATACAGAAAAAACATATGATACAAATGTTATAAATTGAGTTGCAGTTCAGTGAGTAAAATAAGTATTTGATCCGCAAGCAAAACAGGACTTAGTACTTGGTGAAGAAACGCTTGTTGGCAAGCACAGAGGTAAGATGTTACTTGTAGTTGGTTACCAGGATCTGGGCTCAAACCTGGGACCTCTTCTGTGTCTGACATTGACACTTCTCACGGAGCTATCTGGAATGCTGGACAGCTCCCTGCCTGATCTATTGGACAATCCTGCCTGCTCTATTAAACAATCCTGCCTGCACTTTTGAACAATCTTGCCTGATCTATTGAACAATCCTGCCTGATCTATTGAACAATCCTGCCTGATCTATTGAACAATCCTGCCTGATCTTTTAAACAATCCTGCCTGATCTATTGGACAATCCTGCTTGAACCATTTCACAATCCTGCCTGATCCATTTCACAATCCTGCCTGATCCATTTCACAATCCTGCCTGATCCATTTCACAACCCTGCCTGGTCCATTTCACAACCCTGCCTGATCCATTTCACAACCCTGCCTGATCCATTTCACAACCCTGCCTGATCCATTTTACAACCCTGCCTTGTGTCTTGATTGCTTTTGAACCTGGAACTCCTTGCTCCTTCCATGAACTTCCTATATAAGCCTTGTCTCTGCACTTCCTCTTTGCCAGATTTTTGTGCTTTCTCAGCCAGTGCCTTGCTCTTGTCTTCCCTGCTGCAGTCCATATTTTGCTACCACTCGTTATCGACCCTTGGCTTGTTCCTCGACTACTCTTCTGCCTGCTCCCAACCTGCAACTACTCATTACCAACCTTTTGGCTTCTTTACTGACAATGCTTCCATTTGAATCTTATTTACTTATCCGCTACTGGACCCCAGCTTGTTCACCTCCTGGTGGGGAGATCCTGAGGATCGCAACCTGGTACTAGCACGCAGCTAAATCTCATCCATCAGGAGCTCTGGTGAGCACTGGTTAGTACTTTGACTCTGCACCAAAGGTGAGCCTGCATAATCTGCCAGGTTGACTTCCTGTGTACCTATCCTGCTGATCGATGGTAATCTTGCAACTGCTATTCATGCCTGACGCCTGATCGTGACACCAGGTTTGTACACATCTCAGGAGGGATTTTGGTCCACTCTTCTTTACAGATCTTCTCTCAATTCCTTAAGGTTTCTTGGCTGTCACTTGGCAACTTGAGGTTTCAGCTCCCCCCATACATTTTTATAAGATTAAGGTCTGGTGACTTGCTAGGCCACTCCATGACCCCAATGTGCTACTTTTTGAGCCATTACTTTGTTGCCTTGCCCAGTTCTGAGCTGATCCCTCACATTTCTCATGATCATCCTTACCCCATGAGGCAAAATGTTGCATGGAACTGCAGACTGAGGGCGATCTATGGTTATTTTGTATTTCTTCTATTTACGAATAATCGCTCCAGCAGTTGTCTCCTTCTCACCAAGCTTCTTGCTGATGGTCTTGTAGCCCATTCCAGCCGTGTGCAGGTCTACAGTGCCTTGAAAAAGTATTCAAACCCTGTGAAATTTTCCAAATTTTGTCATAAAACCAAAAATTTTAATGTATTTTATGTGATAGACCAACACAAAGTGGCACATAATTGTGAAGTGGAAGGAAAATGATAAATGTTTTTCAAAATTTTTTACAGATAAATATGTGAAAAGTGTGGCGTACATTTGTATTCAGCCCCCGAGTCAATACTTTGTAGAACCACCTTTTGCTGCAATTACAGCTGCAAGTCCTTTTGGGTATGTCTCTACCAGTTTTGCACATCTAGAGAGTGACATATTTACCCATTCTTCTTTGCAAAATAGCTCAAGCACTGTTAGATTGGATAGAGAGCGTCTGTGAACAGCAATTTGCAAGTCTTGTCACAGATTCTCAATTGGATTTAGGTCTGGACTTTGACTGGGCCATTCTAACACATGAATATGCTTTTATCTAAACCATTCCATTGTAGCTCTGGTTGTATGTTTAGGGTCGTTGTCCTGCTGGAAGGTGAACTTCCACCCCAGTCTCAAGTCTTTTGCAGACTCCAACAGGTTTTCTTCTAGGATTGCCCTGTATTTGGCTCCCTCCATATTCCCATCAACTCTGAACAGTTTCCCTGTCCCTGCTGAAGAAAAGCATTTCCACAACATGATGCTGCCACCACCATTTTGCACGGTGGGGATAGTGTGTTGAGGGTGGTGATGTGCAGTGTTAGTTAGCCACACAGCATTTTTCTTTTAGGCCAAAAAGTTAAATTTTGGTCTCGTCTGATAAGAGCACCTTCTTCCACATGTTTGCTCTATCCCCCATCTGGCTTCTCACAATCTGCGAATGGGGCTTCTTATGGCTTTCTTTCAACAATGGCTTTCTTCTTGTCACTCTTCCATAAAGGCCAGATTTGTGGAGTGTACGACTAATAGTTGTCCTGTGGACAGATTCTTCCACCTTAGCTGTGGATCTCTGCAGCTCCTCCAAAGTTACTACAGGCCTCTTGGCTGCTTCTCTGATTAATGCTCTCCTTGCCAGGCCTATCAGTTTAGGTGGACGGCCATGTCTTGGTAGGTTTGCAGTTGTGCCATACTCTTTTTCTATTTTGGGATGATGGATTGAACATCTCCATGAGATGTTCAAAGCTTGGGATATTTTCTTTATAACCTAACCCTGCTTTAAACTTCTCCACAACTTTATTCCTGACCTGTCTGGTGTGTTCCTTGGCCTCCATGATGCTGTTTGTTCACTAAGGTTCTCTAAAAAAAAACCACGGGCTTCACAGAACTGTATTTATAGAGATTAAATTACACACTATTTACTAATTAGGTGATTTATGAAGGCAATTGGTTCCATTCGATGTTAGTTAGGGGTATCAGAGTAAAGGAGGCTGAATACAAATGAACGCTACACTTTCCAGATAATTATTTGTAAAAAAAATTTAAAAACATTTATTATTTTCCTTCCTCTTCACAATTATGTGCCACTTTGTGTTGGTCTACCACATAAAATCCCAAAAAATACATTAAAGTTTTTGGTTGTAACATGACAAAATGTGGAAAGTTTCAAGGAGTATAAATACTTTTTCAAGGCACTGTGTACAATCATGTCCCTGACGTCCTTTGAAAGCTCTTTGGTCTCGCCCATGAAAGTGAGGTTTGAATGGAACAAAGCGAGAAAGTGATTCTGTGGACAGGTGTCTTTTATACACATAATGAGTTGTCGTTAGGCGTACCTTCTTAAATTGACATGTCTAATCTGTATACCACATGAGCACATACTGTCGCTAGTCTGTGGGGGCCATAATTATTGTTGGTTGGTAGGGGATCAAGTACTTATTTTGCTCACTGAACTGCAACTCAGTTCATAACATTTGTATCATGTGTTTTTTCTGGATTTTTGGTTGATATTCTGTCTCTATGATTTAAAATACACCTATAATAACAATTATAGACCCTTCATTTCTTTGTAAGTGAGAAAACTTAAATCTGCAGGGAATCAAAATGATTTTCCCCACTATAAGTCAAATTCTCCAATAAAAAAAAGAACAACTTCTATGAATAGTATAGTATGAATAAAATGTAACAAATTGCAGATAGATGTTTGAAAACAGCCAATACAATACCATCAATGAATGTCCTTGCAAAGTGATTTTTTGGATATTTTTTAAACCATTAGGCCTACATGGGTTCATCATCTTGGCTGGAAAAAAAAGATGGCAATGACAGTTGAAAAAATTCAATTAATGCCCAACCCCAGGAGTAAGACAAAATCTATCCTTGCAGTGGACTAGATCTAGGGATGGCTGAAGATGCAGTTTTACTTACGTTATCCCTGCTCCAGATAGCTCCAGTGCTCATCTCTTCTCCCTCTGACATTCTAGGTTGTGGGCAGTCGTCTGGCATCATCACATACAATAGAGGACTATTAACCTTTGTTGTACATGGAGGAGTGTGGCCTGAGTGGAAATTCCGGCCACAAAATCCATCGGATTTTTTCAGATGGATTTTGTCCGACACTGGTGTTGCATACACACGGTCGGACAAAGTTGTCGGAAAATCCGATCATTCTGAACGTGGTGACGTTCGTTGTGTACAACGGAACTATCTAGAGGCTATTAGCCAATAGGTTTGGTCTCCTAATTTGATCTGAGCATGCGTGGCACTTTGTCCGTCGGAATTCTCTACACACGATCGGAAAAAGTCCGATCGGATTTTTGTTGTCGGAAAATTTGAGAACAGGATCTCAAATTTTTTCTGTCGGAAATTCCGACGGAAAAAGTCTGATGGAGCCCACACACGGTCGGATTTTCCGACAACATGATCCGATCGGACATTTTCCGTCGGAATTTCATAAGAGAGGAGATTTCCCAGGACTGGTTGCACCCCTGGAGAGATTCTGCTGGAGTGAGAAATAAGCACTACACCTTATTCCTGCACCCTTTGACTGAACAAGCAGTTAACCCATGCCGTGTTCTTTATTCAGTTTAAATGGACAATTTATAAAAAAATTATAAAATACAGAGTACAAAAGTTTATCTTGAACCTCAACAATCTAGTTCCTACTTGCACACATCACTGAGCCTCTGAAGGGAGGTTAATGCTGGTCCACAGCTGGCTCTCAGAAGTAATGGAAAGTGTGTTTCCCTGCTTCAGTTCCCATGAAATTCAGTGCTATGGTAACTGGATCCACTAACCCATCCCCATTGCTTGTAATGCCATATACAACTGTACACAACAGATGTCCTACAAACACACAAACAGGGAGTGACACAGTCCTTACATATTGTTCATTGCTATTTTTGCCTGGGAAGTCACACTACATGAATTAATAAAGACATACAAATTATACATTGAACAGTGACCAAAACATAAGCCAAATACGATATAAGCCTGCTTAGCTAATTTGGCTGCAAGGTCCATCGATACAACATGTACACAATCTCACTAACTATTAGCAGAAGATTGGAAATGCAAATCATTAGTAATTTCTTCCACAGTGGAAACCTTTTGTAGACAATTAAGTGCACTGCCAGTAATATGGAATAATTCCTTCAATGGATGTGACTGTTTTTGAACATTATGTTCACTGGTAAAATTCAAAAAATGTTTTTCATCAACAGCCGGAAAACATTCTTGGTTTCTACCATGTGCTGCTAAATTTATTTTCATCTTAGAAATCCCTTCTTTTTATACAAGAGCTGTTTTAAACGTTAACACAATCATAATAATTCATTCTGTACCAGTAAAACAGAGTTAAAGTGTATGTAAACCCTAACAACAAACTTGTTATCTAAGCAATCACCATCAATCCGCGCTAGGCCCCAGATGGATCTTGATAAAACTACGTATATAAAAAAATAAAGTGCTCATACAAAGAATATGAAATTAAATGGCTGCTGCTGTTACAAAGGTTCTGTTTGGATATTAACAAACTTGCTATATTTTCTTTTTGGTTAAATATATCATTGAAATCATTTTGTTATACAAGTTCAAAGGGTCATATCAGAAATTCAGAGCTATCCTGGGCTTACTTTCTGTGTTACCTCAAGGAGCCTAATTAGCCCTCCCAGATCTTGGGATAACAGAACAATTAGCCTTTATGTTTGTGGTGAAAGTAGTTTAGGAAAAGACAACTGGGCAGGGCTGACAACTCAATCCACAAAAACAATCTTTGTTGTCAGCTCACAAAAGAAATTGAAAGCTAAATGCTTTTCTGGCATATGGACAGGTAGTTTTTTGTACTTGTAGTGTCTTTAAAGGGATAAAAACAAGGAAATGTGCATTTTTTTGTAAATATTTTACTCAAATCGTTCCACTCATCCTTACTGTGTGTTACCTTGTTAAGCTTCCAATACAACATCAGTACAAATGATAAATACTTTAGAGTACCCATTCAGTGGTCATGAAGAATGATTGAATGTCTGGCAAATAAAATAGTCCAAAATAGTAGAAACTGCTTTCCCGATCAAACATTTAATAAACTACAGGCCAGTTATTGCTCTTAGAATTCTATTTTGTGGCCCATTTAGAGAATGTGTATTTGTTCTAAAAAATAGCCCTAAAAATAATGTTTTTATTTTTATTCAGGTAATTATAAAATACCTATTTATATCTTATCTTATGCGGAGACTTGTCTACTGTCTATTCTTAGCTGCTTCTGTGAAAAAAAAAGCCTTTTGTTTACAGAGCTTAACCACCTTGCGACCGCCGGCTGTCAAATGATGGCCAGGCGGCACAGCTCTCAGCACAGGAGGGCGTCATATGACGTCCTCCCCTTCAGTGCACTCCAGGGAGCGAGCGCGCGCCGCCGATGCGCGTGCCCAGCGGCCGCGATGTCCGCTGGGCACCCGCGATTGCCCGGTAACACAGCGGGACCGTGGATCTGTGTGTGTAAACACACAGATCAACGGTCCTGTCAGAGGAGAGGAGCCGATGGTGTGTTCTCTGTACAGAGAAACACAGATCGGTCTCCTCCCCTTGTGAGTCCCTTCCCCCTACAGTAAGAATCACTCCCAGGGAACATAATTAACCCCTCCCCACCCCCTAGTGGTTAACCCCTTTACTGCCAGTGTCATTTATACAGGAATCAATGCATTTAAATAGCATTGACTGCTGTATAAATGACAATGGTGCCAAAAATGTGTCAAAAATGTCCGATGTGTCCGCCATAATGTCGCAGTCATAATAAAAATCGCAGATCGCCGCCATTACTAGTAAAAAAAAAAATATTAATAAAAATGCTATAAAACTATCCCCTATTTTGTAAACGCTATAACTTTTGCGCAAACGAATCAATAATCGCTAATTGCGATTTTTTTTTACCAAAAATATGTAGAAGAATACGTATCGGCCTAAACTGAGGAAAAAAAAGTTTTTTTTATATATTTTTTGGGGATATTTAGTATAGCAAAAAGTAAAAAATATATATTTTTTTTTAAATTTGTCGCTCTTCTTTTGTTTATTGCGCAAAAAATAAAAACCGCAGAGGTGATCAAATACCACCAAAAGGAAGCTCTATTTGTGGGGAAAAAATGATAACAATTTCATTTGGGTACAGTGTTGTATGACTACGCAATTGTCATTCAAAGTGCGACAGCACTGAAAGCTGAAAAATGCCTTGGTCAGGAAGGGGGTGAAAATGCACTGTACTGAGGTGGTTAATAGTTGGAGCTCAAATTTACACACATGAATAAATTATCATGAGTAGTGACACATTTCCTCCTCAGGGGCTGCTTGGTAGATTGGGTTCTCTGTTCTTCTGCTTTTCTGCACCCAACTAAAGTTCAGTATCAAAAAGCAAACATCAGACTGGTTAGTAGTAAATCCAATATATTGTTACGGGTTGCAGTAAATAGCAGTATGCACATAAATGAATAAGTAAAGGATTTGGTCAATCACAGTTTACTAGACAGCGTTCTATGCAACTAAATTTGAGTAAACCTGATAATCCACAAAATCAGCAATGAGTAATGGCATTATGAAATAGTAACAGCAATGATATTCAACACCAGTGGGGGCTGGTGCTTAATTTTCTTGGGGGGGGGGGTGGCCGTGGCCTCTCCAGCCAGCCAGCCAACCCCCCCCCCCCCAGCCAACCAACCAACCACCCCACCCGGCGCTCACTCACTCAATCAATGGCTTCTCCCCCCGTCACTTGATCGCCACATCGCTCTGCCCCCTGAGCCCACCCTTTTTGAAGCCAATTAGACCCTCAGGCTGTAATCATGTGCTTCTAAAAATAAAAAATAAAACATTGTAATCTATGTGTCCAGCTGCATGTAGATTAGGGGCCGGACACATGGTTTAGGAGGCGGCACCCCTGCGCCCTGCATGATTGGCCGTCCCTGTTTAATACCATGATAACTCCTCTGTAAACAGTAGGCTATATCCATAAAATGCACTTTATATAAATGACAGCAATGGCATTTAAGACTCCCTCAAGGAGGTACATCTTACTACAGACAATAGACAAAGTTCTTGTAAAGCACCTGAGTGAGCAGTCTCTAGCCCTAGTTCTTCCGCTGGCTAGCATTGGGGCCCGGTCTTTATGGTGGTGCACTTGATACAGTCCCAGTAAAGTCTGCATGCAGTAATTAATATTGCTAGTTAGATGACCCTTTGTGCTCGGTCTCTTCTAGCAGCAACAGGTTAATGACAGCAGTGTCCTCTCACCATTTTGAAAAACACTCAAACATGAATCTGAGTACTGAAATTAATCAATAACTCTGGCACTTATTGAATTTCTAAGAAACCCTAATGATAGCACCAGCTGACACATTCATTACTGGTTAGCTAAACCTTTAACTGGGACAAGGCCATCTGGTGCCCAAGGTGAAATTGACAAAGTGTGCCTCTTCCTAAATGGGTCATACTTCCTCATCTGCACATACAATGGCTGGGCCAAATGTTATAGGAAGGGACTGCTGTTTGCAGGCTTCATCCATAAAGGGGCTACTGTCAAATATTCTGGTACACAGAGCAGGACCACAGTCTCCTGCCAACAAAACACCCAGCAAAGTTTTGGGAAACAACTAACAATTAATCAGAAACCATAACATTTGCACCACCTTTAACAAGTGGGACCCCAAGGCTAGATGTACACTATTTCATTGCATTAATGTATATTATGTACATTGGTGTGCTGCAGTGACATACATTTTAAATGGTACCTCGAGGCACCTGCTCTGCAGTGCACCACAATGCACAATAACATATTGCTATGCTTTGCATTGCTAAAAATGGTGATGCATTTTGTTGTGCATTCTAAAAAAACTTGTGTGCCTTAAATGCAACACACACAAATGTGATGGTGGGCCCTAAAAGATACAGATGCAACTACAATTTATTGTGATTCTGTTAAGACATTTTAGGACATCATATGTGTGACAATTTCCCCACTTTTGCAACAAGGACTGTCCTTCAATGGGAAGCATCACTGAACTGAACACCACACACACCTTTCCCTTAGGCACGCCATAAGTGGATGAAGGTGTGACGGACCCCCGTACTTCAGATGTCTGCCGTAAATGCTCCCTCTGTCCGGTACCACACAATCCAAAAAACCCTTAGCTCACCCAGTCACCAGACAACACCAGTGTAGGGTAAAAACCAACAGACTCCTTTATTCAAGCACATGTTATACAGATCCCACTTCAAAACACTTCCCCCCACCCTTGGAAAACAGGGCGGGTTAAATATAATATCTAAGGCAGACAGACACAATAGAACATTGGAATACAGCCACACCCCAAACGAATCACAGCAAATGGTCCAACAGCATGAGACAACACACATTATATATACATATATACAGCATTGAATCTGACTAGCACAGATTATAGTGGGGTTCTCGTTCACCATGTGCCCCTTAAAATCCAGGGTTCATAATCGGTCGGCAAGAGGCTCACATTCAGTCCTCTCCAAAAGCCTGTGTCCCGGCTAGGTCTGTCACAGAAGGAATCACTCCCGTTGAGCTATTGTTTTCCCCACCTGCAGAATACAATGATCAGTGTTGGCGACTATAGCTGGCGGCACTGATCGTTCAGGAAAAAAACAGACAGGCTGGTTGTACACAAGTCGATCGATAGATTGAAATTCAGCCAGTCCCTGCTGAATTGGCCCAATTTTGATCCATGTATGACCAACTTTAGAGTTTATACACAGCCAAAACAGTTTTTGTTTTAGATAGGATAGAGAATGATTATAAAAACTCTGATCAGTTTATTTTTGCTGTCTGTATCTCAATGGGAGTATTTCCCTTCATTTCCTGTCCTCAAGATGCAATAGAAAGGGAGTGCAAATTACTACAAAGTGAGGTGTCCCCTCTAGAAAATGTTCCCTCACCTTCTGTTCTGGCGATAACTTTACATTTTTGCATTATTTGTTTCTTTTTTATTCTTGGTAACAATGGTCACCATAACAGCTAGAGAGAGTCAAAAAGTAATAAAAACCATCTAATTCTTAACAAAAATTTTTTTTTTGGTTATACATACACTTTAAGAACACAAGCCCACCTAGTAAATGTATTGGTACTTCTCGTCCCATACAGTGGATAGCCAAGGAACAAATTTGTTCACTGGAAGTGGCTTGAAACTATCTACCTTACAATGCTTCCTAAACAGCAATTATATCCCTAGCAGCCCACTGCCTGTTTCTGCCTGTTTATTATGTATTCTCTTATCCAACCTAGTTTAGGTGATGTTTAGACTGATCAATACAATAGTGCAAGACAGCAAAGATATTTATGTCCAGTATTCTATTTAAACCATGTACAGTTTGTCTGTATTTATGACATAATGCATCAGGTTGGAATTCTATTGGAGCCAGATGTCTGCAAGCTACATAAATATAACACATTTTACTCTCAGTTATAAATAGTGCAGTGATGAAAACAGTAGCACAATGTATAAAAATGTCTCTTTCTGCAATGTGTTTGTGACTTTACATTATTTATTATCTTTGTATATTTATTGTACATGCAATATTTGGTTTAGCAGTTTAGGGTAATGGAAATATAGCTTCCTTTTTCTCATCGGAAATTTAACAACATCTTCAAATACTGCATGGCTGTCCTTTCTCTCCATTTTTGCATATGCCACCCACATTGTGTTATCCAATAAAGAAGATAGTTTAACTATCTTGGCACACAAAGCAGAAGTCTAGTTCTTAATAAAACACGATGTACCTTGTTCATCAGTATGTAACACTAATGTAGCCCTCCCATGGTGCTTTGCAGCCGCTGTATGTTCCAAATTACCCTATTTCTAGACCCACTTAAACATCATGGTAGTCTAAGCAGTTGGCAATATTCCCTAAGCATACAAACAGGTGGAATGTTGGACAAGTTAGCCAGGCTTGAGTGGCTGTGCAAATAACATGGTGAAAATATGAATATACAAAAAATAAAAATGGTGCTCACAATAATATATTACACACCAGTTCGGGCCTCATACAGCTTAGTTTTCTGTGTTTGACTTTAAATCAGAGTTAGGATTTAAAGAAGAACTCCAAGTTTTCACTTTAAAAAGGTTAAAAAATACAATGGCCAAAATCTGAAAGAAATAAAAAGCTATAGACTCACAGCTCTGGTCCAGTATAGCGTTTCTCCTCCAGGTTGAAAGGCATTTTTCATCCTACTTCCTGTGAGCCCAGGCTGGCAATGACATACCCCATGGAGGCACATCATTAAAGGGGGTTGTAAACCCTCATGTTTTTTCACCTTAATGCATCCTGAATATGATGGGCCCCCAGGGAGGTAACTACCAGGGATGGCAAAACAGATATGCTCCCCTTGATGGATTTACAGGAGAATCTAATGGAGGGCATTTTTTAGATCAGGAGAATACCCCCAGGAGGTATACAAAGGGGGGGGGGGGCAAATGGAAACCCATCTGGAGTAGAAGGAAGAGACAGAGCGGAAAACATGCAGGAAGGAAACTCCAAAAAAAAAAACAGCAATAGGGGAAGGAATTTAATGATAATTAACTTAAGGTTTTAGATAAAGGGTTAAAATTTGCCCCCACTAAGAATCTGAAAAAGTTTGAGACTTATGTCAACATTCAGAAATATATGAGAAAACTCAACATTAAAAAGTATTTTTTATCTAAAACCACAGGAAGGGTCACCAATAACACTGCACTTAATACAGACTTAAGAAATAGATCCATCTTTAATGCTCCTGCATCAGATAATACATTTACAGAAGTTTTTAAAAGTATGGTGGTCAATGATCTAGAGAAGTTAAAGATTGGAAAAGAAAGAGATCCAGAATTCATCAATAAGGGTAGTAAGTCCCTTGAGGAGAATAAAGAAGTGGTAGTGAGGCCGGCAGACAAGGGGGGAGGGATTGTGCTGATGTCACGTACCTACTATAGAGAAGAGATGGATAGGCTGTTGGGGGACACCAGTACCTATACACTACTCCTTTATAACCCAGTTAGACAATTTAAGGATGAGCTATCACAATTAATAAAGAAAGGGACTAAGAAAAATATTCTAAACAATAAAGAAGCCGAATATCTAAACCCCATTTCCAGTCAGAACCCCCCAGGAAGACCTATTGTAAATGGAGATTGCAGATGTGAGATCTCTGTATACCATTATAGAGCATGCAGATGCTATAGAATCAGTCAAATAGTAGCTGTAATATAGAAAGAAAGCATTGTAAATATTTATTAAGGTGTTTGAAGTTTGGATTACTCCATAATTACTTTTAGTATGATGGCAATTATTACCTACAAAAGACGGGGGTAGCCACAGGACCTCGCTTTGCTCCCAGTGCAGCCAATATATTTTTGGCTCACTGGGAGTCTCAAGTGATTTTTACAGACAGACCCATGGAACTGGTGTGTTATAATTTTATGGATGATTTGATCATGATATGGAAGGGGGATGAAAAAAAGTCTCCTCTCCTTCATTAAAAAAAAATAAATTAAAATAATAAAAACATAGTACTGTCCTGGAAATATGACAAGGAAAAAATGGTCTTCCTGGATGTAGAAATGAATATACAGGAGGGGAGAATCCATACTAGAAATTACTGTACACCTACAGAAATTGTTATATTGCAATAGGCTGTCACCATAAACAATGGCTGCTTAATATTTCTAGGGGACAGTTTGTCTGACTGAGGAGAAATTGTAGTAAGAAATTTATACAACAGACATTGCAGTTTGGCGAGAAATTTGTGCAAAAGGGGTATGAGGAGACATTTATCAAGAGAGAATTAGAAGCGGTTAGGAATATGGAAAGGAAGGATTTAATAGTAGCAAAAGAGAAAAAGAGGGGGGGGGGGGGGGTAAGAATAAAATTGAAGAGGAATTCAGGATAGCATAATTAAGAAACATTGCAGAATATTGATGAAAGATAGTGTATTGGGGGCAGTACTTCCCCCCCATACCCGTCTTTTGTATATAAAAAAAGCCCTGAGTTTAAGGCATCTAATAGCCCCAGGGGTATTAGACCCCCCCATTAAAGGGAACGGGGACCCTAACACCGTTCATCGCTGGTTTCTATTCTTGTGGGATATGTCTGGCGTGTAGAACCACAAAAGGGAGCAATTTAAAGAAGCGTAAGGAATTTGTAGTGACAGCTACGGGTAAAACTCATAAAATTAAGGAATTTATTATGTGTACATCAGAGGGGGTCGTCTATATACTGGAATGTCCATGCCAGCTCAAGTATGTTGGTCATACCTCCAGACCACTACTGGTGAGGGTGCGAGAACATTAATTTATAATATTTGAAAAGGACTAAAAAAACATAGTGTATCTAAACATTTCCAGGAGGGGTAGAAAAAGTCAACCACCACTGGAGGGGCGGGAACTTGATAAGTAAACCCAAGTCAACGTGAGCCTGTCTGGGTGTATGAAACCAAGGTTTTGGCACCCAGAGGTCTCAACATAGATTTTGACCTGAATTGTTTTATTTTTAATGGTTGAGAAAGGTAAAAGTATAAAACAGTGTTCGAGTTTACAAATAAACAATCATGAGGATATAATGAATTCATGGGGATAAAAACCCTTGTTTTAGAAAGTGTAATAATTTAGATAATATAATAGTTCAGCTTAGAATTTTATATATAGTTTTTGGTTCCATTTCATTTATCAAATTATGTAGAGTGTAAGGGGAATTTTATTTAAATATAATGAATAGAATTTATTGAAATATAAAGAAAGTAATTTATTGAGTAATAAATAAGGAATTTAATAAAGAAGAGGTATGTTATAATTATAGATAAAGGAATTTACAATAAATCCAAATAAATAATATTTTTTCATGTAGTAATATTTTAAGAGATAAAATAGAATACAATTATCCCTGGTCTGTAGGGTGGTATCAATTTAAGTTTATTATTTATAATAAG
This sequence comes from Lithobates sylvaticus, assembly GCA_028564925.1. NCBI lineage: Eukaryota > Metazoa > Chordata > Amphibia > Anura > Ranidae > Lithobates > Lithobates sylvaticus. The sequence goes on along the minus strand of CM053026.1, from coordinate 586,385,550 downwards.
GTTTCATAAATAGTTATAACAAAAAATGTTTTATATAAAATATGCAGGTGGCGTACACAGCATATTATATTTAAGAATTTTGGTAGAAGCACAGTGGTGGAATCTTTGTTCACAGCAACCAAGAAATCACATAAGTTGATAAACATATATATGAACTTTTATTTTTTTGTTTAGATATTTTTGTGTGTTGAGATTCATTTATCTAAATAGTCACATGAGAGTCGGTAGCGCTGCACTATTTACACAATAAATATTTGTATATATATTGTGGTGGAGTTAAAGAAGGGGTCCGCAGGTCCTTTGCCGGTGGAACAGAAAATGGTGCGTGACAGCTATTACCTGCAGAAGATGACATCAGATGATGTGGAAGCTTACCTAGCAACTTTTGAAAGAGTCGCTGTTCGAGAAGGATGGCAAAAAGATCAATGAGCAGGACTTCTAGTGCCCTTTCTGACAGGAGAACCCCAAAAGGCCCATTTTGATCTAGAACCAAATGCTGCCCAGGATTATGAGATGCTGAAGGCTGAGATATTTGCACACCTGGGTGTCACCATTGCGGTCCGGGCTCAACAGGTGCATTGGTGGTCATACAGTACTGACAAACCACCACGCTCCAAAATGTTTGACCTAATACACCAATCACTAACATTGTGAAGTGTGTGGTCATGGACCGTTATTTACACGCTCGCTGCCACTTTGAGGAAGTGGGTGAGCCATGGGGCACCCCAAGACTGAAAACCAGCTGGTGGACCTGGTGGAGAGATATACTGCTGCTGAGGACTTGTCCACGCCCCACCCAAATGTCCCCAGGGGTAAAAAACGCCTGGAGGATCCAGTAAGACTGTTCCAGGGTTCAAGGGCATGAGAAAAATTACAAGACTGTTGCCACAAATAATGAGACTATATATATATGCTCAGGACCTGGAGACTGGCCAAATAGGTCAGGAATGGCTGTTTAGAGGAATGGGTACAGAACACATAAAATGTTATCGCTGCCATGCGTTAGGTCATATTGCTGCTAACTGTTCCCTAAATGATGAACCAGTGTGATAATGCTTATTTGAAAGAACGCATGTCTCTTCTTACACAGGTGGCGTGTACTGCATCATGTCAGGGACGCATGGAAAAATAAATTTGTATGATTTCAGTTGATAAAAAGCCAGTCACTGCTCTGCTAGATTCTGGTAGTGTTGTGGCATTAGTCAAAGTTAATTTTGTAAATCCTGCAAAGTTACACCCTAGCACTATTGGGGTGATTTGTATGCATGGTGACACATGTGACTACCAGACTGCTGTGGTTGAGTTTGATGCCCCATGGGGCACTGTGACACATTCAGTGGGGGTGGTACCCTCACTACTTCATGAAGCCCTAGTGGGGAGAGATTTTCCACACTTTTGAAGTTTATGGGAAAACAAAAGGAGTCAGGCGGACAGAGCTCCCCTTGCTGAGGAAACAGTGGAACTCACTCCGGACCCTTTTGATTACAAAATTGAAAGGGAAACGGTTGGTGTGTCCAACGGAGGGGTAGATCCTTTTCCTTTTTTTCTGTAAAGAGGTTAATGAATAAGAAACTATCTCTGACTCTAATAGTGAGAGTGGACAGAATGTGGTGCCTGACTTAATAGTCAGGAAAGATGATTTTTGTACGCAACAACTTAGAGACTACGCAAACTATAAATATTGATGATTGAACATTTACAGAATAGACACTGTCTCAAATCCCTGGTAATGCTAAAAGAGAGGGGGGAGAAAAGAGACAAGTCTCTTTAAAGAATAATGGGATTTTAATTGAGACAAGGTCTATTGATAGGGTAGGCACATAAATGTATTAATCGTATCAAAATCATATAAAAATACATATTCATAGCATATTTGATGGACCATGAGACAATACTTGATAATCGTAATCTGATGCGTTGATAAGCAGAACCAACATGTTTCGCATGATTGCTTCGTCGAGGTTTTGCATATATCACAGATTTCATCTATATTGCATAGAATAAACATATCATTAGTATAATAAAAATAGATTGGTTGATACATCATCAAGAAAATTATTAAACTTCATTGTGGTCACATTGGGTATTAACATGATCAGTTGTTTTTATACATCTAGTTATTGTGCCTACCTGGTCCTTAAAATGTAAACAGCAACAGTAATTTAAAAAATAATAAATTATACTATAGTAGTGTTTATAATTATATTTTTTTAGCTTTATATATACATAAACTTATTTTTATATTTGGATATATTTTGTTTTTATTTTATTTTAGTGGTCCAAATTAATGGACTAAAATATAAAGAAAACGTAGATAGTATTAATGAATAAATTAATAATTATTTAATTATTAATTAATAGTACTATCTACGTTTTCTTTATATTTTAGTCCATTAATTTGGACCACTGAAATATGTGTGTGGTTATCTGCGTCACCTGTGATGTGGTGGAGCAATCAGAGGCGCATATGGTTAATAATTATTTTAAGGACCAGGTAGGCACAATAACTAAATGTATAAAAACAACTGATCATGTTAATACCCAATGTGAACACAATGAAGTTTAATCATTTTCTTGATGATGTATCAACCAATATATTTTATTATACTAATGATATGTTTATTCTATGTAATATAGATGAAATCTGTGATATATGCAAAACCTTGACGAAGCAATCATGCGAAACATGTTGGTTCTGCTTATCAATGCATCAGATTATGATTATCAAATATTGTCTCATGGTCCATCAAATACGCTATTAATATGTATTTTTATATGATTTTGATACGATTAATACATTTATATCTTTTTTTTTTTAAATTGGTGTCTTATGTGCCTACCCTATCAATAGACCTTGTCTCAATTAAAATCCCATTATTCTTTAAAGAGACTTGTCTCTTTTCTCCCCCCTCTCTAAGAGACTACGCGCTCAATAGAGCCAGAGAAAATGTTAAACGGATTGATGGCAAATCTGTTGAACCTAATGAAGGAGTGTCTTTTCCCTACATGGCTCTTAAAAAAAACTTGCTGTATCAAGTGGTAAAGCAAGGGGAGGAGGAGGTAGAGAAACTAGTGGTTCCCAAACCCTATTGTCGGATGGTATTAGATTTAGCCTATGGTCATATAATGGGTGGACACCTGGATATAGAGAAAACTAAGGAGAGAATATCCCAGAGATTCTTTTGGCCTGGGTTACATGCAGATGTCAAAGAATATTGTAAGTCATGCCCAGAGTGTCAGTATTCTGCGTCATCGCCCCATTTTCGCAGTCTGCTGGTACCATTACCGATAATTGAAGTGCCTTTTGAAAGAATTGGCATGGATCTGGGGGGACCAGTAGTAAAGTCTGCCCGGGGCCATCAGCACATACTGGTAATCAGGGGCATAAGTAGAAATCACAGGGCCCCATAGCAAAATGTTGAATGCCCCCCCACAAAAAAAAAAAAAAAATGAACTAATACCATTGAACAACAGATTACAACACTCATGTGGCACAGTACCCAGGCAACAGCTTATATTAATTTTGAACAACAAAGTATGCAGTATACTGTATGCAGCCCCTGAAGGACACACATTGCTGACCTCCATGCCTTCTAAACAATTTCTGTTCTGTTATATAAAATGAAATAGTTCAACTCACCATAATGCAGAATCAGCGGGAGCCCTGAGCTTGTCACTTGCCAACATTGCTTGCCACCAGATGCAGATTGTCACTTGTTACATGTTGCGGAATGTCACCTGCCACATGTTGCAGATTTTCCACTTGCCACGTCCCGGATTGTCAGTTGCCGCGTCACCTGCCACGCATTATGGATTACTTGCCACGTCCTGGATTGTCACTTGCCACGTCACTTGCCACGTCCTGGATTGTCACTTGCCACACATTACGGATTGTCACTTGCCACATCATCTGCTACACGTTGCGTATTGTCCACTTGCCACGTCGCATGCCACCAGATGCATATTGTCATTATCACACGTTGCGGAATGTCACCTGCCACGTCACCTGCCACGTCACCTGCCACACATTACGGATTGTCACGTCACCTGCCACACATTACGGATTGTCACTTGCCACATCAAGGATTGTCACTTGCCATGTCACCTGCCACACGTTGCGGATTGCCAACTTGCCACGTCGCCTGCCACCAGATGCAAATTCTCACTTGTCACACGTTGCGGAATGTCACCTGCCACATCAACTGCCACATGTTGCGGATTGTCCACTTGCCACGTCCCGGATTGTCACTTGCCATGTCACCTGCCACACATTATGGATTGTCACTTGCCACGTCCCAGATTGTCATTTGCCACGTCACCTGCCACACATTATGGATTGTCACTTGCCATGTCATGGATTTTCACTTGCCACGTCACCTGCCACACATGGCGGATTGTCACGTCACCTGCCACACATTACAGATTGTCACTTGCCATGTCAAGGATTGTCACTTGCAACATCACCTGCCACACGTTGCTGATTGTCCACTTGCCACATCGCCTGCCACCAAATGCAGATTGTCATTTTCACACGTTGCGGAATGTCACCTGCCACGTCACCTGCCACATGTTGCAGACTGTCAACTTGCCACGTCCCGGATTGTCACTTGCCGCGTCACCTGCCACACATTACGGATTGTCACTTGCCACATCCCAGATTGTCATTTGCCATGTCACCTGCCACACATTATGGATTGTCACTTGCCACGTCACGGATTTTTACTTTCCACGTCACCTGCCACACATTACGGATTGTCACTTGCCACGTCACGGATTGTCACTTGCCACATGTTATGGATTGTCACTTGCTAAGTCACTTTCCTGCTGTGTCACAGAGTCAGGCAGCAGGTTATCAGTCAGGCAGCAAAGAGATAATGTCATCTCTCTGCTTACCGGCTGCCTGCACAGTGAGGGGGGAACTGCACTGCAGGGATGCAGGGCGGGCGGTGGGCGGTGAGAGATGATGTCACCTCTCTACTCCCCCACCCGCCAGCTCCCTGATTGGCCAGCCCACTGACGCCCACGCTCTCACCCGCGGACCCGCCCGCGCTGGTAACCCGCAGACCCGCCTGCGCTGGTAACCTGCTGAGCCGCCCAAGGACCCGCGGAGCCACCCGCTCTCACCCGCGGAGACTGTCTTCACCGGGCCCCACTCGGCTGCAGGCCCCATAGCGCCCGCGTGTGTTGCTATGGCGGTAGTTCCGCCACTGTCTGCACTGCACTGTAGTATATACTATGCACTGAACTATATACTCTGCACTGCAGTATAATATACACTCTGCACTGCAGTGTATACTATGCACTGCGTTATATACTCTACACTGACTGCACTGTATTATACACTGCCTGCACGGTAATATATATATATATATGTATATATATATATATATATACTACACTGTAATATATATTCTACACTGACTGCACTGTAGTATATATTCACACTGACTGCACCGTAATATATATTCTACACTGACTGCACTGTAATATATATTCTACATTGACTGCACTGTAATATATATTCTACATTGACTGCACTGTAATATATATTCTACACTGCATGCACTCTATACATAATACTACACTAACTACATGCTCTATCCACTAACCTGCCTACGCTATCTCCACTCCAACACACTGCAGCTGAGAAAGCAGCCTTATATAGTGTGGGGCATGGACTTAGCACCTGAGCCATGATTGGCCAAAGGCACCCTGCCTTTGACCAACTATGGCTCTCACAGCACATCGTGCTGTGATTGTCCAAAGCATACAGGTCAGGTGCATGCTTTGGCCAATCAGCAGCCATCAATGCACTGCGATCTTGAGCTGCCTCGAGAGCCCCATATGTTTTTTTTGTTCTACAAACAAACGAACACCCGATGTTCAAGCCCATCCCTATTGACCACGAACCCTGCGGCCATGTTATTCTCACTGATGCTGGACTCAGAACATTTTCTACCTCCCCTGGCCACAATCCGGCCCCCCCTAAAGTCTGAAGGACTGTGAACAAGCCCTTTGTTTGAAAAGTTTGGAGACCCTTGGTCTAGAGAGTGAAGTGATGGGGAGAACAGAATGTACAGCTTAGTGTACAGGGTGGAGCAGTGTAGAGTGTAGCTCAAATACCACAATGTACAGGGTGGAGTGGTGTGGAGTACAGACTGTACAGCCCAATGTGCACAGTGTGGGGTATTACACATACAGTACAGTGTGCTGAGATGAGCAGTGTGGAGTATACACCCTGTTCCAAATTATTATGCCAATGATATTTTTCTCATTTACCTAAATAATTGATGTAAACAACAGTCAGCATAATTCTCATGTTATCAACTATTAAGAGTCAAATTCAAATTGTATTGAACAAACCTCCTAATGATAACAGTTTTTTTTTTCAAAATAAAAATGCACTGTTCCAAATTATTACGCACAGTAAGCTTCAAAACACTTTATAGGTTGTAAAGAACTGAAAATTGTTGTGTTTGCAGCATATTTACTGAAATCAAAAGCTATTTCAATCAAACTTTAAACAACATTTTAACTTTTTAAACATTTTAACAGGTCACGTTACATTTTACCATAGGACCCCTTATTTGATAGCAGCTTCACAAGTCTTGCATCCATTGAACTTGTGTGTTTTTGGACAATTTCTGCTTGAATTTGTTTACAAGATGTCAGAATAGCCTCCCAGAGCTGCTGTTTGGATGTAAACGGCCTCCTACCCTCATAGATCTTTTACTTGAGGATGCTCCAAAGGTTCTCAATAGGATTGAGGTCAGGGGAGGATGGAGGCCACACCAAGACTTTCTCTCCTTTTATCCCCATAGCAGCCATTGATGCAGAGGTATTCTTTGCAACATGAGATGGTGCATTGTCATGCATGAAGATACTTTTATTACGGAAAGCATAGTTCTTCCTTCTGTACCAGGGAAGGAAGTGGTCAGTCAGGAGCTCCACATACTTTGCAGAGGTCATCTTTATACCTTCTGGAACCCTAAAGGGGCCAAACAGCTCTCTTCCCATGATCCCGGCCCAAAACATGACTCCACCACCGCCTTGCTGACGTTGCAGCCTTGTTGGAACAGGGTGGCCATCCACCAACCATCTACTACTCCATCCATCTGGACCATCCAGGGTTGCAGGTCACTCATCAGTGATCAGGACTGTTTGAAAATTAGCCTTCATGTATTTTTCTGCCCAATGCAGCCGTTTCTGCTTGTGAGCATTGGTTAGTGGTGGCCGAATGGAAAGTTTATGCACAGCTGCAATACTCTGGAGGACTCTACACCTTGATGTCCATAGGACTCCAGAGGCACCAGCAGCTTCAAATATCTGTTTGCTGCTATGTAATGGTGTTTTAGCAGCTGCTCTCTTGATCCGATGCATGGATCTGGCAGAAATCTTCCTCAATGTGCCTTTATCTGCACAAAACCTGCCTGTGCTCTGAATCAGCCACAAATCTCTTAATAGTGTGATGATCACTCTTATGTTTTCGTGAAATATCTAATGTTTTCATACCTCGTCCAAGCCATTGAACTATTTCACACTTTTCGGCAGCAGAGAGATCCTTTTTCTTCCCCATATTGCTTGAAAATGGTGCTCTGCTTAATAATGTGGAACACCCTCCTTTAGTAGTTTTTCCTTTAATTGGACTCACCTGGCAATCTAATTGTCACAGGTGTCCGAGATTGTTTTCAGTGATCAAAAGAGCCCTGAGACACAATGCCATCCATGAGTTAAACTGAAAAACAAAATATTTAATCTTTGTGACACTAAAATAGAATTTGCATAATAATTTGGAACAGGGTGTACAACATATAGCACATAGGGTGACCACGTGTCCCGGATTGCCGGGGAAAGTCCTGCATCTTGGAGGTCTGTCCCGGGCCCGGGACAATACAGTGTCCCAGAATGAAATTGACATGGCCAATGCAGCCTTTCACGATTCTGTGGCCATGTCTGTTTGTCTCCTCTTCCTGTTCTCCCGCCCCGCCAACGATTTCATCCTATCAGCACAGAGCAAGGGGGCGGGAGGAGTGGGAGATTTGCACAGACAACGGGATTGGCGGAGTCTTTTCATAACAGCTCCTCCCGCCCCCCCGCTCTGCTCTGCTGATAGGCAGGGTCGTCTTTGCCCTTAGGGTAGTAGAGAGTGATTGGTTGGAGGAGCGGGGCTGGCAGTCGGGTAGTAGTAAGGTGGATGGATGTGTAAGTCGGGATAGCGGTACTGGCTCCCTGTCAGACGTGCAGTGTACAGCGGATCCCGGTGATCATGCTCTGGCACTGCTCGTCTCTCATGACTGAAATGGGGGCGGGGTGCTGCCTGTGTCTGTGACCCCGAGTCCCTCCTGTGCTTCCCAGGCCTCGGGTCCCTCCTTCTCATGCTCGCTCACCCCCAGCTGCTCCCTCCCTGATTGTCTCCCCCAGCTCTGATCCAGGTCCCTCTGACCGTTCCAGGCTGTCAATGTCCAGGGCCTCCTCTGACACTGTCCTCTGCCCTCTACTCCTCCATTGAACCCTGTGTGGGAGCCCTCTCTTCTTCCTGTACCTCCCATCTACCCTGCACCCCTCACCCCTCTACTCTACAGAACTCCCAAGGAGCTTACAATCTAAGCTCCCTAACTCACATTCATATACATACTAGGGCCAATGTCCCTCCCAGCATGTCTTTGTAGTGTGGGAGGAAACCGGAGTATCCGGAGGAAACCCACACAGGCGCAGGGAGAACATGCAAACTCCAGGCAGGTGACGCTGTGGTTGGGAATTGAAGCGACGACCCCGGTGCTGCCAGGCAGAAGAGCTAACCACTTAATTCCTCTAACTTGTGGTGGGACTGCAGCTTCTTGTTGTATGTTTGTTGTATGTTTCTTGTAGTCCCACCACAAGTACAATGTAACAGCTCCTATGCTGCACTGCATGTGGATTAAGCTGGACTCGTAGGAACATCTTAGTCTGCCAAAGACAAGCAGTTACTCATTGGGCTATTTTTTATTTAAATTTTATTAAAAAGACAAAAGAGAGAAATGAGAGCGAAAAGAGAATAGTTTGTATAGAGAGGGAAGATGGTGGGAGGAACGGCGGTGCTGGGGGAACTACTTGGAGGATATTAATGGATAGAAATCTGCTGATAGAACTGGTGCCGGTTTGGGCACCGGAATGTGGAAGCCTATAGATTGTGGGAGGAGCTTCTAAATGGGCTTTATTAACCACTTTCAGACCGGACCATTTTGCTGGATTAAGACCAGACCACTTTTTGCGATTCAGCACTGCATCGCTTTAACTAACAATTGCGCGATCGTGCGACGTGGCTCCCAAACAAAATTGGCATCCTTTTTACCCCACAAATAGAGCTTTCTTTTGGTGGTATTTGATTGCCACTTCGGTTTTTATTTTTTGTGCTAAATAAATATCCCCCAAAAATATATATAAAAATTTTTTTTTCCTCAGTTTAGGCCGATACATATTCTTCTAGATATTTTTGGTAAAAAAATCACAATAAGCGATTATTGATTGGTTTGCGCAGAAGTTATAGCGTTTACAAAATAGGGGATAGTTTTATAGCATTTTTATTAATAATCTCTTTTTACTAGTAATGGCAATGATCAGCGATTTTTATTGTGACTGTAACATTATGGCGGACACATCGGACATTTTTGACACATTTTTGGGACCATTGTCATTTATACAGCAATCAGTGCTATTTAAATGCACTGATTCCTGTGTAAATGACACTGCCAGTGAAGGGGTTAACCACTAGGTGGCAGTGTAGGGGCTAAGTGTTCCTAGAGGCGTGTTTCTAACTGTGGGGGGGCGTGGCTGTGAGCTAGTGAATGCTGATCTCTGCTCCAATCACAGGGAGCAGAGATCGGTGTCACTAGGCAGAACGGGGGGAGCTGCTGTTTATTTCCGCATTTCCCTGTTCAGCCTTCCCGTGAGACGATCGCAGGTATCCTTGCGGCAATCGAGTCCGCGGGTCCCGAAACGCATTGTACGATGACCTTGTCATTTCCTTTTTGGGTGATTGGTGGAAATCCATTGAGGGGAGAATATATCTATTGGATGAAGAAATGCTGATTTGGTGGTTTTTGGTGATAAAATAACGTGTGATTGGCACAGAGGTCCTCAGGGTTTTGGGGGAGGGGCATTAGCACCATCACTGGCGGGGAGCACTTTTTATATTGAATTTTAAGGATCACTTCTTTAAAAGCACGGGGGATGGGATGACGTTTGATAAATACAATAACATAGAATTTTGTGGATGAACATTTTCAAGGACTGTTTTTTTTTTTTTTTCACGTTTATAACAAATCTGGATAGTGATTTCATGATGTAATGCATGGTGTTGCCAGCTAAAAGGTAAACAAGGTTGTTGTCATAGCAACCAGTTTGTTTACTTGTTTACAAATCTGAGCTGTAAAACAGACGGTGGGAGGATGTGTTTTTTTTTTTTACAGCTCAGGTTTGTAAACAAGTAAACAACATGGTTGCTATGACAACAGTGTTGTTTACCTTTCTAGCTGATCTCTCATGTAAAGGGCCCTTATGTTTTTTTTTCTAAACAACCTTGTTGCCACAGCATACGGTTTGTTTACACATCTGAGCTGTAAAATAGACAGCGGAAGGATGTTTTATTTTACAGCTTAGGTTTGTAAACAAAATGGTTGCTATGACAACATGGCTGTTTACCTTTTTAGCTGACATCTCATGTATAGGGCCCTATGTTCTCTAGAATAAGTATAATACATGTAACCAATAGCAACCAATCAGAGGTTGAGTGAAGAAATTAGAGTATTTGCTATGAGGGTAGTGGGGGGTGTCTTGTAAAGCCCCTGCATTGTTTATTATGGGAGAGTACAGAGACTGAATCTACTTGTTGCCTGGCTGTCAGTCTGATCCATTGCTTTCTGTCCGTTCTCCATCACTGATTGGGAAGAAGTTCTAAATGAACATGCAGTGATGCAGAAAGCATGGAAGCCAGAGCCAGCCAGGGGTATAGCATTTTCAGAAGGCAATCAGCAATGGCAGCCTACATATTTCTCTCAGTATGAGTTCCCTTGTAACCATTTGGGGGAATCCTAGTGGTCCCCAAAAACATTTATCCCTGGAAAGAGACTCTGCAATCCAAGATGGCCGCTGTGTGTAGAGTAGATGTTCCTTTTCCCCTTATTTATTGCTATGGGAGAGATTCTGCTCTCTTCCTGCCTTTCTGACCCCAGAGTAAGTGAGGGCTAAATCTCCACTACATATCTTTGTATGTGACACAAAGCCTTTGAAGAAGGACAATTCCGTCCGAAATATGTCAGGCGTCATATATGGCATTTGTCTATGCTAGCCCACCACATGTACCTAGGGCAGCTAAGTCTTATGTTTTTCATGTATTTTATCTTGTTCAAATTTATACATTTTGATATTTTCATATCATTGTTCTTACCTTTTCCCATTTTTGTCTAATAAACATTGACTTTTTCTATTACATTTGGTCTGTCAATTAAAGTCCCGAGGGGTCATAACGTGCCTTGTGCACTAGGTTTTCTTTTCTATATTTAATGGATCGGACTGACCAAATGTTTCTGCATTGATTGCCAACCCTCTTTATATTTATATTCCTGCTGGGGGGACATCTGTGCAAGAAGTTCTTGTCATAAGATGGACACGGCGAGGCTCTGTTCACACCTAGGTTTTCCGGACTCATGAATCACTGCAAAACGCAGGACGTGCTTGTGATCCATTTCCTGGTCTGCAATGCCACCTGGGAGATGTTTGTCATCAATCCCAGGAGACAATAGCCATCGCTGGGCCGTAGCATTGTGTTATTTCAAAACCGGAAATGACGCGATGCAAGGTGGCGGCCAGCGCCATTTTTAAAAAGGGTAACCAGGCTTTTGTTGCCATGGTTACCAAAGCTTCTTATACACAGTGATGGGCGGTGGAACATCTTACATACAAAGCCCGGGGAGGGGACAGACTTTACCGATCATTTATAAAAGAGTACTATGATGGGGGCAATTTTGATGGGGCAGTATGATGGGGCAATTTAGATGGGGCAGTATGATGGGGCAATTTTGATGGGGGTAGTTTTGATGGGGCAATTATGATAGGGCAAAGTTGATGGGGCAATTTTGATGGGGGCAGTTTTGATGGGGCAGTATGATGGGGCAATTTTGATGGGGCAGTATGATGTCTGCACACTGTGATGTAAGGGGAACACTGCAGACTGTAATGTAAGGGGAACACTGCAGACTGATGTAACGGGAACACTGCAGACTGAGATGTAAGGATAACACTGCAGACTGAGATGTAAGGAGAACACTGCAGACTGTGATGTAAGGAGAACACTGCAGACTGTGATGTAAGGGGAACACTGCAGACTGTGATGTAAGGAGAACACTGCAGACTGTGATGTAATGAGAACACTGCAGACTGTGATGTAAGGAGAACACTGCAGACTGTGATGTAAGGAGAACACTGCTGACTGATGTAACGGGAACACTGCAGACTGAGATGTAAGGAGAACACTGCAGACTGAGATGTAAGGAGAACAAGGCAGACTGAGATGTAAGGATAACACTGCAGACTGAGATGTAAGGAGAACACTGCAGACTGTGATGTAAGGAGAACACTGCAGACTGTGATGTAAGGGGAACACTGCAGACTGTGATGTAAGGAGAACACTGCAGACTGTGATGTAATGAGAACACTGCAGACTGTGATGTAAGGAGAACACTGCAGACTGTGATGTAAGGAGAACACTGCTGACTGATGTAACGGGAACACTGCAGACTGAGATGTAAGGAGAACACTGCAGACTGAGATGTAAGGGGAACACTGCAGACTGTGATGTAAGGAGAACACTGCAGACTGTGATGTAAGGAGAACACTGCTGACTGATGTAAGGAGAACACTGCAGACTGATGTAACGGGAATACTGCTATTTCTAAATACTGTATTTCACCTTATAAGCTCAGTTTTCTGGTAAAAATAAGTGTCAAATGCAAAACTCTATCTATCTACTCTATGCTATCGCGGCTCATCCCCACATCTGATAACCCCCTAGGAGAAGCGATTCCCCGAGCATGCTCCCGAGTGCAGCATTCAGTGTCCATAGCCGCCGAATGTATGACTCGGCCCCGCCCCCGGCGCCCACGTCTTTGGATTTGATTGACAGCAGCGGGAGCCAATGGATGCGCTTCTATCAATCTATCCAATCAAGAGCCGAGAACCAGTGTTAATTTTGGCAGCAAATTTCGATTTAGTTTTAGTCTTAGGACTAAAATGGCATATTGGCATAGTTAATATTTCTATACAATTTCCAAGCTTATTATATACTGCTGGAGTGAAAAATCTATATGTTATTACTTATCATATTGAGGTATGAACATGCACTACAGACCAGTGTTAATTTTGAGGTCAAATTTAAATTAGTCTAAAGCCCCATACACACGGTCGGAAAATCCGACCACCAAATCCATTGGATTTGGTCCGACGGATTTAGTCCGACACTGGTGTTGCATACACACGGTCGGACAAAGTTGTCGGAAAATCCGATCATTCTGAACGTGGTGACGTTTGTTGCCTACGACGGGACTACGTAGAGGCTAGTAGCCAATAGCTTTGGTCTTGTAATGTGATCTGAGCATGCGTGGCACTTTGTCCGTCGGAATTCGCTACACACGATCGGAATTGGTATGATCGGACTTTGTTGTCGGAATATTTATAGAGCAGGAGATAGAACTTTGTCCGTCGGTCAGTCCGATGGAAACTGTCCGATGGTGCCTCCACACGGTCGGAATTTCCGACAACATTGTCCGATAGGACAGAATCCATCGGAAAATCCGACCGTGTTTATGGGGCTTTAGTCTTTTGACTAAAATGGCATTTTAGTTTTAGTCCCATTTTAGTCTTTTAACTAAAATGCTATTTTAGTTTCAGTCGTATTTTAGTCATCTCAGTTGTTTTAGTTTTAGTCGTATTTTAGTTGATTAAAATAGTATTAATTTTGTCAACTAAAATGTTTTAGTCTTTTTAGTTGACTAAATTAACACTGCCGAGAACCCTCAGGCAGAGAGACAGCGCGTCCCCGGCAGGTCAAGTTCTAAGACTAAGGTAAGTAAAACGGGGGCCGGTCACTGCCAGGTATTTTTTCACCTTAAAGTGGAGTTCCCATTATAAAAAAAAAATTAAAAGTCAGCAGCTACAAATACTGCAGCTGCTTATTTTAATAATTGGACACTTACCTGTCCCGGGGTCCAGCGATGTGGGTGGATTGAAGCCCCTCTCGTCTCTCCCTCCGCTTGGCGGCGCTGGCATTTTAACTGTGGGCGCCCGGCTGTGGCTTTACAGCTGGGCACCCACTGCGCATGCGCGAGCTGTGCCGTGCGCCGTGACTGGCCGCGCAATCATCTGTGACCTGTCACGTGTCCCAGATGATCGCCTAGAGGGAGAGGGGAGAGGTGATCTCCCTTCCTGCGCCGAGGGAATTGACGTCAGGAGCCCAGGCGCTGAAGGAGGCAACTACGAGGGACCCCCTAGCAACAGGCATTTAGTGGTGAGTAAAAAATGGCACGGCTGGGCAAAGTAACGTGCCCGCGGATTTGATCGCCGCGGGGATACCCGCAATCATGTCACAGAGCTGAAGAACAGGGAGATGCTGATGTAAACAGCATCTCCCCGTTCTGCCTAGTGACAGGACACTGATCATAGCTCCCTGTCATTGGGAGCAGCGATAAGTGTCGTGACACACACAGCCACGCCCCCAGACAGTTAGAAACACTTCCCCAGGACACACTTAACCCCTCCCTCACCCCCTAGTGGTTAACCCCTTCACTGCCAGTGACATTTTTACAGTAATCAGTGCAATTTTATAGCACTGATTGCTGTACAAATGCCAATGGTCCCAAAAATGTGTCAAAATTGTCCGATGTGTCTGCCATAATGTCGCAGTCATGATAAAAATCGCTGAACGCCGGCATTACTAGCAAAAAAAAAAAAATATTAATAAAAATGCCATAAAACTATCCCCTATTTTGTAGACGCTATAACTTTTGCGCAAACCAATCAATAATCGCTTATTGCTATTTTTTTTACCAAAAATATGTAGAAGAATACATAAACTGAGGAAATAAAATGTTTTTTTATATATTTTTGGGTGATATATATCATAGCAAAAAGTAAAAAATAATGTGTTTTTTTTCAAAATTTTCGCTCTTTTTTTGTTTATATCGCAAAAAATAAAAACCGCAGAGGTGATCAAATACCACCAAAAGAAAGCTCTCTTTTGGTGGTTGACGTTTAAAAAAAACGTCAATTTTATTTGGGAGCCACGTCCCACGACCGCGCAATTGTCAGTTAAAGCGACACAGTGCCGAATCGCAAAAAGTGCTTTGGTCAGGAAGGGGGTAAATGCTTCCGGGGCTGAAGTGGTTAATTCATTATTTTTTGGGGGAGTGGAACTCCACTTTAATGCAGAGGATGAAAAACACAAAGGTTTACAACCCCTTTAACTTCTAAAAGCTTTTCTTTTATGTTTTTGTTTCTACTAATTTCTCCTGCATGAAATGCCTGCTGTACTCTGAACAAGACAAAAGTCCCCAAATGTACTTATTTTGGAGGGAAACAAATAAGCTTCAAGGGGCGGTAAAAACAGACAGTTGAGCCATGGTTAACCCAGTTAACGCAGCCCTCCTTACTGGCCATAACAAGCCAAAGGGGTTGCTACATATGCCAAGGCTATAAAGCTTCGCTTCACAGCCGGAGAAAATGTAATTCAGCTTGTTAGGTTTCATAGACATCACCTCCTGTCAAATTCACTCTGGTTACACACTGCATATTTTCATCCTTATGTGAGTACCCATTGGTTTCTTTTTAAGTAATAAACATTGTTTGACTGAATTGTGCTATGAGTCTGCCCTCTTCCATGGATAATCCCTGATTATACTGGGGAGATGTGAGGTCCTATTATGGTGGTCCTTCTGGTGGCTGTCCTTTTTTTTTGTAAGAGGCTGATTTTGGTTTTGGTGTATGAGCACTGAAGTGACCTTGTGTGAAATGATAAAACCATATAACCCATGACCACCGAGGAAGGCCCCAGCGGTGACTGGCCAAGGGTTAGGGCCCAGTCCACATTCCTATCTCAATAAACTGAGGAGCACAAGAAATGGACTGGGTGATTCAGACAGATCTAAACAAGATGGACTACTGAAAATATTGACATGCTCCCACCAGCAGGATGAACCATGCTGCCCAAAATGGTAAAATTGTATTTCTGTATTTTCTCCCATTTTATTTCATGGGGTATTTCTGAAACTTTCTATGAAAGGTTGGTGCATTGTGTTTCCAGTGTCTGCATGCTCGGTCTAAGCTCTTTGTTAATCTGAATGCAATTGCACTGTGTGTTTGCGGATTGAATGCAGATTAAGCGTCAGTGTTATCAGATCTGCCAGACCGGGATCTGCGCGTGTATATGGTGGTCAGCAAGCTATCATAGTGCTTGTGTCTGGGGTGATGTAAAGGTGATTAACGCAAGGATTCTAGCTCCATGACAAATTTTAGTGGCAGCAGTATGATTCGAACCCATGCTATCAGGGACGAGGGAGGCAATCCTGTAAACAAAGTATCACTGTCCATTGCGCATCCTCGTAAATTAACCAGCACACTGGCTATATAGTGTACCATGGCAAACAAGCTTTTAAATGATTGCAATTAGATCATTGGACTCCTCGAGTGGACAGATGTAGCTTTGTAGACAAATATGGGCTTCTGTAGAAGCAGCTGCCTGTTCATTATGCATCAGACATTAATACCAAGGTAAGGCTTACCTGTTCAAAATGTTGGGTAGTCTGCATGTACACCACAGCAAGTCGAGCTTTGTGTTTAAAGCTCCCATGTCTGGCTGCTGCTGAAAATCAGTAATTAATATCCAGAGGGAGAACTTTGCCATGTCACCTGCCACACATTGCGGATTGTCCACTTGCCACGTCACTTGCCACCCATTGCGGATTGTCCATTTGCCACATCACCTGCAACAAGTTGCAGTTAGTCACATTCTTGCTAAGGTGGGGAATGGGGATTGTCACTTTGGTTTCACAGTCTGAGTCAGGGAGCAGATTGATGATGTATGATGATGATGTAATCTCTCTGCTGCCTGCATAGTGAGTGAGGGTGGAACTGCCAGGATGCAGGGCGGGCGCCGGGCGGTGAGAGATGATGTCATCTCTCTGCTCCGCCACCCGCTGATTGGCCACCCACCGAGCGTCCCAGCTGGCAGCTTCCCCGCCCCCGCCCGCCGCAGAGTCACCCAGCTTTGTCCGCTCGTACAGTCAGTGTGACTGTACGATCGGCGAGCGGACGGGCAGCTCGGCGGCTCACCCTTTGCCCCGCTCACTGGGCCCTCCTCGGCTTCGGGCCCCATAGCGACCGCACGGGACACTATGGCGGTAGTTCCGCCACTGCTGGTAATACTGGACTATGCCACACTGTGTCTTGAAGCCATTCCCTTGCATAATACCTCAGCTAAGACTATTGCTAAAGAGCTTGTCCAGGTATTTAGTCAGGTGGGTATTCCAAAAGAGGTATTAACAGATCAAGGCACACCGTTTAGGTCCAGAGTCACTAAAGCATTGTGCAAGTTGTTAAAAATCTCCCATCTCCGTACCTCTGTCTACCACCCCCAAACTGATGGTCTTGTGGAGAGATTTAACAAGATGCTCAAAAGCATGTTAAAAAAGGTGGTGGACAAAGATGTGATAAATTGGGATTTTTTTGCTGCCGTACCTCTTGTTGCTATACGAGAGGTACCTCAGTCCTCTACAGGTTATTCCCAGTTTGAACTATTGTATGGTAAACCTCCCAGGGGATTGCTAGATAATGCAAAAGAAACGTGGGAGGAGAGACCATGCCTTATAGAAGCCTCATCGAGCATATCTTACTTATGCAAGATAGGATTGCCGCTGTCATACCGTTTGTACGGAAACATATGGCGCAAACCCAGGATGCCAAGAGAAAGGTTTATAATCGGGGTGACAAGACCAGAACCTTCAACCCTGGTGATAGCTTCGGTGATAGAGTGCTGGTACTAGTCCCCACAGTTGAGACTTTACTGGCAGTGCCAACCCCCCAAAAGGACATGGCCCTCGTGACAATGGAGGTACCCATAACTGAAACCTTGTCAGTGGCCCAACAGAAGGATGTTAAAGAGTTAGCGAGTAAGAATAGAGACAGAACAGTGTTATACAGCATGACATAATTATGAAACCAGGTGTCCGCATAAATGTAAAGCCCTATAGAATACCCGAGGCTAGGCGAGAAGCAGTTGGAAATGAAATAAAGAACAAGTTAGAGCTGGACGTGATAGAGGAGTCCCACAGTGACTGCTCAAGTCCCATAGTGTTGGTCCCAAAGCCAGATGGCACTATAAGCTTTTGTAATGATTTCAGGAAGTTGAACAGTGTGTCCAAATTCGATGCGTACTCAATGCCTCGGTCGACAAGCTTGTTGACAGATTGGGAAGTGCCCGGGAACATAACTACTTTGGATGTGACTAAAGGATATTGGTAGATACCCCTAACAGAATCTGCAAAAGGAAAGAAGGCCTTTTCTACCCCTGAGGGGTCATTCTAGTATAAGCGGATGCCTTTTGGTTTGCATGGTGCTCCAGCCTCTTTCCAGAGAATGATGGACAAGACATTGAGACCACATCACCAGTACACAGCCGCCTATTTTGGCCAATGTCATCATACACAGCCCAGATTGGGAATCTCATTTGCCTGGGTGCAAGCCATAGTAGGAAAGCAGGACTCCCTCCCAACCCCAAAAAGTGTGCAATAGGCTTGAAGGAGGCCAAATACCTTGGCTACATTATTGGTTGAGGGCTGATCAAGCCTCAAATTAACAATTGAGGTGGTTCAAAAATGGCCCCGACCTATAAATTAAAAGCAAGTGCATGCATTTCTTAGGATCACAGGGTACTACAGGCATTTTATACCAAATTGTGCCACCATTGCAGCCCCACTGACAGATCTGACGAAGGGTAGGGGGTCGGTCATGATTAAGTGGAATCCTGAGGCAGAGGAGGCATTTCAAATGTTGAAGCAGGCTCTTTGTGCACAACCTGTGCTTGTGACTCCAGATTTCACAAAGGAGTTTGTGGTACAGACAGATACCTCTCATGTGGGACTGGGTGCTGTACTTTCCAAAATCAGAGATGGGGAGGAGCACCCAGTGGTCTACCTGAGCAGAAAGCTTAGCAGACATGAGAAAAACTATGCCATTGTTCAGAAGGAATGTTTAGCTATCAAATGGGCCTTAGATGCCCTGAAATATTACCTGTTGGGGAGACCATTCAAACTAGTCACTGATCATACCCCTCGTAAATGGATGTGTGATAACAAGGAGAAAAACAGGGTGACAAGGTGGTTCCTTGCCCTTCAAGTTTTGAAGTTCACAGTGGCGCATAGAGCTGGGAAACTCCAGAATAATGCAGATGCCCTTTCCCATGTCCATAGCCTGGTTGGGACAGTTGCTCAGCCGCAGGGGCTTGAGGAGGGGGGGATATGTGACATTATGAAAGACGAGGTGATTGATGGACGTTTTGTTTCACCTCGCATTCATTCATTTGCTGAGAACTAAGGTGGAATCCGGTCCGGGTTTTACCAGCCACCTTGGCAGGGTTGGTTCCAGACCAGATTTTGCGGTCCACTTGTGTCCACCAACAGTTGGTATAAATAAAGCAGGACTGGAGCAAAGAATTACTCTTGGCCTGGGACTCAGGAAGCCAAAAACCTGAAAGAGCTGCTTATGTGAAGTATGCTTTGTGAGAGAAAGAAAAGGTTTGCATTATCTTTGTTTTGTGGGTGACAGGGATAAGCCCTTCACCTCTGAGTTAGGAACCGCAATATTTATGTAGCACTAACCTCCAAAAGAGCTGCTGGTTTGATTTGGGCGTTACCTTCTTGACCCCGTAGGTGTCTAGGGGTTTCCCGAGGTAGATGGCCCAAAGAACTGCAGAAACTGACACTGGATCCACTTTGGGATTTTTATTTGCAAAAACGAGTAGACGAACACAGTCTCTCAATAGGGATAGAGGGTTTAGGTAGAAAGTTCAGGTACTCTTGGAACTGCTTAAACTGAAATCACTCACTATAGAATCCAGAGACTAGCCATTCACAACTGGATTTTCACAGCCATCGGATAAACCTTCTCTCACCAGGCTTAGCAGCCGATAGATTATTCAAATATTATTCAAATAGAGCAAAGTCTCTGCCACAGACTTGATTGTGGAACTTGTAAATGAAAGTCTCTGCCACAGACTTGATTGTAACTGAAGGATATGGACAAACTTAGAGAACCCTCATACGGTACCAGCATCTTGCAGCCGGTCCGGCGATACCGTACGAGTGTGGATTCACTTGGTGTCTTTCAACTTAGCTTCCAGGCTCTTGGTGAGGAACCAGCCTTGTGCGTGGCCCTCTTCTGAAGAGTCCTCCCCTGGTTTCTTTCTCAGTTGTTGGGCCTCTCCACAGACGAGACGGCACCGAACCACCTTGGAACCCTCCTTCCAGTTACTTTGTCTCGGGCTAGCCAGCCCCGAGACTCAGAATTGGATGGATCCGCACCCCAGGCCATGAGGGCCCTGAGGGCTGGTCAGGAGGACCAGGACCAAACAGACAGAAAGATATTCTGGACCGGAACCCAGAAGCACGTGATCTCCGTACCTTAAGTACCCTCTCCCAGATATCACAGCAAGACGACACACTCACTGGTTGGTTCCGAGAGAGATTGGCACCCAAAACGCCCAGCCAAACTGCGGTCTCATGCTTGCCAGAAGTGACAGCGACACCTATGGCCAAGCAGAACCCAGTGCAATCCAGCCAGACTGGTACTGAAACCATAATTTGGTACAATTAACCCTAAAACCCAACTGTGGTTCTAGGAACATTAAATTTACAAAACACATAGCGCGTGCTCATTAGGAGCCCGGCGCTACATTTAGTTAGTGCCTTGATGGCAAGGATTTTTTCTCTGTTTTGTTTTTTTATTTTCTATGCAACCTTTTAACTAAAACTGGCTACAGGTCACATGATTTTAAGAAAACCTGCCGTTTGGACTTCCTTTTTCCCCAGGGAAGGTGATCCCCATTAAGCTAACCCCTGCCATACAATATATATACACATACATTCATACACACATACACACCTCACTAAGGCTGTAGAAAAAAAAAACTAAAACAAAAAAAAGCACTTACTCCTTTTTTTCATGAGGTATTTACATGGATAATAGAGAAAGATGGAAACTGAAAATAGTGGAAAGCCTCTGAGTTGGGCTGGGAAAGGTGTATGAGTGGGTGTCTTTGATCCAGGTGCAAAGGAGCAGACAGATGGTGAAAAGGTTGGGCTAGCAGAATTGGGCTGAAGTGGGTATAATAGATACGGAGAGAGTGAGCATTCAGTCACTTTGTTTCAAAAGTTAGCTGAGTCAGCTTAATCAGAACTGGGTTTATATCACCAATGTGTAATGCACGGGCTGTTGAAAGCAGTGAACCCCCATGGTGTACCTCAGGACATAAGAACCAAATGCAGACAAGAAACCATCATTAAAAAAAGATATGAAAGGTATACACAGGGGGAGATTTAATAAAACCAGAGGATGCAAAATCTTGTACAGCTTTGCATAGAAACCAATCAGCTTCCAGGTTTTGTTGTTAAAGCTTAATTGTACAAACTGAAGTTATAAGCTGGTTGTCTACAATGCAAAGCTGCACGATATTCTGAGGGTATCACTTTTATTAAATCTCCACCACAGTGTCGAAATTTTGTGGCAGAATCTTATGAACTTAGCTCTGAATTTACTGCCTTTGTAGGATCTAACACTAAAACACGTGTTTTGCTCCAACACACACAAAGCAGACCTGGAGCTAAAAATGATAAGATACAGTACTAATGCCACAAATGTTTATTCACGTAATTGATGCGTGCTCATGTTTAAATACAGATTGCATTTTTCCCAGTTATATAAGAGTATTTCACAAGTCTTCTATTAAACCACGTTGAAATGATTATAAAGATTGAAGTGAAGGTGCCTGAGCTGAAGCTGTACACTCAGGAGGTCTATGATTGCTGGAATTTCTTGGGTTTACATATTTCACAAGAACGTGTATTAAGGAACTCTTCCAGGAGATGCACTGTGGCAAAGCTCCGAATGGCACTGTGGTTAAATTCATAATCATTCTCCAGTATATCCAGACCACATTTTCCTACATTTCTCTGATTTGCAAATAAGATTGATTCAAAAGTACAGTCATGTGCTATGCCTCCAACCACATCAGTGTATACCTATGGTCAGTGGAACACATATGGGTGATCATGAGTGATGAGTGTTCTATTCTGAGCTATGACATGGTGGCATTTTCTGAGGTTACATGGCTCATGTTTAGCAGTAGATGAGTGAATTAATGGTGATGGGTCAATTGGGTGAATACCTCTAAAAACTTGCTAATTCAACTAAATCCAAACATCGATAAATAGATTATAGCTCTGTTAAACCAATGGATAGTTGCACTATATAAATCTATTACTAGGACTGGTTTATTTTCATTGTTTTAAAACAAAGATTATTGAAAATAGGAATTATTGCTGAATAATAATCAGCATTTCAAATAAAGTTGGAAATAAAAGGGAATGTGCAGTGGTTGCACCAGACAGGGAGTCCAAGCAGGTTTGTCCTTCGTTTTTATTCAGCAAGGCAGAAAACAAACACAGCGTTGTGGTCAAAGCTGACCAGTTCCACTGCAGGCTTCATATCCATAATGTCCTACAATCCTGACTGCAGGCTCCCTGCAGTCAGTGTCCACTTTAAATGCTTCAGATATTAGTCCATAACAAAACAGGGTAGCAGCTCCAAATCATGATTTCCCTACCATAAAGCTCCAAAGCCCTGGATCACAGTATATGGGTTTTTAGAGCTGCTTCCTTGTTAGGCACATGTACTTTTTATAAAAAAAATCATTGCTCAAAAGATAAATGCAATAAATTGTCTTCGTATATGATTGCTCTCTTAATGGGACAAAGACCATCTTTAACTCTTGCCATTGGACTATGTTCCAATTACCACCCATCGCCTGCTATGCATTATTTAAGTTTGATAAAATATATCACCATTTAAAGTGTGTATTAACAACGAGCCTGTAGAAAATGCACCAGCTTATATTTGAAGCATTTGCTATTGTTTTCAGAATTCAAAAATATTTTTTTACACATTTACAGACTACTGTTCAAAGTCAATATGCACAATCATTAGTATTACAATTGCACTTTATTAATGGTGGAATCAGAAAAGAAGAACAGTAATAATTAGCAATCAATCAATGTAAACATTTGATGACACACTAATTAAAGTTAATTTCTTGTTGGCTTTTGTGGCTATATATTGCTATATCTTTGCTTTTTGAACCATGTTATTGCTATGAACCATGAACCATGTTATTAAATAGAGGCATATGTTAGATTTTTTTTTGTGTGTATTGGTTACAGTGACCTTTAAACCAAATGCACAGGAAAATTGGAGTCCCTGTCAGGTTTTAGAACTTAGAACTTCGGTATTAGCCCTCAATATTCTGGAATCAGCCGTGGTTCTTTGCACAGACCGTGTTCAGCACTGCATTGCATTACAGTAACTACTATGTGTGTGGCAGCACAGCTAAGGTTATAGTTACAACAGGAACCACACTAAGTATGCATTACTTTTGAGACTTGCCACAGTTGAGTGAAACCATTTTATTGATTGATGCAAGAATAAGATTAAGATCATAGACATAAAAGCCTACTGACAAACTCCCAGCAAGTCACACAGCTTTTATAAGTATAGTAAGGAATGCGGGTTAAATGATATTGTGTAAAAGCAGAAACACAAGTTCAAAGACCACACAGTCAAAACAGCATATGTAGATAAAATACTGTCATTTTCTTTTTTCTTCTTCCATTAGAACTTCACTTTTACACAACACCCCACTATTCAAATGTACAGAAAAATATATAATTCAGCCTTTCACATAACAAAAAAATGATACAGTAAAATATTTGCTGAATAACATCTTGAATTAGTTTTAAAGCTTGGTACTAAAGTAATTTTTCTTATTATCTCAATTTGCTGGAACGAATCCCTATAGTACAAAAGATTGTTTGGTGCAAGCAACGGGTGACTGTTCCTAGATGATTTGTAATGCAGGTTCAATTAGCAGACCACCTATTGAAAAATTGGGCACTGACTCATAGTAATGAGAAAGATCAGCATTCTAGAATGCATATTAGCGTTGTTATATTATTATACAGGATTTATATAGCGCCAACAGTTTACGTAGCGCTTTACAACTTGAGGGTAGACAGTACAAATACAATACACTTTAATACAGTAGGACTCAAAGGGCCCTGCTCCTTAGAGCTTACAATCTAAGTTATAGGCTTTGTTTAAATCCAGAACCACCACAGTGATTTATGGTGATATTGCAAGATTATTTCAAGTTTCTTAGTTTACACTGTGCCCCTGCAGAACCCCTTTTGTTCTTACTATGGCAAAATATGACAGGGTATGAATCACTGTACCCGTTTCCTGATGTGTAGGAGTGGTGCAGGCCAAAAACTGGGGAAGAGAAAGAGGATTTTGAGGGGAGGGGGGGCTTATCACGGATGTGGAAGGACTGCAATTTAAGTGTTTTATTAGACAGCAGCAAAAATATAATATCCCAGATCACAGAGCAGTGAATTAACCACTTGACCTCTGGAAAGTTTTACCCCCTTCAAGTTTTACCCCCTTCATGACCAGGGCATTTTTTGCTCTGCACTGTGTTACTTTAACTGACAATTACCGGTCATGCATCACATTCAATTTTTATAATTTTTATTACACAAATAGAGCTTACTTTTGGTGGTATTAGATCACCACTAGGTTTTTTATTATATAAATGAAAAAATACTACAAATTTGGGGAAATAAGCCAATATTTTCTAAATTCTGTTATAAAACATATTCAGTAAAAAACAAAAATAGAAAAAATCGAATTTCTTCATAAATTTAGGCCAAAATGTATTCTGCTACATGTGTTTGGTAAAAGAAAAATCCCAATAAGTGTATATTAATTGGTTTGTGTAAAAGTTATAGTGTATACAAATGGTATATATACTGGATTTTACGCAGCTATGGGCACTATACTGTAATGGTGGTGATCAGCGACTTATAGTGGGACTGTGATAGGGTGGCGGGAAATTTGGTGCTAACAGACGCGATCTGGGGGGGTCACTAACTGACACTGATGTCGCTAGTTACACTAATACAGTGATCAGTGATAATACTGTACACTGACTCTGTACTAATGACGCTGGCTGGGAAGGGGTTAACATTTAGAGGCAATCAAGTGGTTCCCTGTGTACCTAACAATGTATAATGTGTGCTGGTTTTACTTTACTATATGGCTGTTTCGCTGTTCCTATGCATATAGAGTTCTGTGTGTTTGTAAACATAGAACTCTGAATGTGATTGGACACAGCTGATGAGCTAAATTCAGCCAAAATCATTGGCTGAAATCTGCTGGCAAACCTGTGCTGTACAAATACAATCTCCTGCGCTCGGGAGCTTGGTCAAATGAGCAGGTGGTGTAGCCAACCCTTTTGGAAAAATCTGGAATGTCACAGGTCTTGCTGCCCTCCTCAGAACAATGTGTATCCTTAGAACTGAAACATACAAAAAGAGAAGGAGGGCGCACCGACCTTGTTCATTACCAAAGATAAAATTTATTTATAAAATATAACAAGAATAATACTTGCAAACGAGCTTTAAATCAAGGCTTATCAGTACTCCAGCAATTACGAACAGTATCTCTAGACACCTGCAACCTGGACCAGATGTTTGGAGGAACCAGATAGCATCACAAACGGCTTACACATTACGAGGGAGAACCCTCTTCTTCAGAGCCACAGCAATGGATATAAGCCTTGTTTTAAAGCTTGTTTGTGAGTATTATTCTTGTTATATTTTATAAATAAATGTTATCTTTGGTAATGCACAAGGTCGTGCGCCCTCCTTCTCTTTTTGTATAAACCCATGCTGTGTCCAATAATAGCATGGGTTGTCACGCACGCCCTGAACCCAGAAGAAAGGCCCAAATTACAGGTGCGTGATTGTGCCTGCACCTGCTGCCTGCTCGCAGTATATTTACTGAGTGATAGGCAGGTGGTTAGTTATCATTATTTTACTATTTTCTTATCGTCTTTCTATACATCTGTATAACAAGCATGGAAAATGTTCATATTTTTCTTGTTGTTATAGACACATTTATACACACAGAAGTGTCTATGGAGATAAACCATGAAGATCTCTATTCATGAGCTGTTGGATACATTGTCTAGTCAGGCTGCCACATCCATCTCCCATTCCACTCTAGGCAGTCAGTTTGTATCATCCATCTTAGGTGATGGCTCACCTCTTGTTGTGGGTTTTAAGTTTGCCTTCATTCAACCCCTAGTCAGAGCTTTAAGGAGGCCATTAGTTGGGGGGAATCAGTAAAACCATCATCAAAGTCAAACCTTAACACCTTTTTCTCTTATGGAAGACATTAGAGAGCTGGTATTTGATGATTGGAAGTGGGTGGAGAAGAATCCCTCTATCAGGTTTTCTAAGGTGTCCCTTCTGTAGTGAACTGTATTGTAATTGTACTGTCCCCCTCTACATTGTAAAGCCCTGCACAAAGTGTTGGCACTATATAAATCCAGTAAACTAGAAACATCACATTACCTATGGACGACTTCACATGGTATATATTTTTTCAAATCCACATCCATTTCAGTAAGGGCCTCTGGGCAAGCAATGACCCGTACTTCAGTAGCCAAGGCAATCTTTTCTACAGAGAACATAAAAGCAGACCTTTTGACAGGAATTAAGTTCATAGATGTTCTACAGTCCCTGGGTGAAATGAAACTGGTGAGCGACTTCTTTATTGAGGCCACTATAAATATGCTACATTGGTAATTGAGGGCCATGATGTGTTCAGTGATAGCCAGAAGAGTGTGGCCTAAGTTATAGACTGCAGATATAGCGTATACAAATGGTAAAGCAAATTGATGCAGGATTCCATATGAGGACTTTTCTTTGTTCAGTAACAGGCTAGAAACCCAAATATTTAAAGTCACATGGGACAAGTTGGGTCAATCCCTCATGAAAGAGCTCCCCAGTGCCAATACCAGCATAAATAGACAGGAGGCAGGGAAGAAAGAAATTCAGGGATTCCAAATTGTAGAGGCCAGGGAAAGGCCACAAAAAGGGATGAAAGAGTTTATTATTGTTTCCATTCTTTATCTGACCAAAGCTTGTCCAGTTGGTGCCAGTTTGTGAAAGTTTGCGCAAGTTGGACCAAATCATGTCCAGGATCTGTGGATCCTGTCTGTAGCTTGAGAAGGTCATCACTGGGATTTTTCTTCTACCCATTTGATTTCCACCAGAGTCCTTTGTTGTAAAATCTCTAGGCTCTACGCACCTATATTGAAGCATTGTTATGAAAGAAGGACATCCAATTAGTTCCTGCTTGAGAAAAGTTTCAAAGGTTTCTATTCTCCATTATTCTTGGAGAAAAAACAAAACAGGACACTTAAGACCAGTGCAGGTAGGTGACGTTAGCTACTTTGCCACTGGGTGGATCTGTACCAGAATAATGTCTGGTTACAGTAAGTAGGGCCTTCAGGTGCAAGGCCTTTTTAAATAGAGCACTCCTGCAGTGATGTCATGGGTAAGTCAGTGCCCTGTTATAAGCCAGGTGTAGGAGCAATTGGGGCATGGAGCTAAACACCCCACACTCATGTGGATGTAACCAGCAGGTGTAGACCCTGGGAGGGGCAGTAGGCCAGGAGAAGTGGTCTTGTACTCAGGAGGATCCAGCTGTTGTCTGTCTGTCCCTGAAGGTGGGGGCTAGGGTAGATTGCAAAAAAAGCCTATTAGGCCAGGCTGGAGATCCCTGTGGGGGGTTGCTTCCCTGGAGGGTTCCCGGGAGAAATGTGCCCAGCAAGGAGGTGACTGCAGAGAGCACAGTCTTGTGTACTAATGACCCTGTGCAGAGGAGAGACTGTAAGGGAAATGGCTGCTGAGTTGCTGCACATGCTTTCACTTGTGACTACAGCAAACTGTTTAATGTGATTGACTGTGTAATGTCAAGGGACTCCAGAATGTCCTTGTGATGTGACTGTAATGCTGTTTCCTGAATACCACCAGTAAAGTGCAGCAAAACTACTTCTTGTGTGGGCATTCCTTCCTTGGGCATTCAAAGGTCTATGACTGGGGATGTTGTGTGGAGGCCAATGGCAAGGAGCAGGGCACAAGATGACACAAGGTTTGGCCTCAGTCGGTGGGACTTGTGCTTCAGCCAACAACAAAGACCCTCTTATACCAGTACTTGATCTGAAGGCATTAAACAGAAAGGTCAAGGTCTATAAATTCTGTATGGAATCACTGCAATCAATCACTCAAGCTATTTAACTAGGTGACTGGATGCTATTCCTAGAGCTAAAAGGTGATTTTTTTTAAATGTTTCTGCACATCCATGCTTTCACAAACATCTTTATTTTACCATTATAGCATTTCACTTTCAGTTTGTCTACCTGGCTTTTGGCCTCTCCACATCCCCCATGACATTTTCCAGTATGTCACTTTCAGTCATTGCCATCTTTCGCAAGCACGGCTTATAGATGTTTCTTTACTTGGATACCATCATGTTGATAACTTGACATCCTCAAACTCTGGCGATTCATCAAGACATCTTAGTCCAGACTCCCAATTGCAGACCCAATTCAGTTGAGTCACCAACCTCGGAAAAAAGTTATTCAAACACAAAGAATAAAATTCCTGGGAGCAGTCCTGGACACCAGAAGAAACACAATGGAACTCCTCTTAGAAAATAGATAGTGTTAGATATGTTGTCTTTTTCTCCATTTCTTCTGAATCCCACATTCAATATGGACAATACATTTGAAAGCAATATTTCTTATAGCCAGGAGCTCAGGGAGGAGGGTTTTGGGTATCCAGACATTGGGCTGGAAACTACCTTATTGCTGCCATTTCTTAGACAGGGTACAACCACTCTAATGATTGCTCGAAGATCTGCAAGTTCTTCTATCAGAACACCGTCCTACCAACATCCCAGAATGGACCCTCTGAGCCACCACACACTTTGGATTTGGGCAAAGCATTGAAGATATATAGGCAATCTCTTTATTTAGAAAGTCAAACACTCTGTTTATTGTTTCTGGCAGTATCATAAAAAAAAGCTTCCTGTGTCTATTAGGATGATCGTATCATGGATGAGCAAGACAATCCGGAAAGAATAAAAATGACAAAGAAGAGGGATTTCATCCTCCTGGGCAGGATTAAGACGTGCAACCCCTGAGTTATTCTGCGGGTAGGTACCTGGTCCTCATTTGGCAAATTCTTAACCCTTTGATTCAGTTTATACACTGGCACTGACAACAGTGGAGTTTCATCATTCATTAAAAAACTAATCTAATCTAATTGTTCAAATAATCAAATAGAATTACCCTCTCTTGTTTGGTGGAACCATACTTTTGTGTATGCTGCCATGCTTTAGCTTCAGGAAAGGAAAAACAACTGATAGGTAAGTATGCAATTTTCCGATTTCTGAAACCTACCAAAGAAAATATACAATATGTTTTACGGAGATGTTGTAGTTTACTTTGTACAATGTAAATTATTTAGTCACTATATTTAACTCCTTTCAGATAGCTTAGATATCCTGGGTTTGTTTTGAAAGTTATATGTTCTTCCAAAAAGGCATTAACTGATCAGGACAGGTGGTGTTGATTATTTATTTTAAAAAGTAGAATAGCAAAGATTTCCCATTCAGAGGTATACTCTGACTTTATTTAACAATGCAGATGCTTACTAAATAGGTGAATAAACAAATAATTAAATAACTTGTCAAAACAAAAATTTCAGATTCTTGTGAACAAACACTTTAAGTTTAAAAAAATTAACGACCTGTTCAACGAAAATCGAAATTGTTATTCGATTTTTTCATATTATTGTACCATCATTATTTCAGAGTTTCCCTTTCAAAACAAAACCTTTTTCTTCATCTGCAGAATTAATGCAATGTATTTTGACCTATTGGCTTGAAATAATAATACTAAACTGGGTTTATTATATTAAATAGCTTTAATTCACACACTTCTAGTCCCATCTGTCTGGATTCCTTGTTGTGATTACAAGGCTGCAATACACAAAATGTTGGATTCTCTTGTCCCCTACAGCCAGCTCTGGCTGCAGGAGTTTCTTATTATTACCTATAGAAGAAAACACACACTACACTATAGTCATCAAAAAAAAAATACAACAAACGTTTTGTGACAGAAACTGTTCTTTTTGCTTATGCGCATTTCATTTTTTATTTTTTGAACGACAACCCTATAAATGATTAGAAAATCGATAATTTTGATAAAAAATTCCAAATTGTTTGATCATTTTTGATGGCTGCATGATCGCATACAAATTATTTAAAGATCGAACAATAGTTCTTTCAACTAGAGATTTCATAGATTGTTCAACTCGTGCTTAAAGTTTTCTTTATAACTAGGATTTCATTAACAAAAGATTCTACAAACTAAGCAAACTTGTGTTTTGTCAGACAACGAGATATGTTTAGGGGACATTTTTTTAAATTTCCCTTTGATTATTCAGTGAACTAAAATTAAATATCAAAAAGAAACTAAAGGTAATGTACATTGGTAAAAGGTTAGACAAAATCAATTGATAGTTAATACATAGAATACATTTCAAGTGTATCCAAGTCAGAAAATCACCTTCATTTAAATGTATCCCAAGTTTTTAAAACTCCTTTGCAGGGCAACTGACTTGACTAAAATCAAGGCAAAAATAACTGTTATACTTTTAAAGTGGTTCTAAAGCCTAAAGGTTTTTTACCTAGAATGCATTCTATGCATTAGGGTAAAGAACCTTCTGTGTCAAAGGATCCCCTCCTTCACCCTCCCTATACTTGCCTGAGCCTGATCTTGATTCTGCCCTGTGCATGACAATAGCGACTCTATTTGTTCTTTCCGTCCTCACAGGGAAGATTGATAGTAGCCAGAACCATTGCCTCCCGCTGCCGTTAGTCAAATTCTGTGACGAGGGAGCAGGGGAGACCGGGCCAAGCTGCCCTATCTGCAGGGGTCAAGTCCTGGGGAAAAAAGTGTGGGAACTCCCACCCAAGATCCACTCACCCACCAAAAAAAAAAAAAATGATACGGTCATATGCACGAATGCTTCAAAAGTGGTATTTTTCATCCAATTTTAATATTGTGTGTATGAAGCATAACTGTTAGTACATCCTCAATCCTCAATAAACATAAATACAGTAATTCTCTGAATAATCAGCATTCATTCAATTGTGCTTCCATGCAAATTTGAACATCATGTTCTGATCTTTATTTGGGAATTTTATTTTGTATATAGAGTGTTTATGTGGTGAGTTTAAATTTTTAATTGAACAGAGTTTGGATAACACGGGGTTAAATGGAAAGGTCATAAATTAACTGCACATTATCTAGACAGAATTCTTGGGGAGATAGTGATGTGTTCCTGCTTAGGAGATGTATGATAGCTTGGGGGGCTGCAAACTCTGCAGGGCTCCAACACACACTTGCTGCTATTCCAACCCTTCACATATTTCCCTCTTGGCATTAAATTTGCCAGGTATTGTGCTCAGCTTACCGCCCCAAACTGATGTTCCTCCCTCAGCTTACCTCTCTCCCTGCATGTACTGTGAGCAGAATAGCTGTGCTCCTCCTCGGGGTTCTCTCATCATAAGGCACTGAAGATAGAGGAGGGGGGGATTCAGCGGGACGCACAGAGCAAGTATGCAGGAGATTGGGGGGGGATGAGGAGACAGAAAATCCGGAGGGGCCGGTGGGGAGGAGCGCATCACGAGAGGTCTGACTAAATACAATCTCTTAGCAGCAGGGACCTGATCTACCCATCAGCTAGCTGTGATTGACAGGTAGATCGAAGCGGAAGCTGTCATGGGGCCCCCTACTGGCAATGCCTGAATTGCAAGCTGTGTCGGCAGCTGCTGGTGTAGCACCTGCCACACAGCTTGCATACTTCAAAGTCTTGCAGGACACGGCTACTAATGGGAACTGAGTTCCTGTTGTGGAAAAAGTACAGGAACTCCGTTCCCATGCATTCCCGCAGGACTTGAGCCCTGCCTATCTGTGCCAATAAACACCGACAGGGCGGCTTGAGAGCGAGCCTGCACGAGTGCCCCTATAAAAAGCAGCTTTCTGTGGGGGCATTTGCCAAAAAGGAGGAGCCAGTAACGACAGCGGGGAACCCCAGCGGAAAAGGATCAGGGCTGCTCTGTGCAAAATCATTGCACAGAGCAGGTAAGTATAACATGTTTGTTATTTTATTAAAAAATTTAACTTTACAATCATTTAAAACTAAGTACACATCTACTACACCAAAAGATCTCTACTTCTCAATCAATAATTAACAGTGGGCAGCTGTTATGCCTTTAGGGCCTCTTGCACACAGGTGCCTGAGGCTGTGCACCACAAATTCCAGCATAATTCACCTCCCTGGAAAGAATATGTGCTGCACACAGCCACCAATAGACATGACTGGCTGTGGACATCTGCACTTGAGTATACGTCAGCGCTCGTATAATAGCGAGGATAGTGTAGGAGAATTTGCTAAAAAAAATAAAAAAAATAGTTTTTTGATTAGGCCCATACTCTATCCACACCTGAGTATACTAGATGAGCCATTCATGTCTATGGGTGGCAATACACATCACCTGGGCTTTCTGGGCAGAATAAATATTCTGGAATTTATATTGCATGGGCTTGAGTGCCTGTGTGCAAGAGGCCTAAAAACAGCATATTAAATTAAAAACAAGTTTTATTAGCCAATTTGTTAAAAAAAATAACATTTTAAAACTTTTCTTACAAAATAATTTAGTGACCAAAACTGGTGGTTTTCATCTGGATAAAAACAGTACATACTGTATATTTGTTATGACACCTTATCTTGCTGGAGTTATATTGCCATATAAGCTATTTCAACAAGTGTAGTATCCATATTGCACAACACAAATATATTTTAAACTTTTGCAGATAGGTGAAATCTCCATCTGCCAAATATACATCACCCAAACTGATTCTGCAACAATATCACCATTGATGATGCTGAAAAGATTTTCCTCTTATTGACAACCTCCAGTTCTGTTCACAATATGGCTTTTTCAAGTTTGTTTTAGGATGTTTTCAACCAATTTTGCAAATAACTTTTGTAATGCTGTAAATTAGTTTTATTGTCTTTCTCTAAGGATTTAATTTAAAGGGGTTGTAAAGGTTTGCAGATTATTAAAAAAAAAAAAAAACATGTCATACTTACCTCCACTGTGCAGTTCATTTTGAATAGAGTGGCCCCGATCGTCCTTTTCTGGGGTCCCATGGCAGCTCTCGCGGCTCCTCCCTGCAAGAGCTCACCCCCTCTGTGAAGCTCTCTCTCAAGGGAGTTAGCTTGTGGGCGCGCTCACGCGTCCATAGCCGCCAATTGTATGACTCGGCCCTGCCCCCTGGTGGTCACGTCATTGGATGTGACTGACAACAGCATAAGTCAATGGCTGTGCTGCTATCAATCATCCAATGAAGAGTCGACAAGAGCTGGAGGAAAGCAACGCGGGATCGCGCCCACGGAGATTCGGGGCTCAGGTAAGTAAAACGGGGGCTCGGGGGGGGGGTGACTGCAAGGTGTTTTTTCACCTTAATGCATAAGGATGCATTAAAGTGAAAAAACACAAAGGTTTACAACCACTTTAAGTCAAAATGAGTCAGCATAACTTGCCCTGCTTTATGTTGTGTCGTGATATTTTTTTGTGGTAAAATGTGGTCTTTTCACAGAGGGTTCATTCACACTGTACCACGCGCTAAAACGGGTCTGGACAGGCGTCCATTGTTCATCTTACAGAAACAAGATATACCTGTGATCAAACCCCAATAGCTTGCACATGCATATAATCTATCAGGTGCTAAAGGGGTGTGACCACCAACACTAGAAATTCTGGATGATACTGGATTTGAGCACAGGTATATCTGGTTTCTGTTGCAATGCAGGTAAGTGACCATACCGGAACCTAGTAGTTCTCCCATTTTGTGCCTGTTTGCCCAATGTTGGCATTGTGTCCACCGTAGCATTTGCATTGGTAGAGCAGAGTAGTACTTGCCATAAGAAGGATTACTTTGACGCAGTTGGCCAGCTTAAACATGTACAGTATTGCAATATGTGTGAACTAAAAATCCCTGTTTTTCATTGCAAAGTTTGCTAAAAAGTGTATGTAGCAGTGTGTAGTAGGTTATACAGAATTACCATTGTTTATCTTACAAAGCAAGACACTGGGGTTGATTTACTAAAACTGGAGAATGCAAAAACTGTTGCAGCTCTGCATAAAAAACAATCAGCTTCCAGGTTTTTTGACAATGCTTAAACACTTCACCTCCAGAAGATTTACCCACCCCATTAGTAGGCCATTTTTGCGATACGGCACTGCATTACTTTAACTAACAATTGTGTGGTCGTGTAACACTGTACCCAAATAAAATTTATGTAATTTTTTTTCTGAGAAATAGAGCTGTCTTTTTGTAGTATTTGATTTTTTTTTCTTTTCTAAGCTATAATCAAAAAAAGACAACGCAATTGTCAGTTGTCGTAGCGCAGTGCCGTATAGCAAAAAATGGCCTGGTCATGAAGGGGGTTAAATCTTCTGAAAGTCATCAAAGGCCCTGTGTGGCAAAAATTACTTCTAGTAGGAATTTTGTATACTATAACTGTCCACTAGTCTCTGACATTAACAAATCTCTGAAATGAACATTTGACCATTTGGACATGCTAAATCCCTTCAGTTGCAAGATGTTTGTGGGTTTCCTTGCACAAACTGCCCATTGCAAAATCCCCCTACAACACTTCAATGGGAATCAAATCAGGACTTTGACTGGGGCAATTCATAACCCTGTATTTTTTAATTTTTGAGCCATTCCTTGGTGAATCTACTAATATGTTTTGGATCATTATCATGTTGAAACATACATTTCCAGTTCAACTTCGACTTTTCGACAGATGGACTCACATTCTCATCAAACTCATTGTGATATGATGCAAAATGTGTAGTTGACTTCATGACTGTGAGCTGCCTAGGCCCTACAGCAGCAAAACAATCCAAGCAATAACATTTCCACCACCATGCTTTACAATTCTGAGGTTCTTCTCCTGAAATTCTTTTTTCAGTGTGCTGCAAACTGTGATCAAGCAACTTAAATTTTGATTGATCAGTCTTCGGCACGTTGTTCCAAAAGTCTTATGCCCTGTACACACGATCGGACATTCCGACAACAAAATCCATGTATTTTTCCGACGGATGTTGGCTCAAACTTGTCTTGCATACACACCGTCACACAAAGTTGGTCGGAAATTCCGAACGTCAAGAACACGGTGACGTACAACACGTACGACGTGCCAAGAAAAATTAAATTCAATAGCCAGTGCTGCTCTTCTGCTTGATTCTGAGCATGCGTGGCACTTTGTGCGTCGGAATTGTGTACACACGATTTACCTCATTTACTAAGCTCTGGAGCAAGTGCACTTGCAGTGCACAGTATATTTGCCTTTAGTCAATCAACATCAATATTAGCTCCTATTTCATAACTCGTACAGTATACCATGCTAAATTAAAATAATGACATATACAGACATCATTCCAAAAAAAGTGCAGTCATTTTTCAAACATACCTAATCCCTAACTCACGCTTGTGGCTGCCCCAGCATACCTGCATAGGAAAGAGTAAATTCTAGGCAGAGTACATGGATGGTATCTTCAGGAAGGACTGTAAGTTCCAGCAATCCTCATAGACAGTGGGAAATCCAACCTTAGTATGGCACTGGAAATCCAGACTCTGGCAACGGCAGCAAGCAAGCCAGCCAAAAAGAACTGGTCAAAAATGAATTGGCAGAACAGTAACAAAAACAGCTCCCCCAGGGTCTGGGCCTCCATCCCTTTTATAATACACAGGACTGAGGGGTTGGACCCATGAAAAACCTGCCAAGAAAGGAGACCTAGGAAACACAATTAACTCCCACTTTCATGGCTAGGGCAGCGTTAACCACTACCTGCCCACAACCTGTAGGCCATAGGATGCCTAACCTGGCTCTAGACTATGTTAAGCCCAAAACCAAAAATAGCTATAGAATCCCATACCCAGAGGTCCAAAGTTAACTAGAATAGCATAAGCTGCATATAAACTATATTGCAATACACAGGTTCACCTACTGATGCACAGCAAGGCAACCAAACTATCTGGTAAAATGTGTGTGAGATAGTAACAAGGGGACAGATAACCTGTCCACTTGTTAAGACAGATAAGTATATATAAGTATAAGTATTAAAATAATTACATACCTACACCCAGAAGCTAAAATGATAAATGGTTTTCAACATTTTTTACAAATAAATATCTGTAGAATGTGGCATGCATTTGTATTCAGCCCCTTCTTCTCTGATTCTCCTAACTAAAATCTAGTGGAACTAATTGCCTTCGTACGTCACCTAATTAGTAAATAGAGTCCACCCGTGTGTAATTTAATCTCAGTATAAATATAGCTGTTCTTGAAGCCCTCAGAGGTTTGTTAGAGAATCTTAGTGAACAAACAGCATTATGAAGGCCAAGGAACACACCAGACAGGTCAGAGATAAAGCTGTGGAAAAGTTTAAAGCAGGGTTAGATTATAAAAAAAATATCCCAAGCTTTGAACATCTCATGGAGCACTGTTCAATCCATCATCTAAAAATGGAAAGAGTATGACACAGCTGCAAACCTAGCAAGACATGGCCATCCACCTAAACTGACAGGCCAGGCAAGGAGAGCATTAATCAGAGAAGCAGGCAAGAGGCCCATGGTAACTCTGGAGGAGCTGCAGAGATCCACAGCTCAGGTGGGAGAATCTGTCCACAGGAAAACTATTAGTCGGGCACTCCACAAATCTGGCCTTTATGGAAGAGTGGCAAGAAGAAAGCCATTGTTGAAAGAAAGCCATAAGAAGTTCCGTTTGCAGTTTGTGAGAAGCCATGTGGGGGACACAGCAAACATGTGTAAGAAGGTGCTCTGGTCAGATGAGACCAAAATGTAGCTTTTTTGCTAAAAGCAAACGGTATGTGTGGCGGAAAACTAGCACATCACCCTGAACACACCATCCTCACTGTGAAACATGGTGGTGGCAGCATCATGTTGTGGGGATGCTTTTCTTCAGCAGGGACAGGGAAACTGGTCAGAGTTGATGGTAAGACAGATGGAGCCAAATACAGGGCAATCTTAGAAGAAAACCTGTGAGAGTCTGCAAAAGACTTGAGACTGGGGCGGAGGTTCCTCTTCCAGCAGGACAATGAAACTAAACATACAGCCAGAGCTACATTTAAATGGTTTAGATCAAAGCATATTCATGTGTTAGAATGGCCCAGTCAAAGTCCAGACCTTAATCCAATTAAGAATCTGTAGCAAGACTTGAAAATTGCTGTTCTCCACCCAATCTGACAGAGCTTGAGCTATTTTACAAAAAAGAATGAGCAAAAATGTCACTCTCTAGATGTGCAAAGCTGGTAGAGACATACCCAAAAAGACTTGCAGCTGTAATTGCAGCGAAAGGTGGTTCTACAAAGTATTGACTCAGGGGGTCTGAATACAAATGCAAGCAACACTTTTCACATATTTATTTGTGAAAAAAAATGAAAATCATTTATAATTTTCCTTCCACTTCACAATTATGTGCCACTTTGTGTTGGTCTATCACATAAAATTCCAATAAAATACATTTATGTTTTTGGTTGTAACATGACAAAATGTGGACAATTTCAAGGAGTATAAATACTTCTCCAAGGCACTGTTAATAGCCACAACAAGCACTGCCACAAGCACATCTGCAATCACTGTTACACGTGCTTGCTAGAAGCCACATATATCTCCATAGTCAGCATTTCTGTAAGTCACATATAAAGCTCATCTACCCAGAATTATTAACATTATTATTAAAACATTATTTTTCTTAGGGCTCATTTACACTTGCTTCAGCTTCAACACACAGTGATGGCTAGTTTACATTTGCTTCAAAACAAGGCTTCGGACAGGTGTTGTTAAAGCTCTCTGAATGCTAGTCAAAGCTCCTGTCACTAAATAAAATAGTTAGCTTACAGTCCTGTTTACACCTTGCTTTTGCATTGCTTTGCTTTGGCTTTGCTTCAAAAATTATACCTCATGTAGCTTTAGTGGTGCTTCAAAACGTCTTCAAAGCCTCCATAGAAATCTATAGCAAAGCTCGTTTGAAGCCACACTGAAGCCCCACCAAAGCCTACTCGAAGCCCCACCGAAGCTCCACCAAAGCTTCATCAAAGCCCCATGGAAGCCTCATCGAAGCCTCAAAGAAGCACCAAGCAAAAGCAAAGTTGGTAAACAGAATCCAGAATGATATCATGCAGCCTAGCAAATAAGCATGCTAAGGGAATCAGTGATC
Organism: Lithobates sylvaticus; assembly: GCA_028564925.1. NCBI lineage: Eukaryota > Metazoa > Chordata > Amphibia > Anura > Ranidae > Lithobates > Lithobates sylvaticus. The sequence goes on along the minus strand of CM053026.1, from coordinate 586,346,962 downwards.
AGGAGTTGTCCCTATCGGAGGATAGGAGAAACCATTTCCTTATATAATTTAAAACATGTTTTCAACCAGATGTTTTCTTGAAGCCCAACTCCAGCTAAACATTTTAGTAGTTTTGGATAGAGTGGGGAAGAGGTAAGTTTTTATTGTTGTCTGTGTCCTTGTTACTTCTATGTCCTTACTATTTGACAGGTGTCAGAGCAGAAAATGGTGAGAAGTCTTGCAAATGGGGACAGAGATAGCAATGAAAAACATTGTTTTAGTGGTGTAAGAAAGGTGTCTCTACTGTGGAAATTTCCCCTCACTTTTCTTCAAGGGATAGGTGGCAGAAAAGGCAAAATCTACTCAGTGAGAACATAGATAGCATTAAAAATATGACAGTGGTTCCAACCATTACCTCCTCTATCCAAAAGTAAGAAAAAAATTCTCAGAAGTTGGATACAAGACACCTGAATGCTCACATAACCTTTGAGTGTGACAGTAATATTATACGTGTATTTCTATTCAGCTTTTACTCATGGTCCCAGAATATTGTTCCATTTTGGTCAATAGTTCATCTTTCGAGGGACACTAAACAAAGATCACAAGCTGATTTATTTAAAAGAGCCATTGGCTCCCGCTGCTGTCAATCAAAGTCAGTGAACCAATGAGGAGAGAGAGAGGGGGCCAAGCTGAACCGCAGCTCTGTGTCTGAATGGACACACAGAGCAGAGGCTCGACTCTGGTGCCCCCATTTTTTTGCCCTTTTTGCTCTGGGGGCACTCGGCAGGAGGGAGGGGCGAAAATGACAGCAAAAGACCCAGAGAAGACTAGGATCTGGGCTGTGCTGTGCAAAACCACTACACATAGCAGGTAAGTATAACATTTTCGTTTTTTTTAAACAAAAAAAAAAAACAAGACTCTAGTATCACATTCATGAACATTTTAAAGTTTAAGAGATTATAGGAGCAGAAAAGACTTAAAACCTATACTGTACAGTATATATTGGGAAGCAGTATTACACATACCTGACTTGCTATCTAGTGAATCCAGGGAAAACAATCTAAACTACCATTATAGTGCCTCATTTAGTTTAATAGGGTAGCTTATATCATGCAATAGAATGAACAGAATAGTTACTGTACATATGTCAGATATGTTAGTTTCTGTATAGCTCTGGGTACATTTTCTCAATTGTCGTGAATTTTAATGTTATTTCATATACATAAACGTTTTCATTTTAGGTTTAGTGGTCCTTAAAGATCAAGTATATTGGTTTGTATATTTTTTTTATCTTTATTGTGATCAGGACTAAAATAAGTTTTCTTTTTTTCCACCAAATATAAAAAAAAATCATAAAACTATTTTATATTTTCATTTCCAGCTATCGAGTGGTGCTCTGAGTTCATTTTAACATGTTTTCCAGACCATCCTTAGCTGCTTAGCATGGCTACTCTCCCTTCCCCTAATGCATAATTCTTATGGGCTGTAGGGCACTCAGTTAAAGAGGGTCTGAAAGTAAGCAGCTTCTGCTGTGCTCTCTCTTTAGAAAACTAACAAGACACTGTAAATTCTGTGCAAGGGGTGCACCCTGTATTAAAACACAGATTTTAAATCAAAAATATTTTAAGCATTTATATAGTGCCAAGAATTTTATGTACCACTTTACATTCCCATTAATCCTGCCCAGACAATCTAACATCCCTATATCACAGACAAACATGCACAAATTAGGAGGCAAGTACCAATGAACCGACCAGCATGCCTTTGAAGTGTGGGAGGGAACTGAAGTATCCTGAGCAAAGCTACACAAGCACAGATAGAATATGCAAAATCCATGCAGATATTGTCTTTTCCAGAATTGAAGCCAAGAACCTAGGCCCTGCAAGGAAGAAGTGCCAACCATCAAGCTGCTGTTCTGCCAGATATTGAATAATATATGTGTAGCGGGTGCCGATTTCCCCACTCATCTCAGCCAGCTGCCACTGCCACTGCCACACACACACACACACAGGTAGCGACGCATATACATAGGGAGAGAGAGAGACAGCAGCTGCAGGAGTGTTCCTCCCCACCCTCTCCTCCTCATGCTGCTTGCCAAAGGAGAGTTGCACTTATATGGACAGCCGCCCGCTCTGTTCCTTCCCCTTGTTTCTTTATTGGCAAGGAGAAGGAGACCAATCAGGAGGTGGAGGAGCAGAGGGTCATGGCACTTGTAGTCCCGAAGATGAGCAGCCCCACTGCTGGAGAGAGACAGTGGACTGCAGCCCCCAGGATGCCGGGGGGGGTAAAGAGGAAGAGGAGGAGGGGACCTGTGTAATCGTGAGGGGACACCATGAGGAGACCGCGGCAGAGTTGACCACAAGGCAGAGGGACTGGACGCAGGAGAAGGGAGCTCTTCTTCCAGGACAGTGTAATCGTCTCTCCACCAGCAGCTCCATGGTCGGACGCAGACCCACCACCTGAGGCACCCTATCTGTTATGTGAGACACCTGTACAGACATCACTGGACCTTCCGGTTGCGAGTCGGGCATCCCTAAAAAGCCAAGACATCCTTTCAATTGGGCCTTGGTGTCGCAGGATTGGTGAGCAGTAGCCCATCTTGTGCTTACACCCAATTAAAGAGGACACTGCATGAAGACACTGTTGCTTCACTCAGTTTGTCAAGCCCTGTGAGGAGAACCTTTGTGACAGTTGTTTTACCCTGTTGCAATATTATATTTAGTATGCTTACTAGTAAGAGCTAGCTGAAGACTCAAGGCTTCATCTCCAAGGACTACTAAATATTCCCTATTACAAGGGATCAGAACTTTCAGTGTCTATTCAGGCCTGCAGTGACTCAGGGACACACAGTTATACTCACTCTAAGGAGGAACTCTTACTTTTAGCATAAAGTTGATATTGCATACTGTTACATGTTGTACCACACATTGAAATCCAGGGCTTGTGATTTCAGGGTTTTAGGGAAATAAACTGACCTGCAACAAGTCATTCCTATTTCACTTCTTGCCTGATCACATTTGAGCCAGTTAAGTTGTTGAAATTAGGCATGTGACTTCGTGTTGTACTGCCTAATATCAGAGTTTTCTATATTTAACTACTTGGTTAAACTATTACCACTGTCTGTTTGATGAGGAAAGTCTTTTCAGTAAAAATACTTTATGGTTTACTACAGCTTGTGTCCATCTACTGTTGTGTTTACAATAACATATATTTGCCAGGTGTGCCAGGGGGGCTGAGACCGTTCCTGGGGTTGAGGGGCAGAGCCTAGAACCTAACATTCTCAAGCGGCTCCTTTGAGCTTGGTGCTACATATATAAATAACCAGTTAAAACATGAATTGCCTAAAATAAAATCATGATGCTGTCCCTCCAATTACCCTTTTTTTTCTACTGTAGTTGTGATGAACTGGAAATCTTTGCCTCACAATCTTGTTCTTCCACAAGCAGCATATGGCTGTATGGTGTGCAGCTGTGGCCACAATGAGCAAGACTGACAACCTTAAAAAGCAGGTGCCAATATAAGCTCTTAGATGTGCTTCCTTAGCTTTGGCACTTTTCTCTGTGTCCTAGCTGTTTAAATTGTGCTACAGTTGGCAGTATGACTATTTTGTGGTTAGATTACTGGAATACTAAAAATGCATAAATGCTGTGGTTGCAGCGGCTTTACATAAACAGTAGTATTGTGAGTGGTTACATACGATTGAGGCAACATAAATGTATTTCTTAATCTCCTGTACAATTGTCTTTTTAATCAGTAATGAATATTACATTTATTCAAAACATCCTACTGATGTTTGAAAAAAAAATGCATATATTTTTAAAGGAAACATACTGTTTTTTAAATATATTTATAAACAAAACGTAAAATAAATCATATTGACGAAAATAAATGTATCAAATAATGTTTTTTAAATCTTGTATTTAATGTATTATTTGCAATAAAATATATTCATATGAACAGCCATATTTGCTCATTACTAGAGATGGTAGTGCCTGTAAAAAAAAAAAAAAAAAACATTGGGGAAAAAAAAAAAATATTTTTCCCATTTTTTTCAAAGCCGTTTCCCCCCCCCCCCAGAAAAATAGAAAAAAAGAAAAATAGAAAAAAAGAAAGAACTGTGGAATATGTTCTTTTACAATAATAAATATATCTATGATATGGTATTCAACCTATATAACATTAAAGACGTTAAGTTCTCTCAGCTGAAGATAAAACCTGGAATACAATTCAAGTAACACTGTACTTTTTAATGCAGTTCTCAAACAAGAGAAATATGCATATCTGCCACTAGGGAGCACTGCAGGGGAAAGGCTCCAATTTAGTTGGCTTATGGTCTCCATGTTGTATCTCCTACAGTTGGGTGATTGTTGGGATACAGTAGATCAGTGGCGGCAACCCACGGCCCGCGGGCTGCACCTGGCCCATCACCACTAATTGTCTGGCCCGTCAGTGCCCGTGATTAATTCATGGACACCTGGCCCACGGACATGTTCGCCGCTGTCCTCTTAATGAAGCTGCCCCCATAGTGTCCTCTGTCCTCTGCCTCCATAGTGTCCTCTGTCCCCATAGTGTCCTCTGTCCTCTGCCCCCCTCCACCCACGGACACTAAAACACACCCTGTGTAGGTAGAACTCTCCTACCTTACACAGGAGTAGAGCACAGCACAACACACTATGGGGCAGAGGTCACTATGGGGCAGAGGACACTATGGGGGCAGAGGACAGAGGACACTATGGGGACAGAGGATCCTATGGAGGCAGAGGACACTATTGGGGCAGAGGACACTACGGGGACAGAGAACACCATGGGGGCTGAGGACAGAGGACACTATGGAGGTAGAGGACACTATGGGGCAAAGGACAGAGGACACTATGGAGGCAGAGGACACTATGGAGGCAGAACACTATGGGGGCTGAGAACACTATGGGGGCAGAGGACACTATGTGGGCAGAGGACACTATGGGGGCTGAGGACACTATGGGGACAGAGGACAATATGGGGCAGAGAACAGAGGACACAATGGGGGCAGAGGACACTAGAGTGGGGGGATGCAGGGAATGAGGACACTGCTTTTTGGGGCACAGGAAACTTCCTATAGGGGGAGGAGGGCAGAGGACACTATGGGAGTGATGTGAAGGGGGACAGAGAACACTACAATGGGGGGACCCTATTAGGGACCCCATCACCCCTGGGAACAGGGGCCCCTTCTCACTTGGGGACAGGGACCCCTTCTCACTTGGGAACAGGGACCCCTGCTCACCTGGGGACAGGGACCCCATCTCCAGACCATGCTGGCTGGCAGGGCTGGTGTCAGCCATCCTTGGGTGCCAGGATGGGGGAGAGGGCAGTAAAATACAAATCCCCAGCCAAATGCTCCCTCAGGGTGAACTGGCTTTGTATTAGTGAAGCATCTTAAAGTGAGGTAAACATGTACTGTTATTATTACTATGTTAGGATTATTATCTTCATTTATTAGCCAGTGAATGTGGCATTCCATGCATTCATATACATTGAATCCGGCCCTCAAGTGGAAAAAAGTTGCTGTCTCCTGCAGTAGATGTTAATTTCTGTCCTCTCAGGCCTAAATTTTCAGGTAAGAGGTTGAATTTGTGTGACAAATTAGTTGATATTTTTGAACATTTAAATGATTCATATTAATGATTTCCACCATCACAGCATAATGTTAACCTGTACCCTTGTCAGTAAATATTTTTTTCTTTTCCTCCTCTCAGTAAAATGGTGAGACCAACATGTAGAGTTTGGAAACATTTGCTGAGAGCAAAAAATTAGCAAATATTGCGAGAAGAAATATTATTTTCCAAATGCTACAAGGATGACAAAACACACCCTTGCATGCCAGAGGTGCCCTAAAGACAATAAACATACTTTATGGAATGAAACGATGAGAACCATAATGAAAGTGCAAGTGACTTTACCCTCCAGAGTTCTTATTCCAGAAACAATCGTTCTTCTGTTACTGGATCATCACAAAGTGTTTCTTCACCAGTAGCATCTTCAAGTAAAGAAGTGTTGCAAACCACACCCTCCCAAAAACACACAATCTCCTCATGAAAATTACACCTGCAAAATTGATCAAGCTTGTGCCATGCAAACCCCTGAGACCTGGAATAAAATCTGGGAGGCATTATTTTGTTCTTCCTGTAACGTAACAACCTTAGAATACTCTTTCAAAGTCTTGTCCTGGTTATACTCTACTTTGGCTAGAATTGCTAAATGTCTCCCTACCTACCCTTCTACATGCTTTAGGGGATGTTCAGACCTAGGCGATATGAAGCATATATGGTGGAAAGACATGTCCTAAGGTCAAATGACTGTGGATTAGGGTCTACAACATGGTCAATTCGGTGCTGCACATACATTTAGGAAAAGACCCTTGGGAAGTGCTTCTACACAAACCGATAGAAGACGCTACCAAACGAGAGCCTGACATTGAAGAAATATTCTTTTCCAAATGCTACAAGGATGACAAAACAGACCCTTGCATGCCAGAGGTGCCCTAAAGGCATTAACAAATACTTTATGGAATGAAATGACGAGGACCATAATGAAAGTGCAAGTAGCTTTTCCCTCCAGAGTTCTTATTAAAGAAACACTGTTTCTGGATCATCACAAAGTGTTTCTTTACCAGCATGGTGTCAATTCCCAGGAGCCCACCCACGCTTCACACTTCTCTCCAGATCAAAGAAAATAGGCCACACACCGATGACATCCTTGATGATCTAGTTAGAATTAGTGAACAGGCTAAACAGCACACATTTCAGATCTTCCAACTGAGGCTTCATCCTTATGCATCTCTACTATTAAGTCTTGTTGTGGGTGAAATGCATTAGAGATGTGGCTTCAGGTGGCAGGTCCACAGTGTGTGATATTTAGCCTGTTCAATAAAGCTAACTGGATTGTCAAATAGATCATTGGTGTGCAGCCTGTTCTCTTAAATATGAGTCTTATGCACTCCTTCTGTAGATGACATGTTATCTTAAGAGTTGCTGAAGAAAAGAAAGAGTAAAGCTGGCCATACTCTGCTCGATTTTTCTCATTCAAGGTGGATGGACAAATCCCCCTGTCAGGCTATTCTGACGGCAGCCATCAACAGCATCTTATCAGATGCAACCGCAGTTCAGCTCATAATTTTCCATCTGGCTCCAATGGTTTTTCAAGCAAAGGATGATGGTTTCATCAGGAACCACAGTGTATAGCCCCCTTAAGGTTAGCCATACACAACTCAAATGATGGCCAATTCCTGCTGAATCATCCAAAATTCAAGTTGTTGGTGGCTCTGTCAGAAAATGATTGTCTGAATACAATAGCACAAACACAGGAACAAATGGGGCACTGGATTTGTATTTTCTAAGGGTCACACAAATTGTCAACGGACAAACTGGCTCCAGTTTGGCAGCACTCCACAAAGCAAGGACCGACCTAAGAAAAAAGGGAAAGGTCCCAAAGTTGAGAATCCACACACATACAATCAAATGAGAGCATCAAACAAATGGTACAGCTAACTGAAGGAGTCCAGAGACAATGGCCCAGCACTGTCTGCCTCAAATTGGAAGTTCTATTATTAGTAGAATGTTCAGGTAAGAAAACACTGTAACAGATGCACAAAAAAACTGTTTGCTTCAGATAACTGTAAACAATGAGACATGATGCCAAACATACTGCAAAATAGATTGTGGGTTTCTGTATAATTTAATTCCTTAAAGCGAGTCACGCTGCACAATAAGGATGGCCCCTGTTGTCTCTGGGATCCGTGTGTTTTCCAGCAGATAGTGGGGCCCCGCAGGAAGTGGCGTAAATACCTGCAGATTCTGCGGATATCGATGCACGGAAGTGGGTGCAGATACCTGTATTATACCCTTAAAAGGTGGCAATTGTGGCACCGGAGGGGGGGAGGTTTCCGATGAGCGGAAGTTCCACTTAAGGCTTGATTCACAATAATGCGTTTTTTGATGCATTTGGCATTTTGCAGAAATGCAGGGAAATATTTTACCATGGGTTCCTATGGAACATGTTCACAATGCCCTTTTGTGCCTCTGCGTTTTTGGAAAGGGTTGGGGACTTTTTTTTCATGCAAAATGCAGCGTTTTGCATGTAATAGCAGTCAATGGATCCGCATCCAAAACGCAAGTACCGCGTTTTAACCGCGTTTTTACCGTGTTTTACCGCGATTTTGCCGCGATTTGCGTTTTGCGTTTTTATTTATTTTATTTTTTTCACTGTATATAGCTGGTTGCTAAGCAACCACAGTTAAAAATAAAAATAAAAAATTAAAACGCAAAACGGGGCAAAATCGCTGTAAAAAAAACGCAAAAAGAAAAACAACCAATTTGGGGCGTGGTATGGCACAGACAAACTACCATCCAGATGATCATCTGTCATCCATTTTTCCAGAACCTTTCCAAGCTCGCTCCACCAGGATTCTGGAATTGAAAAACAAGAGCATAATCAAATTCTTATCCAAAATATCTGCTTGCTTATTATATTTACTCCTATTTCCTATTTACTTAGTAGTCCTGGCTTCTGCAACTTGAACAAAACTATCAAAACAACCATGACCTCTTTAGGCAGACTCCACTCTAAAAAGAATCCGCATGGTATGATCAAAAATTAAAAAATCGAACGACACTGTTGTTTCTCAAAAAACACAAACAAAAAAACAAAAAAACAAAAAACAACCAATGCATTTATCTTTATCTTACGATCTATGCACTAACTTTTTCTTACGATCTATGCACTAATTCCCCTTTCAGGTTTATAAAGCCCAAACCTGTTGGAGCTTTCTACACCTGAACAAAACAACAATAAAATACCTGACTAACCCAATACCCAAAAAACACAAAAAAATTAAATATGTTATTTTTTTTCTTCTTTTCAAAAAAAACAAAAATGTTATAAAAAGAATAAAAATTAAAATTCTGGCCATTATCACCCAAGAACAAAATGAAAAGACAACCACCATACAACAATGAAAAACAAAAAACTTTTAATTAAAGACATCCATGGATTTTCTCCTGAGAAGAGTACAAGTTTCTTTTTTTTATCTGAAAGAAAATAATTTAATGGGAAAAACAAAACCAAAAAAACAAAAAAACAAACAAAACCTTTGTAACTTCATCACAACATTTGCTACCTCATTTGAAACTCTTTAGTTTTGTCAGATTATTGTTTAAATATTTTCATTGTTTGAAAACAATTACTAATTAATGAGCTCATGGTTCCATTTGATAATCGATTATGCATTTACAATAACCTAACCTCCGTGCTTTGGATTGCTACCCCACCTGGCCGAATAACATTCATAATGCCTTGGGGTAGTCTTCAGGTATGATCTTTTTTTTGATATCGTTATTCGCCCAACAATACTTTGCGATGTGACCTCCCCTTTTACACAAACAACATTTTAGCTCTGGCTTCCCTGCATAGGCCCTTTTTTCAACATCTTGTGCTGGAAATTCACATTGCTGGATAATATTACTGTGATTGGAATTAACAGACTTTACACTTCCATCGTCTGATGAGTCATCAGAAGTTTCTATTTCAATTCCTGAATCTATTTCAAGCGCAGATACCACGTTTGTATTTACGTCTCCAGCATCGATTCCCATCATAGTAACATGATTTGCAGCAACAATAGTATATGGGTCCTCTTTATGTTCCACTTCTACTTCTGTACACTGAGCATGTGCGGAGGGTACCTCCACCATTGCATCTTCGGCTATTGTATGTTTGGAGGATAAATCCATTATGGCTGCCTGTGCACCCTGTAACTCCCCCTTAAGCATTGTGATAACCTGCAAATTCTCAGCCTCCCTTTGATTCAAAAAGACGATGCAACCTTCTCTTAACTCACACGTTTTTCCTAATTCCTCCAATCTCTGTTCTAATTCGCATTTTTCCGTCACTAATTGTTCAATCTGACTACGCGCTTGTGCATCTGCATTTTCAACCCTAATTAATATATCTTTTGTTATATTTTGTAGCTGCTGCATGAATTGCTTCCTTTCATCTATCCATTCTGATTCCTTCCGTTCAGAAATGTCTCTAATTTTTAAAAACATGCACATCAAATTTGCTAATCTCTGTTTCCTGCCTTTTTTTGAATTCTTTTTAAATGCTATGGCATCATTATGAGTATTGCATTGTTCCAATAGGTTGATGAACTGGTATGCTAAAGGACCCTGAGGTAGACTGTCTAATTGAATAGAAGCATATTTTTTAAGAAATTCTTCAAGGATCTCCATTGATATGCTAAGCAAGCCCTCTATACTGGAGCTGTAAAACCTGTTTTGGTTACACTGCAATACAGATAAACAGATAGGCTATTCAAAGGTTTCGCTTGCAAGCTAGTTTGTAGTCCCACAAAAGCCTACAACAAACAAAAAACGACCCCTTGCTACCTGTAGTTCTACAGCCTACACAAGGCACATCCTAAGACACAAGGCAGACTCTTAATCAATGCCTTCCTGTTAGTTTGCAGGCCACATTGAACTTCTATTGGATCAGAGAGTTATGTCACTCTCACGTGAGTAGAAATAATAAAAAATGACAAAATAAAAAAAATGACAAAAAAAAACCAAAAAAAACTTCCAAAAATAAAACTTCCAAAAATAAACTAACAATATCTCTATCACTTTTTTTTCCTCAAATATGTATGGTAATTCCTGTCAATTACATTTTTATGATCATCCAAGCGTGGTTTCAGAATTCGCGAGCCAGCGCCAATCTTGTCCACACGAGAGACGATTTTCAGTTCTGGGTGTCTTTGATTACCAGGACTCAAAACAAAAATACATTAGTTTGTGGATTCTGTGTAAAAATACATTCTACACGCCTTTGGGGTGCCATATGAAGTACACGCTAAAATACTTATATCTATATATTAATTTGTCTAGTCCCTATAATGTTATTAGTCTGTTAAACCTATGAGCGCATGCTACTGTTAATATCACAATAATACGAGGTTAGCTATGAAGCCAAACACACGGCTAGGAATAATCAAATATTATTTATTTCCCAATAATCAAGAACGCTAACATAAAGTATTAAAAGACATTACAATATCACAAAGCTTACAATCAAATCATATAATATAAGAATCTCAGCGAATTCCTTTTACCAAGCTCACTCATTCAAACTCCCACACCCACTCAAAGTCACCCCCCCTTTGCCTTTCAGGTATCCATAGCGACCTTATAGTAACCGTCTAATTACACATGTCACAGCAGGTGGGCTACAAAGCTTTTGGTGTGTCTTCCAGCCTGGCTACATTCCAATCCAGGGAATGCCTTCTGTCCTCAAAGATATTGGTTTTATTTTTTTCACTGTATATAGCTGGTTGCTAAGCAACCACAGTTAAAAATAAAAATAAAAAATTAAAACGCAAAACGGGGCAAAATCGCTGTAAAAATTGCTGTAAAAACAAGTGTCCAAAAGCACTGCAAAAATGCTCAAAAGCAACATGCATAGTTGTGAATCGAGCCTTAGGGTGAAACGCTTTAATCACTAGCACATTATAAGAAAGAAGTACAAATCTTTATTTTTTTCATAACGTTTCATAAAGTTAGGTACATGGGTGGAGTGCCTAGTGTGCATCCATGAGCCAACAAGTACTCAACAAAGCATCAGATTCTCTTTGCAATGCACCATGTTGAAAATAAGTTTTGCTACAATGCAGTGGTGTCCTGTTCATTAGGGGCTCAGGGGGCGCCACCCCCCCCCCATCCATGCATCCGGCTCCCAATCTACATGTGGGGCGCCGGACGCATAGATTTCTATGTTTTTCTTTTTTTTTGAAGCATGTGATTAGAGCATGAGGCTCTAATTGGCTTCAAAAAAGGGTGGGCTCAGGGTGCAGAGCTCCATAGCTGTTGCTGCTGTCATTATCTCCTAGTCTTCTTCTGGCCTGGTGTCTTCTTCTGCCACTGGGTAGTCAATGCTCATGTAGCTCTTTGCATGTGCACAGGAGTTATATTATCCCTACACCTGGCTCCTACTTTCAGCATCTTACCAATACTGGAAGTGTACATGGCAATGTGACTGTGCAAACACTTCTAGTACATGGAGAAAGATTTTTTTTGGTAAAAGAAACATGCGAAGGGGTTGATTTACTAAAGGCCAAAAGACTGTGCACTTTGCAAAGTGCAGTTGCTCCTGAGCTTAGTAAATGAGCAGAAGTTCTGCTGACATCTATCATCCAATTATGTGCAAGCAGAAATGCATTTTTTTTTTATTTTTCTTGCGCGTGATTGGGTATTCTTTGCAAAGAAAAGCCTTACCTCATTTACTAAACTCTGGAGCAATTGCGGTTGCAGAGGGCAACTGCACTTTGTAAAGTGCACAATTATTTACCTTTAGTAAATCAACCCCAAAGTCTTTTCTATCTAACAATTATACACGCTAGCATTTTTTGAAGTTTAGTTCCATTTGAATGTGTTAGCCAGCAGAGGTCTGAACTGCAAGTTAAATCTCAGAACAGCAATTTATGTAAAATGCACTTTAAACTTATGTAAATTGAAACCATGCGTATTTTGAGTAGTATCTAATGTTTTAGGAAACAATAATTTATATTTACTTATTTACAAAGTATATTCTCAAATTTTCACACACATACACTTGGTACTTCATACTGTTACCACACCCCTAAATAGACAATATAACCAAAAAGAAATATAATAACACACTAGCCATGTGAATATAAAAAAAATGTATGGTCTTTTTTGGAGGTTTAACTTTAAATTGTTATATCTCATAGTTACATAGTTACATAGTAGGTGAAGTTGAAAAAAGACACAAGTTCATCAAGTCTAACCTTTGTGTCTGATTATATGTCAGTATTACATTGTATATCCCTGTATGTTGTGGTCGTTCAGGTGCTTATCTAGTAGTTTTCTTAAACTATCGATGCCCTCCGCTGAGACCACTGCCTGTGGAAGGGAATTCCACATCCTTGCCGCTCTTACAGTAAAGAGCCCTCTACGTAGTTTAAGGTTAAACCTCTTTTCTTCTAATTTTAATGAGTGGCCATGTGTCTTGTTAAACTCCCTTCCGCAAGAAAGTTTTATCCCTATTGTGGGGTCACCAGCATGGTATTTGTAAATAGAAATCAGATCCCCTCTCAAGTGTCTCTTCTCCAGAGAGAATAAGTTCAGTGCTCACAACCTTTCTTCATAACTAATGTCCTCTGGATATGACGCTGAGCATGTGAACTCAACTTCTTTGGTCAACCATGGCGAGGCCTGTTCTGAGTGTTACCTGTCCTATTAAACCGCTGTATGGTCTTGGCCACAATGCTGCAGCTCAGTTTCAGGGTATTGGCAATCTTCTTATAGCCTAGGCCATCTTTATGTAGAGCACCAATTCTTTTTTCACATCCTCAGAGAGTTCTTTGCCATAATATGGCATGTTGAACTTCCAGTGACCAGTATGAGAGAGTGAGAGCAATAACACCAAATTTAACACACATGCTCCCCATTCACACCTGAGACCTTGTAACACCAATAAGTCACATGACACCGGAAAATAGCTAATTGGGCCCAATTTGGCCTTTTTTCCTTAGGGGTGTACTCACTTTTGTTGCCAACGGTTTAGACATTAATGGCTGTGTGTTGAGTCATTTTGAGGGGACAGCAAATTTACACTTTTATACAAGCTGTACACTCACTACTTGTGAAAAGATATAATAAAATATTTACAAAAATGCGAGGGGTGTACTCATTTTTGTGAGATACTGTAAGTCAAGTGTGATAATGACTGAAATCAGGAGCAATAGAACACACTAGTACTGTATGGCTGCTTTCAGGGGACTCCTCAAGGCGAATAACCCCTGAGAGCAGAGGCAAAACACTTTAACAATTGACAGGTCACAAAATGGCAAACTCTGTAACGGATTGGTCACCACTTTACTTAAATTGGGCTCAATGAGTGCAGGCAGGAGAAGAGCAGAGGAATGACCCTCTCTTATGTCAGACCTCTCCCTTCTGTCTCCTGATACCACAGGCCCACAAAACCATAAACACTGCACCTAGTTCAGTGGTCAATAGCTTAACTCCAAAGTCAGACTACCCCGCTCATGCACTACATATACTGAGCCCTGGGTATGTGTGTGTATGCCCGTATGGCACCAATAACTTCTGCCCCTTGGAAGAAGAAGGCCTCAAACCCTCAGCTAGCCACTTAAGTTGGTGCACTTAGAAATCCCATTTGGTAGAGTGAAAGTGCAGTGTGCTGGTAGTATCTGTGTGACAAGGCGGACACTGTGACTGCTTAACAGGGTGTAAGTGTGACCCAGATTCTGGCAAGTGTGGGCAAAATAGGCGACAGTGTCTGCATGCAGTGTTTCTGTTTTCCTGTGAATGGGCAAGTGCCTGCTCACCAATCCTGCAATCAAGACCCAAGCGAAATGCCCTGGAACAGGTAGGGTCTTCAGGTAGCCCGATTGGAACACATTACGTGGTCTGTACAGGTGTGTCTGGGGAATGCACCTGGGATCCCCCTCTCAGGCAGGATGTCCCTGACCGGCATTGGATCTGTGGGAGAATGGCACACCGACCCAGGAGGCAGCACCTCTCCCCTGGGCCAAGTCTTCTCCTTTGCCTTTTGGTGTCTCACTAACTCCCAGTCAGCCTCTGGTGTCTTTTCTTTATTTTCTCCTGAGGGCAGCTGGTCTGTGTAGTTTTTGTCCCCAAGAACTGCTATGGGGCCATTTGCGTTGGGGACTACATGTTCCATGATGCTTTGTTCCTCCTGTGCTAAAGTCCCATTGGTTCCCTCCCCCTGCCAATGAGGAAGCATGGGAGGGAGCAGAGTGAGCTGCTCTGTCTGTGTTTGTCTCTCACTCACTGCACAGTGATCAGAGGAGAGGGAGGGGGGAGAAACCCCCCCGCAGGAGCTGACAGGTTCGTTCTCACCCTGAATCGGCGGCAGCCAGTGGAAAGTGCCCATGGGACATATCTTTATTTTGCAGCTGGAGCATGAGCAAACACAGAAGCAATGATGAAACTGTTGACCAACCCAAATTATACACCTCTTTGTGCAATCACTTCTACCCCATACCCTACTTAGTATAAACAAAAGTTTGACTATAAATGCACTTTAAGGCATGCCTAGATGGCCTCATTATTAATATTATTATGTGTATTTTTAGCATGCCTAAAGTTAATGAATATTGATAAATCAGGATCTTTAAACGCTTAACATAGCAGTAACATGGTAAAAAACATTGGTTACTACAGAAACATTATAATTTAATTTGGGATCTATTTCTCAAGACCTGCTTTAGGTTGCTTCACACCATATTCCTTCATTGTCTTTGCACAACGTTATTTGATAAGCTTGCATGTATTTTTCAAAAATCTTTGATTTCATCTGATTAAAAGATCGATAAATGAACAAAACTGAAATGATGTTCGAAAAAATGAAAAAAAGCTGCTGTTGTTGATATTACAGTTTCTGCCAGCTTGTTTGTGATTTTTTTCTTACTGAGTGAAGCTTTTTTAACCTCTCACCTTTATGTCTAGTGGGAGCAGGATGGGTCAGTGATCCTGACTGGAGTTCCCCCTCCTTCCTGCTCCCTAGGGAATATAGAATTATACAAAGCGCTGGATCACTTACACGACCTATCGTGGATTTTCACATTATATCACACTATATTTGTCTACTTAATTCAAGTTAAAAAACAATTGAGACAAAATATTGGTTTTATTCCCTTTGTATATTTGAACTGAAATGTGTTGATGTGAAATAACATAAGTAAAGTAGTGACATCTAAAGTTTTCAATAACTCTATCAGCCATGGTATTTAGCCTGCACCAATAACATTAAAAATAAAATAAACTCTTACTAGAAAATATGAAGGTTACATAAAATTATCAAAAGCTAGAAACATGGAAATTCAGCGGTAATTTAAAAACAGGCTGTATGCATGGTGCTAGCAAAATGCTATTTGTAAAATATGAATTTACGTGTTTTAAGCAAGCAAAAATCGAAACCTTGGTCAATACAAACTATAATTACCGGCTAATAGTGAAAGATTATGAGAGCAGCTAAATCCCAAGTGTATTAAAGGAAATATATATATATATATATATATATATATATAAAAATATATATAAATAATAATTTAGTAAATAAAACGTAGTAAATTATACATATTATAGAAATAAAATGAGTGTTATTCTGTCTTGGTGGTTATTAAAATTCATAAACACGTTTCTTTGAAATAATGGTGCAATATGTTACTAATAAACATATACTTGTAAATACATCACCTAAAATTGGAACTATAATCCACAAATACTAACCTTTGCCCTAGTGATGTAACCATTCGATTCTTCACTGGATGTCGACATCTTCTCCCGGGTGCCAGTCTTAAGCTGTCTTGATTGGCCAGTGGTGGTGATGTGACTCCCACTTATGTGCATGGGAGTCATTCATGCAGGCACACATACATCATGCCGAGAAAGTATTCTTACTTGCACATGTACAGCTCAGTGTACAGTCAATAGAGGATTACAGACAGGCAGGTATGTTAAAGTGTCTCTAAAGATAACATTTTTAAAATTAAAATAATAAACATGGCATACTTACGTGCTTTGTGCAATGGCTGTGCACAAAGCATCCCAAATCTCCTCTTATGGGGTTTCCCACCTCCTCTTCAGTGTCTGCCACCATAGCAAACCACTTGCTATGCTATGGGGGCAGACGTGTGGGCTCACTCCTGAGCTGGGCTATGTGTGTCCATAGACACACACACACTGTGTGGCTCAGTCCTCACCCCCTGCGCAATTGCAGACAGGCACATCGCTAGATCAATAAAGGACTCAGGTAAGTAGGGAAGGTAGGTAGGGAAGGTATGGGGACGGGTCAGGTCATAGCAAGTATCAACGCTTTTTTTACCTTAACCGCTTGCCGATCAGCCGGCACAGCTGGGCTAAACAACGTTACCTTACGTCGCTCAGCCTTTTGGCCACAAGACCATGTTACCTTTCGTCGCCTCCAGCGGCGCGCGCACGCCCGCCTGCAGCGTATGCCAGGAGCCGATGCGAGTGCCCGTCAGGCGCGATGACCGCCGGGCTCCCGCGATCGCTCATGACAGAGCGAGAACCGGGATCTGTGAGTGTAAACACACAGATCCCGGTTCTATCAGAGGGTTAGAGACAGATTGTGTGTTCATACTATGTATAAACACCGATCTCTCTCTCTCCTCCTAGACAGTCCCATCCCTCTTCAGTTAGAACACACCTAGGGAACACAGTTAACCCCTTGATCGCACCTAGTGTTAACCCCTTCCCTGCCAGTGACATTTATACAGTAATCAGTGCATTTTTATAGCGCTGATCGCTGTATAATTGTCAGTAGTCTTAAAAATGTGTCAAAAATGCTCCGATCTGTCCGCCGCATATTTCGCAGTCCCGATAAATATCGCAGATCGCTGCCATTACTAGTAAAATAATAATAATCAAAATGCCATAAATCTATCCCCTATTTTGTAGACACTATAACTTTTGCGCAAACCAATCAATATACGCTTATTGGGATTTCTTTTACCAACAATATGTAGAAGAATACTTATCGGCCTAAACTGAGGAAAAAAATTGTTTTTTTGATAAAAAATGTGGGATATTTATTATAGCAAAAAGTAAATGATATTGTGTTTTTTTCAAAATTGTCACTCTTCTTTTGTTTATAGCGTAAAAAATAAAAACCGCAGAGGCGATCAAATACCACCAAAACACAGCTCTATTTGTGGGTAAAAAGGACATCAATTTTGTTTGGGTACAGCATCGCACGACCGTGTAATTGTCAGTGCTGTGTCACAAAAAATGGCCTGGTCATTGAGCAGCCAAATCTTCCGGGGCTAAGGTGGTTAATGGAGAGAATGCAAAGTTTAAAAAAAAAATTGTTTTAGAGCCACTTTAAGCATACCATAGACAGATCAAAGTTTGCTTCAGAAGAGACCGGATAAATTTCATTCAGTGTCCCTTTTCAAAATCAATAGATCTACTTCTGTCAAATGGACAAGTTAGAAAACGTTTGTTAATGCAGTGGCCCCCTGGATAAAAGAATGTGTTTTTTTGCAATATGCAATTTATTACAGAAGAAACATAGTATGTCAGTTGTGGATAGCAGAAGTGAGGTCAATGTAAAATCAAAATGCTTTCTTGAAAAGTGTCTGCAAATATTTTTTATGCAATGGTAGCAACTGGGTGTCCAATGTGCTTCTCTGTGAAATCAGATCTCGCAAGCCAATACAATATATACGAAATATACAAGTACATAATAATGTGTGTTATAAAGTTCACTGCTTGACTGACAAATACTATGCAACGACCCCTGCAGTTTCACAGTAGTGTGAAGAGAAGTAGTACCCAATGACTGAAATTAAAGCAGTGAAGGCCTACAAAAAACAATATTGTATGTATTACAATTTTTTTTCACCGCAATAGAGTTATGCCAATTGTTGCTTCACCACAGCAATTTATGGCTTGGCAAGTGATTTTGTGTTTTCACTGACCCCTAAAAACATTTCAGTACTAGAAGATCTCACAGTGTAAAACCTTATGATTTTCTTTTTATTTTAATGTTAGATATGAACAATAAAAATGTTTTTGTATGGTGATCGTACATCAGCACAGACTTACCTGTAAAATTGCAACATTTAATAAAAAAATAGATTCACATAAAAACACAAAAGTGAGTGAATTCAAAGTGATTGTGCCTAGGCCTAAAAAAGTATCTTGGGAGAATCATGTCATCAGTGTACAGCACACATTAAATATTGTTCCACAAAGTAATTATCTTTGTTTAGTTTTGCATACAGTAGTTTTAAAGCACTGTTTCTGTTTTAACAACATGGTGACCCCATGGTAGACTACTACAGTTATTAGAACAGAACAATGGATGTCTAACTGACTCCAGGATTTCTTTGACTGCATCATCTCTGGGCCATCACCTTAGTCCAGGAAGTAAATTGTGACCAAAGATAATGCCTTAACAAAGATGGCGCCATCCAATTAGGAGGAAAGGAAGATGAAGGCACTTCAAATTGAGTATTTTTCTTACTTTCTAGAACAATTCATCCTTTGTTTAGCTTTGCATACAGTAGTTTTAAGGCCACGTTTACAATGGAGTGTTGCTGTGTTATCACATGTTGACTCCATGGTAGACTGCTACAGCTATTGGGCCAAATGGCCCATGCTTTTACTTAATTCCTTGTCGTCCATTTTGTGATAAATATGTATTGGACTAATTACCTTGTAAAGAGGCAATGCAAACTGATGGGAACCAAAAATCTCTCAAACCAGCACTTGCAAGCTGTATAATATCATAACTACTACTGCTCGATGGACTTGCATGTGGTCAATTAAGCAAGCAAGCAAAATTCAAAGTTTGTACACAAGATTAGGACATTGGTTTGTTACAGTTATTGTCTTAAAAAATGAAAGATTTGCATTATGAAATATTATTGAAAATACATTCTTTTGTCCATTATTAACTTGTGGTTTTAAAATTTGTCAAAAAAAGAATGAAAGGAATGTGCCTGACAAAGGTCCACGTTGTAGTAACTTCCATGGCACGTTGATATAGTTCAATCTGACCTGATCACAGGCGATTTCAAGCTTTCATTTGAGTGTGCTCATTTTTAACATAATATTGCTAAGTGAAGTTGACCAGAGAAACAGTAGCATCTGGATTTCATGATGGAATATGGCCTGCTTACTCTTACATACAAAGGTATGCAAGTAGAACCTTGGATACATTTGCCTACTAAGATCAATGTGTGGTGACATTTCTCAATACCAGTACATGGGGTGTGACCTTAGTGACATTTTCATCTAGTTTTACACATGTTTTTCATTATGGTAAATTGCTTCATAGTTCTTGCATTTCTTTCCTTGAAATCCACTACAGAGGTTTTCTAAATGCCTTGTTTTCAGTTTGAAAGTGTTTCATAGTATTGACTGTCAAGATTAGTACATGTCAATTTTTAAATTTTTTATCAATAAATCCAAGTTTACTGTTACATAGTACAAATATCCACATCATACAGAACAGCAGTACAACAGAATATGTATGTAACATTTACATATGCAGGCAGTATTCACAAGTTTAGGTAAAGATACTAAGAACTGTAGACATAAAAAAGAACCTCAGTATACTAGGCGGTTGTGGAGGTGTTCTTAGAACACTGTAGACTTCGACAAAGGGGAAAGCAGCCTTCTCAGTTCTACATGAATTGTAGAATGGGTTGTCGGTTTTTGTTTTTAAGGTGTTCATATATCTTGACCTGGAGTACAAATATTTCATATCTGGTCATGAAGGCTCAACAGAGGCTTTTTGTGAGGCTTTTACGGTGCAACAGACTTTCTTCAGAATTTATGTTACATTTTTCTGGTGTACCACGGAGAGAAGTTTAATATGTTGAGGCACAGTTTGGTATCCTAGTTGTACAAAGGCTGAGAGGAAAGCATTGAATAGGGTGGTTAAAACAGTCCAGTGGATTACTGGGTCTCTACTTTCAAGTTTGGACGATACCAATTTAAGCCATCTTCACAAAGGTGGTGCAAATATTATGATAAATGTTACACATCCTGGCCTTTTTTTTGTTCTCCCCAATCTCCTCAGGCAGACTTAGAACAATATGAGCTTGGACTAATAGGCTGCTCAATTGTTGATTTTTTTTCCTAGAGCTGTAGATGAATTGTGAAGCAAGGTTCATTTTAATGTAGAAACAACTGAAAAGGTGTACTAGTTTTTGAAAATATTGTTTTAATTTGAAATATTTATTATGAGTGTATGCTGCCATGTAGAGGACAAGGACATCAAACTAAAGTTTTTCTGTGCTTCAACACACCAATAAATAAAATATTTAATCTTATCTATGCTTCTGAATGCCTTTGTGGTCTAACAGAATCCAGAAATCAGTGGTAAGAATGGTGTGGTCAATATGATTGGGTTGTAGATGACATGGAAGGTTGATCATAAGAGTTAAAACATGATATCAGTCGACCCAAAATCTTGTTAAATTTAGAAGAGCAACCTCTGTCCTCATGCGTAATTCTACAGAGAGGTAGGACAGTATTCATAATCTTTTCCAGGCATTAATATTCAAGGATGTGGAGGAAATCCAGTGTAATACTACAGTCCCAGCATAAAATAAAAGTTGTCTTTTGAGCATGTCCAAGATCCATATCACCAAATGCCCCTATTAGGCACCACTTTGCACCACAGTTGCATATATTGGCGATTTCAAAGTTCTATTAAATAAATTAAATAAATTACATAATGTGAGACCAAAATGGTCTAACCATAGGGCAGTTCCAGATCATATGTATAATTTCTGTATCAGCCACTAACACTTATGGCATAGATAGGTGTCCTTTCCCCCATTTTGAATAGTCAAGCTGATATAAATTAGACCCTGTGAAAATACCATACCAAGTGTTTGTCTCTAGCAGAGATAGTTGTGTCCATCCATATCTGGAATGTCTCTATCCTACTGTGCCTGGACTGGGGTTGGATTAGTGGGCTTACCCTACAATCTAGAAGTCAATTTTAAATGAGATGGCTGTAGAAGTTATTTTTATACGATAGAGCAGGAGTGTCAAACTCAATAGCATTGTGGGCCGCATCAGCATTGTGGTTGCCCTCTAAGGGGCAATTGTATCTGTAGGACTATATTAGTGTATCTACTCTCTATCATATGAAATAATTGCCTCTGCATTTGATTATTACTGGTTTTAGTAATACCTAAGACTTAGGATGTGAAGGGCAGGTGCAGACCGGCATAGAGCAGATTCACACTCCTGTAGCATATGATGCAGGTCTGAAACAGAGGGTCACAAACTGCTGGTATCGTCCACAATAAACTTTATTGGAGACTGCTCAGACAGAACATGGTTCTGCTATGGTGTTTGTCTGATCAGTCTCCAATAAAGTTTCTTGTGGATAATGCCAGCGGTGTGTGACCCTTCCTTTCAACTGGCATAGAATTGTATTATTCTCATATTAATCCTAATCATATGTCCAGAGCAACTTACCCCCCTTACATCAAATGAGCTCCCCCAACATCAGAATGCTGAGACCATGGGAGGGAGAAACAAAGGGGTGCTGTAGGAGGAGTTCTGTGCTTCTCTCTGCTGCCGACTTTTGAGACGACGAGGCAAGGATGAGCCAGTGAAAGGTGTCTGCAATGTAAGCGCTTGCTGCATTCAATATTCCCACAGCTTTGCTTTAACAGAAAACACCAGTCATTACCATGTCTAACCTTAGTTATTTGCTCCATATGAATTGAGGAAGAAACCTAAGGCTATTGACAGCAAGGAACCCAGCTTCCGAACTATTCCCACTGCATTATAAAGCTATAACAAGTAGGTGGAAATTTCTCAGAACCTTCATGATGTTTGTCATAATGTGCTGTGAAAATGTATTCCTCTATTTAAATTCATTCAGAACATACATTATACATTCTCAATTACTAGCTAAATTCCAATAATTATGTTAATCTTTTAAATGACCTTGAAACTGAATCTGTGAAATCCACTGGATTTTACAGTATAATACTTACATTATAACAAAACTAAAGGCCATTGCCCTTAAATCCCCTCCTTGCAATGCAATGTCAATGCAAAGTCATCCTCGCCTTCATCTAGGTTTGTCATTTCTTGTCATTTTGATTGGCTGGCCAATGATGACATAACTCAAGTGGGCATGCAAGGTATGCCAAGATTGTACACTAAGGTAAATGATACATCCTCAGTCTTTTCTGCCATAAGGGCTTCACTGCTAACATTTTTTTCATTACATTCTTCTAATTCAAATGTAAATTCAGCACCATTGCAATAGTTCCTTAAAAGTACTGTATTACCAGTTCACTGGCTAGTTTCCCTTGTTACCTAGAGGTTCACTTTAATCTCTAAAGAAATAAACAGCAAGCATTATTTTAAAGAGGAAAGAGGAATATTTGTATTTTTAAGAGGAAAAGGGAATGCACTGTAGCGGATATTACTGAAGTGTATTGAAATTGTACATTGAAGTGACTTTTTGTAAGATTTTACTACGCACTTTTCTATGTCTGTGAGCCAGGGTGGAAATTTGGCACACTGTTGCATGTCAACAAGCATTTCAGAAATGCCTGGGGGCTTTCCTGCTGTTTTTCGGGAAGAAAAGCATTAACAGCATAAAAAGTGAACCTGCATATTCCTAACTTTCTAAAGAAAAGCATATTTTATTACTTGGGCAAAAAGAAAACGCATTTCCACAGGAAAAATGCAATCTCAACACAAACAGCCTTATTTATAAAAGTGCTAGTTCTTTTGCCACTGTACAACCCTTCTTCCAGCACAAACAAAATGTTGACTCATGCTGGAGACCTGCTTCTCCCCTTTCCCCTTGCGTCATGGGTGGTGCAGAAATCTGTACCATAGCTTAACGTATAGAAAAGATGTTAGAAAGTATACTTCCATTTTTGTACACAAGAATAAAGAACGACAAGGCCATAAACTATGGGAATTAATGTTCGATTTTTGTTTTTAATTAAAGGTGTTAGTAGCGCAACACTGTTTGGGAAATACAAACAACAAAAAAGTCTTACAGGTGAAACCTATAGAACAGATATTATAGAATTTATATTTTAAAATTTGCCAGCATTCATTAAAGAGTAAAGCATTTCAACAAGCAACAGCATCAAAAATGTTGAAACATTATGGTTAATTTTATAATTACAAAATCCTACTACGCTTATTGTGGACATCCAAATATACAACAAATTAATACATCAATGGTAAGATATAAATAAATCAATTTGTAAACTAACAATAAATAAGAAGAAATAAGCATTAAAAGTCCATGCACCAGTGAGTAAATCCATAGAAGTCGGTCGGTGTCTTTAAATGATCTTCATCCAGTGCCTGTTTCAAAGACACTACATATATATGCTTACCAGAGAACATGTGACTCTCAATAGTCAAAAAGCACTTGTAAAAGTCTCATTATGAAACAATGGCTAATCTTAGCTCAAGTTTAAGTATAGAATCTGTGCAAGCAATTTTTTGCAACTATTTTTTTGTTTGTTTTGGGTAAAGTGGGGAATGGTATAACTTCTTTGAAGTTTTAATTGTTATCAATAACATTGTTAGACTGATTTCATCTAATTTCTTATCCTGTTGACAATGGTTTCAGCAGACCGAAACGTAGGTAAATCTCTAGCATCAACATAGAGTGAAATAAAAACTCCTCTTATTTTAACAAAGTAGGGACGGCATCGCAGCTCCGGCCACTCACAGCGCCGGTGCCGCGGACCCGGAAGACACGCCGGGGGCAAAATGTCAGCTCCCTAGGTGTGGCCTGACCTGCGATATGAGGCCTCATTCTAAGGTAAGTATTTCATAATGAGCTAGTATGCGGTGCAAACTAGCTCATTATGCCTTTGCCTTACAGGGTTTTTTTTTCTGAGGGTATACAACCGCTTTAATTTACAACTGGTGCACAGCGTCACATTTCTCACAGATTTAATAATGTTTATTAAAGTAAAAAAAGTTAAGGCTGTGGGTTTATTTCTACTTTAAAGTGGAACATTAGACAGAAAATTAATTTCTGTTAGATCACTTTAGGCTGACCCCTTTTGCAGGTATAGCTATGTAAAACATAAAAAATGTGTGCCTATATTGTTTAAAATCCAACAATACACCGTCTTACCCTGTTCTGCACATGATCAGTTGCGCTCCATTTTTGGCATTGTGCTGAATTTGTAGAGTCAGATCTGCTGACAGCCTAAGGATTTAATGCTGTTCAGAGGCTTTGGGCTTTAGCAATATGGCAGCCTCAAGCAAGAAGAAACAGGAGCAATGCTAAAGGCAATTTACAGCATACACTCATTTTGGTAGCATAATTATTAATGTAGAATGTATGTTTCTTGATAAAGAACATTATTTTGTATCAAGTTGTTATGGGTTAAGTTCCGCTGAAAATAAAGTGTAAAAACAACAAACTGTGAGCAGTGTTCTTTACATGGTACACAATCTTCTTAACAATGTACAAAGAGCTATGCATTTTCAGCACAGGGTACATTTTCAACATGAAAGAGAAGAAACAAGAGAAGCGCTCCTCTAGTGTAAAACCTCCTTTATTAGTAACACGATAAGAAAGATAAACAAGATGCACTCACATGGTTCCAATGAAAACATGCCTGTCACAGCCACGCCTAAGGAAGGAGGCCATGCCCTCGGAAACGCGCTGCAGTATCTGCGATAACCCGAATCACACAGACTTGTGTTCTGTGACTGCCCTGGTGAATTGGTTCAGTGTCCACAGCCATCCTGGCTTGTCATCAAAACCACCACAGGCTGTAGCGGCTTGAGTGTCTCTGTCCTGACTCCAGCGGCAGCATCCTGGCTCAGAGCTCTTGGCTGGATGCAGGAGCACATCTTAGGGTAACCACCTGGCTTGGTTGATGGGATCACTCTGGCTTGCATCTCAAGCTCTGTGACAGGTGTGTTTTCATTGGAACCATGTGAGTGCATCTTGTTTATCTTTCTTGTCGTTTAACCAATAAAGGAGGGTTTACACTAGGGGAGGGCTTCCCTTGTTTCTTCCCTTTCTATTTTTCGCTAGAGATTGCAGCCCAGACCTTGTTGACAATCTCCTAGGAGAGCAGCTGAACCTGGTGAACCTCATTAAGCCAGTGGATATCTAGGATAAATAGTGCAGGATTAGAAAACGTGGTGCCTGTGTGCTGGGATGATTGTTACATCATCCTGTGCTGCCAATCAAGAAGGCCAAAGTATAGCATCTGTAAGCAGCCAGGAGGAAGATGTCAGCACAGACGAGGAGCAGATGTCGGATTGATGGATTGGAGATGAATATCTGCTATTTTAGCTTCTCTTTAAAAATCATGTGTAACAGCAAGGTACGACTAGTTAAAAAAAAAAAAAAAAATTACTGATGTAAGTGCCATAACTAGTAGTTTTGAAAATTACTATACCAATGATACCATAGATATGATCTAAACCATAAATAAAATGTATTGCCTAACCTCAGCCTGTATATTTGGACCTCTGAAAACACATCAAGTAGCTAATCAGATGGCGATACACTTATCTAAATAACAAGATGTGCAGTGCTTACAGAATAAAATAGGTTGTATTTTTTATTTATTTTGTATTACTTACCTAAATTGACCTCCAAATGTGTATTGATAAAATGCACATTAGTCTGGAAATGCCATATATTCTTACACAATTTTCTTGTAAATCCTGTAAATCCTTTGACTTTTCACAATCAAATCAGTGCAAATTTTTTCCCTTGTTAAAAATAAAGAATGCCTCCAAATAATTAGCAAAAGCCTTTGGCCTTAATCAATACTAACTCATTGGGTAGAAAGGATAAAACGTCTCTTAGATAATAACAGAAAAGGATTTCAAAGTAGCTTTTTTGAAACTTTCTGAAACAGATTATGTTCTTAAAAACCTTGCTCTTTGCTTTGCATGTTTAGCACCACATCCCATTAAAGCTGTGTTTGAAGTTTGTAGGATTTGCTAAAAATGTGATAATAACTAAGCAGATAAGAGATTATACTCCTTATGTATATACTCCAAAGATTTTTTCCAGCCTGGATGCTGAGTATTAATTGGCCACCTACAAAGAAGACTGTTTAACATTTACAACTTTGTTTAACTGTTATCCCAGCAGAAGAGCATGTAGTTAGATATGCAACATTTTTGGAACACATTTAAACAATCTGGGCTGTTTGATTCACTTTACATTACATTTATTCCCAAAGTCTGCATTATATTCTATAGATGAAAAAAGCCAAAATTAAATGGAATGTATAGTCTTTTTTATATATTCACTTAAAGGGGTTGTAAACCCTCGTGTTTTTTCACCTTAATGCATCCTATGCCGTTTAACTTACTCGAGCCCCGTATTTTTGTCATTGGAGAAATGCTCTGCCTCTCTCCACGGGGTCCCGGCTCTTGATTGGGTAGATTCATAGCAGCGCAGCCATTGGCTCCCGTTGCTGTCAATCAAATCCAATGACGCGAGCGCCGGGTGGTGGGGCCGTGTCCGGCATTCGTGTCTATTGACGCAAATGCTGGACTCTGGAGTGCGCCCACAAGGTAACCACACGGGAGAGTGCTTCTCCTAGGGGGTTATCTGATGTGGGGAGGAGCAGCGAGAGCCACCGGGGAACCCCAGAAGACGAGGTTCGGGGCCACTCTGTGAAAAACGAGCTGCACAGTGGAGGTAAGTATGCCATGTTTGTTATTTAAAAAAAAAAAAAAAAACGAACCCTTACAATCACTTTAAACTCCAGAAGATTTTACCCCCTTCATGACCAGGAAAAAATTTTCTATTTGGCACCGCACTTTTTTGACTGGCAATTATACGGATATGCAACACTGTACCCAAATTACATTTATATAATTTTTTTCACACAAATATAGATTTCTTTTGGTGATATTTGATCACCACTAGTTTTTTTTATTTTTTTTTATATAAACAAAACAAAAAAAAATGTAAAAAACCCAACCAAATCCAAAAAAAAAAATTATAAAATCTAATTTCCTCATCAATTTTGGCCAAAATGTATTCTGCTACATGATTTTGTTAAAAAAATATATATATATCCCAATAAGTGTATATAGATTTGGTTTGTGTGAAAGTTATAGCGTCTACAAACTATGGTATCAATATACTGAATTATTTTTTTTTTTATATACAGTTCTTCACTTTGGATGTACTGCGTGCGTCCAAAGAATGAACCTTTACTCATGAGCTGATAGCTGCAGTAGAAGCCATCAGCTTGTGCTAGTTTTTGTTTAGCTGGCTCCCGGCTTCAAAGTGAAAGTGATGCTATGTAGTTGCCAATCACTTTCAGGAAGCCGACAGCATGGTGCCCTCCCTCTCCTCCCGCTGGCAGCCCCCCCCCCTCCCATGGTTCCCGGACTCTCCTGCCCTTACCGGAGCCTGGGAACTCAACCCCCGAATAAGAGAGGAAGAGCGTTGTGACACCGAGGCAAATCCATGCCTTGATCTAACATGCAAACAATAAAACGTAATGTCACTTCCGGGTTCAGATGCACCATTTCCTGGCCGGTACAGCCAGGGAACACATCTAATCAAGCTGATCTGTGCTTGGTTAGATGGTGTGAAGGGTCGGGGAGACATTGGTGTCTATTAGACCCCTAATGTCTCCATAAAAAATACCTGTCACCCGCCCAATGCTATCACATAGGGGTTTATTAACTCCTTGTGATAGCAATCAAGTAAAAATACATTTAAAAAAAGAAAAGAAAAACGTTTTAAAAATAAAATTATAATAAAATATATTAAAATAAAAAAAAATTGCCATGACCCCTGTTGTCCCACACACCTGCGCAAACACAAACGCAAGCCCAAGGTGCGCACGATTTGCGATTGCACCACACGTGTGACATATCACTGCGAACATCAGAGTGAGAACAATAATTCTAGCAAAATAGCTCCTACCTAACTCTAAATTGATGCCACCAACATTGAATATAGGATGTGCCCTTACCACAAAAGATGGTCCCTCTATTATGGAAGGTCAGAAGCGCAATTGGAGTTATCAGCTGTTAGGTGTTCCCGGAACAAGCAGTGCAGGTGATATACGTCTCTACTCAAAAGTAAACAAATGGCTCCAAATAGTGTAAAACCTTTTGATAGATATTTATTGAGAATGAAGCACTCAGACAAAAAAGTGGCAAATTGTGCTTGAATAAAAGGCTGCAGCACAATGATACAAAATTAATTGTAGCGCCACCCCCGATGGAGCCGCTTGGTAAATTTGGGTTCTCTGATCTCTGCCTCAACCCCAAGAATGACCTGAGCCCCTCTGGCACACCTGGTTAAATTACTGCAAACACATTTAAAGACACATGTGGAAAATACTGTTATCCTGGCTGTGAATTATCACCAAAAACAGACACACACCTGGTAGTGATAAACAAATTGAATATATTTATCACGGTTTACAGCATATGGAAGCTTACAACACTGTTAAACCTTTCTGCAAAGAATTAATACATTAGAAAAGACAACCTTCAATGCTTAGTAACTGTAAATTTAGAAAAGGGCAGTAATCTATATGCCCATAACACAGACGCTGAGAGGGAGGAGAGAAGATCTATCAACTTCTCAGCTCCTTCTGGGCCACAAACACCATTAAAAGTAACAATACAAAAAGAAGAAATGGTTTAACAGGTACAGTAAGCACAGTTCTGTAACGTTACAGGTCCTGAGTTGAAGGGCACTAGTGTCTTCTGCTAGCAAACGTTGGGGCCCTTTTGTAAAGAAAGTAGGTTTAATCAATCAAAAGTGAGTCAGTAATCCTCTAGGAAATCCTGTTAGGTAGTGGTTTGTAAGAACAGAATGGCTAAAAGTGGCAGCTCCAAACAAGCATCCTTTGACAGTAGAAAGGGGAATAGGAGTCTGCATGCAGTGTCTGTACTGGGCTAAGAAAGATGTTGGGTTTACACTCACTCACCAATCCTATGGGTGATGACACAATGGAAGTCCCAAATGGTGGTTCAGACTCCTGGCAATGTTGTAAGGCACTGGATCACCTCCTGTCGGCCGATCAGGATGGCTGTTAGCTGAACTGGCAGGGTGATGGTCCCATCAACGGCCAACAGGACACCTGGATAGGTCTTGTGATCCCCGAAGCAGTGTGTGGGTTGTCTCCGCTGGGCTAGATGGTGCTGAGTTGCTGAGCAGGGTCCCTGGGCTGAACGGTGGAGGACAGTGTGGGTGACACTGTTCCTGGCTCCTTTATCCTCAGTCTCTTGGCAGCAGTCTCAGGAAAAGCATGGCTCTCTCTCTCTCTCAGATACTGGTAGGCAGTGTGGCACTCTCTCTCTTTGGTGGAGTTCCAGTACACAGTCCTGTCACCTCACCACTCCTGTCCCCTATCCCTTCTCCTCACGGTAACTCTCCCCGGTAGTCTCAAGAGAAACGTGGCTTACTCTCCATCTGTTGGGTCACACAGTCCCTCGTATCAGCTTGTGACTCTCTCCTCAATCAGATGCTGGTACCTCAGACCGCTCTTCTCACTCTTCTCAGATCTTCTGTCAGCACTCTATCTGTAGTGCTGTGTGAAAAACCTGTCTCTCTCTCTTTCAATTATCTCAGCACTTCCCTCTCTTCAGTCTCCTGTCAGCACTTTCTCTGTAGTGCTGTATGGAAATCATGTCTCTCTCTCTCTTCTCTCACCTAAGCACTTCCCTCTCCTCATTTACCTCAGCACTTCCTGAAACTCCCCTATTTCCCAGTGTGCTTTGTGTCTCTGCGTTTTCTGGAAGGACAAGTCAGCATCTCTCTGTCTCAGTCTTGTGACCGAAAGGAGAAAATGCATTACAAAATGCCTGCTACATAATGAAAAGAAGGAAAGGTCTGGTGTCACCTTAAGACACCTCACTCCCAATTATATAACAAAACACAGAAAGGTCTCCCTGGGATTTTAAATGAAGTAAATACAGTTAGCCAATGAACATGACAAGAGTAAATACAGTCTCAAGATTGATTAAAAAAAATGTCATACATACATGACAGCATGAATGAATGCCAAGCCGATAAGATGGTACATACAGTATACAAATTGTCATTGCACATACAATAATATATAAAGTATAAAATGCAGTATACACAAGCATCTATACTAATCCTACTAGTTTCGCAAGACAAGGCTTGCTTCTTCAGGGGTGGATGCGTGTGTGATGTATCTAAAGTAAAAATAAAAAATAAAACAAAAATGTATATGCACAATGATGATAATTATGGCAGATAGTTAGAGGGGGCTAGCATGAGAGACCCCATACTCACCAGTCGGCTAGGTCAGGTTGCCAAATGCTGGATTCCCATACATTGACGTCAACAGACATCCAGCTCGGGAGCTGAGGAGATGGGACCAAAATCGACTCCAACAGGGGGCAACCGGAAGGCAGACATGGCATGGGTGGAATTTATTCTCCCTAAAGGTCTCATAATTTCCTTTATAAATGTCAACTAGAATATAGAGTATATATGTCAATAAATGCTGCAATAGCAAAGTATTAACTTGAAATATGTGCACTTTGAAATATCCTATACTTGCCATTTAAATAATTCCAGTCTTACTAAAAAGTAGGGTATTACTTTGAAATATAAGTTAACCACTTTCAGACCAGACCATTTTGCTGGCTTAAGACCAGACCACTTTTTGCGATTCGGCACTGCGTCGCTTTAACTGACAATTGCGTCGGGCGACGTGGCTCCCAAACAAAATTGACGTCCTTTTTTTCCACAAATAGAGCTTTCTTTTGGTTCCAATATGTATAATAGAAATGTTGTGGAAACAACTTAGTATGGTAATAATTTTGTGGCAAAGCTACCCTGAATCATAAAATGGAAGATGCATGGTATGCTCCTGACTCCAGTGCCAATAAACAGACTCTGATGTGCTTCATTCAGGAGATTTAGAGATATAATCCATTGAATGTGATTATCTCGACTTTTCCTTCAAAAGGTAAAAATGTCCCCTTTTGAACCTACTTATTGGCCAATGATGATGCCTATCAAATAAAAAAACAAGCCTGGAGGTAGAATGGTATATTGTCAACCTTAACTAATATATAGAAAGAAAAGATTTCCCTATAATTTTTAGCTGTTAATGCCTCTAAATATATAGTTTACTCTGAAATGTGTTTTTAAAAAAAGGTAACCTCTGCTTATGCATTTTTTTCATAACATGCTCAACTTGAATTGATTGGTCTGTGGAAGGTTTACCCAAATAGATACCAGGTCCCTCCGGCTAAGTTGTGCTCCATAGTTACTGTAGACAATAATGAAACCAACTATCATACTGCAATAATATTGTTTGAGAAGAGAACAGAACTCACTGTTAGAAGAGCCTTGGGTATCGATCTTGAAAGAACAGGTAGCAATGTGAGGATTTGGCAGGAGACCAGTCATATTTGTGAAAGATAAATAAGGGAGAAGATGTATTAAGAAATATATAGTCAGGAATGATAAAATAAACTATAAGATGGCACAATATGTTAATAATGCACTCAGTGTACACCTTCTTAGCATTACTTACAGTATATTGCTTCGTACACTCTTGCAGAACCCGCTTATCTTCATTGGTGGATTCACTCCTAGTGTAGGGACCTGACCATTTATTAATTATAGTAGTCATTGATGCCATAGCTAGTAAAGAAACATAATACTGCTCTCAGCATACACACGATCAGTATTTATCTTTTTCTGTATCGAACTGACGTATCTTCATAGGTACATTTTTATACTGCACTCAGCACGCACCTGCTCAGTGTTACTTACCTTTGATCTGTGCAGATTCACAAAACTTATCTTCATTAAGTAGTAATATAATACAACACAATTTGTCTACACCTGTTCAGTATTATCTTGCTTGGTAGACTTTCACAGAATGAACTTATATTCATAGATACTTTTTGCCCCTAGTTCAGTGGCTTGCTATGTATGGTAGCTATTGATGCCAAGTTCAACTTCGCTAATAAATAAATTGAGATATTTAACAACAAGATTTACTTCCAAATCGAGAAGGCTCTTAAAATTTTTTTTAACTATTTTAACATAATTACTGTGACTTTAAACTTAGTTTTAAATCCAGAAATGCCTCATGCCATCATTTTATAAATAATTACAGTTCTGTTGAAGCTGTTGTATAAAGTTTACATGGGAGGTTCAATGCACCCTTGCTCTTGTTTAGAACATTCATAACCACCAGGGAGATGTTGACATATGGCTGCACTGTTTTAGAGCATCAGATATCTACTACATGGGAACATAATAAACATCAGAATAAAGACAGGATTGTGTAAGCGTTTTGGATTGACCTCTTTGGCAGCTGGCATCCATCATGGCTCCATGGTGCTGATGTAGACAGCCATGTAAACCTCTGTTGCCACAATGGCCTCCATATATACCTTGATGATGATAATCTATATTTTAAAACAGTTGTTCTTAACTTTGAATAGAAAGCCATTGCCAACGAAAACCTCAAACAGATACACTCCTCATCATTGTAGTAACTAAGCAGGTGGCACCTGTCCTAGTATGTTAAGGAACCAGTAAACCTATAATGCAGGACTAATGTATGTTAAACTTCCTCCTTCTATCAATGTTTTTCTGTAAAGCACATTGACATTGTAGGCTGTATGAGGTCTACAAGAAGTGAAACGTCATGTCCTACAATGGAATTAATTTCCAGGTAAGCATCTATGTGTGGGAAAATCTGCTCCAGAAAATGGAGTAAACTGATCACCATTAATTACATAAATATACTCTTTATGAACTGCCTTTACATAATTTTTACTTAATTTTACTTTTATTGATATATGGATTGATTAGCTTATGGTTAACGATCTTGCTGTCCATGATGAAGAAGCAATAGCTATTGTATGCATCCCTACAGTTTTGCAAATATGGTGTTTACTAAGGTTTTTTTTTTTTATATTTTCCCTGAAAAATTAAGAAATAAACTTCACAATAAAATTTTTGACAACACAGTACAAATTAACATTGTGGTTCACGTAACAAAAACTGTAGTAGAATATTATTCTATTCACATAAAAATTATTCTTTACATTTTCCAAATATATAATGCCTCAGGTGTCTTCACATAGTAGGGTTGATTTATTACAGATGTAGAGACTGTTCACTTAGGAGAGTGAACATTCACTGAGCTTAGAAAACAAGATAGATCTGTATGCACTTCAGTCATCAAAGAAATGTTTTTTTTTTTTAATTCCCTTGCACATGATTAGGCATTCAAAGTGAACACCATTTCACAATGACGGTAAAGGATCTTAAAAACAAAAACAAAAGTGCCAATAGACACTGAGTCAAGCGCTCTTTGAAAAAGGGGCAGGGCCCTGAAACGTGTACACCTACCCAATGCTATCCCTTGCAAAAGGTCTACACAGGAGTGCACAGTGTGTGTGAGGATACATCACAGCCACGGCTTGAGGATCAGCTTCTCTGGTAGTTTGTACCCCTGACTTTCAGCCTCCCATACAGGTGTGTTGGTCATCGAGATCTCAACAACCTTCAGGCTTCCACATTCCATCTTAGCCTTAAATCAGACTCCTCAGTGTGGGGTTAATTACATCCTACACTGGCTGTCAGGCGACTTGCCTGCATGCATCCTGCTCTGGCTCACCACCACCCAGCCCTCTGTCTCCCCTTGATATGTGCTGTGACAGTCTGTGGATTCCCACTCACCTCCTCCACTGTGGTCCACGACATCCATTTAAGTTTTAGCTAATGCTTAATAAATTAACTTTGAGGCTTCATGGTCCAACGCCCTGGTCACTTGTTTGTAATTTCTTCGTGAAGGATCTCATTTATCCAGGTCTTAGTATGTCATATCTATTAGTAGTTTGTCACATTCAAATGCAATTTTTCTCCAATTTTGAAGACTGTTTCTAATGAGTGTTAGGAAGGTATCCCAGCATTTATATCCACACAGGTAGCTCCTACACCTTGATCCAATCACCATATTTGCTAACCTGAGTAAACATTTATTTGCAAAGTGAACAGTCTCTACACCTTTGGCAAACCAACCCTCAAGTGCCTGATCAATTTGTAAGTGCTTCCTCTTTTACTTCAAAATAGTTTTCACAGGCTTTCAAATTACCACTATAGAAATGTTTGTATTATAAATTATTTTTATTGGAGGTCAATATTAATTTTTTTTGCCAGCTACTGTGTTCTTTGTTCATGTTGATGTCCCTTCTCTGTCCAGCAACCTGCTGCACAGCACTTTACATGCAGTGGTTGCCAGGGAATGCCATTATGGCTCTTGGCCACGGAACCTAATAGTTTCTGGCAACATCTGGGGTGAAGGTCTATTGACTCTATGTATATACAGGGAAGATGATTGTCATAATAAAGTTTGTTTGGCACAAATTAAGGGTGGCTTTAAGTGAAAGGCTGTAGATTTCTTCACTTGGGAACACTAGGGGGATCAGTGTTAGTTCTGAATTTACACATTTGTCCCAAAGATTTTATTTGGGATTAACTGGCCCAACTGACCCTTGGTGGTAGGCCCACTATAGTAAAACAAATAATATATTCTTGTCACTGGAATAAAATTGTCATTATAGTATTCAATAAATTAATACTTTGTGACAGTTACAGGGGTAGGGATACCTGACTACCTATTTTGCTGACAGAAAGGTTTACAACAAACAAAAATTCCATAGCTGCTTAAAGCCTATCTAAATCAAAAAAATAAAAACATTATATTTTACAGGTTACCAATCTTTGGATGAGGTGGTTGTGTTTGGTTCCTTTTTTTCTTGGATAGTTTTCCCTTATTTTCCCCTAGTAATCCTGTGCATGACACCGTTCATGTCCCTTAGTTTCCTGACCTCTCCATTTTATCTATGGAGGGAGAAATGGTTGCCATCCTGGCTGAACTTCAAACCTAACTGCCTTTGTCTATCAATCATTTCATTGGAGTTTTCAAGATTAGGAGTTAGGAGAAGCAGGAGCTGAGGGAAGAAGGATGGTAGTGAAGTTTATATAGACACACATGTCCCACTGTCCTTAACCACTTCCATACTGGGCCTGAGTGTTGGAGAGAGCAGGGGCAGATCCAGTGTCAGGGAATCAACAGAAGGAGAAGGGCTTTAAGACCCAGAATCTCTGTCAGGAGAAGGAGTTTAGGACCCAGTATCCCTACCAGCAGGTCACATGGGCCTATATAAGGAAGTCTGCTAGTGTCTGCAGTTGCTGGTTTGTCTTCAGCTCTCCCTGTGTTCCTGTGTCCTGTATTATCTGCTGATCTGATCTCCTGTGTACCGACCCGGCTTGTTTTGACCTGCTCTTCCTGATCCTCTGGCTTGACCCTTTGGCTTGCACCTGACTTCTTCCTGCCTGCTCCCAGCATCTGACCCCGGCCTGGCTATTTGACTCTGCTTATCCTGCTCCCTGTACTAAGACGCAGCTTATCTTAGGTCATTCTGATCCTGGACTGTCTCTCTGTGAATGACCCCTGGCCTGGCACCCGGCTCCGCTATTCAGTTCTTCCACTGGACTCCTGGACCTTCCAAGCACGCCTGTCTCCGGCACCCGTGCTTCTGTGGGCACCACACCTGCTGTTCCACCTTCAGTGGTGTGCTGCGCTCGGCCGCAAGGGGAGCCCTCCCAGCATCTCGGCCTCCTACCAAGTTACTGACATCCAGGGTAGGGCAGTGCCGGTGACAGTGCGGGTGGCTCCGCACACAGCTCGGTAGTGAGTGGGCGGGTAAGAGGGGGGCAGCTGGGTGGCTCGGTGTTTGATCGGGCTGCTGCCCAATCAGGAAGCCGGCGGGCAGGGGAGCAGGGAGATGACATTATCTCTCACGCCCTGCATCCCTGCAGTTACCCCCTCACTGTGCGGGAAGCCATGGGCAGCATCTCTCTGCTGCCTAACTTCACTCTGGAGAGCAAAAGACCACCTTAGAAGGAAAGTGACACAGCAGGTGAAAATCCGCAATTTGTGGCAGGTGACGTGGCAAGTGACAATCCGCATCTGCTGACAGGTGACGTGGCAAGTGACAATCCGCAATGTGTGGCAGGTGACGTGGCAAGTGACAATCTGCATTTGGTGGCAGGCGACGTGGCATGTGACACCCTCAGGGCTCTCACTGATTCAGCATTATGGTGAGTTGAACCATTTCATTTTATATTACAATGTAATAATACAAATTATGCGCTTCAATCATCCTGACACCATAACAACCATAGTGCTGTGATGATTGAATTGCCAACACCAGCCATTTCCCCGATAAATTGCCCCCCAAAAAACATATTTTCTAGCAGTGCCCCCCCCGAGACTAGACTCTGGATCCGCCCCTGGGAGAGAGTGGGTGTCAGACTTTGAAAGAAAGGTTAATTGTAAAATTCAGATTCTCCTGCAGTCAGTCCAGAATGTTGCTTAATTGTAGATACTTTGTTGTTTCTGCCTTAGTTGAACTGCTGTATTAAACTGCAGTACACTGTGC
Source organism: Lithobates sylvaticus (assembly GCA_028564925.1). Lineage (NCBI taxonomy): Eukaryota > Metazoa > Chordata > Amphibia > Anura > Ranidae > Lithobates > Lithobates sylvaticus. Next base: position 586,309,934 of record CM053026.1, on the reverse strand, counting down.
AAAAAATACATTTCAGCAGAAATTATTAAATAAATAAGCCTTCTCACAATTTACTTTAATTCCAGAAAATTAAATAGTTACATAGATTGAAAAAAGACACAAGCCTATCAAGCGTCACCAATAGAAAAAACACGTTAATAGACAGATGCAGTATATACTGTGCATTTAGGAATACATCCAGCTTTTTTTAATTGAGCTGGCTAGAAATAGTTCCTGTCTATTCCACATTTTCACAGCCCTTAGTGTGAAGAAGCATTTCTGTATGCTGTGGTTAAACATATTTTCCTCCAGACACAAAGAGTGCTCCTTTGTTCTTTGCAATGACCTTAAAGTGAATAGGTTTGCACCAAGCTCACTACAGTATATGGATCATTTATGTATTCATACATAGAATTCCCCCTAGATGCCTACTCTCAAGGGAGAATAAATTCAGTTCTTTTTATTTTTCCGAATTGTCTCTTATGGGTTTATTTACCCTTCTCTGCACTCTCTCCATTACCCTAACATCCTTTTTGTGAAGTAGTGCACAAAACTGAACTACATGTTCCAAATGAGGACTTACTATTACTTTGTAGAGGAGCACCATTATCAAACAAGCATTCTCCTAAATTTTCCTTCTTAACGCCGATGGTCTTGATAAAAAACAGCAATAAATATACTCACAAATGAATATTGTATAAACGCATATCATAGCATTTGGAATCAACTGCCTAGAGGTCTAGTCAAGTCCATCGATACTGCAGGAAGACCAGGTGGCATCCAAAATTGCTGATGCATTCATCAGAGTCAGGGTAGTGAATGACCCACTGACACCTTCAATGTTCATATTTATACAGTACATCCAGCCAATGTCCCCGCCCCCCATGTAATTAGGAGGGGGGGCCTAATTTATGCTCAAACAACAGATGCAAATTATACGCAAACCAAGTATATAAAGAGTATCAAATGATTAATAATTGGATAATAAATCCCCTACACATCCATAATATATGGTGAAAAGTAGGTAAACAATAGCATATTATAGTGAGGGAAAGCCCCCATCATAAGTGCCATACCTGATGTTGCTTTCTATGACGGAATGATTTTGTTATTCTTCATCACTTTATCTGAGTATACCAGTATTAATAGGGGCAGGGCTCATCCCATGGGATATATCTTTCCATAGTGAAGCATCTATACCATTCCCCTTATGTTTATATTTACATAAGTATGCTGTCTAGTTCTGGGCACCAGTCCTTAGGAAGGATGTGCTGGAACTGGAGAGAAACTAATAAAGGGACTGGAGGATATTAGTTGGTTACAAGCACTGAACTTATTCTGTCTGGAGAAGAGACGCTTGAGAGGGGATATGATTTCAATGTACAAATACCGTACTGGTGACCCCACAATAGGGATAAAACTTTTCTGCAAAAGGGAATTTAATAAGACACATGGCCATTCACTAAAATTAGAAGAAAAGCGGTTTAACCTTAAACTGCGTAGAGGGTTCTTTACTGTAAGAGCGTTAAGGATGTGGAATTCTCTTCCACAGGCAGTGGTTTGAGCAGGGAGCATTGATAATTTCAAAAAAATATTAGTTAAGCACCTGAATGACCACAACATACAGGGATCTACAATGTAATACTAACATAAAATCACACACATGGGTTGGACTTGATGGACTTGTGATGTTGGCAATAGGCACCCAGCTACAGGAGCGACCCCTAGTGGTAGAAAATAGAGCCTACTGCATATAGACAATATTAAGAGGGTAAAGGAATGAAATTTGTGGAGGCTCCCAGGCAATTATATAATATATTATGTGGACATCTTGGCAATGGGGGATATTAAACATGTCCTGTCACCTCAGATAGACTAACCACAAGCATGCACACAAAAACAGATACGCTGTAATGTTATTGGACATTCCCTTGAAATTTTCCACATTTTGTCATGTTACAACCAAAATGTAAATGTATTTTATTGGGACTTAATGGGATAGACCAACACAAAATGGCACAAAATGGCACATAATTGTGAGGTGGAAGAAAAATTATAAATTATTTTTTTTAACAAAAAAATATCTGAAAAGTGTAGCGTGTATTTGTATTCAGCCACCCTCAGTCAATAATTTGTAGAACCACCTTTTGCTGCATTTACAGCTGCAAGTTCCGAGAATTTTTGTAACCCCACATGTGATAGCACCACCTTTTGCTGCATTTTGTGAACAGCAATTTTCAAGTCTTGTAACAGATTCTCAATTGGATTTAGGTCTGGACTTTGACTGGGCCATTCTAATACATGAATATGCTTTGATCTAAACCCTTCCATTGTACCTCTGGCTGTATGTTTAGGGTCCTTGTCCTGTTGGAAGGTGAATCTCCGCCCCAGTCTCAAATCATTTGCAGACTCTAACAGGTTTTCTTCTAAGATTGCCCTGTATTTGGCTCCATCTATCTGCACATGAACTATAATTTATTAACATTCTATGAAGAAGTGAGCTGCCATCTAGATAAATGAAGGCCTGTAGATGTGGGGTATCTGGATTCAAAGGCATTCGTTACAGTTCCCCACAAACATTTACTGTACAAACTAAAGTCTGTCGGCATGGACTGTACTGTAATTGTGCTGTCCCCCCTCTACATTGTAAAGCGCTGCGTAAACTGTTGGCGCTTTATAAATCGTGAATAATAATAATATTAATAGGGTGAGTACCTGGATTAAAAACTGGCTACAGGGGCGAGTCCAAAGGGTAGTGATAAATGGTGAGAACTGAGAAAGGTCTGGTGTGGAAAGTGGGGTCCCCCAGGGATCTGGGACCAATCCTGTTTAATTTATTCATAAACGATCTGGAGGATGGGATAAACAGCTCTATCTCAGTTTTTGCAGATGATACAGCAGGGCAATAACTTCTACGCAGGATGTGGAAACCTTGCAAGAAGACCTAAGCAAAATAATGGGGTGGGCAACTACATGGCAAATGAGGTTTAATGTTGAAAAAGGCAAGGTTATGCATTTGGAAGCCAAAAATATGAATACAAGTTACTTGCTAGGGGGAGAACCTCTCGGGGAATCTAGGATATAAAAGGACCTGGGGGTCTTAGTAGATGGCAGGCTCAGAAATGGCATACAATGCCATGCATTAAAAAGGGGATTCACTCCAGAGATAAAATGATAATTCTCCCACTCTACAAGACTCCGGTCCGGCCGCATCTTGAGTATGCCGTCCAGTTCTGGGCACCAGTCCTAAGGAGGGATGTGCTTGAATTGGAGAGGGTCCAGAGAAGGGCAACAAAGCTAAGGGACTGGAGGACCTCAGCTATGGGGAAAGGCTACAAGAATTGAACTTATTCTCTCTGGAGAGGAGACGCTTGAGAGGGGATATGATCTCATTGTACAAATACCATACTGGTGACAGAGAATTCCCTACAATTAGAAGAGAAGCGGTTTGACCTTAAACTGCGTAAAGGGTTCTTTACTGTCCGAGCGGTAAGGATGTGAAATTCTCTTACGCAAGCGGTAGTATTAGCAGGGAGCATCGATCATTTCAAAAAGCTATTAGATGGGGACCTTAACAACCACATCATACAGGGGTATTCAATGTACACACACACACACATAGGTTGAACTGGATGGACTTTTTTTTCAACCTCACCAACTATGTAACTATGTAACTCTGATCAGCTCCCCTTTCCCTGCTGAAGAAAAGCATCCCCACAACATGATGCTGCCACCCCCATGTTTCACGGTGGGGATGGTGTGTTCAGGGTGATGTGCAGTGTTAGTTTTCTGCCACACATAGCGTTTTGCTTTTGGGCCAAAAAGTTACTTTTTGGTGTCATCTGACCAGAGCACCTTCTTCCACATGTTTACTGTGTCTCCCACATGGATTCTTGCAAACTGCAAACGGGACTTCTTATGGCTTTCTTTCAACAATGGCTTTCTTCTTGCCACTCTTCCATAAAGGCCAGATTTGTGGAGTGTACAACTAATAGTTGTCCTGTGGACAGATTCTCCCACCTGATCTGTGGATCTCTGCAGCTCCTCCAGAGTTACCATGGGACTCTTGGCTGCTTCTCTGATTAATATTCTGTTTCTGTTTTGGTAGGTTTGCAGTTGTGCCATTCTCTTTCCACTTTTGGATGATGGATTGAACAGTGTTCCATGAGATTTTCAAAGCTTGGGGTATTTTATTATAACCTAACCCTGCTTTAAATTTCTCCAGAACTTTATCCCTGACATGTCTGGTGTGTTCCTTGGCCTTCATGATGCTGTTTGTTCACTAAGGTTCTCTAACAAACCTCTGAGGGCTTCACAGAACAACAGTATTTATACTGAGATTAAATTACACACAGGTGGACTATATTTACTAATTAGGTGCCTTCTGAAGGCAATTGGTTCCATTGGATTTTAGTTAGGTGTATCAGAGTAAAGGGGGCTAAATACGAAAGCACACTACACTTTTCAGATATTTATTTGTAAAATAATTTGAAAACACTTTATCATTTTCCTTTCACTTCACAATTATGTACCACTTTGTGTTGGTCTATCGCATAAAATCCCACGAAAATACAATTATGTTTTTGGTTGTTATATAACAAAATGTGGAAAATGTCAAGGGGTATGAATACTTTTTCATGGCACTGTATATGACTATATCGATACAAGTGATGGAAAATGTTCTGTTCATAGAAATGTATGTTGATAACTTACTTAAATAAAGGAGGGTGTATGCATGTATGCACACACATGTAGACAACATACATATAATTGTGACCATAGACTAAAGCAATATAAAATACGAAATTAAAACCATAGGATGTAAAACAAAAATTCAGACATTTATGAGCGCATTTGCATGTATATGGATGTTTAAATAAACCTCCCACAAACTGGCGAAAGCATATGCTTCCATAAATGTCCTTGCACTTATATGGCTAATAAGCTACCTACATTATGTGGGATGAAAACGTCCCTATGCTAAAGTTTGAAACAAAGACTGCAATGGCTATACGTTACTCAGTGGTAATGATCATGTATGCTACACCTGTTCATTGAAAGTGCTCTAAAGTGAGAATGAATCCTAAATTCTTGGGTAAACTGCCCAAGTAATAGGTCTTGAATCACATAAACAAAATGGTCAGAAACAGGAGGGAAGGGGGCAAGGCTGACCATTGTGGAGTAAACCAAGGGCGGCGAAGGGCATAAAAGGGAAACAGACTGCATTAGGACATTTATAGCACAGAGAGCAGTTCTATCTCTTCATTCATGTATATCAGCAAAATGTTGAGGCACTGAATATTTGTCTTTTTGGCTGGTAGTGTTACTCTTATGTCCCTCTATTCTTACCCTTAGGGGGCGTGATGTACGTCCAACATAGGGGAGAGTGCAGGGGCACAATAGGTTATATATCACATAGGAGGTGCCACAGTTGATGAATTGATTTATGGAATGCGATTTGCTGTCTATTCCCATCACTTCCTTCTTTCGATGGCACATAACGGTGCAGGTGCCACAATAGTTAACACTGCACCTATAGTTGCCCTTCTGGTCAAAGAATGTGGACCAAAGGGCCATTCAGACCATTTGTTCTTGCTTTCTTGACTCTACTCGGGGCTATGATGTTTCTGAGATCTTTAGGTTTTCTGAAGATCAGGTTAGGGCAAGGAGGTAAGCTGTTCTTTAGGACAGGATCCTGTTTTAACATCTTACAATTTTTTTTTTTCGAATGATCTGCTGTATTAACAGGGTTTTATTGTTATATCTTGTGCAGAATCACACCTGTGATGTCCCTGTATATTCTTTAGGAATTTTTTCGTTTTCTAGTTCCGCACGATCCTTATCATATAACCCCCCAATACTTGCTTCTTGGGCATAAGCTTCAGTTTTGTTACAGTTTACAGCGATGCAACTTCTTTGCATATAGGTTGATCTAAACCCAACATAAGCTGTAATAATGTAGTTTCAAAAGTTGTTTTAGTATTTTAAATATGCAGCTTTGATTAAAAGAATAGCTGGTGATCTTACCAGAAAGGTCCTCCTTCCGGTAGTTGCTGAAATGGGTGACAACTGTCTGCCAAATATGCTAGTGTTTTGTCACCCTGTCACATGCACCACTGTACACTGTACAGGCATGGTACAGCATTATCATTATCAGTAAGTTGGTCCAGAGAAATGTTGTGCAGCCAATGCTGGAAGACAGTAAATGCATAAAAGAAATTGCACTAAAGCAACAACATTGAGATATAAAAAAAAAAAAAGAATAAGAAAAAGGTGAAAACAGTATTTTATAAAAAAAAAGTCAATTGTTTATGATACATGATGCTTTAAGAAACAAAATGTTATTCAATTACAGTTTATATCTATTTTAAGCCTCACTTGAGGGTTGCCTTGGGGTATCCATATATTACACCCATAGGTACTTCACTTTAACTTGTAAACCAGTTTGAGATTGTTACCTTTCAGGCCTGAGCAACAAACTGGTCTTCCAACCAAGCAACACCCGTGCACTACAAGTCCTATAGGTGCTTCTGGGAAGAAAATATAGGTCTGTGTGATGGGACTAACACACTTCAAGTCCTATAGGTGCTTCTGGGAACAAAATATAGGATCTCTGTGTGATGGGACTAACACACTTCAAGTCCTATGGGTGCTTCTGGGAAGAAAATATAGGTCTGTGTTATGGGACTAACACACTTCAAGTCCTATAGGTGCTTCTGGGAACAAAAATATAGGATCTCTGTGTGATGGGACTAACACACTTCAAGTCCTATAGGGGCTTCTGGGAAGAAAATATAGGTCTGTGTGATGGGACTAACACACTTCAAGTCCTATAGGTGCTTCTGGGAAGAAAATATAGGATCTCTGTGTGATGGGACTAACACACTACAAGTCCTATGGGTGCTTCTGGGAAGAAAATATAGGTCTGTGTGATGGGACTAACACACTTCAAGTCCTATAGGTGCTTCTGGGAACAAAATATAGGATCTCTGTGTGATGGGACTAACACACTTCAAGTCCTATAGGTGCTTCTGGGAAGAAAATATAGGTCTGTGTGATGGGACTAACACACTTCAAGTCCTATAGGTGCTTCTGGGAACAAAATATAGGATCTCTGTGTGATGGGACTAACACACTTCAAGTCCTATAGGTGCTTCTGGGAAGAAATTATAGGTCTGTGTGATGGGACTAACACACTTCAAGTCCTATAGGTGCTTCTGGGAACAAAATATAGGATCTCTGTGTGATGGGACTAACACACTTCAAGTCCTATGGGTGCTTCTGGGAAGAAAATATAGGTCTGTGTGATGGGACTAACACACTTCAAGTCCTATAGGTGCTTCTGGGAACAAAATATAGGATCTGGGAAGAAAATATAGGTCTGTGTGATGGGGACTAACACACTTCAAGTCCTATAGTGTGCTTCTGGGAAGAAAATATAGGTCTGTGTGATGGGACTAACACACTTCAAGTCCTATAGGTGCTTCTGGGAACAAACTATATGATCTCTGTGTGATGGACTAACACACTTCAAGTCCTATAGGTGCTTTCTGGGAAGAAAATATAGGTCTGTGTGATGGGGACTAACACACTTCAAGTCCTATAGGTGCTTCTGGGAACAAAATATAGGATCTCTGTGTGATGGGGACTAACACACTTCAAGTCCTATGGGTGCTTCTGGGAAGAAAATATAGGTCTGTGTGATGGGACTAACACACTTCAAGTCCTATAGGTGCTTCTGGGAACAAAATATAGGATCTCTGTGTGATGGGACTAACACACTTCAAGTCCTATGGGTGCTTCTGGGAAGAAAATATAGGTCTGTGTAATGGGACAAACACACTTCAAGTCGTATAGGTGCTTCTGGGAACAAAATATAGGATCTCTGTGTGATGGGACTAAAACACTTCAAGTCCTATAGGTGCTTCTCGGGAAGAAAATATAGGTCTGTGTGATGGGACTAACACACTTCAAGTCCTATAGGTGCTTCTGGGAACAAACTATAGGATCTCTGTGTGATGGGACTAACACACTTCAAGTCCTATGGGTGCTTCTGGGAACAAAATATAGGATCTCTGTGTGATGGGACTAACACACTTCAAGTCCTATAGGTACTTCTGGGAAGAAAATATAGGTCTGTGTGATGGGACTAACACACTTCAAGTCTATAGGTGCTTCTGGGAACAAACTATAGGATCTCTGTGTGATGGGACTAACACCCTTCAAGTCCTATGGGTGCTTCTGGGGAAGAAAATATAGGTCTGTGTGATGGGACTAACACACTTCAAGTCCTATAGGTGCTTCTGGGAACAAAATATAGGATCTCTGTGTGATGGGACTAACACACTTCAAGTCCTATTAGGTGCTTCTGGGAAGAAAATATAGGTCTGTGTGATGGGGACTAACACACTTCAAGTCCTATAGGTGCTTCTGGGAACAAAATATAGGATCTCTGTGTGATGGGACTAACACACTTCAAGTCCTATGGGTGCTTCTGGGAAGAAAATATAGGTCTGTGTGATTGGACTAACACACATCAAGTCCTATAGGTGCTTCTGGGAACAAAATATAGGATCTCTGTGTGATGGGACTAACACACTACAAGTCCTATGGGTGCTTCTGGGAAGAAAATATAGGTCTGTGTGATGGGACTAACACACTTCAAGTCCTATAGGTGCTTCTGGAACAAAATATAGGATCTCTGTGTGATGGGACTAACACACTTCAAGTCCTATAGGTGCTTCTGGGAAGAAAATATAGGTCTGTGTGATGGGACTAACACACTTCAAGTCCTATAGGTGCTTCTGGGAACAAAATATAGGATCTCTGTGTGATGGACTAACACACTTCAAGTCCTATGGGTGCTTCTGGGAAGAAAATATAGGTCTGTGTGATGGGACTAACACACTTCAAGTCCTATAGGTGCTTCTGGGTGAAACAAAATATATAGGATCTCTGTGTGATGGGACTAACACACTTCAAGTCCTTATAGGTGTTCTGGGAAGAAAATATAGGTCTGTGTGATGGGGGACTAACACACTTCAAGTCCTATAGGTGCTTCTGGGAACAAAATATAGGATCTCTGTGTGATGGGACTAACACACTACAAGTCCTATGGGTGCTTCTGGGAAGAAAATATAGGTCTGTGTGATGGACTAACACACATCAAGTCCTATAGGTGCTTCTGGGAACAAAATATAGGAGCTCTGTTTGCTGCCAGTGCCTGCCACGAACACACTACAAGTCCTATAGGTGCTTCTGGGAACAAAATATATAGGATCTCTGTGTGATGGGACTAACACACTCCAACCAAGCAACACCCGTGCACTACAATTGATGAACTTTGAGTTTTGCTGGTTTGAAATGATACCTTTATGAAAAATGTTCTAATATCTCTCCATGCAGAAATTGTACATCTGTTATTGGATGTAGAAGATCCAAATAACTAAGTATGGGATCCATTCTAAATAAAGACTAAAGCCTCATACACACGATAGGACTTTGTACAAACTTTCCCGTGGATTTTTGTACAAAGGGCGTCGGCCCTGAACTTGTATTGCATACACACAGCAGGACTTTTTCAGCCAACTTTCACAAAATCATGTGTTTTTTCTGCTCTTTACCGCCACCTTTGGTCAACTTCTGTATTGTTGTCTGATCTTTTGCATTGGTTCTGAGCTATGGTTTTCTGTACACAGAAGTCTTATAAAAGGGGGCTCCCAGATTCCGATAAGCCCCCCGCCCGCAGACCCCGACAACCAATGGCCAGGGTTGTCGGGAAGAGGCCCTTGTCCTCATCAACATGGGGACAAGGTGCTTTGGGGTGGGGGGGCCGCACGGCCCCCATTTCCCCAGGGCACCCCCCATGTTGAGGGCACGCGGCCTGGTACGGCTCAGGAAGGGGGGGCGCTCGCTCGTCCCCACCCCTTTCCTGGCCTGCCGGGCTGCGTGCTCGGATAAGGGTCTGAGATGGATTTGGGGAGTCCCTTTAAATCCATGCCAGGTGACGGAGCTAGCGCGCCGGCATTTACTGCCTACGCTAGCTACGTATACCTGAAGTTACGTTCTAAATGAACGGACTGCTCCGTGTGTGGGCAAGTCCATTCATTTTCAAAAGTCCCGCGGACTTTGTCCAGCGGATTGTCCGCCGGAGAAGTCCGGGCGTGTGTGGGCAAGTCACACGCTCGGAAAGTCCGGCGAAGCCCCGCTGGAAAGTCCGGCGGATTGTCCGCTGGACTAGGTCCGGCGGACAAAGTCCGAACGTGTGTACGCGGCATTAGTCATATTTAATTGGTGTTTGGATTAAGATAACTGAGTTACCAAGGTTGTTACAAATGGTGTAAATGTTAAACTGAGGAAGTCCCTTGGATGAGTAGTGAATCATCTTCAGCATTATAGAATAAGCCCAGCTGATTGTGACTTACTACTACTATCTATACCGTAACCTGGATAAATAAAAACCTTTACAGAGATAATCGGACATGAGTCATCGGATATCGGACATGAGTAAAAGCCCATTATTGCTTTTAACATGTATTAATGAGGAACCAATGTGTTTGAAGTTAATATCTGAGCATTTTGTTTTCCCGAGGCAGCGGAGGAAATGTGCCCTTATCACAGAAACCATACATGGTTTTACTTTACAGCATACAGTTAATTATTATCTGCTGGCTTCCTAGTATGCTGCACAGGAGAACCAAACCCTATAACCTTATCACATTCTCCCACAGAGTATTGCATGTGGTTACCTATCTGAGTCACCATGGTCTTAATCCTTCTTTATAAATGTATTGCCAAAGTTCACTTTAACCTTAATTTAAACTATAAAAAAGCTTCAGAAGATATATCCACAAAAAAAGCAAATACGTGCTAAATATCCCTAAATGTTTTCCATATTTCTTCAGCTCACTTCCAACATAGGCATACACATACAACATAGGCCTTTACATGCACATGAATTGTAATAGCATCCCAGTCCTAGTCCATAGGGTTCAATATTGAGTTGGCCCACCCTTTGCAGCTATACCAGCTTCAACTCTTCTGGGAAGGCTGTCCACAGGGTTTAGGAGTGTGTCTATGGAAATGTTTGACCATTCCTCCAGAAGCACATTCGCTGGGAAGTCACTTTAATGTAAGAAAAATACAATGGAGAAAAACAATAATGGGTTATTGAACCAGAAGTCTGCACTAAGATACAAGTCAGATTGTGGGCATCCCCCTGCAACAAAAATGTCAGTTTTAGTGAGATACACCCAAATGGGTTAATCACTTCTAAAGGGATGCGGACCCTTCAACTTCCCTCATTAGAGAACTGCAAGTGCATCAACTGATTAATAATGAAAAAGTTATTTCCAGATTCACACTGCACTTTGACATAACCAAACAAACAGCTTTTTCTTCAGAGGAGAAACAGGTTGGAATCTGCAACAAAGTTTGTTAAAATGCTTGCAATGTACATTAATCACCCAGAGGAGAATGTTTTCTTTTTCTCAACAAAAGTGGAGTTACTTTTTAGGTTAGCTTTTATAGACATTTTGTAGCAGCTACAGATTTGAAAATGGCCTTTCATCTAATAAACACAAATACTGCTATATAAGGAAATTAACAAATATGTTTTTCTATACTCAAGCTGATTTGCAATATTTTAAAACGTAATTAAGGTTTGGTAGAATATATGGTGAGCCATTTTGTTGTTGTAAAAAATAACATTCCACCTCATTATTCCTGGCACACTTTCTCACTGCAAAAGCAGCATCTGCAGCTGTCAGTATAGATAAACTAAGGGGCACTTTTCCCCATAATAAACCAAACCATATGGCCTGTTTTACACAGGCTTTAGATTGTATAAGAGCAATGTGAACAGTAAGTTTGTACAAAGCATTTACAGAGCTTTCAGCAAGCTTTGATAAAACTTTTAGCCTGGGTTCACAGTACTGCAGTGTGATGTACTTGCGTGTTGCGCAGGTATGAATTTGATGCAAATTTCAGGAGTTCTTGACACAGCTGCGATTGTTGTTCTAGCCAATGGAATCATGTTAATGTCTGATGTAAAAAAAGGTGTTAACTTCCTGCTTACTTCCTGTTTTTTTGTGGAGAGAAGTGTGTTGGTCGAGTCCTTTGATGTGTTGATCAGCATGTTTCAGCCTTTTATGCCCTTGGTTATGGCAGTCGTTGCTACTGCTACCGCTGCAGTCTTGATAGAAAAGGAGGAGAATAGAATGAGAATGAAGAGAAGATACTGGGTCCATCCAGTAATAGCAAATAGGGAGGAGCGTGGATCATGACCTTCGTGCACATAAAGAGAAGTTCTTCAACCACACATGAATGTCAGTGAGCAGGTGAATAAATATGTGAGAGGGAGTTTCTCCTTCTTCCCACTCTGTCCCTATCCCTCTTAGAGGTATTAGGGTTAGCTAATAGAGGGATAAGAGGTGTTAGGGTTAGCTAATAGATGGATTATAGGAGTTAGGGTTAGCTAATTTAGGGATTAGAGTAGTTAGGGTTAGCTAAAAGAGGGATAAGATGAGTTAGGGTTATCTAATATAGGGATTATAGGAGTTAGGGCTAGCTAATAGAGGGATTAGAAGAGTTAGAGTAAGATAATATAGGGTTTAGAGGTGTCTGGATAAGGGATTAAAGATGTTCGATTGAGCAAATAGAGGGATTAGAAAAGTTAGGGTTAGCTAATATAGGGATTAGAGGAGTTTGGGTTTGCTAATAGAGGGATTAGAGGTGTCTGGATAAGGGATTAGAGATGTTAGGGTGAGCAAATAGAGGGATTAGATGAGTTAGGGTTTGCTAATATAGGGATTAGAGGAGTTCGGGTTTACTAATATAGGAATTAGAGGTGTCTGGATAAGGGATTAGAGATGTTCGGGTGAGCAAATAGAGGGATTAGAGGAGTTAGGGTTAGCTAAAAGAGGGATTAGAGGAGTTAAGATTAGCTAATATAGGGATTAGAAGTGTCTGGATAAGGGATTAGAGATGTTAGGGTGAGCAAATAGAGGGATTAGAGTAGTTAGGGTTAGCTAATATAGGAATTAGAGGAGATAGGGTGAGCAAATAGAAGGATTAGAGGAATTAGGGTTAACTAATATAGGGATTAGAGGTGTCTGGATAAGGGTGTATAAATGTTAGGGTGAGAAAATAGAGGTATTAGAGGTGTTAAGGTTAGCTAATATAGGGATTAGAGGAGTTAAGGTTAGCTAATAGAGGGATTAGAGGAGTTAGGGTTTGCTAATAGAGGGATTAGAGGTGTCTGGATAAGGTATTAGAGATGTTTGTGTGAGCAAATAGAGGGATTAGAGGAGTTATGGTTAGCTAATAGAGGGATTAGAGGTGTCTGGATAATGGATTAGAAATTTTAGGGTGAGCAAATAGAGAAATTAGAGGAGTTAGGGTTAGCTAATAGAGGGATTAGAGGAGTAAGGGTTAGCTAATAGAGGGATTAGAGGAGTTAGGGTTAGCTAATATAGGGATTAGAGGAGTAAGGGTTAGCTAATAGAGGGATTAGAGGAGTTAGGGTTAGCTAATATAGGGATTAGAGGAGTTAGGGTTAGCTAATATAGAGTCTAGATGAGTTAGGGTTAGCTAATAGAGGGATTAGAAGAGTTTGGGTAAGCTAATATAGGGCTTAGAGGTGTCTGGATAAGGGATTAAAGATGTTCGGGTGAGCAAATAGAGGGATTAGAGAAGATAGGGTTAGCTAATATATGGATTAGAGGATTTAGGGTTAGCTAATAGAGGGATTAGAGGTGTCTGGATACAGGATTAGAAATGTTAGGGTGAGCAAATAGAGGGATTATGGAGTTAGGGTTTGCTAATATAGGGATTTGAGGAGTTAGGGTTTGCTAATATAGGAATTAGAGGTGTCTGGATAAGGGATTAGAAATGTTAGGGTGAGCAAATAGAGGAATTAGAGGAGTTAAGGTTAGCTAATATAGGGATTAGAGGAGTTAGGGTTAGCTGAATGAGGGATTAGAGGAGTTAGGGTTAGCTAAAAGAGGGATTAGAGGAGTTAAGATTAGCTAATATAGGGATTAGAAGTGTCTGGATAAGGGATTAGAGATGTTAGGGTGAGCAAATAGAGGGATTAGAGTAGTTAGGGTTAGCTAATATAGGAATTAGAGGAGATAGGGTGAGCAAATAGAAGGATTAGAGGAATTCGGGTTAACTAATATAGGGATTAGAGGTGTCTGGATAAGGGTGTATAAATGTTAGGGTGAGAAAATAGAGGTATTAGAGGTGTTAAGGTTAGCTAATATAGGGATTAGAGGAGTTAAGGTTAGCTAATAGAGGGATTAGAGGTGTCTGGATAAGGTATTAGAGATGTTTGTGTGAGCAAATAGAGGGATTAGAGGAGTTATGGTTAGCTAATAGAGGGACTAGAGGTGTCTGGATAAGGGATTAGAAATGTTAGGGTGAGCAAATAGAGAAATTAGAGGAGTTAGGGTTAGATAATAGAGGGATTAGAGGAGTAAGGGTTAGCTAATAGAGGAATTAGAGGAGTAAGGGTTAGCTAATAGAGGGATTAGAGGAGTTAGGGTTAGCTAATATAGGGATTAGAGGAGTTAGGGTTAGCTAATATAGAGTCTAGATGAGTTAGGGTTAGCTAATAGAGGGATTAGAAGAGTTTGGGTAAGCTAATATAGGGCTTAGAGGTGTCTGGATAAGGGATTAAAGATGTTCGGGTGAGCAAATAGAGGGATTAGAGAAGATAGGGTTAGCTAATATATGGATTAGAGGATTTAAGGTTAGCTAATAGAGGGATTAGAGGTGTCTGGATACAGGATTAGAAATGTTAGGGTGAGCAAATAGGGGGATTATGGAGTTAGGGTTTGCTAATATAGGGATTTGAGGAGTTAGGGTTTGCTAATATAGGAATTAGAGGTGTCTGGATAAGGTATTAGAGATGTTAGGGTGAGCAAATAGAAGGATTAGAGGAGTTAGGGTTCGCTAATATAGGGATTAGAGGTGTCTGGATAAGGGATTAGAGATGTTCGGGTGAGCAAATAGAGGGATTAGAGGAGTTAGGGTTAGCTAATATATGGATTAGAGGATTTAGGGTTAGCTAATAGAGGGATTAGAGGTGTCTGGATAAGGGATTAGAAATGTTAGGGTGAGCAAATAGAGGGATTATGGAGTTAGGGTTTGCTAATATAGGGATTTGAGGAGTTAGGGTTTGCTAATATAGGAATTAGAGGTGTCTGGATAAGGGATTAGAAATGTCAGGGTGAGCAAATAGAGAAATTAGAGGAGTTAAGGTTAGCTAATATAGGGATTAGAGGAGTTAGGGTTAGCTGAATGAGGGATTAGAGGAGTTACGGTTAGCTAATATAAGGATTAGAGGAGTTAGGGTTAGCTAATAAAGGGATTAGAGGTGTCTGGATAAGGGATTAGAGATGTTTGGGTGAGCAAATAGAGGGATTAGAGGAGTTAGGGTTAGCTAATATAAGGATTAGAGGATTTAGGGTTAGGTAACAGAGGGATTAGAGGTGTCTGGATAAGGGATTAGAGATGTTAGGGTGAGCAAATATAGGGATTGGAAGAGTTAAGGTTTGCTAAAAGAGGGATTAGAGGAGTTAGGATTAGCTAATATAGGGATTAGAGGTGTCTGGATGAGGGATTGGAAATGTTAGGGTGAGCAAATAGGGGGATTAGAGGAGTTAGGGTTTGCTAATATAGGAATTAGAGGAGTTAGGGTTTTCTAATATAGGGATTATAGGTGTCTGGATAAGGTATTAGAGATGTTAGGGTGAGCAAATAGAGGGATTCGAGGAGTTAGGGTGAGCAAATAGAGGGATTAGAGGAGTTAGGGTGAGCAAATAGAGGGATTAGAAGAGTTACGATTAGCTAATACAGGGATTAGAGGTGTCTGGGTAAGTGATTGGAGATGTTAGGGTGAGCAAATAGAGGTATTAGAGGAGTTAGGGTTTGCTGATATAGGGATTAGAGAAGTTGGGGTTAGCTAAAAGAGGGATTAGAGGAGTTAGGGTTAGATAATATAGGAATTAGAGGTGTCTGGATAAGGAATTAGAGATGTTAGAGTGAGCAAATTGAGATGTAGATTCATAACCCCTAACACTTGTAATCCCCAATTCTAACCCCTGTAAATCCACTACCCTACCTCTTGAAATTTACAAAAGTAACCTTAACCCCTTTAAATCCCTAACCCTACTTCTATTCTCTAACACAAACCCTGACTGAACACAACAACTTCTAAACCATAACCCTAACCCCTCTATCACCCTCTCCTTCTCACTATCCCACTCTCTGTATCTCCCTCCCTTTCATCCTCCCCGTTCTCTCTCTACCCCAGCTCTCTTTTTCTTGTAACTCTCATTATCATGCTATTTTTAGATTGCAGTTCTGAAATTGCTTGGATTACTATACAGTAATTTGGAGCGACAGAACACAACCTTCAGGAGCAGTGTTGAGCCCGCTGAACATTACATTAAGGTAACGTCATTGTTAATTTTACTTTTTAGCTATGGATTCAGCTAAATTAATGCAGTTGTAATGAGCACACTCCAAATATATTTATGTAAATTTTTTATTGAGCTTTTATCTGAAAAATAGAACCTTGCGACATTTCGCAAAAATAAAATTATTACTTTAAATTTTTTCCAAAAGATAAGGCAAAAACTTTTAAATATTTTACAGAAACAATGTGATAACATTTCAAGATAAGGTTTACAGTTTTTCTTACGACTACAAATTGTAAAAACTCGGGCCATCTTGATAACCATCCATGTCAACATTCTTGGCTGTTGGGGGAGCTGAGCCCGATCTTGAATCTTTTACGTTTGCATATGGTTGTTGGATGAGGTTTGACCCAAAGCCAGCTTAGTATAATTATAAGAAGGTCTGATAGGGGTGGGCATTTGTGTTATAAATTGAAGTTGCAGGTGCTACTTGAAGTCTGCTTGGTGGGGCTGGATAGTGTTTGTTGACCATTTTCAATCGTTGTTTGTGGAATTGTGGTTAAAATAGGATATTACATATAAGCTGAATGAATATTTGTTGGTAATTGGGGCAGTCTGCTGAGAGGGTGATATTGTGTTGTCGTATATGGATAAGAGTTTGGGAGGTGGGGTGGTCTGCTTGGGGGAGGGAATTGGGGAAGAAGGTGTAGTAACAGTGGATGTTTTATCTAAAGGGTTGTTTGGCAGGGCAGTTATTGATGAAATTGGTGAAGGAATGGGATAAGGGATGTTTAATTGTGAAGTCTCATAAATGGAGATGGGGAAGTCAAAGCTGGAAGGGTATGGGTTATTTGCTGCTTTGGGAATAGAAGGAAGGAGAATTACAGGTATGTTGGTTGCTCAGGTTGTACAGGGACGGGACTAAATGAATTTATCAAATGCTGCACAGCTATTGTCATATCAAAATAACGTCCTAACATCTACAACCTCCTTTAGAAGGGGCACTAAGCTCAGAGCAAACACAGTAATGCTGAGCGTCTATTTGGGCTGAAATTCCAGACACAATATCTAAGAGTCTCAAAGTATTTTTGATGTCTTCCACTGTTTGGTGTCTGCTATTAGATCGCCTGGTGTTTCCACTTGAACTCGGGTTTCTGCTTATTGGAGTTGACGCCTCTGCCTCCTCAGGTTTCAGAAGATTTGGCGTAGATAAAGTTGATGGTAATATTGAGTTACCAAAAGAATGCTGCTCTACAGTTACTTCAGAAATGCTGCTGCCTGCCAATGTGCCAACCTCTTCTTTCACTTCATCACATTCCTCCTCTTCCTCCTCCCAACTTGCCTGGATGCTGTAATGAAAATTGATGTTACGTCACTTAGTTTGTAATTAGGAATCAAATACATGTTAAATAGATCCTAGCTTACCCCCTCAATTCCACGATTGGCCTAAGGATATCCAGTTGTCTTGCAAAGACATAGGGACGTCATTTTTATTCCTGCCGCCCCACTACGTGTCTCTTTTTCATCTCTTATAAACTTTCGGTATGTGTCCATCATACTGTGCCACCTCGTACGTCTGCAACTGTAACACAAAAAAAAACATAAATCATTTAATATTCTCCTTTTTTTTTTTAGGTACCTAGCTACGGGCAATTTGTTCGGAAGCCTGCACTTTGAATCTAAGTTGGGGAAATCTACTGTTAGCTCCGTTGTACATGAAACATGTCAATACATCTGGGACGTTTTAAAAGACACTGTGATGAAAAAACCTACCCAGGAAAATTGGGGACGATATAGCTGATGTGTTTTGGGAGTGCTGCAATTTCCCAAATTGTGTTGTTGCAGTGGATGGCAAGCATATTAGGATTGTTAAAAGTACACAAATAAATGTGTGATGAGTGCGCTTATATCAACCTTATAACAAAAAAATTCGATAAACCTATACAACACTTGGATTATATGGTATAAAAACCGTGAACGTGATGTATATAAAACCGTGTAGTGCGGTGATTTAAAATATATATTTAAACCCCAAAAAGGTTTTTTAAAATAGAGGGTTGGATAATTGACATAATTCTGTCAAATTACTCCTATAGAATATGAAACATCCTTTTGTAATTATCCTTGATTGATTGAATGGGGCACTTAAATATTTGCTGTTAATAGGTGTCAGTTTACCTATTGCTCACTATGGAGCTAGTGCCAATAAATGAACAAACCAATTAATTGAGTATATTAAAATGAGATTAATTAATGACCGCTGGATTAATTACAGCCGCCAATTCTCAATTTAGTGAAGAATATTCCTATGCAGTACCCAATATCCTCCCAGGCTGGATCAATCCTCAATATTACATGCCCAAAAGGGAGATTAAGTACAGGAAGTTGCTGCTCAAAATAAGAATGATACACAGGCAAAAGAAAAAGGAAAAAATAAACTGTCACTTTCCTTTTTGCTGCTGACACCTCCAGGTGTTTTCCGTCTTCTGTCTTTTGCGCTGTGCTTACAGAACCTTCCAGTCAGTTTGCATATAGAGAGAGAGAAACATACACCATTGCGCAGTATTTCCAAGAAAAAATGTGTGTGTGTGCTGTAACCAGTGAGCGGTAATCTACTCACATGCACCCGGTAATAGTAAAGCGGTAGCCGAACACTTGTCAGGCTTTGTTACAGGGCTGGATGCCCGGCTCGTCCACACTCTGCGTTCTGCGGTGACGTCACTAGGCTCCTCCTCCCAACGCGTTGCATTACAGTCACGTAACGTTTTCAAGGGAGCCCTTGAAAACGTTACGTGACTGTAATGCAACACGTCGGGAGGAGGAGCCTAGTGACGTCACCGCAGAACGCAGAGTGTGGACGAGCAGGGCATCCAGCCCTGTAACAAAGCCTGACAAGTGTTCGGCTACCGCTTTACTATTACCGGGTGCATGTGAGTAGATTACCGCTCACTGGTTACAGCACACACACACATTTTTTCTTGGAAATACTGCGCAATGGTGTATGTTTCTCTCTCTCTATATGCAAACTGACTGGAAGGGTCTGTAAGCACAGCGCAAAAGACAGAAGACGGAAAACACCTGGAGGTGTCAGCAGCAAAAAGGAA
Source organism: Lithobates sylvaticus (assembly GCA_028564925.1). NCBI lineage: Eukaryota > Metazoa > Chordata > Amphibia > Anura > Ranidae > Lithobates > Lithobates sylvaticus. The sequence goes on along the minus strand of CM053026.1, from coordinate 586,290,427 downwards.
AGTGACAGTTTATTTTTTCCTTTTTCTTTTGCCTGTGTATCATTCTTATTTTGAGCAGCAACTTCCTGTACTTAATCTCCCTTTCGGGCATGTAATATTGAGGATTGATCCAGCCTGGGAGGATATTGGGTACTGCATAGGAATATTCTTCACTAAATTGAGAATTGGCGGCTGTAATTAATCCAGCGGTCATTAATTAATCTCATTTTAATATACTCAATTAATTGGTTTGTTCATTTATTGGCACTAGCTCCATAGTGAGCAATAGGTAAACTGACACCTATTAACAGCAAATATTTAAGTGCCCCATTCAATCAATCAAGGATAATTACAAAAGGATGTTTCATATTCTATAGGAGTAATTTGACAGAATTATGTCAATTATCCAACCCTCTATTTTAAAAAACTTTTTTGGGGTTTAAATATATATTTTAAATCACCGCACTACACGGTTTTATATACATCACGTTCACGGTTTTTATACCATATAATCCAAGTGTTGTATAGGTTTATCGAATTTTGTTATAAGGTTGATATAAGCGCACTCATCACACATTTATTTGTGTACTTTTAACATATCACTCACGTGTGGGAACACTTTTTTATGGGTTTGCAGCTATATCATTTGGCCATCTTAATACATTAATGGTCCTCTGATTTTAATCCTCACTAGCGCTTAAGTAATTTTATTTCATATTAGGATTGTGATACCAGTTGATAGTGGCACAAAGTATTTCAATTATCAAACATTTTTCTCTTTTGTTCTGCTGGCAGTGGCTGATGCCAATTATTAATTTCGCTATATTGACATTGGCTCATATGGAAGCAGCTCAGACTCGAGCATATTTGCTCATTCAACATTTGGAAGGATGCTTTGGAACAAGCTAGACCTTCCAAATGACCGTCTCCTTCCCGGAACAACTCAGCCATCCCTACCATATGTTTTTATTGGGGATGAGGCATTCTCCATCTTAGAGCATCTTAGACCATATGCCAATCGTGATCTAACTGTGGAGAAGAGGGTTTTAACTATCGTCTCACAAGAGCTTGACGTGTTGTGGAGTGCGCTTTTGGTATTCCCACCAACAAGTGACGTTTGCTGCACACCCCAATAAGCCTAAGCATGGAGAATGCTATTGCTGCAGTAAAAGCTACATGTGTGCTGCATACTTTTGTTTTTGAGATACAGATGGTTACCTCTTTCAGGATTCTTTGAGGTATGATTTGGAGGGTGCACAATGAAGAAATGAAGGCTTCACAGAATACCGTACTTCATGTCAACAGCGGGTCAAGTCTAATGGCAGCTCGAGGCAATTGAATAAAGTATACTCAATTTTTATTATATTTTTACATGCTCTGTTACTTGCAATACTTATAAAAAAATAAGATGTAGTTCTGATGTACACATGCGTTAGATATTTTTCTTTTATTTGTCTTGAACATACCAACATTGTGTATGACAGACTATAACCCTAACCCAAACACCTATAAACCATCCACATAACCCTTAACACTATTGGTATTGGTTAGGAATTCAAATCCCTCTATTTGTTCACCATAACATCTCTAATCCCTTATCCAGACACCTATAATCCCTATAGTAGACAACCCTAAATCCTTTAATCCCTATATTAGCTATACCTAACTCCTCTAATCCCTCTATTAGCTAACCCTAACATCTCTAATCCCTTATCCAGCCACCTATAATCCCTCTATTAGCTAATCCTAACTACTCTAATCCCTATATTAGCTAACCTTAACTCCTCCAATCCCTCTATTTGCTCACCCAAACATCTCTGATCCCTTATCCAGACACCTCTAATCCCTCTATTAGCTATCCCTAACTCCTCTAATCCTTATATTAGATAATCTTAACTCCTCTAATCCCTCTTTTAGCTAACCCTAACTCCTCTAATCCCTATATTAGCTAACCTTAACTACTCTAATTCCTCTATTTGCTCACCCTAACTCCTCTAATCCCTATATTAGTTAACCCTAACTCCTCTAATCCTTCTATTTGCTCACCCTATCTCCTCTAATTCTTATATTAGCTAACCCTAACTCCTCTAATCCCTCTATTTGCTCACCCAAACATCTCTAATCCTTTATCCAGACACCTCTAATTCCTATATTAGCAAACCCTAACTCCTCGAATCCCTATATTAGCAAACCCCAACTCCATAATCCCTCTATTTGATCACCCTAACATCTCTAAACCCTTATCCAGACACCTCTAATCCCTCTATTAGCTAACGCTAAATCCTCTAATCCATATATTAGCTAACCCTAACTGCTCTAATCCCTCTATTTGCTCACCAGAACATCTCTAATCCCTTATACAGACACCTCTAATTCCTATATTAGTTAACCCTAACTCCTCTAATCTCTCTATTTGCTCACCTGAACATCTCTAATCCCTTATCCAGACACCTCTAATTCCTATATTAGTAAACCCTAACTCCTCTAATCCCTATATTAGCTAACTCTAACTCATCTAATCCCTATATTAGCTAACCCTAACTCCTCTAATGCCTCTATTTGCTCACCCTAACATCTATAATACCTTATACAGACACCTCTAATCCTTATATTAGCTAACCCTAACTCATCTAATCCCTATATTAGCTAACCCAAACTCTTCTAATTCCTCTATTAGCTATCCCTAATGCATCAAATCCCTATATTAGTTCACCCTAGCTCCTCTAATCCCTTTATTTGCTCACCCTAACAGCTCTAATCCATTATCCAGACACCACTAATCCCTCTATTAGCTAACCCTAACTCCTCTAATCCCTCTATTTGCTCACCCTAACGGCTCTAATCTCTCTATTTGCTCAACCTAACATCTCTAATCCCTTATATAGACACCTCTAATCCCTCTATTAGCTATCCCTAACTCCTCTAATCCCTCTATTAGCTAACTCTAGCTCCTCTAATCACTATATTTGCTCACCCTGACATCTCTAATCCTTTATCCAGACACCTCTACACCCTATATTAGCTAACCCTAACTCCTCTAATCCCTCTATTAGCTAACTCTAGCTCCTCTAATCCCTATATTTGCTCACCCTGACATCTCTAATCCTTTATCCAGACACCTCTACACCCTATATTAGCTAACCCCTCTAATCCCTTTTTCAGACAGCTCCAATCCCTCTGATACAAAAACCTAAAACTTCAAATCCCTCAATTAGTAACAAATTAATAATAATAAATAACAATAATAAAAATGTTTTATTATTATTATTATTTATTATTAATGCGTTCTGTTCCATTTGTTTAGATGCAGAATTTGTTATTTCGGATAATTCATAACTTTGGATAAATTCGTATTCGTTACATTCACTAACAGACAAATTTTAAAGGAATATCCAATACCTATAATTTAATAGTTAGTCTTTAGAATTTTCAGATTTTCATTCTTATTTTCGAATTTACGAATTAACGAACTTTCGAATTTATGAATTTACAAATTGCGATCATAACGAATGACCTGAAAAGCGAAAAATAAAAAAAAATAAAAACGAAAAAGAACACATTTTTCGGCAGTGCACATTGTCTAACTGTTGGTCAACAGACAGGAATTGCTCCATTGATGTCAATGCTGCCTTTCCTTGGTAACACAAAACTTTTTATTTTACATGCTATATCATACCTAGCATCTGCCAAATCTTAAAGGACAGGAAAAATGGTAAAGTGTTTACATATATATATAAGTCAAGAACTAAAATCTTAGCATTTAAATGTTGTGCAAATTTTTTTATATCTACTAATTCCAGGTGGAGTGGTGGGCTCCTTTGTTTATCAGGCTAACCTGAACTGCTTTGCTAAAACAATACTATTGTTTACAGGGCTAAATAGATTCATCTCAAATCATACACAATTGAATGAGCCAAAGAAATGAACCACCTTCCCTTTATTGTTTCTCAGGCTTGCTAGGAGGCTTTGGTTAAAGAAAAATAGCCACAAAAACTGCAGTGCTTGCTCTTTTAGGAAACTTGTAATGCTTTGCAAAACCAATGTTATGAGTGGCCCCTGTATTAAGTGTTCGTTTGTAAAGTAGAGATGTTATATTAAGAATAATAAGTTTAAAAATGTGTTAACTTAAAAAAAAAAAAAAGAATCCAAAAACCATTACAGTTTCCCATTAACCACTTCAGCCCTGGAAGATTTGGCTGCTCAATGACCAGGCCCTTTTTTGCGATATGGCACTGCGTCGTTTAACTGACAATTGCGTGGTCATGCAACTCTGTACCCAAACAAAATTTACGTTCTTTTTTTCCCATAAATAGAGCTTTCTTTTGGTGGTAGTTGATCACCTCTGTGTTTTTATTTTTTGCGCTATAAACAAAAAAAGAGCAACAATTTTGAAAAAACACAATATTTTGTACTTTTTGCTATAATAAATATCCCAGATTTTTTGTAAAAAAAGGCGAATTTCTTCCTTGGTTTAGGCCGAAAAAAATTGCAATAAGCATATATTGATCGGTTTGCGCAAAAGTTATAGCGTCTACAAAATAGGGGAAAGATTTAAGGCAGTTTTATTATTATTTATTTTTTTACTAGTAATGGCGCTGATCCTCGATTTTTTTTCGGGACTGCGACATTATGGCGGACAGATCGGAAACTTTTAACACATTTTTGGTACCATTGACAATTCTACAACGATCAGTGCTATAAAAATGCACTGCTTACTGTGTAAATGTCACTGACATGGAAGGGGTTAACACTAGGGGCGATCAAGGGGTTAACTGTGTTCCCTCGTGTGTGTTATAACTGTAGGGGGATGGGACTGACTAGAGGAGATGACAGATCGTTGTTCCTAGCTAGTAGAAACACACAATCTGTCTCTCCTCACAGAACAGGGATTTGTGTGTTTACACAGACACACGTTCCTGTTCTGGCTCTCGTGCCCACGATCGTGCGTGGCCAGCAGTCATCACGACTGCCGGCCACGCCTCTGGTGGCGCGCGCACGCCTGCTATCCCTGCTTAAAGTGCCGATGTACAACTACGACGGTTTGTGGGAATGTGCCGACCTAGTATAATGACAGCGGCTGGTCCGCAAGCAGTTCAAATTGCTGTTAATGCTTATGTGGTGTCTTTCTCATTACTGTACATTATCCTATTTTTTACTTTGACATACTTGCAATTACTTGCTACATTGGAAGCTTGTACATTTATTTTCATGGACTGTTAAACATCCCCAGAAGTTTGTGTGTGTAACATAATTTCAGATTCCACAAGCTTATTAAAGCCATTTGATTTGTTAAATACTTAATAAGTGGAAAATGTTTGATCCCTTTCACTGCCAGAGGGGCTAATAACGCATAGCAGAACTATTTATGAAGGTTGTTAGTGGTAATGACTGCCTGCTTGGTGGTACTATTTAAAATTAGAACTCTTTATCTCTCTTACAGATTGATGGAAATTGATGGCATCCCTTGATGTCTCAGAATACCTTTCACTGAAATGGAATCACTAAATACCAGAGCCATAATGGGTTTTGTTAATATTGCGTGCAACCTAACCACAGCAGCATTTCAAACTCAGAAAGAAATTATATGTGTTAAATGACAAGTGACATGCTATATGGATAAATGGCTTTACAAGTCATTTTTATGTACTGTAGCTAGATACAGTATGTTCTAATGTAACAGTAGTTAAGTTTTGAAGATACAGTGGTACTTACTGTAATGTTTATCCCTCCTTGATCATGTGTTTTATAATACGAGTGACATGTTAAAAGTACACTGTCTCGTCATTTTTTTTACCTTCCATTGTTTTGTAAAAATTGAAGATAAGGGAATGACATAAGACCTACCCTATTTTCAACTTGCTTGCTCTTCTGATCCCACCCACCAGGTTTGCATCTACACCATGCATAAAACCTAGTGCACCGCTGACAAACCAAAAAATCTATATACAGTATGTCTATACATATATAATTTTGATCAAATCCAGTGGGAATACAATAATGAATATTAACCCCTTCCCACCTGCGCTATAGCCCAATGACAGCTACAGCCCTGATAACCGGTGTGTGTTAAAGGGACATCGATACTGATAATCAGGGCACTAATAATCAGTCTCCTGATTATCAGTGCGGTTCCAACAGTGCCCACCAGTGCTGCCAATCAGTGCCCACCAGTGCTGCCAATCAGCGCTCATCAGTGCTGCTAAATAGTGCCCATCAGTGCTGCCAATCAGTGCCTACCAGTGCTGCCAATCAGCGCTCATCAGTGCTGCTAAATAGTGCCCATCAGTGCTGCCAATCAGTACCCATCAGTGCCTCCTCAGCAGTGTCACCTATCAATGCTGCCTATCAGTGCCCAACAGTACCGCCTATCAGTGCCCATCAGTGCCACCTATCAATGCACATCAGTGCTGCCGATCAGTGCCAACTATCAGTAGACATGTGCATTAGTTTTCGTCCAAATGCATTTTCGGTCGAATTTCGGGTATTTTCGTTATCGTTTTAACAAACGATAACGAACGTGCAGAATCCAAAAACAGAAAGATCCGACATAAACAAAAGCTTTATTTTCATTTTTATTGTGACAACAGTTCGATATAGATAGGAGATTCGACATGATGCTGACAACAGTGATCTGTGTCCATCGAACCTGTGGTTGAATGTGCCTAACCTTAGCTCTATTAGTCCAAGATTATTCTACAAAGAGAAAAGATTTGACATTATAGAGACAATAGCAAAAAAGGTCAAATGTGCCTAACCTAACTCTATTAGTCCAAGATTATTCAACATAGAGAGAAAAGATTTGATATAAAGATTTGACCAAGCAGTCGGCGCGAGCGGACATTTATGGTCAAATGCTCTGCCCATAGCCTATAGAAGAATTCTAATGTTGGTTGACTAGTAATAATAATTAATAAATATAATTATTACTAGTGTCATACAACATTAGAATTCTACTATAGCTTGTAGACGGAACATTCGACCGGAAATGTACGATTGCGGCGTCGTACAGTTTAGCTGCTCCGTAGAATCTTCTTAGAACATTCAACAGACACCATAAGCCTTCAATGACAGACTCAACCTTAATTATTTCGGATTTTCGGATGAATGCATTTTTTAACAAAACTAAATAAAGAAAAACGAATTTTGGGAGTAACTAAATAAATGTATTTTTCGGACGAAAACGAAATTCCGAAACAAAATATTTCAGTGTGCATATGTCTACCTATCAGTGCCATCTATCAGAGCCCATCAGTGCCACCTGTCAGTGCCCATCAGTGCAACCTATAAGTGCAGCCTATCAGTGCCCATCAGTGCAGCTTCATCAACAAACTATGAAACAATTTTTTTTCAAGATTTTTGCCCTTTTTACGTTTGTTTAGCAAAAAATAATAAAACCCAGTGGTGATTAAATACCACCAAAAGAAAGCACTATTTGTGTGAAAAAAAAATGATAAAAATGTAATTTGGGTACAGTGTTGCATAACCACGCAATTGTCATTCAAAATGCAACAGCACTGAAAGCTGAAAATTGGCCTGGGCAGAAAGGGGGTGAAAGTGCCCAGTAGGCAAGTGGTTAAGTGAAAAAAACAACTAAAACATTAATCAAAGTGAGTCAACACTTCCAAATAGGTGTAAAAGAAAACAGTCTGATGTGTCTAAAAGCAAGTAAAAGCGTCATGTAAGTCAATAAGACACACCACCCAAGGAACAGTGAGTCCAAAAAGGGGATGACAGGTGAAATTCCAGCGTTAATAGAAGGTGCATCCATGCCTCCTACATCATTTAGTGATCCACCACCATAACCGTAGCAAGTACGCTTACCAGAGTAAATGGACCCATATACCGTAGGTATTGAGTCAAACGGGCTTTTGTGATTGACAATCACTCATGAGATAGCACAGGCCAACCAGTATGAACGATCACAAGTCAGTCTCCCATCTTCGGAGTCATCTTCTTTTTTGGAGAAATCCCCCAAAAATCGTCCCTTAAAGACCGTATAGGTTTAACAGCGTTTGGAAGCATGTAATTCCTCTCAGTGGATCCCTGTACACACTCCTCTCCTCCAGTCAGCAGTACTTTGGCCAAGGAGTCCTGCCCGTTTTCCCGCCTTTTCAGATGATAAAACCAAACACGTTGGTGTAGCAGCCCTGGTGAAAGAATTCATAAGGTTGCTGGATACACGTCATATGGTATTTTAGCACATGTGGAGAACATGACTGTCTCCATGCAGAGTGTGGGTGGTCACACGCGATGCTCGTTTTAGTTTTTCCATAAATTCTTGCAGCGCGCTAAGTTGCGATCAGATGAGGTGAACAATGGTAGTTAGAATAAGGCCTCAAAATGAAACCAAGGTGTACAGTAGACTTTAGTGTATGGGATCTATGTGCATTCCTTCTTCCCAGAGTAAACTCCTGGTCAAAGAGGCACTAACTACTACAAGTATTCTGCTAGGGGTAAATATACTGTGTCTGCTTGACCAAACATAATCATAACAGGAATTAACAATTTCATTTTCACACAAACTTCCTACACGCAGAAACATCTTTGCAATAAAAAGTTCCTTTGTTGGTTAAAAGTGTTTGTTTCACCAATAACTAGATAACCAGTAACCATATATTTGGCCAGCTAATGAATACATTACTTCCAACTATCAGACTGTGCATAGGCTTGCTAACGCTGACCATCGAGGGGTACATCATTTGGTATGAAAAATGGACCATTAGGAATTTCCTCCTTTTTTGTCACATTGCTACACTACCAAGACCTGTGCAACTTTTCAACCTGACCTATTCGATATTTTAATGCAGTATGCACATACTGAGTGGATCATTTCTTGTTCTGTGATAAAAAGACAATCTCAGAGATTGTCCAATGTGCTGGGTCATATCTACATGTAATTAATATGACAATTGATGTTTGCAAGAATGGATTACCACTTGAGAGGTAACCAACGTACTTCCCAATTACCTCAAGGAATGCATGAGTAAATTGCATCTCTTGCAACTAAAAGAACATGCATAGTAAATAACAAGTGCTAAGAGCAATGATATCGGTCTCACAGGAAATTGGGAGAATGAAACCTACTTTTGTTCTGCATTAAGAGGACCAGCTGCTCTGGACCAATGAGTGGAGCTGGGGATAGCACTAGAGCATGAAAAATACAACTGTAAAACATTTTTTTTGTTAATATGGGGGAGCAAAAAAAATATATTGGTGTTCTGTTTTAAAACAAGTTGGGAATTGTGGTGGTTTATGGGATATTAGGCCCAGCCAATGTCAGTGTCCCTGATTCAACAACAAAAAAGGTTGGTGCACTGCCAGGGCAAGGTAAAAACTACTTCTCTTTAGATTCAGACTGAATGTTGGCTGTTTGGACACTCAGAGGAATGCCCAAAACTTTTGCTCACTGGCCCCCTGTTTGGCAGCAGCATCATAAACAGAAACAGTATGTCTACTGCTTCTATATGACAGCTTCCTGTTGAAATTGGTTCCTAAGGAAGCCGCAGGTGCTTTCATCCGCCGCATCTCTAGGAAATGCTGACATCATGGCCTATTACCTTACATGCTGGGATTTCCTGGTAACGCAAGCAGTGGAGCTGGGATAGCTGTGACATCATTGCCCAAATAAGGCAATATCACAACTATCCCTGCCCCTTACATTATTGTTTTCAATTATTTTTATTAAGATATTTTACACATAAAAAACATTACGTATCATTTCAGGTCAACCTTATATAAGCATACTTTAACATACATACATACAAAACTACAAAAATCAGATACATAAAACACAGTTAGTATAACACATGGATCAATCTAAAAATACATTCCAGAAATATTATGGGTAAGAAACGAAAAGGAAAACAAAAAAATCTCCAAACTTTATAGTGTATCCCCTTACCCTCTTCCCTTTATTTTAATAACCCCCCTCCCTCCCCCCTCATTATTCCCAATCATAGTTGTCCTTTATCCTCTACTGTGTTTCTGTGAAGTTCACTATAATGTAAATTCCACCTTATACAAGTGATATTATAACTTCCCCAACCCAGTTTTATTTATTTATGAAGGGGGGAGAGTCACGACTCTCTACCATGCTTGCCTTATATACAGTAGCTTCCCGAGATGTCTTTCGGCTAGTGGTACTATGGGGGTCAGTAATGTGCACCTGGATTTTTTTCGACAAGGTGATGGGCATCATGATTGATGACTTTTTTGGATTTTTATAATTTTAATAAAGGACTTGTCAAGTGTTTGGGTGTCTTTATTTCTAGGTTACTTTTTTTTTGAATGAATAAGGGTACCCTATAATCTGGAGCAGACCTCCACAACCATTGGCCAAGGTTATGAGGATTATGTTGGGAGGGGCAGCGTGGTGCGGCAGTCCAGTTGCAAAGAACAGGATTTCTATTGACGTAGAAATTTAGCAGTTACAATAATCCCAATGGGAAGGCACCAGCTGGAAACACTCACAGAATGCAGTAGCAAAATGTAACAGAGCAGGTCTCATCATGCTGACAGCGTCTTACTTGGGAGGTGTGACTGGTCCCTACCCAAATTAGGAGATGTCCAGGAAGGATGGCATGTCCCTGTCCTTCCCCTACTTGTCTGGAATCTCTCCCTGCCTCTAATTACTATCCCTGTCAGATGGATGACCTAAACTACCTACCCTCACGTGAAATGTGCACCAAGCCTGGAAGCCAGGGCACTGTGGTTGTACGCCACCTGCAGTGGAAAGAGCAGATTGCACCTGCCTACAAATAGAACCTTGTCCTCATCAAAGTGGGGACAAAGTGCTTTTCCAGGGGGTAGCCTTTTTTGTGCTATAAACAAAAAAAGACCATCAATTTTGAAAAAAATATATATTTTACATACCCAATAAATTTAAAAAAAAAATGTCCTCATAAATTTAGGCCAATATGTATTCTGCTACATATTTTTGGTTAAAAAAAAGTTATAGGGGATAGATTTATGGCATTTTTATTTTTAAATTTTTTTTATTAGTAATAGCAGCAATCAGGGTTTTTTAGCAGGACTGCAACATTGCAGCGGCCAGATCGGACACCTAACTGACATTTTTGACACTTTTTTGGGAACCAGTGACATTATTACAGTGATCAGTGCTAAAAATATGCACTGACATTGCACTAATGACACTAGCAGGGAAGGGGTTAACATCAGGGACGATCCAGGGATTAACTGTGTTCCCTGGGTGTGTTTACTAACTGTATGGGGGATGGACTGCCTGGAATTTCACAGAGAGTCGCCTTCCTGCATAGCAGAAAGACAGGATCTCAGTGTAATCCCCTATCAAAACGGAGATCTGCCTTGTTTACTTCGGCAGATCCCTATTCTGTCTTGGCAGGTGGACATCGAGTCTGCCTGACCCGCTTATTGGCTCCCCCGCTGGCCAATCGGGCATGCCCACAGAAGCTAGTGCATGAACCACTGTACCGGTACGACGATTCACGCAGCCAAGCCACCTTATTATAACTGCCGCGCCTGGTCGGCAAGGGGTTACGGTAAAAACATCCCACTAACTGTTCTACTCACCCCCTGTCATGGTTTCAGTGCTGTCCAGGCTGCAGCGCCATTCCTGTCACTTCCTGCTTTCACAGGAGACTGAGTGAAGCAGGAGCCATAGGCTCCTGCTGCTGTCAGTTAACCGCATGCCGACCACCCGCCGTCATTATACTGCGCAGGTTGGCACTGCTTTAAGAGCTCTAGGGTGCGACAGAGCAAGACAGAACGGAGATCTGTCAATGTAAACAGACAGATCCCGGTTCTGTCAGGGAAGTAGAGAGAAATCTGCTGTTCCTAGTGATCAGAAACAGCGATCTCTCTCTACTTCCCGTCAGTACACTGCCCCCACAGTTAGGAACGACTCCCTAGGGAACATTTAACCCCTTGATAACCCCCCCTCCCCTCATTATTCCCAATCATAGTTGTCCTTCATCCTCTACTGTGTTTCTGTGAAGTTCACTATAATGCAACTTCCACCTTATACAAGTGATATTATAACTTCCCCAACCCAGTTTTATTTATTTATGAAGGGGAGAGAGTCACGACCCCTTCCCTGCCAGTGACATTTATACAGTAATCAGTGGCTATTTTTAGCTCTGATCGCTGTATAAATGTCAATGATCCCAAAAAAGTGTCAAAAGTGTGCGATCTGTCCCATAAATCTATTCCCTATTTTGTAGACGCTATAACTTTTGCGCAAACCAATCAATATATGCTTATTGTCATTTTTTTACCAAAAATATGTAGAATTTTGTGCATATTGGCCTAAACTGATGAAGAAATTTATTATAGCAAAAAGTTAAAATTATATATTTTTTTAAAATTTCAAAATTGTCGCACTTTTTTTTTTATAGCGCAAAAAATAAAAACCCAGAGGTGATCAAATACCACCAAAAGAAAGCTCTATTTGTCGTAAAAAAAAGGACATACATTTTGTTTCTGTACAATGTCGCATGACTGCGCAATTGTCAGTTAAAGTGACGCAGTGCCGTGTCGCAAAAAATAGCCTGGTCTTTAAGGGGGCAAATCCTTCCAGTCCTTAAGTGGTTAAACTCCTGTGAGGAGGGAGCGGGGTACACACACTATGTGTGTCTATGTATGCACAAAGCCTAGGTCAGGAGCGCCCGCACAGGTGCCCCCATAGCATACAGTTTGCTAAGGAGGCACCATTAGAAGGGAGAAGTGGACAGCACTGGCAGGAGACTCCAGAAGAGAAGGTAAAGTGCTGCTCTGTGCAATATTGTTACACAGAGCAGGTATGTAACATCTTTTTTATTTAAAAATAAAAAATAAACTTTGGTATCACTTTAAGGACATGTGAGGCCTCTGTATGAGTTAAACCTATCAGATCACGGTGACAGTCTCTCTGGACATGCTGACAGAGAATATTTAAGCCTGTTATTCTTCTGCTCAGACTCTTGGACTCAGTAAGGTGTCGTCCTTTTTGCCACACACACAGTGGCTGAGAGCTGTCACAACTACATGAAGGAAACTTTTCCACTCTTGCAAATGAAAACATCTTACAGGAGGTGCAATATTGGTTTATTTATTTATTTTCAAAATATTTTAATTACATTTCCTGGCCTTAGAAAAAGAAGATAGTCTCCACATTACCTCAAAAGATTAAATAAAAACGTCTAAACATTTCCTACAACTTGCTGTTTGCTCCTTTTTTACTCATTCTGTTTTGCTGTGTATTTTCTTTTTTTTTTTTTTTTTTTTTTCTGAAAGTGAATAACATACTCGAGGCATTGCCTGTGGCTTACAAACATTCCTTCTTGTGTGGTCTGTGCAGACTTTATGATTTATTCAGGTAATGGGGAAGGATCATGACCCCCAGCAGCCACAGAAAGAGAGCCGCATGTGGGTTTAATGCTTTCACCACAAAAAATTTCTGCTATGACTAAGATGTGCGGCTGAAGTCACTGTCTGAATGGTGCTAAAAGGGAACTTAGGCATTAAGTGTGTGCTATTTACTAGAGTCACTCTTGGGATCGAGCCAAGGGTTTCTTATCCAGTTTCAAAGAACGTCATGGTCATGGCTCAAAAATAAAAATCACAGACTTTTAGGATACCCCCAGTGACTCACTCATTAAAATGTTTTCATTTACTATTTCATGTTTGTTATTTGGTATATTCTAGTTTATGGGTAATGGATTTACGGTCTACATTTTACAAGCTTTTCATGACTTATAATTATGTTAATGTAAAATGTATATATTTTATAGTGAAGGTTTCTTATACTTGGCACACACAAACGATTTGGGGATTATTTATGAAAGCTAGAGAAGAGGTCAGGATTTCCAAGTTATCACATCCCAGCTCAGGTGTCACATCCATAGTGTGGAACACTGAAGCAAAAGAAACCTATGTAATACTTCACTCATCTTGGTCCTTTCAAGTATTGCTTGCAATAGCTAACAAAAAAGCAAATAAAAGATAAAACTAAAAATTGTTAAAATAGTATGTGACGCTAACCAACCGGGGGGGAACCCGAATAAAAAAAAAAACAAGGCTAAATATGTGAAATAAAATCTACAAATGAATATCAATCTTCCAAATCAATCAAATTATATGATGAACAATTAAATAACAGTGCAAATCAAGTATAAAGTGCAAAGTGCAATAACCTTATGTGCAATACTCCATAACTGTACAATGATCACAGTACAATTCCTCCAAGCTATATCATAAAGTGCAAACAACTCTTCTAATAAATATTATGAAGTGCCATAATGTTCTAATTCATATGAACACAATAAGGTGCCCCTGCAGACCTCTCTTCTTCCCTTCCTAGTTTCTTCTCTTCCTATCTTTCCTTTCTTCTCTATCTATTCCTATTATGATTTTGAAGCTCTTTACTACTTCAGAAGATAATTCCTCTAATAAACCATACCATTAATATGCGTTATTGTTATAGTAGTAATTATAGTTGAATATATAATTTACATTGTATTGAATATATAACTCTGAGCTTCATTACTTCTGTTGTATATTATGTACTTAATCTATTGACAAATACTTTATTGTATGTTCAATAAAATCTTTTTGACAAGAACACAATAAGGTGCATAAATCTTGAAACAATGTGCACAATGTGCACATAAACCACCTGAATGTGCTGAAAACTTATTTGAAGTGCAATCCGTGACACAAAAAATCCATGATAAAGAAAAAACTGTTCAAATATAAAAATAAAAATAAAAATGAACACCAAGTCCCAGTAATTTTTTAAAAAATGCAAGAAAAAACACACACTAAAATTCTTCTCAGTAGTTCTTCCTATAAATGTTTGAAGATAAAAAAACTTTGTGCAATAAGTGTTCAAAAAAGTGCTGATCCATTCATCCGATGTGATCCGTGCAATCCGGGGTGCACCCCACTGTTTCCCCCAGCCTCTTACCTCAGGGACCCTTTGAGAAAGTCACGTGATCAGTGACGCAACGCGTCAGGGAGGAGCCAGGTGTTGCTGTTCACTTCCGGTCGCAGCCGAGACCGGAAGTATCTCTGATCTTCATCGCTTTGATCTAATTTTAAATGTAAGTTCCCCCGGCCTCTCACCTCAATTAGCGCCCCCTACAGGCCTAGTGGCCAATGCTCCGAATCGATCGATCGGTCTCCTGTGTATGGCTCTCCAGCAAACTTCACAGAAATGCTCCAATCTCATAGTTATTGTTTCCCAGTAATAGGTGAAAGCAAGAAGGCATAAGGGGCTCCAATGTGTAGTAAATCACAATAATATTTATTTAAAACACATAACCACTTACATTTAAAATTAGATCAAAGCGATGAAGATCAGAGATACTTCAGGTCTCGGCTGCGACCGGAAGTGAACAGCAACACCTGGCTCCTCCCTGACGCGTTGCGTCACTGATCATGTGACTTTCTCAAAGGGTCCCTGAGGTAAGAGGCTGGGGGAAACAGTGGGGTGCACCCCGGATTGCACGGATCACATCGGATGCATGGATCAGCACTTTTTTGAACACTTATTGCACAAAGTTTTTTTCTCTTCAAACATTTATAGGAAGAACTACTGAGAAGAATTTTAGTGTGTGTTTTTTTTTTTGTATTTTTAAAAAATTACTGGGACTTGGTGTTCATTTTTATTTTTATTTTTATATTTGAACTGTTTTTTTCTTTATCACAGATTTTTTGTGTCACGGATTACACTTCAAATAAGTTTTCAGCACATTCAGGTGGTTTATGTGCACTACCTGGATCATTTGCACATTGTTCCAAGATTTCTGCACCTTATTGTGTTCATATGAATTAGAACATTATTGCACTTCATATTATTTATTAGAAGAGTTCTTTGCACTTTATGATATAGCTTGGAGGAATTTTACTGTGATCATTGTACAGTTATGGAGTATTGCACATAAGGTTATTGCACTTTGCACTTTATACTTGATTTGCACTGTTATTTAATTGTTTATTATATAATTTGATTGATTTGGAAGATTGCTATTAATTTGTAGATTTTATTTCACATATTTAGCCTTGTTTTTTTTTTATTCGGGGTTCCCCACGGGTGGTTAGCGCCACATACTATTTTAACAATTTTTACTTTACTGTGTGAGATCACTTTATATGTTGGCAGCTTCCCACCATTTCCTATAGTGAGGTTGTGCGCATTAGTTACCCCGTACTACCTAAAAGATAAAACTACACTCCAGCCAGAATTGAAAATTAAGTGTTGTGTTGCATACAAAGGGTACAAACTACTTACTTGGTGCTTCCGTTTTTTTTTTCTTGGTGCTTCCGTTTTTCATCCAGGCATAGCTGTAGTGAAGCAAACCACCCTTCTCTGTTTTGTCAGTGATCTGATGATGCTGAAATACACATGCTTGTGGTCCTGGAACACCTTCCTTACCTCTCATATATAAATACAGTATACAAAGTTTCAAAATACCCTTTTTGCTGCCTCTGAAAAAGAAATAGGTATAGGTAAAGAATATTGTAAAAAATCTGATTCACATCTGCTTTGGAAGTTTGAATGGGATAAGCGATAAAGAACATACTTCATAAAATACACTCCTGCAGGCCTTCTACTGAGGCTGCAAGGGTCTGCCACAGCAACATGGATGCGGACATGAGATATAAGAGGTATATGATTTATTCTATCGAAGAACATTAACCCACGGTGCTACAGCTCATGGAGGATCTTGACTCAGGATGTGTGCTTCTCTTTCTCTTGCCTATCTTCTCCAGCCTTAGAAGTCTAGGCATTTCATATGGGACCTCATAGATGGTTCATCCCATTTGTCATGTTCTTTCCATGTTCCCCCTTTTTACGTATCTACTTTGTTTTATGTACAGAGCTTAGTGAGGATTGTTTGCTGCTCTGCTCTGTATTGTTCCTCCTTTTTTCTTCAGAAAACATTTAATAAAAAAACTATTGAAACAGACTTCTAGGCATTTCAAGTGAAACCAAGATCTCATTGCCATGTTATAAGGATATTAAAGGCTGTTCACACCACAACCCCCGTGCACGGTAAGAAATGCATTGTTGTGGCTTGATGCATGTTGCAGTGTGGTAAACAGTCTATTTGACATGGGTTAAAATGCACATACAATGCACAGCATACCATAATGTTGACCCACTAACATGGTGACCCACCACCTGATGATGTTTATCTGTCCCACTACCACAGCAAGATGACAGATCCCCAGCCAGCTACTGTATGTAAACAACCCCGCCACAGCCAGGGGTCCTGGGTGACATCATTGACCAGATATGGTCATTACCATATTTGCCCAATGCCATCATACAAGACCCCTGGATTGTTTGTTTACAAACAATAGCCAGCCAGGGATTTGTCATTTCACCCTGGTAGTGCTACTGCTACAAACTGACAGATCCCTGGATAATGTTGATTTATAAACATCAGCTGGGAGGTTGGGCAAGCAAAATGGCTGAACCTGAAGCTCATCCCTATTGCTGATCATAGTGAATAAAGAAAATTTTCAAAAAAACACTATACATTCCCCCGTGAAGTGGTTCTAAAGGCTGAAGGCTTTTTACTTTCATGCATATGCATGAAGGCAAAAAACCTTCAGTGTGCAGCTCTGCCCTCAGCCCCCCCAATACTTACCAAAGCCCGATCTCTATCTCGAGCTATGTGCATGAGAGCTGAGGCTCTTCTGGGTCTCTCCCTCCTCATTGGCAGAGACGCAGCAGCAGGAGCTATTTCCTCCCCCTGCTGTCAATCACAGCCAGTGAGGAGGGAGTGGGGCTCAGAAGCTCAGAAGCGAGCATGCACGAGTGCCCCAATAGTAAGTGGCTTACAATCGGGGCACTAGGCAGGGGGAAGGGACTCAGAATGCTTGCATGGGACCTGAGAAGAGGAGGATCAGGGCTGCTCTGTGCAAAACCATTGCAAAGAGCAGATACGTTTAACATGTCTGTTATTAAAAAAAAATGTCTGTTATTAAAAATTGCCTTTACAATAACTTTAAACCTTTTCTTTGTTACAGATCTTCCTATGGCATTCCTGTAAGAAAAGATACAATAGCAATAAAAGATGTCTCTTGTTCAGTGAAACTTTCTTTTCTTTCTTTTAAACACAAAGACATTCTCAAGCAGCAATAAAACAAAGTTATATGGAAAGTGTATCAGCTCAGAAAATCCTTTAATATAGTGGTGCTTCTAAGATCATGTAGTCTGCAGACTCCACAAATATGATAAGTATAGTCTCATTTAACTACACACTACATACGTTTCCAAAAATAATTCCTAAGCAACTAGTTAACATCCTATTGTGTCCAAATGACTAGATTGTGGTTAGTATGGTTAGCACTGGCCACCTACATTTGCTGTATCTTCACATGTAATCTAACACAGTAACTGTATGATACACTCATTATCTTGATGAGTGAGGTTTTACAAGGATATTGTTAGAAACGATTCAAAACTTTTCAGATTGCCAATTTTTTTTCCATTGCACTACTATTTTAACTGCAAAATAATAGATGTTATGTAAAAAAGCCAGAATAAAAATTATTTTGGATGTATTAAGGTCGATTGCTATATACTTTAGTAAGATGAAGGCAACTGTGATAATAGTGAGGTCTGACGAACCCCAAACTATGGAGAATGACGGAGTAGAAGGCAACGTACTGCCACCCTGATCTTCCCCAGAACTCACACGTTGGTAAAAGAAAGAGTTAGATTTAAATCCCATGTCTATGCAGCTATGCTTAAGCCAGAGACACAAGACACATTTAACAAAAATCAGGGCAGTTAGATGCAGAGACATCAAAATCAGTCTTTAGGCCAGGGCCTTAATCAAAATTCTAATAAGGCTCTGTCATAAATAACCAGGTTGTAAACAGTCTGGAAAATTTTTTGAGGAATGTACATTTGTCAAACCGGATGGTAGTGTCCTATTTTGACGTAAAACGAAACTCCCGTATAACTGTACTTTTTCCATAATTCCTGCTGAATTACCAATCAGTTAGACACTGAATATGCCTATACTACAAAGTCCAGAAGGCTTATAAGGCACATTCAACTTCCTAAGATATATACATAAAATCTATATCATATTTAGTTTGTAACAAATAGCACACTAGTTGTATCTGCTAAATAATATGCTGGTTGTTGGATTGTGAAACTTGGTTGGACAAAAATATATACAGTATATATCTGGGAAAGTTGGCATTTAGGGTGTATCTGCTAAGTGTGATAAAACACCAGCACACCTACAGTACAGCACACCCCTTACACCCTTTGATTGGATAGCATTAACTCAGTGACACCCTCCAGAGAGTCAATGAAAAGGTGTTGCATTTGTCAGCTGGAGCTCTTGTTTGATACAGAAACTACCAAGGATTCTGATAGTCATGTGTTTAAGGGCCAGTGACTCTGCTACATCAGATTGGACTTTGCAAGCAATCTGAACTCTGCACCAAACCAAAGACCAGGTGGACATAAGTATTTTAGCACATTTCAACTTATTTTTCATTTGCCTGTATATGTTTTGTAAAACCTCATCTGTAAATATTTATTCTACCTTTTTAATATTTTTTTCTCTTTTAGCCTCTTTCACATGGATGGACCCAAGTTTTCCATCTGTCTGCGAATCGGATCGGATGAAAACAGACTCTACGGTCCATCTTCATCTGATCCCCCATAGAGGAGAGCAGCGCTCTGACAGGTCCATCTCTGCACAGAGTCATCTGCCTGCTCAGCGGGGATCGATGGAGCGATCCCCCACTGAGCAAAGCAGAGCCCGTACACGGACACGTCCATGTGAAGGAGCCCTAAACATGATATTTAAAAATCATTAAACTGAATCTTTAAATGCTCTAACTAAAAATGGAAAACTTTGCTTCTGTGCAGAACTGCTCTATGTAAACTCCTTTACAGTCCTCTCTGGCCAAGGCAGTGAGTGATAAAGATATTTTTAAAAGTCAAAATTGCAACAGCAGATGCTGTGAATGATGCTTGTTTCTGGTGGCAGCTACAATGTGTATGGGTAAAAGGTTAACTGCTTAGTTAACCAGTCCCAGTGACAACCACTCTCAGCCTTCTGCTGCTTAGATTGGTATTCCAAGAGGTAGAAAATCTCTGCACAGGGTGAGGCTTATGTAGTGCTACCCCCCTAGAGGGCCGCTGAATTTTGGGTCCCTCAATCCCTGCACAGCTAGGCAACACATATTTTTCCAACTTTCATTCAGAGACATTTTTGTTGCTTTATTGGGGGATAAACAACTTGGATGGGGTATAGATTGGATGGGGTATAGGGATTATGGGATGCCCAACTTGACTTGAAAAAAAACAACACAAGAACAACTTCCTTCCTTCTGTACACTAAAAAATGGCAAATCCAACCTGGCCGCTTTGCAAAGTATCCCAGAATAAGGGATTGGATCCTGCTTGGTACCAGAGGTCTGACTTGTAGAGCCCTCCAGCCTGACCTACAGAAACCCCAACCAATTAACCAGACTCACACAGCTACAGTGTAATCTAATGATTATTGTTCCACCCAGCTGGTTTTCTTTTTTTTTTTGATTGTTGTCTAATTCCCTCCATCTGGATGTAAAGGAATTACCTTGAAATTTAGGTAGGCTCTCTTTAAAAAACATTTGAGCACACCATTTGATGAAATGTTATATTTCAATCTTTTTTTAAAGTTTTCAAGTAACAAACAGGTTCCCCTAGCAAGAGAAGGACAACAGAATAACAGAGTAGGCACTTGGAATTTGAGTTACAGTTAAGACACATAACAGCCATATGAAAAAAAAAAGTCTTGAGACACCCAAAGATTGACAGGCTGTTAAGCGGTAAAATTGCATATAGGATCAAGTAGTGGTAAATTAAAGATACAAAAGAGTTTCCACATTCAGCATCTGTACGTACAGATAACAGGGGAAAAGATCATCACTGGAAAGAAAATAAAGAAAAAAGAAGTAGAGCCTCATTGAGGAAATCTCTGGAGCACACTAGACCCTATCAAGTTAGCGAATCCATGGCTGCCACGTTTTATCAAATTTCGATTGAGTATTGGTAAGAATAGATGACAATTTATCGTTGATCATTTTCCGGTTCAGGTTATGCTTGGTATATTAGAAGTAAATTGTCGGTTGATCCTAACTAGGGATGGTCCCGATGTTCGAGTCGAAAGTAAGTTTGACTCGAACATCGGGTGTTCATCTGTTAGCTGAATAGCGAACAATTTGGGGTGTTCGCAGCAAATTCGAAAGCCGCGGAACACCCTTTAAAAGTCTATGGGAGAAATCAAAAGTGCTAATTTTAAAGGCTTATATGCAAGTCATTGTCTTAAAACGTGTTTGGGGACCTGGGTCCTGATCCAGGGGACATGTATCAATGCAAAAAAAAAGTTTTAAAAACTGAAGTTTTTTCAGGAGCAGTGATTTTAATAATGCTTAAAGTAAAACAATAAAAGTGTAATATTCCTTTAAATTTCGTACCTGGGGGGTGTCTATAGTATGCCTGTAACAGTCCGAGAGCAAAATGACATTTCTAAAGGAAAAAAAGTAATTTAAAAGTACTCATTTAAAAGTACAGCAATACACATAAAAGTTTATTGATAAAAACGGCATGGGATTTCCCCACAGGGGAACCCCGAACCAAAATTTAAGAAAAAATGGCGTGGGGGTCCCCCTCAAAATCCATACCAGACCCTTATCCAAGCACGCAACATGGCAGGCCACAGGAAAAGAGGGGAGGATGAGAGAGCGCCCCCCCTCCTGAACCATACCAGGCCACATGCCCTCAACATTGGAAAGGTGCTTTGGGGTAGCCCCCCAAAGCACCTTGTCCCTATGTTGATGGGGAGAAGGGCCTCATCCCCACAACCCTTGCCCGGTGGTTGTGGGGGTCTGCGGGTGGAGGGCTTATTGGAATCTGAAAGCCCCCTTCAACAAGGGGATCCCCCAGATCCCGGCCCCCCCTGTGTAAAAAGGTAAGGGGGTACCCTACCATTTAAAAAAAAATGGCTGAAAATTGTAAAAAAAAAAGACAATACAAGCCTTGGGACAAGGCCTTTATTAAAAAAAAAAAAAAATAAAACTGTCCCACGAAGTCTTGTTCTTCTTCTTCTCTCGCTCCGACGGACCGGAAAAAAAAAGCCGCAAGCCGCCTACGATCTGCCTCCATGGGAGGCACCCGCCATAATGACGGGCCTTTCAGTTGACAGTTCTTTTATAACTGAGGACGGGGCCACACGATGACATTGCCGGGTGACCCCGCCCCCCTCTGACGCACAGGGACATCCCTATGGCTTTCCCGTAGCGCCAGAGGGGGTGGGGTCACTGGGTTACGTAACCGGTTGGCCTTGTCCCCTCTGACGCACGGGGACATCCCTATGGCTTTCCCGTAGCGTCAGAGGGGGCGGGGTCACTCAGTTATGTAACTGAGTGACCCCGCCCCCTCTGACGTCATTGCGGTGGGTGCCTCCCATGGAGGCAGATCATAGGCGGCTTGCGGCTTTTTTAATAAATTTTTTTGGACACTCCCCTTCTCCTCCCCAATTGTACATAGTGCCCTTCTGGATCTTCATGCTGTAGGAGCAGGCAACCGACTTTATTTTTGGAAAACCTGGTATATTTTTATAACCCTGCATCATGGAAACTCCCTGTATTAAACCTGAAATGTTGGCAACTGAAATACACCTTTCAATGTTAAGTATTATTACCTTTACTGCAGGATCGAATAGTGTTTTCCCTATGAATAGAGTATTATAGACCTACTGTCAAAACAATAATTTTGTATTCCAGCAATTTCTCATGTGCATAGCTGTAGACCAGTAAGTTACATCTTCCTTAAGAGACTGCATCAAAAAATTTGAGACACTAAAGATGATCCAGGCTGTGCGGAGGTAAACACAGGTTTTCTTCTGCATGTACGTGTTTTTATCCTTATAAGGATTAATACACAGTAGTACGTTTTTATTTGGCCACACAGTTTAGATTAAATAAGTATACCTTTATAACATTTAAAAAAAAAAAAAACACAAGTCCACAGAGCAGCTCAAATATGTATAAAAATGCAATTACTTAGTATAATTATTTTTAAAGATGAATGGTATAATTTTGCACTAAATTATTTGATTTATTTTAAAACCATTGCCATGCTAGTTTTTTGCCAAGGACACAGCAAATTTAACAGCAATTGTAAAAGAGCAACCAGATGAATACAACGCACTATCTACAATTTGTTCACTTCATGAATTGAATAGAAACTGCTGGTGGTAGGCTGCATTGATCGTTTGGTTCTTTCATGAAGTGGTGAAAGTGGTTAGGATTGGCTAAATATTGCTGTGTTTCGCCAACATAAGGGAACGTAAGGTTTTTCAACTTCTGCTTTGTTATCTTAGTCTAAGAAATTATAAATCACTTTGCTATATACAGTAAATACTGTCACACATTTGTACAGTGTAGCACTGTGAAATAAAGTTAGATTGATTACCCCAAATACCTGCCCTTTAGCCACTCAGTCACAAAAAGTGGCTCCCAGCTCGTCATAGCTTGTAAACAAATAAAGTAAGGAACAAGCCGTACACTAGATCAGTTATTGCTGTAAAGTTTTTTTTTTTAATTCACACTCAACATAGACAGCTCATCTAAAGTCCCTCCACTGACATGTTTCACTTTAAAAGAGTTTATTTATACAACTCTATGAATGATCTCTTGTTGAGCAAAACATGTTGGAAGAGGAGCTTCAAGTGGCCTGTCTGCATTGGGTCTGTATTTAAAATTTTTACAGCAGTAACTGATCTGGTATGCAACTGGTTTCTTCCTTTCCTTACACGCAAATTACACCATGAGCACAAGATAGAAAATGAGGACTCAAGTGCAAGGGGGTCACCTTTAGCAACACTCCTAACCTAATGCCCCGTACACACGAGCGTATTTTCCATCGGAAAAATCTTGGATGGTTTTTCCAACTGAATTCCGCTCAAGCTTGGCTTGCATACACATGGTCACACAAAAGTTTGCTGAACTTTCGACTGTCAAGAACGCGGTGACATACAACACTACGACGAGCTGAGAAAATGAAGTTCAATGCTTCCGAGCATGCGTCGAATTGTTTCCGAGCAAGCGTAGGAATTTTGCACGTCGGAATTGCTACAGACGATCGGAACTTTTTCCGACCAAAAAATTGAGAACCTGCTCACAATCTTTTGCTGGCTGGAATTCGGCCAGCAAAAGTCCAATGGAGCATACACACGGTTGTATTTTCTGACCAAAAGCTCTCATCTGTCTTTTGCTGGCTGAATTTCAGATCATGTGTACGCGGCAAAACCTTACTTAACCCAATCCAACTTTATCGATACTCTTCCCATCCCTCTGTGTGTCCTTTCACTTGGTACTAATGTATTGCATGTTTGGAGATGTAACTGCTTTCTGCCTCTATGATAGTGTAGGCAACTCCCACTACCTGCATGCAGTAATTTCATTTATACTGCACAGAAATTTCCTTCCAGTGCAATTACTTGATTTATACAACGCACAGACTGTCTCTCAGTGCCTGCGTGCAGTTGCTTCTTTTGGAAACTTTTCTAAAATAGTCCCTGCATTACGCTTTCACTGTTTGCTTTTTTGTCCACATTATCCTGTGTCTCTTACTTCCCTTTTGGCTACAGGAGGCCATAAACCACAAAACTGGTGCGTAGAGCAGAAATGGCCCACTTGACCACTGGGCACTTAAACACCCTTAATAACCAGACCAATTTTCAGCTTTCAGTGCTCTCACAATTACTCAGTCATACAACACTGTACCCATATGAATTCTTTGTCCTTTTTTTTTAAACAAATAGAGCTTTCTTTTGGTGGTATTTAATCACCTCTGGGTTTTTTTTTTTTTGCGCTATAAAAGAAAAAAGACTGAAAATTCTGTAAAAAAATGAATTTTTCTTCGTTTCGGTTATAAAATTTAGCAAATTCGTAATTTTTCTTGATAAATTTTGGCCAAAATTTATACTGCTACATATCTTTGGTAAAAATAAAGTACAAATTGGGGTATATTATTTGGTCTTTGTGAAAGTTTTAGAGTCCACAAGCTATGGTGCCAATATCTGAAAATTGATCACACCTGAAGTACTGACAGCCAATCTCATTTCTTGAGTCCCTAAAATGCCAGGAAAGTACAAATACCCCCCAAATGACCCCTTTTTGGAAAGAAGACATTCCAAGGTATTTAGAAAGAGGCATGGTGAGTTTTTTGAAGTTGTCATTTTTTTCCCACAATTCTTTGCAAAATCAAGATTTCTTTTTCTTTTTTTCACAAAATTGTCATATTAGCAGGTTATTTCTCACACACAGCATATGCATACCACAAATTACACCCCAAAACACATTCTGCTATTACTCCTGAGTATGGCGATACCACATGTGTGAGACTTTTACACAGTGTGGCCACATACAGAGGCCAACATGCAGGGAGCAACATCAGGTGTTCTGGAGCACCCAGGACAATTCTGACATTTCTCTCCTACATGTAAAAATCATAATTTATTCGCTAGAAAATTACATAGAACCCCAAAACATTATATATGTTTTTTTTAGCAAAGACCCTAGAGAATACAATGGCGGTCGTTGCAACTTTTTATCTAGCACGGTACTTGCACAGCAATTTTTCGAACGCGTTTTTTTTGGAAAAAAAATGTTTTGTGCTTTACAAAAAACAAAACCGTAAATTTAGCCCAATGTTTTTTGCATAATGTGAAAGATGAACTTACGCCGAGTAAATAGATACCCAACATGTCACGCTTCAAAATTGCAAACGCTCGTGGAATGGCGCCAAACTTCGCTACTTAAAAATCACGATAGGCGACGCTTTAAATTTTTTTACTGGTTACATGTTTTGAGTTACAGAGGAGGTCTAGGGCCAAAAGTATTGTTCTCGCTATAACGTTCGCAGCGATACCTCACATGTGTGGTTTGAACACCGTTTTCATATGTGGGCGGGACTTACGTATGCGTTCGCTTCTGCATGCGAGCACACGGGGACAGGGGCGCTTTTTTATTGTTCATTTTACTTTATTTTAGTTTGACACTTTTTTCCCCCCAAAAAATGTTTTGATCACTTTTATTCCTAATACAAGGAATGTAAACATCCCTTGTAATAGGAATATGGCATGACAGGTCCTCTTTACAGTGAGATATGGGGTCAATAAGACCCCACATCTGACCTCTAGGCTGGAAAGCCTGAAATGAAAAAAAAACGATCCTGGCTTCGATCGTAGCGAGTATCGCAGGGTATTGCAGGGTATGGCTGGGTATCGCAGGGTGTATGGCTGGGTATCGCAGGGTGTATGGCTAGGTATCGCAGGGTGTATGGCTGGGTATGGCTGGGTATCACAGGGGATATGGCTGGGTATAGCAGGGGGTATGGCTGGGTATCGCGGGGGTATGGCTGGGTATCGCAGAGTATGGCTGGGTATTGCAGAGTATGGCTGGGTATCGCAGGGTATGGCTGGGTATTGCATGGGGTATGGCTGGGTATCGCAGGGGGTATGGCTGGGTATCGCAGGGGGTATGGCTGGGTATCGCTGGGTATCGCAGGGTATGGTTGGGTATCGCAGGGGTATGGCTGGGTATCGCAGGGTATCGCAGAGTATCGCAGGGGGTATGGCTGGGTTTTGCAGGGGGTATGGCTGGGTATCGCACGGGGTATGGCTGGGTATCGCAGGGTATCGCAGGGTATCGCAGAGTATCACAGGGTATGGCTGGGTATCGCAGGGGGTATGGCTGGGTATCGCTGGGGGTATGGCTGGGTATCGCTGGGGGTATTGTTGGTATTGCTGGGTACTGCTGGTTATCTATCCATCCATGCTCAGCCATCCCTCCATACCCTGCAATAGGGATGAGCCGAACACCCCCGGGTTCGGTTCGCACCAGAACCTTCGAACCGACCGAAAGTTTGCGCGAATTTTCGAACCCTATACGTTATAATGGACGCGAACGTTCGAAATCAAAAGTGCTAATTACAACGGCCAATATGCATGTTAATGTCATAAAACAGGTTTGGGGACCCGGGTCCTGCCCCAGGGGACATATATCAATGCAAAAAGAACTTTTAAAAACTAACGTTTTTTCAGGAGCAGTCATTTTAATGATGCATAAAGTGAAAAAAAAAAAGTGAAATTTTCCTTTAAATATGGTACCTGGGGGGTGTCTAAAGTATGCCTGTGAAGTGGCATGTGTTTCCCGTGTTTAGAACTGTCCTTGCACAAAATGTCATTTGTAAAGGAAAAAAAGAAGCCATTTAAAACCACTTGCGGCTTTAGGTTTGTTCTTAAGTAGAATCTGAACAGGTACATTATGAAGTGTAGCTCCATCCCAAAAAAATCTATTTTTAAGCTTTTTGGAGAACATAGGGAGGGGTTATCACCCCTGTAACATTTGCTGTCTTTGCACATCTGTTCAGAACATGTCACCTAACTTTCCGTCCCAATGACAAATGTTTTTGGAAAAAGTGGGGTTTTAATTGAAACAAGGATTGGTGATAAAGTATCAGTAGAGAGGAGATACCTTTTTCCCAAATTAAATCTAACAGGATAGAATTTCCCTTCCTAGGGGTAGATTTCCTCTCACTTCCTGTTTTCTCTTTCCATTTGCAAGTAGGAGTCGTTTGTAAGTTGGATGTTTGAAAGTAGGGGCCTGGCGTATATACTCTGCAGAAATTTGCCCTATTAGATGTTGGTGTAGCCACAAGACTGGTGGGCACAGGAATGGGCCCTGCTGTGAGTTAATAGATCAAGATTTGTAATTGCATGCACCTGTTGAACAGGGCAGAAAAATTGGGGGTGGTGGTGGTGGTGGTGGACGGTGTTGCCACAAGACTGTAAGCTCTCACAGTTACTCTTGGTGGGCGCAGGAATGGGCCCTGCTGTGAGTTATTAGATCAAGATTTGTAATTGCAAGCACCTGATGAACAGGGCAGAAAAATTGGGCCTTTGGCGGTGGTGGTGGACGGTGTTGCCACAAGACTGTAGGCCCTCATAGTTACTCTTGGTGGGCGCAGGAATGGGCCCTGCTGTGAACTATTAGATCAAGATTTGTAATTGCATGCACCTGTTGAACAGGGCAGAAAAATTGGGGGTGGTGGTGGTGGTGGACGGTGTTGCCACAAGACTGTAAGCTCTCACAGTTACTCTTGGTGGGCGCAGGAATGGGCCCTGCTGTGAGTTATTAGATCAAGATTTGTAATTGCAAGCACCTGATGAACAGGGCAGAAAAATTGGGCCTTTGGCGGTGGTGGTGGACGGTGTTGCCACAAGACTGTAGGCCCTCATAGTTACTCTTGGTGGGCGCAGGAATGGGCCCTGCTGTGAACTATTAGATCAAGATTTGTAATTACCCGCCCCTGTTAAACAGGGGCTGAAAAATTGTGCCTTAGGCACTGGTGCTGGTGCCACAACACTGCAACCCCTCACAGATACTGTACTTGGAGCACAGCAGTCACACGTGTTGCGAAGCATTTTTTTAAAAAATTGTAAGTACACGCCCCTGTTAAACAGGGGCTGAAAAATTGTGCCTTAGGCACTGGTGCTGGTGCCACAACACTGCAACCCCTCACAGATACTGTACTTGGAGCACAGCAGTCACACGTGTTGCGAAGCATTTTTTTAAAAAATTGTAAGTACACGCCCCTGTTAAACAGGGGCTGAAAAATTTGCCTTAGGCACTGGTGCTGGTGCCACAACACTGCAACCCCTCACAGATACTGTACTTGGAGCACAGCAGTCACACGTGTTGCAAAGCATTTTTTTAAAAAATTGTAAGTACACGCCCCTGTTAAACAGGGGCTGAAAAATTTGCCTTAGGCACTGGTGCTGGTGCCACAACACTGCAACCCCTCACAGATACTGTACTTGGAGCACAGCAGTCACACGTGTTGCGAAGCATTTTTTTAAAAAATTGTAAGTACACGCCCCTGTTAAACAGGGGCTGAAAAATTTGCCTTAGGCACTGGTGCTGGTGCCACAACACTGCAACCCCTCACAGATACTGTACTTGGAGCACAGCAGTCACACGTGTTGCGAAGCATTTTTTTATAAAAATTGTATGTACACGCCCCTGTTAAACAGGGGCTGAAAAATTGTGCCTTAGGCACTGGTGTGGTGGCATGGATCATTGAGGAGGAGGAAGAGGATAGTCAGTGAACATAAGAGGACAGTCACTCAGCATCAGCATAGGCAGTCTTAAAGGGATGTGATATTAAAAATTATTCGGTTATATCCGCCTCAGGTGCCTGGTAGCTGGTGGTGATCCAAGACTGATTCATTTTGATGAAGGTCAGTCGATCAACCGAGGCGGTGGACAGGCGCACCCTATGATCGGTGACAAATCCTCCAGCAGCA
The DNA here is from genome assembly GCA_028564925.1 of Lithobates sylvaticus. Lineage (NCBI taxonomy): Eukaryota > Metazoa > Chordata > Amphibia > Anura > Ranidae > Lithobates > Lithobates sylvaticus. Next base: position 586,261,094 of record CM053026.1, on the reverse strand, counting down.
CTGAATGTGCGTTCGGAAAGAACGCTGGAGGCAGGACAGGCCAGTAGCTCAATTGCATACTGTGCAAGCTCTGGCCAGTGATCCATCCTCAGGACCCAGTAAGCCAGAGGATTTTCGGTGGGAAAGGTGTCCAAGTCTGACCTTGCCCCAAGGTATTCCTGCACCATGTATATCAGACGCTGGCGATGGTTGCTGGAACCGATCATACCTTGGGGCTGCGGACTAAAAAATTGTCTGAACGCATCGGTCAGACGTCCACCTTCCCCACCGCTCCTTCTGCTGCTGACCGAAGCCTCAGCAACTCGTCGCCCAGGACCAGGAGTTTGTAGCCTCCCAGTTTCTGGGAACGCGTTGCACAGACCTTTCTGCAAGGCCTCCCTGAGATGTCTCATCCTCTGCTCCCTCTGCGACGGCAAGATAAGGTCTGCAACCTTACCCTTGTACCGCGGATCAAGGAGAGTGGCCAGCCAGTAATGGTCCCTCTCCTTGATCCGAAGAACACGAGGATCCTTCCGCAGGCTTTGCAGGATCAGGGAGGCCATGCAGCGTAGGTTAGCTGAGGCATTCGGTCCGGAGTCTTCTGGGTCACTGAGGATGACATGATCGCCAGCCACCTCCTCCCAGCCACGTACAAGTCCACTGGTTTGTTGGGACTGTACATCATCCCTAAAAGACTGCTGCTGCTGATGCTGAGTGCCAGGCTCCACCTCCATGCTCACACAATCCTCCTCCTCCTCCTCCTCCTCCTCATCCTCTTCCTGTGTGATGGGTGGGACAGAAGGAACACTGTCCGGATAAAGGGGGCCTTGAGAGGCAAGGAAGTCCTCCTCTTCCTGCCTCTGTTCTGCCTCAAGTGCCCTGTTCATTATCCCACGCAGCGTATGCTCCAACAGGTGGACAAGAGGGACAGTGTCACTGATGCATGCACTGTCACTGCTCACCATCCTCGTGGCCTCCTCAAATGGTGAGAGGACAGTGCATGCATCCCTGATCATGCTCCACTGACGTGGGGAAAAAAAACCAAGCTCCCCTGACCCTGTCCTGGTGCCATAGTCGCAAAGGTACTCATTGATGGCCCTCTGCTGCGTGTGCAGTCGCTGCAGCATGGCCAACGTTGAGTTCCACCTGGTGGGCATGTCACATATTAGGCGGTTCTTGGGCAGGTTCAGCTCCTTTTGCAGCTCAGTCAGCCGAGCACTGGCATTATAAGATCGGCGGAAATGCACACAGACTTTCCTGGCCTGCCTCAGGACATCCTGTAAGCCTGGGAACCTGCCCAAGAACCGCTGCACCACCAGGTTGAGGACGTGAGCCATGCAGGGCACATGGGTGAGCTGCCCCTGTCGCAGGGCGGAGAGGAGGTTGGTGCCATTGTCAGAAACGACCATTCCTGGCTTAAGCTGACGTGGCGTCAACCACCTCTCGGCCTGCCCCTGCAGAGCTGCCAGAACCTCTGGCCCAGTGTGGCTCCTGTCCCCCAAACACACCAGCGCAAGCACGGCATGGCATCTTTTTGCCTGCGTACTTGCGTAGCCCCTTGTACGCCTACGGAGCACCGCTGGTTCCAAGGACAGAGCACTGGAGGAAGAAGAAGAGGAGGGGGTGGAGGAGAGAGGTGTGTCACAACCAGTAGCAGTAGTAGCGTTTTGGAGGCGTGGTGGCGGAACAACCTCCAACACTACTGCACCTTGTCCTGCATCCCTCCCAGCTGCCAATAGAGTGACCCAATGGGCCGTGAAAGAAAGGTACCGTCCCTGTCCATGCCTGCTGGACCATGAGTCAGCGGTAATATGCACCTTACCGCTGACCACCCTGTCCAGCGAGGCATGGACATTGCCCTCCACATGCCGGTAGAGAGACGGAATCGCCTTCCGTGAGAAAAAGTGGCGTTTGGGAACCTGCCACTGAGGAACCGCACATTGAACAAACTCACGGAAGGGAGCCGAGTCTACCAACTGAAAAGGCAGCAGTTGAAGTGCTAGCAATTTAGCCAGGCTAGCATTCAACCGCTGGGCATGTGGATGGCTGGGAGTGTACTTCTTTCTACGGTCCAGCAGCTGGGGCAGGGAAATTTGCCTGCTGCAATCGGACGTCGGTGTACTGCAAGTACTTGGTTGTGACACACCTAATTCTACACCTTCAGTCCTCTCAGAGCAGCTTTCAGAGAGGACTGAAGGTGTAGTGGGGATGGAGATCCCAGCTGAGGAGGAGCAAGGAGAGGTCCGCTTAGTTCTTTGGTGTGGGTCTTTTATGTGTGCCTGCCAACGAGCTGCATGGCAGGTCGCCATATGTCTGGTCATGCTTGTGGTGCCCAAGCGGCTGATGTTTTGGCCACGCGAGATACGCTTGAGACAAATATTGCAAATAGCAGTGGTGCGATCTGATGCACTCGTCTCAAAAAAGGCCCACACCAAAGAACTTTTCTGATAACGTGCAGAGGCAGCGCCCTGCACAGGCGGAGCTCTGCGGTGTTGTACAGTTGCTGTGCTGGCCTCTACCTGGCCTCCAGGGGGCATCCTGCCTCGTTGGACATGTGACGCCGCATCCTCCTCCTCCTCGTCCTCCTCCTCATCCTCTCTCCCTTCAGGCACCCACGTGGAGTCAGTGACCTCATCATCCCCTCCCTCTTCACCACTAGAGCAAACCTGGCAGTAAGCTGCAGCTGGTGGAACAGTACTGCCAGATTCCTCAAGCTGGGTATCATCATCCGAGCCTTCGAATCGTTGGGCATCCTCCTGGAGCATGTACCCAACACTGTGCTCAAAGAGTTCGGGGGACTCCTCAGGAGGACATGGTGGGTCTAAGGAAGGGGTGGCTGATGATGCTCTGCCAGTACCCTGAGCCTGGGTGAGAGAGGATGAGGAGGATGAGGAGGGCTTGGTCATCCATTCTACCAAGCCTTCAGCATGATGAGGCTCCACATGTCCAGCTGCCGAAAACAAAGACGCGCGTGTCCCATGGCCACGTGCTGATGACGATGCACGACCACGTCCACGGCCACGGCCACGTCCACTAGAAACAGAGCCTGCCTGCCCTGTGTTCTTGGCTCTGCACGCTCTGCCTCCCCTTGGCGGTCTTCCAGCCATTGTAGTCGGTAGTCCTGTGGGTGCTGCTGAGAAGAAAATATAGGAGCTCTGTGTGATGCCACTAACACACTAGAAGTCCTATGGGTGCTTCTGCAAAGAAAATAGAGGAGCTCTGTGTGATGCCACTAACACACTAGAAGTCCTGTGGGTGCTGCTGAGAAGAAAATATAGGAGCTCTGTGTGATGCCACTAACACACTAGAAGTCCTATGGGTGCTTCTGCAAAGAAAATAGAGGAGCTCTGTGTGATGCCACTAACACACTCGAAGTCCTGTGGGTGCTGCTGAGAAGAAAATATAGGAGCTCTGTGTGATGCCACTAACACACTAGAAGTCCTATGGGTGCTTCTGCAAAGAAAATAGAGGAGCTCTGTTTGATGCCACTAACACACTCGAAGTCCTGTGGGTGCTGCTGAGAAGAAAATATAGGAGCTCTGTGTGATGCCACTAACACACTAGAAGTCCTATGGGTGCTTCTGCAAAGAAAATAGAGGAGCTCTGTGTGATGCCACTAACACACTAGAAGTCCTGTGGGTGCTGCTGAGAAGAAAATATAGGAGCTCTGTGTGATGCCACTAACACACTAGAAGTCCTATGGGTGCTTCTGCAAAGAAAATAGAGGAGCTCTGTTTGATGCCACTAACACACTCGAAGTCCTGTGGGTGCTGCTGAGAAGAAAATATAGGAGCTCTGTGTGATGCCACTAACACACTAGAAGTCCTATGGGTGCTTCTGCAAAGAAAATAGAGGAGCTCTGTGTGATGCCACTAACACACTAGAAGTCCTGTGGGTGCTGCTGAGAAGAAAATATAGGAGCTCTGTGTGATGGGACTAACACACTTCAAGTCCTATAGGTGCTTCTGGGAACAAAATATATGATCTCTGTGTGATGGGACTAACACACTTCAAGTCCTATAGGTGCTTCTGGGAACAAAATATAGGATCTCTGTGTGATGGGACTAACACACTTCAAGACCTATAGGTGCTTCTGGGAAGAAAATATAGGTCTGTGTGATGGGACTAACACACTTCAAGTCCTATAGGTGCTTCTGGGAACAAAATATAGGATCTCTGTGTGATGGGACTAACACACTTCAAGTCCTATGGGTGCTTCTGGGAAGAAAATGTAGGTCTGTGTGATGGGACTAACACACTTCAAGTCCTATAGGTGCTTCTGGGAACAAAATATATGATCTCTGTGTGATGGGACTAACACACTTCAAGTCCTATAGGTGCTTCTGGGAAGAAAAATATAGGTCTGTGTGATGGGACTAACACACTTCAAGTCCTATAGGTGCTTCTGGGAACAAAATATATGATCTCTGTGTGATGGGACTAACACACTTCAAGTCCTATAGGTGCTTCTGGGAAGAAAATATAGGTCTGTGTGATGGGACTAACACACTTCAAGTCCTATAGGTGCTTCTGGGAACAAAATATATGATCTCTGTGTGATGGGACTAACACACTTCAAGTCCTATAGGTGCTTCTGGGAAGAAAATGTAGGTCTGTGTGATGGGACTAACACACTTCAAGTCCTATAGGTGCCTCTGGGAACAAAATATATGATCTCTGTGTGATGGGACTAACACACTTCAAGTCCTATAGGTGCTTCTGGGAAGAAAATATAGGTCTGTGTGATGGGACTAACACACTTCAAGTCCTATAGGTGCTTCTGGGAACAAAATATAGGATCTCTGTGTGATGGGACTAACACACTTCAAGTCCTATGGGTGCTTCTGGGAAGAAAATGTAGGTCTGTGTGATGGGACTAACACACTTCAAGTCCTATAGGTGCCTCTGGGAACAAAATATATGATCTCTGTGTGATGGGACTAACACACTTCAAGTCCTATAGGTGCTTCTGGGAACAAAATATATGATCTCTGTGTGATGGGACTAACACACTTCAAGTCCTATAGGTGCTTCTGGGAAGAAAATATATGATCTCTGTGTGATGGGACTAACACACTTCAAGTCCTATAGGTGCTTCTGGGAACAAAAATATATGATCTCTGTGTGATGGGACTAACACACTTCAAGTCCTATAGGTGCTTCTGGGAAGAAAATATAGGTCTGTGTGATGGGACTAAGACACTTCAAGTCCTATAGGTGCTTCTGGGAACAAAATATATGATCTCTGTGTGATGGGACTAACACACTTCAAGTCCTATAGGTGCTTCTGGGAACAAAATATATGATCTCTGTGTGATGGGACTAACACACTTCAAGTCCTATAGGTGCTTCTGGGAACAAAATATATGATCTCTGTGTGATGGGACTAACACACTTCAAGTCCTATAGGTGCTTCTGGGAACAAAATATATGATCTCTGTGTGATGGGACTAACACACTTCAAGTCCTATAGGTGCTTCTGGGAACAAAATATATGATCTCTGTGTGATGGGACTAACACACTTCAAGTCCTATAGGTGCTTCTGGGAAGAAAATATAGGTCTGTGTGATGGGACTAACACACTTCAAGTCCTATAGGTGCTTCTGGGAACAAAATATATGATCTCTGTGTGATGGGACTAACACACTTCAAGTCCTATAGGTGCTTCTGGGAACAAAATATATAATCTCTGTGTGATGGGACTAACACACTTCAAGTCCTATAGGTGCTTCTGGGAACAAAATATATGATCTCTGTGTGATGGGACTAACACACTTCAAGTCCTATAGGTGCTTCTGGGAACAAAATATATGATCTCTGTGTGATGGGACTAACACACTTCAAGTCCTATAGGTGCTTCTGGGAAGAAAATATAGGTCTGTGTGATGGGACTAACACACTTCAAGTCCTATAGGTGCTTCTGGGAACAAAATATATGATCTCTGTGTGATGGGACTAACACACTTCAAGTCCTATAGGTGCTTCTGGGAAGAAAATATAGGTCTGTGTGATGGGACTAACACACTTCAAGTCCTATAGGTGCTTCTGGGAACAAAATATATGATCTCTGTGTGATGGGACTAACACACTTCAAGTCCTATAGGTGCTTCTGGGAAGAAAATATATGATCTCTGTGTGATGGGACTAACACACTTCAAGTCCTATAGCTGCTTCTGGGAACAAAATATATGATCTCTGTGTGATGGGACTAACACACTTCAAGTCCTATAGGTGCTTCTGGGAACAAAATATATGATCTCTGTGTGATGGGACTAACACACTTCAAGTCCTATAGGTGCTTCTGGGAACAAAATATATGATCTCTGTGTGATGGGACTAACACACTTCAAGTCCTATAGGTGCTTCTGGGAACAAAATATATGATCTCTGTGTGATGGGACTAACACACTTCAAGTCCTATAGGTGCTTCTGGGAACAAAATATATGATCTCTGTGTGATGGGACTAACACACTTCAAGTCCTATAGGTGCTTCTGGGAACAAAATATATGATCTCTGTGTGATGGGACTAACACACTTCAAGTCCTATAGGTGCTTCTGGGAAGAAAATATAGGTCTGTGTGATGGGACTAACACACTTCAAGTCCTATAGGTGCTTCTGGGAACAAAATATATGATCTCTGTGTGATGGGACTAACACACTTCAAGTCCTATAGGTGCTTCTGGGAAGAAAATATAGGTCTGTGTGATGGGACTAACACACTTCAAGTCCTATAGGTGCTTCTGGGAACAAAATATATGATCTCTGTGTGATGGGACTAACACACTTCAAGTCCTATAGGTGCTTCTGGGAAGAAAATATATGATCTCTGTGTGATGGGACTAACACACTTCAAGTCCTATAGGTGCTTCTGGGAACAAAATATATGATCTCTGTGTGATGGGACTAACACACTTCAAGTCCTATAGGTGCTTCTGGGAAGAAAATATAGGTCTGTGTGATGGGACTAACACACTTCAAGTCCTATAGGTGCTTCTGGGAACAAAATATATGATCTCTGTGTGATGGGACTAACACACTTCAAGTCCTATAGGTGCTTCTGGGAAGAAAATATAGGAGCTCTGCCTGCCTGCCACGAACACACTACAAGTCCTATAGGTGCTTCTGGGAAGAAAATATAGGAGCTCTGCCTGCCTGCCAGGAACACACTACAAGTCCTATAGGTGCTTCTGGGAACAAAATATAGGAGCTCTGCCTGCCTGCCACGAACACACTACAAGTCCTATAGGTGCTTCTGGGAACAAAATATAGGAGCTCTGCCTGCCTGCCACGAACACACTACAAGTCCTATAGGTGCTTCTGGGAACAAAATATAGGAGCTCTGCCTGCCTGCCACGAACACACTACAAGTCCTATAGGTGCTTCTGGGAAGAAAATATAGGAGCTCTGCCTGCCTGCCACAAACACACTACAAGTCCTATAGGTGCTTCTGGGAACAAAATATAGGAGCTCTGCCTGCCTGCCACGAACACACTACAAGTCCTATAGGTGCTTCTGGGAAGAAAATATAGGAGCTCTGCCTGCCTGCCACGAACACACTACAAGTCCTATAGGTGCTTCTGGGAACAAAATATATGATCTCTGTGTGATGGGACTAACACACTTCAAGTCCTATAGGTGCTTCTGGGAAGAAAATATAGGTCTGTGTGATGGGACTAACACACTTCAAGTCCTATAGGTGCTTCTGGGAACAAAATATATGATCTCTGTGTGATGGGACTAACACACTTCAAGTCCTATAGGTGCTTCTGGGAAGAAAATATAGGTCTGTGTGATGGGACTAACACACTTCAAGTCCTATAGGTGCTTCTGGGAACAAAATATATGATCTCTGTGTGATGGGACTAACACACTTCAAGTCCTATAGGTGCTTCTGGGAAGAAAATATATGATCTCTGTGTGATGGGACTAACACACTTCAAGTCCTATAGGTGCTTCTGGGAACAAAATATATGATCTCTGTGTGATGGGACTAACACACTTCAAGTCCTATAGGTGCTTCTGGGAACAAAATATATGATCTCTGTGTGATGGGACTAACACACTTCAAGTCCTATAGGTGCTTCTGGGAACAAAATATATGATCTCTGTGTGATGGGACTAACACACTTCAAGTCCTATAGGTGCTTCTGGGAACAAAATATATGATCTCTGTGTGATGGGACTAACACACTTCAAGTCCTATAGGTGCTTCTGGGAACAAAATATATGATCTCTGTGTGATGGGACTAACACACTTCAAGTCCTATAGGTGCTTCTGGGAAGAAAATATAGGTCTGTGTGATGGGACTAACACACTTCAAGTCCTATAGGTGCTTCTGGGAACAAAATATATGATCTCTGTGTGATGGGACTAACACACTTCAAGTCCTATAGGTGCTTCTGGGAAGAAAATATAGGTCTGTGTGATGGGACTAACACACTTCAAGTCCTATAGGTGCTTCTGGGAAGAAAATATATGATCTCTGTGTGATGGGACTAACACACTTCAAGTCCTATAGGTGCTTCTGGGAAGAAAATATATGATCTCTGTGTGATGGGACTAACACACTTCAAGTCCTATAGGTGCTTCTGGGAACAAAATATATGATCTCTGTGTGATGGGACTAACACACTTCAAGTCCTATAGGTGCTTCTGGGAAGAAAATATAGGTCTGTGTGATGGGACTAACACACTTCAAGTCCTATAGGTGCTTCTGGGAACAAAATATATGATCTCTGTGTGATGGGACTAACACACTTCAAGTCCTATAGGTGCTTCTGGGAAGAAAATATAGGAGCTCTGCCTGCCTGCCACGAACACACTACAAGTCCTATAGGTGCTTCTGGGAAGAAAATATAGGAGCTCTGCCTGCCTGCCAGGAACACACTACAAGTCCTATAGGTGCTTCTGGGAACAAAATATAGGAGCTCTGCCTGCCTGCCACGAACACACTACAAGTCCTATAGGTGCTTCTGGGAACAAAATATAGGAGCTCTGCCTGCCTGCCACGAACACACTACAAGTCCTATAGGTGCTTCTGGGAACAAAATATAGGAGCTCTGCCTGCCTGCCACGAACACACTACAAGTCCTATAGGTGCTTCTGGGAAGAAAATATAGGAGCTCTGCCTGCCTGCCACGAACACACTACAAGTCCTATAGGTGCTTCTGGGAACAAAATATAGGAGCTCTGCCTGCCTGCCAGGAACACACTACAAGTCCTATAGGTGCTTCTGGGAACAAAATATAGGAGCTCTGCCTGCCTGCCACGAAACACACTACAAGTCCTATTGGTGCTTCTGGGAAACAAAATATAGGAGCTCTGCCTGCCTGCCACGAACACACTACAAGTCCTATAGGTGCTTCTGGGAACAAAATATAGGAGCTCTGCCTGCCTGCCACGAACACACTACAAGTCCTATAGGTGCTTCTGGGAACAAAATATAGGAGCTCTGCCTGCCTGCCACGAACACACTACAAGCCCCTCTTTCTAAATCAATCTTTGTAAATGAATCTATCTAACTCAATCTCTCTAAGTAAATCTCTCTAACTAACTAAATCCAGCAGAGTGTCACAGAACTATCCTGCTCTATCTACGCCGGAACAGCATGTGACCGGCGCAGACGGCGTGGCGGCCTTTTATAGGGGGGGGGCGTGTACTAAAGCCCCTGAGCTGTAATTGGCTACAGGCGTCCTGCCTGTAGCCAATTATGGCTCTTCGAGTTTCCGGCGCTGTGATTGGCCAAGCATGCGGGGTCACAGTGCATGCTTGGCCAATCATCAGCCAGCAATGCACTGCGCCGGCCGCAATGCATTGCGGGGCCGCTCGCATCACACGAACGTGATGCGAGCGGCCAAAATAGTTCTGGGCTCGCCGAGCGAGCGAACGCCCGGTGCTCGATGCGAACGTGGGTTCGCATCGAGCACCGGGCCCATCCCTACCCTGCAATACCCAGCAATACATTGCAGGCTATTGCATGGTATGGAGGGATGGCTGAGCATGGATGGATGGATCGGTGGTGACTGCAGAGCAGGCTGTGGGCACTACAGATCCCGCCCACAGCACTGCTGCCACCAATCCCTCCCCCTCTCCTCTCACACTGTACCAATTGGTACAGAGAGCGGAACCGGCGTCATGAAATGCTTACATGTGATCGCTCCGTCATTTGACGGAGCGATCACGTGGTAAACGGCCGCGATGAACGGCCGTTTACCGTGATCCGCCGGGTCCAGAGGCCCCGGCGATCAGGGATGTTCTCGAGTGCACGCCCCAGGGGGCGTGCAAGAGGGGAATTCTGGGAGGACGTCATAGTACGCCCTCCCAGAGTTAAGCAACCGCCCTGTAGCCGTCTTTTGGCTATGGGCCGGTTGTTAAGCGGTTAAAATATAAAAGGCAAACCTTTTTTGTTTTGGATAGAGTGGGGAAGGGTTAGACCCTGTGTTTGGTTTTTATTGCTGCCTGTGTCCACTCTGGGGAGATTTATCCCCCTATTTGTTGTGGTGACCCTTGTCACCAGGACAGAAAGTGATGGGAAATTGATAAAATGGACTTGTTATCTGAGCAGGGCCAGATCTAGCCTGTCTGATCTGGGGGCGCAGTAAAACCACCATGCTAAAAAAAAAAGAAGATCTATATTAATTATTGGGCAAAAAGCCGGAGATGCAACTAACTAGATATGCAACTAAAACAGCTCTGGCAAAATGTTCCCTCCCTGTATCAGGCTGCAGCACACTGGACATGCTGTTCTGATGACTGTCAGCGTTACTAGAAGTATCTGCTCTGTGTAGTGTGGAGCTAAGAACCCCTCCTCCTGATCATGTTGCTACAGGGTGTTGCTGGGATTATGAAAGACCTGGGGCATCCTTGGGCGCTCAAAGGACAAGAATAATGTAGTGCCTGTAGCATGCTGTGGGAAATTCTGGGCGTGGCCTCCCTGTGATGACAGTGGGAGAGGCTTAAAGAGGCATACAGTGGAACCTTGGTTAATGAGTAACGCGGTTAACGAGCATTTTGAAAGGCGAGCAACTTTTTTTTTTATTCTGACTCGGTTTGTGAGTGTTGTCTCGCAAAACGAGCAGAATTCAAGCTAATGGAGTGTGCATTACCACATTTGGCCAGAGGTGCGGGGGCGCCAGTGACACTCGGAACAGTTCGGAGCCGTTCAGAGCCATTCGGAAATACTCAGAAACGCTCGGAAATACTCAGTTTCCGAGTGTTTCCGAGGCTTTCAGAGTTCAGCAGAGGTGTCCCCGTGTATTTCAAGGCTCTCCGGCGCCCCCCACACCTCTGGCCACATGCAGTATTGCATGCAATAGAAGTCAATGCGGAAAAAAAATTATCTTAGTTTCCATTGACTTCTATGGGGAAAACTCGCTTTGATATGCGAGTGCTTTGAATTACAAGCATTCACCTGGAACAGATTATGCTCGTAATCCAGGGTTCCACTGTACCTAAATAAAACCTGAGCCTACTTGCTCAATGCAAGTCCCATCATGCCTCTGCCTCTGGGTGTCATGCTTGTGGCTGTCAGAGTCTTGCTATACCTCATGGGACTTGTAGTTCTGCAACAGCTGGAGGTCTGCTAATTGCGTATTCCTGCTATAAAGTACGCTTTAATTAATGCACCGCAATCAAGTGTCCTAAAGATATACATAAACCTTCTATTACATATTCTTTTCTGCATACAGATTATAGACAGAGACCTATCACTTTCTCTGAGAAGAACTTCATAGTCAGGGACTATATGTACACCACATCATACCAAGTGCAACAGTGATGAGTACAGTTCAGGGGCCATTATTATTAAATATCTCCTTGCTTAAGTAAGACCCCCATCCACTGCTCATCTTTACACCCCTCGTCCACAGCTTACCTCTATATCCTTCACCCATAGCTCATGTCTGCACCCCCACCACAGATTACCGTACCTCTGTATCCCTACATCTACAGTTCTCCTCTGTTCTCCCAGCTACAACTTTTCTGTGTCCTCCAATCCACAGCTCACATCTGCATCCTCATCCATAGCTCCCATTGGGTCCTCACTCATAGCTTGCCTCTGCACTCACTGTTCACAGCTCAGCTCTGCATTCCTGTCCACAGGTCATGTATACAGTTCCTCTGTGCATCTGCCCTCAACATCTCATCACTACCCGCTTCTACATTTCCCTTCTGCACCCCCTATCCACAGCTCTCAGCTTTGTACCCTGACTACATCCACAGCTCTCACCTTGGCACCCAGCCCCCACCCATCGACAGCTCTCACATCTGCACCCCCCCACCACCCACATCTCTCACCTCTGCAACTAAGGCCACCCAAATCCACAGATTTCACCTCTGCACCCAGCCCTCGCCCATCTGCAGTTCATACCTCTGCATCCAGCCCCCACCCATCTACAGTTCTCACCTCTTCACCCAGCCCCCACCCGTCTACAGTTCTCACCTCTTCACCCAGCCCCCACCTATCTACAGTTCTCACCTCTTCACCCAGCCCCCACCCATCTACAGTTCTCACCTCTTCACCCAGCACCCACCCATCTACAGTTCTCACCTCTTCACCCAGCCCCCACCCATCTACAGTTCTCACCTCTTCACCCAGCCCCCACCCATCTACAGTTCTCACCTCTTCACCCAGCCCCCACCCATCTACAGTTCTCACCTCTTCACCCAGCCCCGACCTATCTACAGTTCTCAGTCCTTCACTCAGCCCCCACCCGTCTACAGTTCTCACCTCTTCACTCAGCCCCCACCCATCTACAGTTCTCACCTCTTCACCCAGCCCCCACCTATCTACAGTTCTCATCTCTTCACTCAGCCCCCACCCATCTACAGTTCTCACCTCTTCACCCAGCCCCCAACCATCTACAGTTCTCACCTCTTCACCCAGCCCCCACCCATCTACAGTTCTCATCTCTTCACCCAGCCCCCACCCGTCTACAGTTCTCACCTCTTCACCCAGCCCCCACCCGTCTACAGTTCTCACCTCTTCACCCAGCCCCCACCCATCTACAGTTCTCACCTCTTCACCCAGCACCCACCCATCTACAGTTCTCACCTCTTCACCCAGCCCCCACCTATCTACAGTTCTCACCTCTTCACTCAGCCCCCACCCATATACAGTTCTCACCTCTTCACCCAGCCCCCCCCCATCTACAGTTCTCACCTCTTCACCCAGCCCCCACCCATCTACAGTTCTCACCTCTTCACCCAGCCCCCACCCATCTACAGTTCTCACCTCTTTACCCAGCCCCCACCTATCTACAGTTCTCACCTCTTCACCCAGCCCCGACCTATCTACAGTTCTCAGTCCTTCACTCAGCCCCCACCCATCTACAGTTCTCACCTCTTCACCCAGCCCCCACCCATCTACAGTTCTCACCTCTTCACCCAGCCCCCACCTATCTACAGTTCTCACCTCTTCACTCAGCCCCCACCCATCTACAGTTCTCACCTCTTCACCCAGCCCCCACCTATCTACAGTTCTCATCTCTTCACTCAGCCCCCACCCATCTACAGTTCTCACCTTTTCACCCAGCCCCCACCCATCTACAGTTCTCACCTCTTCACCCAGCCCCCACCCATCTACAGTTCTCACCTCTTCACCCAGCACCCACCCATCTACAGTTCTCACCTCTTCACCCAGCCCGACCTATCTACAGTTCTCAGTCCTTCACTCAGCCCCCACCCATCTACAGTTCTCACCTCTTCACCCAGCCCCCACCCATCTACAGTTCTCACCTCTTTGTCCATCAGCTCTCTTCCCTCCTATCCACAGCGTTCCCTCCTTCTGCTAGCAGCATTCCTCTATACACAGCTCTCATAATCAGCTCTGACATGTACTGGTCAGCCACCCTGGTCAGCCAGCATGGGCTTTCTAACACACAGCAAGGCACACTTGCTGCATTGTGTCTCTTATACAGCAGAAGTGTGTAAGGAAACATTGTTGAAACATTGTTGGCAGGTGGGGTTGGCCCCTGGGGAACCAGTTGCATGTGCCCAGTGTCTCAGGGAAGCTTTGCAGACAGGGGATTCTGCATTAAGAGGGTCAGGAGCACTTAGCCCCACATCCTCCAGAGCAGGCTGGGGGGGGGGGGTGCCACTGAACTAAGAACATTTTCAGCAAGTACAAAAACTAAACCCATTGATCCAGCTAGAAATGTGGAGTCCTTGTCACTCCCAGTGACATAAATTGTGAACACAGTTATCTTCCTACCAAGATACCTTATGTAAACTACAAATCCCCCCATCCCCATGTGAGTGAGTAAGCAAAACCTAGGACAGGAATTGTGTTACTGGCAAGATCTAGGGTAAGGAAAAAGCTGAGAACTTGTAATGGTAATTGTGAGTACTGCAATGTCCCCTCCTTCCACTTTGCTGGACCTTGCTAGAGAACCACCCTTGCTGGGAACTGCTTGTCATTCTTATGGCCTATTTCTGTGGACAGCTTTGATGTTGCTGTCTACTATATCAATGGTACTGTACTCCAGTGGTGGAACTAAAGGGGTCGCTGCAGTCGCACTTGCGACTGGGCCCTGTCGTACTGCTGCTGTGGCGGGGCTCCAAAACCTGGCATCTCCCCCTGCACCCCTGGCTGTCCATTTAACATGCAGGGGGGAGGTGGGAGGAAGCGATCAGCAGCTCTATGGTGCCCGCAAGTCACAGGATCTCCCTGGGGCTTGTAGTTCCCTCTCCAAATGTATGGCCCTGAAGATTCTAGTTACGCCTCTGCTGTACTCCCATTGCTACGGACCATTTACAACTATATAAAATAAAAAAGTTAATCACAGAAATCAGCCTCCACATAGTGTGATGTAATGAAAAGAAGTATTGTGTATACCTAAAGAGGTAGTTTAATGTGCGTAGAAAATACCAGGGAAAATTGTGTCTTTAGGTGATGAGTGCAAGCCTGATCAGCCTAGGAGTTGGTATTGGTTAAGGTTGAGCTGCCAGTTCAGCGTGAAACTCTGTACCATTACTTTTAATGGTGATGGTTGGGAGCTGTCATTTGCGGCAAGTAAGTGACAGAAGCAGGTTATCTCCATTGTTTTTTCTTTCGGCGTGTTGGTAAACATTGTTCATCATTATTTATGTGCATCTGCACCACTGGATGATGTGATTGTTAATAGATTTACAACAAGGAACATTTTGTTTTTTTTTTCTATTTTTTACTAAAGGACTTGCCAAAAGGGGTCAATTAGTATTTTTACTGCTTACATTTTTTTAAAAAAGAGGTATTATCAATTCATATAGTGTGGCGTATCCTTGGGCCCCTTCTTGTTATAACAGTTCAAGCTCTGTAGATTTTATGATTGCTGGGCGTTCCGGCACAGTCGCTCATGCACTTAATACTAATTATTACTGATGTTGTTCATCCGGTTTGTACTGGATTTCCTTAGGGTCACTTTATTCATGTATCTGTCAAAAAAGAATTGCTGCTCTGTGTATGCTGGATATTTTCAATAGAGAATTTGAAGAAAAAAAAGGGGGACTTTCCGATTTGATAAGCCTCCTGCCTCCGCGACCACTGGGCTAGGATTGTGGAGAAGAAGCCCTGTTCTCATCAACATAATGCTTTGCAAGGTTCAGCCCCCCCCCCCATGTTGAGGACATGTGGCTTGGGATAGTTCAGGAGGGGGGAGGGGCACATTCCCCCCTTCCTTGACCTGTTAGATAAGAGTCTGGCATGGTAGGGATTTTAGGGGGAGGTCTAATGCTGTTTTTCTTCTTTCTTTTTTTTGTGGTTTCCTTTGACAACCTCCCTAGACCCTCCTCAAGGAGAAGGGTTTAGTATGTATTTATAGAGGGAACCCTACACTGTCCTATTTTTTTTTTTTTCAACTTGTCCTTTTTTTTCATCAACATCTAAACCATTTAAGATAAGGCCACTTTGTTTACAGACAGAAGTAAGTGACTAGAAGCTCTCAGTTACCAGCTATTTAAACAGATTTTCTGCACTAGATTTTATACATTGTAGAGATGCACCACTTCACAAGCAGTTTAAGGGCATCTCAGAAGTGCGTTATTTTGCATTTTCGGCTTGGTCCTTTAATCACTATCAAAATCGCTGCTCCTCGCTAAATAAAATAAAATAAAATATAATATATGTAGCACCCTCTAGTGCTAGAATTGTAAATAGGTTTTTTCTAGTGTAGGTAAATTTGTGAAGGCTTGGCTGTTTCCTGGATTGAGCAGAGATCCAGGGAGAGCTGGATGACTCACAGGCAGCATCACTGAGACCTCCTTCCTATTTCCAGAATGTACTAGAACCTTCTAGAAAGATGGTAGGGAAAGTAAGGTGGAGCTGAGTATTCTGAAGGCCCTGAACAATTCCCAACTTGGATTGGCAGGGGGCAGTCCCCCTCAAATTCTCTGGGTCAGTCCAGCCGAGGAGAAGTTGTGTTTGAGTGGAAGCTAGAGATGCAGTGTTAGGCTGTCGTGGCCTTTGAGGAAGCTCCGCAGTGTGGGGGGGGGGGGGTTGCATTGGGCATGGGCTGCGGATGGGACCCTCATAAGTCACATAGAGGTGTTCTGGACAGGAGGCACTGGGAGCAAGGAGAGGACAGCAGGAGAACACTGCCGGGCGAGTCTCCAAGAGCAACAGCCAGGAGCCTGGGAATTTGTGTGCCTGGCTGTGCAGGGTGGGATACGGACCACAATCACTAGCAGCCCCTATGGGGGTACCGCTACATATACCGTATATATATTTGCTTTGTTACATGTTTCCCAGGGTACCATTGAACCACCCTGTGTTATTTGTTTGATAATCCCCTTTAAATTAGCCTAGAAAATGGCCACTTTTGTTTTTGAACATTTGACTACCATTGACTTTGATGGGGTTCAGACTCAGCATCTGGACTTTAGTAATGTTCAGTGAACCCACCTCAAACAGAGTCCAGGTACCTCCTGCTCATCCCTACTAAGAGATAGGGGGTCACACTCCTGGTGGTATGAGATGAAACATGCACCAGGTGACCTGAGCCTCCATATCTAATGGGTCCAAAATGTTCAGTTGGGCCTTCGGACCTTTAACATGTAACCATACATAATAGAATGCAGCACTCTGCATTAGAAGAGGGGTTACGGGTCTAGCAAATGGAGGAGGGACGGATAAACCTGCCATCTGTGCACGTGTGTGCTGACTTGGAGTTCTACATGGTTATCGGAGCATGCACAGTATAGAGAAGATGGCCAACTGATAGCCCTGCCTACATAATACATTCATTTAATTTATATATAATTTGTATATAATTTATATAAAATAAGTGCAATATCTAAAATTCAGACATTCATTATACCCACTTAACATCATTCTTTATTGTGTTGACTATTCTTACCCAATGCTTAATTTTGTATGGTTAGACACACAATGTTAATACAAGCTATGCTGTGTGTTACCATGCATTGCATTAAGGCAGGCTATTTATTTGAACAGGATGTCTAACACACCAAAAAAGGTGCATGTACCATTTTAGTCATATGCCGCGTACGCATGATCGGATTTTCCGACAGGAAATGTTGCATATGAGCTTGTTGGCTGAAAGTCCAACCATGTGTATGCTCCATCGGACATTTGTTGCCGGACTTTCCGCCAACAAATGTTGGCTAGCAGGTTCTCAAATTTCCTGCCAACAAAACTTTGTTGTTGGATTTTTCGATCGTGTGTGCACAAATCTGTAGCACAAAAGTTCACACATGCTCGGAATCAAGTACGAGCCAGAAGTGATTGGTCTTGTAAAACTAGTGTTCGTAATGGAGATATCACGTACGTCTTGTATGTCACTAAGTTCGTAATTGTTGGCAAACATTTGTGTGACTGTGTGTATGCAAGACAAGTTGGAGCCAACATCCTTCAAACAAAAATCCACGGTTTTGTTGTCGGAAAGTCTGATTGTGTGTACAGGGCATTACAGTATATTAGTGCTTTGCTGTGCTTTGTGCTGCACTGTATTGCACATCCATTGACAAGGTGCATTGGGGTGTCATTCAAAGGGAATGGCACCACATCACACAAGCACACAATATATGTGTTCCCATGCATTGTGGAAGTATATGCATTAATACATGTTCCTGCAGCAGAATAGTCTGAACAGGCCCATATATATGAATAAAATAAAATAATATACTGAATTGCAGCATTAACCTGTAGCTGACCGCCCACTGTCAAATGACGGCAGGACGGTGCAGCTCTTGTGGCGGGCCACCGTCATATGACGGCGCTCGCTTTTTGGCCACCAGGCGCGTGCCCGCCGCGTAGCTGGGGACCGGATGCGCGTGCCCAGCGGCCGCGATGTTCCCCAGGCACCCGCGATCGCCCGGTAACTGAGCAGGACGTGGATCTGTGTGTGTAAACACACAGATCCACGTCCTGTCAGAGGAGAGGAGACCGATGGTGTGTCCCTTATACATAGGGACACCGATCGGTCTCCTCCCCCAGTCAGTCCCCTCCCCCCACAGTTAGAATCACTTACATAGGGAACACATTAACCCCTGCAGCGCCCCCTAGTGTTAACCCCTTCCCTGCCAGTCACATTTGTTCAGTAATCAATGCATTTTTATAGCACGGATCGCTGTATAAATGTGAATGGTCCCAAAAATGTGTCAAAAGTGTCCGATATGTCCGCCGCAATGTCGCAGTCACGATAAAAAGAGATCGCCGCCATTACTAGTAAAAAAATAATAATAATAAAAATGCTATAAATCTATCACCTATTTTGTAGACGCTATAACTTTTGCGCAAACCAATCAATAGACGCTTATTGCGATTTTTTTTAACCAAAAATATGTAGAAGAATACGTATCGGCCTAAACTGAGGAAAAAATTTGTTTAAAAAATAAATAAAAATTGGATATTTATTATAATAAAAAGTAAAAAATATTGCGTTTTTTCAAACTTGTCCCTCTTAATTTGTTTATAGCGCAAGAAATAAAAACCGCAGAGGTGATCAAATACCACCAAAATAAAGCTTTATTAAATTTTATTTGGGTACATCCTTGCATGACCGCGCAATTGTCATTCAAAATGCGACAGCGCTGAAAGCTGAAAAATAGCTTGGTCAGGAAGGGGGTGTTTGTGCCTGGTAGGCAAGTGGTTAAAGAACTCACACAAAGTTAGGATGTTACCTTAGATGTCATTGAGCTTTAAATCTATTTTCCATGACTAAACATGCTCTATTGCTGCAGGGAAGATCTGTTTTCCTTTACCGTTTTTTAGAGAAAGTAAAAAAGGTCATTTGAGACCACATCCTTAAGTTTTACTGTCACCATTAATTTTAGTACATTATGTTTTTGTCAGATGCACAATAAAATGCTATTGCTGTAACAATGTCTACTAAGCAAATCCAATGTCACCATAAAAAAATTATTCAGTGGAATGTTCTCCTTAACCACTTGCTTACTGGGCACTTAAACCCCCCCTCCTATCCAGACCAATTTTCAGCTTTCAGCACTGTCGCACGTTGAATGACAATTGCGCGGTCATACAACACTGTACCCAAATGAAATTTTTATCATTTTTTTCCCCTAAAAAGAGCTTTCTTTTGGTGGTATTTGATCACCTCTGCGATTTTTATTTTTTGTTAAAAAAAAATTAAAAGACTGAATTAAAAAAAAATAATAATGTTTTTTTTTTAATTTTGTTATAAAAATGTAAAATGGGTAATTTTTGTACGCTGATGAGGCGGCAGTGATGGGCACTGATAGGTGGCAGTGATGGGCACTGATGGGTGGCAGTGATGGGCACTGATAGGTTACACTGATAGGCAGCACTTTTAGGTGGCACTGATTGGCAGCACTGGTGGGCATTGATAGGTGGCACTGGTGGGCATTGATAGGTGGCACTGGTGGGCATTGACAGGTGGCACTTATGGGCATTGACTGGCATTTATGGGCATTGAAAGGTGGCACTTATGGGCATTGTCAGGTGGCACTTAAGGGCATTGTCAGGTGGCACTTATGGGCATTACATGAGGCATAATTTCCTCTGACTTTTCGGGACCGATGTCCCTTTAAAATGTGTCGGTGATCTGCTTTTTTTTTTCTCCTCCGCTGTCAGCGTGAGGAGAAAAAAAACGATCACGAGCTTTTGTTTTCATCATGTGATCAGCTGTCATTGGCTGACAGCTGATCACATGGTAAGGGGTCGGCCCTTACTCGGATCGCTGATCACCCGAGTCTCAGTGACTCGGTGATCACAGCGCGCCCTGCGCGCGCCTTATAGGGCGCGCACAGGGAGCGTGCACAGGGGAGGACGTCATGTGACGGCCTCCTGGGAATTCACATCCGCGCTGAGGCCGTCATTCGGCCATAGCGCGGATGTAAAGTGGTTAAAGGATTTGTAAACCCTTGTGTTTTTTCACCTTAATGCATCCTATAGCTTCCAAATGTCCAGCTACGTCGTGTAGGGAAGGATTAAAAGGGGGAGGACCGCCCTTCACAACAGCTAAACCCACATGAAATACTTTTCAAGATAACATTCATAGAGCAGCAGATAACACATGGCATGTGCAACTTGGGGTATTGGGCTTGACAGTTTGGTGAAACTGGCAGGGAAAAAGATTTCAAGGCAAGATCAACGGGTATCTTTTTTAAACCAAATACGATAAATGAATAGTTGGGTTTTACATACACTTTAGGAATTCACAAATGTTTTCATACAAAATACAGCATCACTCTTCCTCTGCAGTGTGTATATCTCCTGGAAATGTCTTCATTCTAACTGTGAAACAGTTACAGGAAATGTGAAGAAATGTTAAATTAAACAAAGAGACAAACTCTGCTTACTTTCAGTGGTGCTATCAGAAGCATAGCTCTGCTGAAGTTATTATGCTGCTTGCATTTAAATGGTCACATAAGTCCTAACATCATTAAAATTGTTTGTTTGACAAGACTGACAAGAGTTCTGAAAGGACAACTAAGACATGCGATGTTTAGGAAGCAAATTTATGCCCATTGTAGGTGGCCATAAATGGCCAGAAGCACAGTTTTGCACCTTGCAAATGACCCATCAATCATTACTTCCTGCAGAGTTACAAAGTATCCAGTCTGATAAGGAGCAAACCTCACCAGCAGTAAAATGTTTGTTTTTCTCTTACCTCAACTTTTTAGAAGCAGTATTAGAAAAATGGAATGTGCCCAAAAGATTATTGTCAGTGAATTGTTTGGCCAGAATATAAAGGTTTAACAGGCTACAATGTTGGACTGGTTCATTCAAAACAATCAAGTCAGCCCACAGAATAACTGTGTGTGTGGTCAAATGGTAGAAATGTAGAACTACAGTATCTCACAAAAGTACAACCCTCACATTTTTGTAAACATTTTATTATATCTTTTCATGTGACAACGAAGAAATGACACTTGCTGCAATGTAAAGTAGTGAGTGTACAACTTGTATAACAATGTCAATTTTCTGTCCCCTCAAAATAACTCAACACACAGCCAATAATGTCTAAAACGCTGGCAACAAAAGTGAGTACACCCCTAAGTGAAAATGTCCAAATTGGGCCCAATTAGTCATTTTTACTTGCCAGTGTCATGTGACTCGTTAGTGTTACAAGGTCTCAGGTGTGAATTGGCAGCAGTTACCTCATGGCAAAGAACTTTCTGAGGATCTGAAAAAAAGAATTGTTGCTCTACATAAAGATGGCCTAGGCTATAAGAAGATTGCCCAGACCCTGAAACTGAGCTGCAGCATGGTGGCCAAGACCATACAGCAGTTTAACAGGACAGGTTCCTCTTCGAACAGGCTTCGCCATGGTCGACCAAAGAAGTTGAGTGCACGTGCTCAGCGTCATATCCAGAGGATGTCTTTGGGAAATAAATGTATGAGTGCTGCCAGCATTGCTGCAGAGGTTGAAGGGGTGGGGGGTCAGCCTGTCAGTTATCAGACCACACGCCGCACCCTGCATCAAATTGGTCTGCATGGCTGTCATCCCAAAAGGAAGCCTCTTCTAAAGATGATGCACAAGAAAGCCTGCAAACAGTTTGCTGAAGAGCAAAGCAGACTAAGGACATGGATTACTGGAACCATATCCTGCGGTCTGATGAGACCAAGACAAACTTATTTGGTTTAGATGGTGTCAAGCATGTTTGGCCGCAACCAGGTGAGGGGTACAAAGACAAGTGTGTCTTGCCTACAGTCAAGCATGATGAGTGTCATGGTCTGGGGCTGCATGAGTGCTGCCGGTACTGGGAAGCTACAGTTCATTGAGGGATGGGCGGGGGCCTACTGTACTCAAGAGTAAAGTAAAGGCTGCCATTTAATGCAAGGCTGGCATTAAGGCAGTACTCTAACTTAAAAGTGATGCTTTTCCAAAAGAGCCCAACTAACTCCTTGTAATCCATGGCCCAACTTCTGTAACACTTCACATTGGTTGGTTGCTCACTACACTTCATAACTCTTCTCCTAATTTTGTTGTGCAGCATTTCTGAGCCATTACCGCTAAGCCTGTACCGGACTCCAGCTTAATGACCTGTCAACTCACTCCCGGTGACATTGATTAATATGTTACACTTGAATACCGGGAAGGTTAACCCATGTACAATATTGTGCTTATAATCTCCTGAAGCCTCACTACATCCTCCTCGACATACAGGCTAGGTCCCTAGGATGCATAGTGCCACAATGTCAGATCCATTGGTGGGGTTCTAGTCGCTAGGGAAGGAGACTAAGCACACAAGCTCCTTCACTACCAGGGCCTTCCATTGCCTATGCCAAGTAACACTGCTTCCCGCCCAGCTAGCTGCTTATGCACTCAACACTAGGGCAGTAGGCATTAGCTACAGCACTCTAGCCTCCCCCAAATAGCTTCACTGCACATTAGACATTTGTACTGCATCTTTCCTTATTTGCCTTGAATCCTATTAAACCTTGTTCTTGTGATATGCCATGTATTCATTCACCCTTTAAGGTTGTCCTCAAGTAATTTCAGACCAGGCCAAGTTAAATAACAATAAACAATCTTTACTGAAGTTGTTAAAAGTAACAAATAAAAGTTCAACAAAGGTGTCTTCAATACACATTTTTATACACAATCATCTACGTGCCCCTTAGTTAGGCCACTGGTGCCCCTGATTGCCTCATGAGGTAGTCATACATTAATTACCAGAGAAAGTCCTTTTAAGTCCAAAGCACGAGTCCAAACCCTTGGAACCCCAACTGGGTCACCACAAAGAGTGGTTAAGTGCAAAGCAGTAGTTCAGATTCTTGGCAGCATTCTGTTTCTTGAATGGGGAACCAAACTTTTAGCCTTCTTACTAACTGCGGCACTCCCGAGAGATTGTTTCCTCCCTTTATTGGTGCTCACTGTTGCAGAGGGTGGTACTTTCCCTGGGAAAACCTGATTAGCAGTGTTAACCATTACCTTCCAGAGAGTACCAGCTCAGTGGGGCAAACTAAATAGTGCAATATTATAATACAAAAATCTAACCACATCTAAATACACCAACTGAAACAGTTGAACAATAAAAAATAAAAAAAAATATGCAGGAATCCCCCCAGCAGGACATTGGTATTCTGACTGCAGGAACTCTCTGTCTCTGTCAGAATACGCTGATCAGCGCTGCAGCCAACTGGCTGTAAGCTGCTGATTGAAAAAGGTTTCCCAGCAGTCCCTTTTTTGTTAGATTAGCTTCTGTCTAACAGGGAGGCCTACACACAGATTAAAATTCAGCCAGTTCAGCAGGCACTTTTGATTCACTTGTACCAAGCTTTAGGGTGATCAGCCACTGCTTTGACACAGCCAATGATATGTAAGGGCCTATTCAACCCAGGACAAAATGAAAATCTATGGAAAACATTTGCACAGGCACAATTAAATATTACCATATTGTTTGTAATATAATTATCCCCTATGATCGTCTGCACCATCTTTCTCAAATATATCGAACAAAAAAGCACACATTATGGCCACTAGCTAGAACTGACGATCTTAGGAGATAATCATATTACAAAAGAATACAGTGCTCATTAGTTGTGCCCATGCAAATGCTTAATGTGGTATTAAACCCAGAAAACAAAAATGTAATATGTTGCAGGTTACCACTCCCTATACGTGGCGGCTGCATTAGGCTTTTCCCGTTTATTTCACCTTGTGAATTGGCCAGAAATACACTTTTTGTATTAGGCTGTCTGCATTCTGGATGAAGTAGTAAAGCAGATGCCTTTGGACAGCAGCTTTGTCACTCTGGGGAGAGAGTAATGTTAGACTAGCAGATTTAGATGGACTTGACTAATTGGTAAGCTGTAATTTAATACATTTTCATTTTTGTTATGATAGCACTTTAAGACATTTGCATGGCAGATTTTTTTTTATACATGCTTAATTGGGCTTAAGGTATAAATAAAACACGTAGAGGTGAGAGTTAATCTCTCCAAGGTGAAGGACATTTGTCATCAAAATAGTTATCTCCACTGGAGGAGATTCCCTCCCTGTTCTAGTGGCAACTCACAAATTTGTTCTCACCTTCAGTCCTGGTAACAAGGATCACTAGGCACAGGCGCCCGCAGAACTTCAGGGGGGGGGGGGGGGTCATTTTAAGGGCACCAAAGCTCCGCCCCTTTTTGACAATGTCATGAAGGGGAGGGGCTTAGTCATTATCACATAAAGCACAGGAATGCAAAGATTTGAGAAACCTGATGCAGAAGCTTAATAGAAGGATCAAGCTGCCATTGTCTGATTAACTATTTCTAATTTCCACTGGAAAGTTATATGTGTTATATAAGAGATAATTATATAAATCTTCACTTTGTATTGGAAGTTACTCCTATACATAGCCTAGAGAATGTACATCTTTTTATAATGCAATACATGTTGTGGGTGGCCATACTTTGATCTTGATGAAAACAGCTATACTGTATGAGGATTGGAGCCAGTGTACTGTATAAACCCATGGAACATCAAGCTCATAACCCGGAAACCTGGCTGGTGAAGGGTTAAGGGAATCCCTGTGCTGGGAGCAAACAGTGGCTGACCTTATGCAAAGCTTAAGTGAGCTGAGATAATAAGTGGACAGATAAGAGTATCAGAGTTGGGAAATGCATACTCAGTCACTTCATTTAGAAGCTGTGTAAACATTAGATGTGTGTAAGAAGTCATCTCCAGCTCACCAGACCCGCTCCGTGATCTTCTTCTATTGCCGGTCCACGGCCACTTCCCATTTCCTCTACATGTGTACATTCTGCTTCTCCCGCACACCTTCACTTACTCTCCTAATGCCGCCCAGTTTCAAAAAGACCACGTTTCATTTCCATCATCCAGAGGCAGGAGACGTGGCCGCGGCTGATCCTCAAAGGCTGGTCACACCCCCTTCCCTTATTCCTGCCCAATCACTGCCTTTCTCCTCACAGACGGCTCTGTTACATAGCAGTGAGTGCCCAATAGTTAAGCTGCCCCAGGGGTGGAGGGAGGGATCTGTGCTGTGCCCACAAGGATGTTTTTTATACAGACAACGATCCAAGCAGCCTAATTTAGAGGGGGAAACACGGTAGGGCAAGGGATACCCTGAGCATAACCACTCCACTCGAGGGCGGCGCCAGCCGGATCTACATCTTCTCGACTCTCTCTACACAGTAGGGAAGGGACTGGAGGTGGAGCCGTGTGGCCGAGCAAGTGAGTCTGAGTCAGATCATGTCAGAGAGCAGCAGCAGTCGGCAGACTCAGAAAAAGGTCTGTGGCGGACCACTCAGCTCACGGACACCCACTTGTCTTGTGCGGACACCTTGCTGATTCCGGGGGGGGGGGCACTTGAACCCCTTGCCCCCTCCTGCTGATGCCCATGTCACTAGGTCAAATAGAAAGGGTGAATTTCCCTTACATGGATCCAGATAGCAATAAAAGCCAGACAGTGGTTCTAAACCCTAACTGATCTATCCAAAAATCACAAAAGTTGGCATTTTAAATATACTTTAAGCTCTGTAAATAACAGGCTTTTCTGCAATGCAGCTAAATCAATATGATGGGAGTAGTGGCATAGGGTTTCACTTGCTGGCTGATCATGAAAATACAAAATATTTCTAAAATGTTATATTTATCTGACTAAATAACTTTTCTTCTTTTTTTTTTATTATATAAGTCCTGACTTTAATACAAATATAAAGTATGTGCAAACCCACTATACACTCCTACAGCTGTTGCAATGCCTGAAAGATGCTGATATTAAAGCGGATCTTCCATTAAAATGGAAGGTTTTCTTTACTCACAGTCACCCATCCCATAAATACAAATGATTTTAAAAAGCCATTTAAAGCTAAGGTTTGTAAAAAGAAAAACAATCTACCACAGCTCAGTTTCCAATGCTTCTGGGCAACATTGGGGTCATCGTCCCTCACGTCCCTCGCCTCCTGGGAAAGGTGAGAGCTTGAAAGAATGCCTTCCAGCCCTATTGTAGGAATGCATTCTTGCAGGATATTGAGTGCCCAGCTCTCCCGGGAGGCATCGTTATATCATCTGTGACACCTTTAGCACAAAGTATCAAGGCAAAAGAAACACTCCTGCTACACCCCCATTTATGCAGTCCATGAAGTGTGCAAAAAGTTACTGGTTAAACCTACAAATGTTTATTTTTCATCAACAATTTACCTTTATAATAGTTTCTTTTTTAAAATAGCAAATGCAGAAACATATTTATTGAGGTCTATACATTGGATCAAAAGGAGGGCCAACTGAGGAGGAAAGAGGGACAGAAGGATTGGTTCCAAAAAGAGGGACTATCCCTCCAAATGAGGGACAGTTGGAAACTATGCACTATTGCTCCAAGTGTGCTATATCATTTTTGGTGAAATAGTGAAATCCAAAAATAAGAATAAACTCAAATGGGGTTTGCACATGGATTGTATGAAATTATCTGAAATGTGTACTAACAATACCCTTCATGAATTATGTAACATGATAGAAAAAAAAAAACAAAGCAACATTAGCACATACAGTTAAGGTGGAACTATGGACAAAATAAAAGGATGGGATTTAGGTTTGGGTTGAGCTTGTTCACAGATGTGGCAACCAACCTCCAATAGTACGCTTCCTGCCCTTTGAGCTTTGGTCAGATGGCTTTAGAAGTGCCAATAAATGTGCATTTGGATAAGACACTTCCCTCACTAAAAAGGTTGGGTCCCCAGCAGTGCATAGGGACACATTGGTGTAGGGCTTGTAGTCACTGGTCCCCTAAAGTAGATATATAAACCTTACTAAATGGCCTTTAGGTAGCAAAATGATGTGTATCTTGGAGAATTTTGCGGGGCTGATGGAATTTTATATCTTAATGCTGCTAATGAGATATGAGCTTTGGGTCCAATGACCCCACAATAAATGAACAAATACCGAAAATTTAAAAACAAAAACAAATTTTTCTTAGTTCCTGTTATAAAATTTTGCAAATAATCATAAATAATCTTTCTTCATTAATTTAGGCCATAAAAGGAGGAAAGGACACACTAGCCCCTAGTGCAGAAATGCTGTAATTAACAATTAAAAACACAAATGAAATTGCACAATTTGTAGATAGGGATCAGGCATGTCATCACATGTAACAGCATTGTCCTGTATGCAGTTCACCTTCCTCTTCCGATCAGCCAGATACACTATACATTTAGGCCAAAATTTATTCTGCTACATTTCTTTTGTAAAAATAATCCAAATCAGTATATATTATGTAGTCTATGTGAAAGTTATAAACTATAGTATATGCGTATATTTGAAAATTGATCAATCCTGATGTACTGGCTTCCTATTTTATTTATTGAGGCCCTAAAATTCCAGGACAATACCCCCAAAATAACCCATTTTTGTAAAATAGCCACCCAAGGTATTTAGTAAGAGGCATGCTGAGTTTTTTTGAAGTTGTAATTTTTTTGTCACATTTTTTTGGAAAATTAAGAAATGAAATAACATTTTTCTTCACAATTTTTTTGACTGGTGTGGTGGTGCTCAGGGACACTGACTGGTGACAGTATGTAAACCAAAAATTATAAGTGTCACTGCACTGCTCTGGGGAGGTGATCAGGGATTTTTTTTACACCATGATCACTGTATAAGAAAGCAATTTTACTTTGTGAATGGCATCCATTTATGTGCCATTGTGTACTACTGTGATAGCTGTGATTGCCACAGCTATCACATGGTACATGTCTGCTGTGATTGTCCCTGGACCATGTGATCACTGTGATCAATTGCAGAGATTACAATAGTACACAATGGCTATGAATGACAAAGTCATTGAGTACAACTGACATGTGATCGCTGTGATTGGTCACAGTGATAACATGGTACCGGGGGCCACCCATAGTGGCCTGGTACAATGTTCACAGATCGCACCATTGCATGCCTCCTAGTGCACGCACAAGGCACACGAGTGAAGATATGTCATATCCACCTGGGATAAGACAACATCTGCTGTATTATTACAATAAGCCAGGTGGAAAGTTGTTAATAATAAAGTTGCATGCATACTCGACTGCACAATATTTCTGGCTATTTTAGAGTGAAATAATACACTATCATTTTTATGAAGAAACTGCCTTGTTTCTCCATCCCAAATTGTAGCCTAATAAAGCTGCTTACATACTGTGCATCGACTTTACAATAACTCTAGCAATTCTCTGTGAAATACAAATGTATATCTTGATAAACGGAAAATGGTAGAAGAAACCGTGCTATCTTTATGCACCAACAGATATATAGCAGCCAACACAAACAAAATATGTTTAAATAAAGCAAGTGAATATCAAAAGAGTGCAGCGCTCATAAAATGTCCGTTATATAATCAAATGGACAATCATACAAAAAATTGTGAACTAAATAAATAGAAAACAATACAAATATGCGTGAGTGATTCACTCTCAAAAGAGTAAATGTGAAAATAAGTGTTTTGTCCATAAACACACTATACAATATAACCATGTGGAATCTCTATCAAAGAGACGTGAAATAAACTATAATATATATACTATGTTTGACCATAATAATACAAAATGCTTCTAAACAATGTAATAATACACCTTAATTGTGATACTAAAGTGTAAAAAACAAAATAAATGTGACTTTTGTGCGGCTTGTCTGAAGAGGTCCGTCACCACTAGGACTGAGGCTTACCGGAATTTGTGGACTCAGATAGGTGTATACCATGTGAGTCGCAAAGGCTTGATGGTGTCAGCCACTCCAATGGAAACGACTCCCAGCCCAGGTATGTAGTAACGGCAAACCAAGTCTTTGTAAAGTCTTCCAAAGGGACTCAGGAACAAGATGGTAGGCAGTGTATGGTATGGTATATCTCCCCCAGGTATGACTGGTAATAAAGAAAAGGGGACTATATAGTGTAATACCGTCAGGCGGAATTTTTTTTTTTTAATCTGACAAAGTGGGTACTCACATTGAAATAAGGATTAAAAGCATGGATATAGTACTGGTAGCAGTGACATCAGCAAATCATCTCCCTGATGTCACTGCTACCAGTACTATATCCATGCTTTTAATCCTTGTGTCAATGTGAGTACCCACTTTGTCAGATTTTAATAAAATTTTTCCGCCTGACGGTATTACACTATATAGTTGATTATATAACGGACATTTTATGAGCGCTGCACTCTTTTGATATTCATATCTTGATAAAACCTACCTAGTCTCTCCCTCTTAAAGTGATATTAACCTCCAAATAAAAAAATGTATATATTGCAGCTTACCATTAGTTAGATGTGGTGGCTGCATTAGTTTATTTTTTGAGCCTTTTTTCCTTATGTTTTCACCTGGTGATCTGGCCAGTAATACACCCCCTGCATTAGAGTGCCTCCACTCTAAATAAAAGAGCACAGGAGGCAACTTTGCACAGCAGCATTGCTAGCCTGGGGGGAGGGCAGTGTTAGATGTTCTATCAGATTTAAATTCACTAACAAATTGAAGCCAAACTCCAGCTAAAACTTTATAAGCAATTTTCTTTTTGGGATAGAGGTTTTACATAAATAAATAACTAAAACTGATCATTTTAAGCACCCCTTTCAGTGTTGAATGATTTGTCTCATCCCTGTAAACTGATACATCTACAAGAGAGCACGTTCTCTTAGAAACAACAAACTTAATGGTCAGATCACCAGATGAAAATAGAAAAAAGGTAGCCTAAAATAGAAAACAAATGCAGCAATTACATCTAAGAATTGGTAAGCTGCAATATATTAAATGTAATGCTTTTGGGTTTAATACCTCTTTAATTTGTTTCATTGCTGATTCATGAAGCTGTTTTCTATGAAATAATGAACTCAAATTTGTAAAACCTGCTTTCTCTCTTCCTCCAAAATTGTGGCTCAATAAACCTGCTTACATACTGTACACTGACTGTACAATATTTGTGGTTATTTTCTGTGAAATTATATCCTGTAACTTTTATTTCTTGATAAAACCTGCCTCATCTCTCCCCTTTAATTGTGGCCTAATAAAACTGCTTATATACCGTGCATCGACTA
Source organism: Lithobates sylvaticus (assembly GCA_028564925.1). Classification (NCBI taxonomy): domain Eukaryota; kingdom Metazoa; phylum Chordata; class Amphibia; order Anura; family Ranidae; genus Lithobates; species Lithobates sylvaticus. The sequence goes on along the minus strand of CM053026.1, from coordinate 586,230,671 downwards.
TACAAATATTGGCAATTTTTTGTAAAATAGTACACTCACATTTTTATTTCTTGATAAAACTTGCTTCATCTCTCCCTCTATTTTCAGCCTAATAAAGATTATTGTAAAAAGAAATCCTTGTGCTAGTTATGTGAAAGTTTAACTATAATTTAAAAAAATAACTATATATATATATATATATATATATATATATATATATATATATAGAACAATGCTCTGCTACACTAAACAGTGCATACTGTTAAAGTAAATAAAGTGAAGTGTGCTAATAAATAAATCAAACATATCCACAATGCATATATATATTTATATATATATATATATATAATCCGCTAGTGATTATATAGCAAATAAATCAACAGTGTAAGAAATATAAATTATGATCGCAAATCCTCTGTACAACCAGCTGTACAAACAAAAACAGTTCAAATGTAATTTTTGAGTGCAGCAATAGTGATAAAAGTGTCCACTCTTATACCAAATCCCATAAGCTGCTATAAATAATGTGCCATAGACAGTCCCAATCTTCCTTATTTTTCACACTCTTCACCATCAGTGTGCCCACCACCAGAAACCTGAAAACCAGAAAAAGTCTTCTCACCTTATTTCATGAACCCCAATGATAATATAGGGGTCAAATGAGCTTTATACACAATAGATGTCAGTCACACTCCCGGTTCTCCAGGTTGTCTGCTCCGCTCCTCCAGCAGGTGTATTCATGTAAAGGCACAAAGGAGAAGGAACAAATAGTGTAGACTGCTGCAAAAGTATTTATTTCCAAAGAAGAAATCCACTCACATTAAGGTAAATAAAAAAGTGCATATATTGACATGAGATAATCCACACACCAAACTCCAGCTAAATAGCATCATCTACCGCCCAGAGTGATGACGTCACTCGAAGGCACAGGTCTATACAACCAAAAGTTAATTTTATCTGTCTGGAACAACTGATGATACCTAGCTCTTTAATTATCAATACCTGAACTACTTTTTTTAAGTGTAAGAATATTAGGTATCTAAACAATATCATGGGATAAAAGTCATTCAGTAGCTGCCAAGACACATGTAGGCCCTACAAAAGTTGCAAGTTCAGTACAGATTAATTTCCATTTTTTTGTTCATTCCTTTTCCACGACAAAAAAGATTATGCTACAAGGGTTGTTTAGGCGAAGTCAGCTGATGCATTTTCTTCACACATTTTTTTTCAGGCAAGGGAGTAGTGTCTGCTTTGGTAATCAGAAAATATTCAGAAGCTTTGATATGCTTGGCCTTTGTGTGATCGCCCCAAAACAAAGTAAGCTTAATGGAAGATCTTTTGCTTTGGCATCCAATCCTATTTAGATCTGGAGTTTTGTTTGATTTGAGTAGAATATCTTTGTTATCGATGCAGAGCCACAGCACGATCATTCCATCGATATAAATGTCCGTGGCAACAGAAGAAAGGCTGATCTGCCTTTACTTAAGGCGATATCATTTCTCTAAAACAGTTAATTTACATTCTTGTTGTCCCGGCCTGCATTACAAATTCAAATATATTTTTTAAATCCATATCTGTAGGGCAGAGGAAAAATAAAACAACACACTGGTGGTCCATATGAATAGCTAATTGGTAGAGAGGTGTAAGAGGGAGCATTTGCAGCAGTTGCAGGCAAGTGGCTGCTCTGCACCTTGTAGGATTACAAAGAGAAATGGTTTGTCAGACACTTCATTACCTCCAGTGGTATTCACGACTGGTGGGGTAAAAAAAAAAAAAAAAACAGCTCCCCAGAGCCATTGCACACTGCTTCTCAGATATGTTCAACCAAAAAAAAAGGAAGCTTTGGGGTGGGCAGTCTATCGCCATAGATTTCAAAGCTTACATTTTTGCTGCTGCTGCTCTCCCCCTTGTATTGTGGAAGGGCAGACAGCCTTTTTTATTTTTGCATAGGGTCATCATGGTAGGTCTAGGACTAGTATTATTCACCGAAGTAGAGGTAGCCTTACAAGAAAAAGAAAAATATGCGCAAAAAAATCCCTAAAAAACACCTACAACTTCTAAATGCAAAACCAACGCCTCTGGCTTTAGGCTTGCCTGTCCTTTTTAAAAATACATTTAAGGACAGCTATGGCAATATGGGGATAAATATATGAAAGTTTTGAGCAGACAACCTTTCTGCACAAGTATGTGTTGGCAAGCTGCAAACAAAGAGCATAATTGCATGTGTTTGCAAAAGTGTATGCTGTCCAAACCCTGAAAAAAATATTGTACAATAAAAATATACACAGTATATCTTCACAAAATTTAATCCCGGATTTCAGGAAGGACAAACAGCCTTAGGATTCTGCACTAAATGTTTGCTGCTGCCCACCGTTCCCCCAGCCATAGGATTTCCCCCTCTATTTCTTTTTTGCCTGCTCTTCATTCTGTCATTCTACAGCTATGCCTAAAGTTTGGGGAAAACTTCCACCATCAGGAAATTCAGCAAAGAGATTTTGCCAGCGCATCCTCAAAGTAATGCATTTTTTGCTCCCTCTGGGATGGCGACAATAGGTCCTTTGATTTCCCCCCTGCAATTGAGAGGGGTGGAATGTCCCCCTTAAAGCCAGCCCAAATTTCTTCTTCCTTCTTATTGTTATCACCTCCAACCCTCACCTTCCTCACTGCCAACACTCTAACCCTCCTCCTCACAACCAGCACCCAAACTCTCCTACACTTACTTTTGGCTCCTAGGCCTTGGCTCCTTGGCTCCTGCCTCAAGGCGTTCCACATACTTGTGGGAGCAGGGATGGCCTTCTGTGTAAAGTAATGATGGCTGACACTACCAAATAAAAGCACAAATCAGGTGTTTAGCAAAGCTGGCATAAAGATGTTGGGCATGGGGGTTACTTGGGGATTTTTTTCTTCCGTTTCTGCAGCACCACCACAGAAGTCTGTGAAAATGGGGTTTCGTTCGCTAAAAGCCAGTTTTGCTTTTCCATGAAAGACAATGGTAATGTGAACTCACTTGAAGTAGGTGAAAATGTAGGTCAAAAGAAGGTCAACAGCAGTTGAAATTCTCTTCTCGCTTAATTTTTTAAACATATTAGATACATCTCAAACTGATGTCAAAACAATACCATCAACACAAGCCCAAATATGGTTTGTCACATCCCCTCCAACTGCCAGTATTGTTGGACAGTATTGGCTGTTAAGTAAAGTGAAATAATGACACCTACTGGCAGGACCATCAGTAAATATGGTTAACTTCCCTGTAGGCACACAGACATCAATAAAACATGACTGAGGCTATAATCCTTGCCCTCTCTTTTTAAAACTAGAACAAAAAGGCTAGACAAACACTTTAATGATATACAAAAATAGAGAATGAGATTAGAGTATTAGACTGGCAAATGTGGACTTTGCTACCCACTCTCTTAACATTACTAAAAGTATACATAAGCCTTCTATCTTTGTGTAATCTATGCACAAGTGGATAGATAAATATTTCTTTAATAACTTACTGTTCGCGGGTGATGGTTTTGTTTGAACTCATTTAGAATGGCTCTCGTGCACAAAAACAATCTATCAGGTTAGCTAGTGTGCCAAAACACTTGCTTGGTATGTTCTAAAAGCAACTGGTAGAACTAGTGGGTGGCCTAGCTGCGTAGAGATATTTCAAAGTTTACTGCTCTGTTTCAAAACAAATGAAATATGAATTGATTTCTACATCATAATGTTACACACACTGTTTTATTTATGGATCTTTTTAAAAAGGGCCTTCAAGATTTTAAAGGAAAAGTTATCTGCGTAAAAACAATGGGATGTGAGAATAAGCTTAATTTTTCATCATTCATTAAAAGCTGATGTATTTCTCCAGACATACACGTATAAATTGATGTTAGTTACATTCAACTGGACTTGTTCTAAAGATGTCTCATAGCTTATCCAAGCTACTTGAATTCAGTTAATTTGCGTTTAGAGAAAATAGAATTCTGTATGTCCAGGGCAAGTTAGATTCTTTGAATGCATCGAAACATGTAAGCTCATATAAATGCATGAAAGAGCACTCATACGCAATTGTGGACTTCAGCGCAATTATGTACTTTTTTGTCAATAAATGCGTTTAGACTGCAGCTAGCACTATATGCGCTCCCACATATGCATCAGAATATAACGTTATCTCAATGCAGCGCCGTCTTATGAGGCGTGATCAAATGTGCCCAAAATGTAACACGTGTAACAAAAAGAACATCGAATTAACAAATTCCATCAAAAATATTAGTTTAAACAATGTGCACAGTGTCCTTCTCAATAAACAAGTGTAAACGAAAAAGCCTTGTTGATGTCAGAGGTTAGAGGAGAATGGGTAGACGGGTTTGAGCAGTCAGAAAGGCAACAGTAACTCAAATAACCACTCGTTACAACCAAGGTATGCAAAATACCATCTCTGAATGCACAACACATTGAACCTTGAAGAAGATGGGCTCCAGCAGCAGAAGACCACACCGGGTGGCACTCCTGTCAGCTAAGAACAGGAAACTGAGGCTACAATTTGCACGGGTTCACCAAAATTGGACAATAGAAGATAGGAAAAATGTTGCCTGGTCTATTGAGTCTCAATTATAGCTGGTAGGGTCAGAATTTGGCATAAACAACATGAAAGCATGGATCCATCCTACCTTGTATAAATGGTTCAGGCTGGTGGTGATGTAATGGTATAGGAGATATTTTCTTGGCACACTTTGGGCCCCTTAGTAAAAATTGAGCATCGTTTAAACGACACAGCCTTAGTATTGTTGCGGACCATGTCAATCCCTTTATGACTACAGTGTACTCATCTTCTAATGGCTACTTCCAGCAGGATAATGCACCATGTCACAAAGCTCAAATCATCTCAAACTGGTTTCTTGTACATGACAATAAGTTCACTGTACTCCAATGGCCTCCACAGTCACCAGATTTTAATCCTATAGAGCACCTTTGGGATGTGGTGGAATGGGAGATTTGCATCATGGATGTGCAGCCGACAAATCTGTAGCAACTGTGTGATGCTATCATGTCAATGTGTACCAAAATCTCTGAGGAATGTTTCCAACACCTTGTTGAATCTATGCCACGAAGAAGTAAGGCAGTTCTGAAGGAAAAAAGGGGTCCAATCCAGTACTAGCAAGGTGTACCTATTGCAACCAGTGAAAGTGGGGAAGAGCCTCTCCTCTCCACCACAGAGAGAAGTGGATGAGCCAACTCTGCTGCCTAGGACACTTGTTTTGGTGGAAGAAATATGATATGATCAAGGTGAATGGCGATGGATTGAATACCTGTGAGATTTGGATCTGGAGAAACATTTGATGTTAAACTTACCCGGTTTAAAGGAAAAAGCGCTATTTGACCTAATAATATTTTGGGTCAAATACTGAAGGTGAGGGTATATATACAGTATTTTTCGGTGAACAGAAGAGCACTATAGTTGGTGGAATAATCACGAGTGGAATATATGGATTGCACATCAATTGATCAATTTTCATTTATCAATTAGGACATGAATACCATTATTGGCACGTTCATATATCAGCACAAATTTTTTGGGCCACACTGGCTATATAGGAGGATTATACAGCACTTATTTATTGATTGGTAAATGGACATTTGTTTATTGAGAAGGATACTATGCATTGTTTTAGCAAAGATTTTTGGAATTTGTTCATTTTATGTTATTTTTTCTGCACATATATATGTTATATTTTGGGAACATTTGATCACATATTGCAAGACAGCGCTGCATTGAGATAATGTTACACTCATATGCAATTGCATTTAAATGCTGGAGAATTTCCTAGACAATTTCTCCCATATTTATATAAACTAAATACAGGAGTCTAGTGTTAATGTAGCACATTAAAAATTCTCTTCAAATAACCAGTATTTCTTATTTGGAAGTTTTTCCCCACTTTTTTACATCTCCCAAGAGTCTGTGAATGATCTCCCAACGTAGAAGTATTGCAAGGCCAGATATTTCAAAGGGGTTGATTTACTAAATCTGCAAAAATCCGGTGTAGCATCTGCATAGAGACCAATCAGCTTCCATGTTTTATTGTCAAAGTGTAATTTAACAAGCTGAAGTTAGAAGCTGATTGGCTATCATGCACAGCTGCACCAGATTTTGCACTCTCCAGTTTTAGTAAATCACCCCCAATGCATGCTTCATTACAATGAATGCAACAGAAGGATTGAGAATCCTAGCTACTAGACATGTGCGAAACTAATTAGTGAAAAAATGAGCAGCAACCACATGTGATAAACAAAAAGCATAAACGGACAAAAAAGGCTGCGCTAGATTGTGATAAAAAAAGAACAATGATGATACCCAAGTGACATCAACCAATAAATATAATAAATGTGACAGTGACAAACCTATCAGTGAGACAGCTTAGGTTATGACATATCTATCATAAACTGTACAAATCAAATATTAGGTAAGTATCTAGTAAGTGTGATCTACAACGTGAACTGATAATGATCAGTCCAAAAAATGTCCAAATATAGCTAGACAACAGATCGTGAACAGCAATGAGGTGACACCAGCTGGTGTGAAGAGTGACTTCTCATACAGACATCCAAAAGGAAGGGTGACTCGTGTTGTAGTAATTCCACCACCAGGCAAAATGCAGGCTTACCAGATGAAGTAAGGGGAATCGCTTGTGGCTACAACCCAGCCAGGGCCTTTTCCTCCGGTATGTCCTAGTACCGCCAATCCCAGTATTCAATCTCAAAATATGGATACCGCAATCACTTCAAGTGCAAGCAGATGTATAACTCACCAATGGTGGTAGTGGTTACTGGATCGCGTGGCTGTAAGGGTTAATCGATCTCCAAACATGGCCAGAATGGAAAAAAGAAAAAAGGGGACACCATGGGGGGAATCCAACAGATTTATTTGCTGTACATCGCCCTAGGCCTGAACATTCAAACAAAATTTAAAAAGTTTAAAATCGCGGCCGGCCGGCAGCAATACACCGCCCATGCTGGTGGACGTAGAACGTGCTGACGTCAGCACGTCGCTCCTTCCTACGCGTTTCGTCAGAGAATGTAAGTGACGTTCCCCATGATTACGTCATTCTCTGACGAAACGCGTAGGAAGGAGCGACGTGCTGACGTCACCGCGTTCTACGTCCACCAGCACGGGCGTTGTATTGCTGCCGGCCGGCCGCGATTTTAAACTTTTTAAATTTTGTTTCTTCTGTTTGAATGTTCACGCCTAGGGCGTTGTACAGCAAATAAATCTGTTGGATTCCACTCATGGTGTCCCCTTTTTTCTTTTTTCCATTCTGGCCATGTTTGGAGATCGATTAACCCTTACAGCCACGCGATCCAGTAACCACTACCACCATTGGTGAGTTATACATCTGCTTGCACTTGAAGTGATTGCGGTATCCATATTTTGAGATTGAATACTGGGATTGGCGGTACTAGGACCTAATATTTGATTTGTACAGTTTATGATAGATATGTCATAACCTAAGCTGTCTCACTGATAGGTTTGTCACTGTCACATTTATTATATTTATTGGTTGATGTCACTTGGGTATCATCATTGTTCTTTTTTTATCACAATCTAGCGCAGCCTTTTTTTGTCCATTCGTACAAATCCAAATTACAAATTTTTACAAATACGAATTCTGTACGAAATACGAAATTTCGTTTACGAATTTCGATCCAAATTATCCGAATCCAAATCCAAATCCAAATTCGAATTAATTCGAGATTCACTATAACGAATATCGACACTCTACGAATAATAACGAATTATCCGAAAACGTATTAACGTTACATAACACGTCTATTGTCTATTGTTCACCAATCACTCAGAGGAAGTACGAAATACGAAAATTCGTAAACTAAATTTTCGTATTTCGTACTTCCTCTGAGTGATTGGTGAACAATAATAAGTGGATATAACGAATGATTCGAATTAATTCGAGATTCACTATTTTCGTAACGAATATCGACACTCTAACGAATAATAACGAATTATCCGAAAACGTAATGATTCGTAACGATATTAACGATTCGTAACGATTTGTACGAAATTCGTATTTCGTTCGAATCCGAATTAAATTTCGTACACGAATTACGATTTTTTTTTTTATACGAAACTGAACGGAACGAAACGAAACACATTTTTTGATGGCTCCCATGTCTACTAGCTACTGCAGTAGAACTCAAACTCCATAACAAGAAGTGACAAAGCTTCAATATGGTGGCTATCATGAAGATCATAAAATAAGTCAATGGCTGATTTATCCTCCACCGATTCATAACCAAAATATAAAGTATGAACTCATTACGTTTCTTTTACAACATCTGAACAAAGTAAAATGAAAACCCTCATTTATTCCATACAGATATAATCATATTTATATTTTTAATAGTGGACTGTGTAATTAACTGTAATATTTACATTAAAATGATATAATCCCTTCCAAAGTTTCTGAAATTTCAAACCAGCACCATAATGGGTGTTCCTCTATGTCTGCAAAATGAAAAATGGTGAAGAGAGAAATAATGTACGAGACAGATTTTGGTCTGCAGTCTGTCTGGTTATTTCATAAACAGTAGAACAGGCTCAAGGTGGTAAATGGTTTGGAAGAGAACTGAGTTCAGACAGCAAAGAGGCATATATTAGATAGCAATAAACACATCACAAAAGAATATGACAAAGTTATATTATGCTTCAGCATGAGCCAAGTGAACTAGAACTAAGGGCTTGAAACATTTTTGGCAGTGATCACTGTAACTGCTATTTTCACTGCAGTTACTTGAGCGATGGATTTGTTACTTGCCGTCCCCTTAATCAAATCCTCGATAAAACACTCCTACTGCATGACATGGGTTTATACAGCCATAGCCACCCATTATTTAACCATCTAAACAGTTAACAGTTCCAAATACCAAATAAGAAAACAAATGTTGGTTATGAGCAGGGGATCTTATGGTGTCCACCAGCCAAAAGGACTTTATTAAAATCCACCCTTGTCCCTAGCCAATTGACTGTATAGTTGACTTCCAAGGGACAAAGATCCCATTATAAAAACAGCTGACACCAATGAGGCTAGCACCATATCACCAGATGGGCTGTCTGCTTTGTAAATATCTTACCTCTTTGCACAGACCCTCAAATACCCCCTAACCTGATGATAATTGAATATGAATCCAAAGCCATTGTCAAAACATTCTTGAGAAAGGGCGACCTTCCAGAAAGAATTCCTAGCTGCCCCTGCAGCTCCTATCCCTGCAGCTCCTCTTAACCATCTGACCCTCAACCTCAAATCAGGTATGGACTACAGTTTACATGTAAAAGTTAAGTTCTACATTTCCAGAAAAAAAGCCTATGCAGTCAAGGGGCCCCAGTAGACATTAAAAAGCTGTACAGCTTTGTAAAATGATCATTCATTTTATTGTTTTACCTGTGGGCCATTTGAGTTCCCTCAGAAGCCTGGCTAAAAAACTCCTAGTTAGCAACCTCACGTCTTGACTTGTTGCTAGGATGTAAAAAATGTTGGAGGCTCACACCCAGTATTACAGGATTGAAAACCAATGGTTTTCGCATCCTAGCAACAAGTCAGGACATGGGGGCTGCAAACTAGGAGTTTGTTAGCCAGGCATCTGAGAGAACCCAAATGACCTACAGGTAAAATAATACAATAATCATTATTTAAAAATGTACAAAACTGCACAGATTTTTAATATCTACTGTGATCACTTGACTTCCCAGGACATTTTCTGGAAAAAGGAGAACTTAGCCTTTAATAACTCTTTACTGGGGGGCTATTTCTCACCCCAGTCATGTTGCCCCCTCTGTAGATTTCCTCTAGATTTGTCTTTTTAGCTGTTCGATTTCTACAGATGCATAATTTTGTACAATACATTTGCACAATGTACACATTTCTGCATTTGCACAAAATTTACATATACTAGGCCTGCAATTTTTCTTTCCTTCATAAATGACTATTAAATATTATTATACAATAATTATCATTTATTCACTCTGTTCGCTTTAAACACATTTTTTTATTTTGGCACTGAAATATCATGATATGTAAGCTCTGTGCCTAAATGTAAAGAAAAAAAATGTGTTTTTTAAGTTTTCCACATTTATGTTATGTCATTAGCACATGTTGCCCAGATGCTTGAGCTTCAGATGGGCGTAAAATGCTGTAAGTGTTGTTAATTCCTATCACCTTGCGCTGTATTGGATGGGAATCCTTGTAATCACCTGCTTCAGGCTCTGTGGGGACCAAGAGGACCACTCATTAGAATCCTGCAGACACAACACAGCTGTTGCATTTGCGAAGTCCACAAACACTGCACCTGATGAATATTATGTTATGTAGCAGGCCACCCATGATGTGTCTTTATTTTACATATATATTTAAGTCTTTATGAGATATTGTTGCTCAGAGAATTCCTAACATACTGTAAAGTCAGCATACAGCTTTACATGTACCCTCTGAAAGATATTAACCACTTCAGCCCCGGACCAAAGCTTAAGGACCAGAGGTCTTTTTTATTTTACTTTAATATATATTTTTAATTTGCAAATAGAGTCTTTATGAGATATTGTTAGCTTGAGGAAGCAAGAAGCTTGACATGGATTTTTTTTTTCCTTCACAAATCAATGTACCGTATTCATTACAAACCCCCCCCAAATGACCCCATTTTGGAAAGTAGACACCCCAAGCTATTTGCTGAGAGGCATGTGAGCCCATTGAATATTTTTTTTTTTAAAGACAAAATAAAAAATAATTTTTTTTTTCTTCTCACAAGCTCACTAGTTCTTTTCTGCTTCTCCTGAGTATGGGGATACACATGTGTGGGACTTTTTTTAAAGATTTCTAAGGGTGCAAATTTTTTGATTTCACTCCTCACTACCTATCAGTTTCGAAGGCCATAAAATGCCAAAATAGCACAAAACCCCCCCAAAAATTTTGGAAAGTAGACACCCCAAGCTATTTGTTGAGAGGCATGGTGAGTACAGCTCTCATTTGTTTTTGAAAATGAGAAAGTAAAGAAAAAAAAATATTTTTTTTTTTTTTTACAAAATTTGTGACAAAAAGCGACATCTGCAAAATACTCACAATACCTCTCAGCAAATAGCTTGGGGTGTCTACTTTCCAAAATGGGGTCATTTTGGGGGGTTTTATGCCATCTGGCATTCCATGGCCTCCGAAACTGTGATTGGCAGTGAGAAGTGAAATAAAAAAATTCCCACACATGTGGTATCCCCTACTCAGGAGAAGCAACAGAATGTATTTTGGGGTGTATTTCCACATATGCCCATGACATGTTTGAGCAATATATCATTTAGTGACAACTTTTTGTAAAAAAAATATATATATTTTTTTTTTTTCATTATTCAATCTCTTGGGACAAAAAAAAAAAATATTTAATGGGCTCAACATTGCTCTCAGCAAATAGCTTGGGGTGTCTACTTTCCAAAATGGGGTCATTTGGGGGGGGTTTGAACTGTCCTGGCATTTTATGCACAACATTTAGAAGCCTATGTCACACGTCACCCACTCTTCTAACCACTTGAAGACAAAGCCCTTTCTGACACTTTTTGTTTACATGAAAACATATTTTTTTTTTGCAAGAAAATTACGTTGAACCCCCAAACACTATATATATTGTTAAAGCAAAGGCCCTACAGATTAAAATGGTGGGTGTTGCATTTTTTTTTTCCACACAGTATTTGCGCAGCGATTTTTCAAACGCATTTTTTGTGGAAAAAATACACTTTTTTTTATTTTAATGCACTAAAACACACTATATTGCTCAAATTTTTGATGAAATAAAAAATATGATCTTAGGCCGAGTACATGGATACCAAACACGACATGCTTTAAAATTGCGCACAAACACGCAGTGGCGACAAACTACATACATTTTTAAAAGCCTTTAAAAGCCTTTACATGATACCACATTAGATTCACGGAGGAGGTCTACTGCTAAAATTACTGCCCTCGATCTGACCTTCGCGGTGATACCTCACATGCATGCTGCAATTGCTGTTTACATATGACGCCAGACCAACGCTTGTGTACGCCTTTGCGCAAGAGAAGGGGGGGCAGGGGTGCTTTTTTTTTTTTTTTTTAGTTTTTTTTTTATTTATTTAGCTTTTTTATTCTATTTTTAAACTGTTCCTTCCATTTTTTTTCTTTGTTATGATTTTTATTGTTATCTCAGGGAATGTAAATATCCCCTATGATAGCAATAGGCAGTGACAGGTACTCTTTTTTTGAAAAAAATTGGGGTCTATTAGACCCTAGATCTTTCCTCCGCCCTCAAAGCATCTGACCACACCAAGATTGGTGTGATAAAATGCTTTCCCAATTTCCCAATGGCGCGGTTTATATCCGGGAGGGGGGACATTCCCTCCTACTGCTTGTAAAAGCAGTCTAGAGGCTAATTACCCGCTAGAATTGCTTTTACATGAAAGCCGATCACTGGCTGAAAAGAATGATACCAAGATGATACCTAAACCTGCAGGCATCATTCTGGTATAACCATTCAAAGTCCAGCAACATACTGGACATATATTGTAATCTTTTTTTTTTTCATGCAGCCTCTTGGCTGAACGAAAAAAAGAGATTGATTGGTGGGTATGCCCACCATTAGAATACCTCCCTTCATCCACCCACTTCTAATGATGGGCATACATGCACCATTTATATATGCCGATGCATGGGGGCATCCTCCCGCAAAAGTTATGCCGTGTACACACGGTCGGAATTTCGACCGTATGTACGTGGCATTAGGAGCCAATCGCTCCTCCCCGCCCCTTGCTGCCCCCATGCTTCGGCACATATGCTCTTTTTTTTTTAACTGTGGTGGTGAAATCACCTCCTACAGCGTTGGAGTCGCGGCTTTATGTATCGTGGGAGCAAACGCTGTTGCTGTCAAGATAAATAAATCCGCGCTGCAACTGAATGGCGCACCTGAAAACAAAAAAATGCTTAACACTAAAACACAGTAAACAAAATTACATACCTGAAAAGCAAGCATGATAAAACATGATAAAACATAATAAAACATTGCAGAATAGAATGGAGTAAAAAAAGAGCAACAATAGAGAGAGAGAGAGAACAATAAAACGACAACTATTTTTGTTTTTTTTTATTTTTTTGAGATTCACAGGTAAAAAAGCTCCTGACTGTTAGCGACTGAATCAAAACGCTACCACAAAAAAAATGTTAGCGATCGCAGGGATCAGGCCTGACTCTGCGAACACTGCAGTTATGTGTGCTTAGTGTTTTGTAAGTGACAGTGATCGATCGATACTGCACTTGGGTGGGCGGGGCGGGGCGGAGGGGGAAAACGCAGGTGCTAGCAGGTATCTGGGCTGATCCCGCTAACAATGCGTTTTTTTGGAACCCTAAACTGCTGGGACGCTAGTATAGATCTGATCAGATCAGATATTGATCTGTTCAGATACTATACCACTAAGGGAGGTGTATGCTTTGCGCGTGGGTGTTTGCGGTACTGGCACTAACCTGGGGCGACGCAGACCTTATTTGACCCTAAAACCTAATTGATATCACCCGCCGGGCGATCAGGGGGTTTAAACCGTTATTGGGTAATAAATGGCGGGTGCCCTGACAGTATAAAAAAAACAAGCTAACTAACCAGCGTCACCCGTAACAGTAATACAAAAAAAAAACTGGTTACCTAGCGACACTAATGCAGGGATCAGAAAAACGATCGCTTAGTGACACTGGCAAAAGGGGGTGAAAGGGTTAACTAGGGGCAATCAGGGGGTTAAACCTTTATTAGGTAATATATGGGGGTACCTGACGCTATATAAAAACCTGACGGGGAACCTAAATAACGAAATAACTAACTGGCTAACCAGCGTCACCAGTGACATTTTTTGATCACTGGTGAAAGGGTTAACTCTAGGGGCAATCAGGGGTTAAAACCTTTATTTAGGTGTAATATGGGGGTACCTGACCTATAAACCTATTTATGAACCTATATAAACATTAAAAAAAAAACTGGTTACCTAGCGACACTAATGCAGCGATCAGAAAAACGATCGCTTAGTGACACTGGCAAAAGGGGGTGAAAGGGTTAACTAGGGGCAATCAGGGGGTTACCTTTATTAGGTAATATATGGGGGTACCTGACGCTATATAAAAACCTGACGGGGAACCTAAATAACGAAATAACTAACTGGCTAACCAGCGTCACCAGTGACAGTTATATCATACTGGTGAAAGGGTTAACTCAGGGGCAATCAGGGGGTTAAAACCTTTATTTAGGTTGTAATATGGGGGTACCTGACCTATAAAACTATTTATGAACCTATATAAAACATGGCGGTTAAAATAAAAAAAAAAAATGGTTACCTAGCGACACAATGCAGCGATCAGAAAAACGATCGTTAGTGACACTGGCAAAAGGGGGTGAAGGGGTTAACTAGGGGCAATCAGGGGGTAGGGGGGGGGGTAGGGGGCTACCTAGGACCTAAAACTAACTGACAGTTATTACAGTCACACTGACACTAAATGCAGTGATCAGTAAATAAATGATCACTGCAATTAGTGACACTGTGACTGGGGGGGGGGGGGGTGGGGGGGTGATCAGGGGGTGACAGGGGGGTGTTTTGTGTGCCTAACTGTACTGGTGTCAGTGTAGTGTTGTGCACTGACCTTAACATGTTCGCCGCTCGGCGTCTCCGGTCACATAGACCGGCGCACCGAGCGTGACATCACTTCCGCCTTCCTGTCTATACAATAGACAGGAAGGGGAAGCTTTTCATTCGCCAGGAGCGATCGCGAGGGGGTGGCCAGAAACCACTGGCCGTCCCCTCGTCCCGGATCGCTCCTGAAGCGATGCCGACCGTCCCCGCCGGCGGAGGGGGGTCCGATCGGACCCCCCAACCGCCTAAAGAATGGCACGTACAGGTACGTGGTTCTGCCTGTACGTGCCATTCTGCCGACGTATATCTACATGGGGCGGTCGGCAAGTGGTTAATGATAACACAAAAACTTGTCTTTCGCTCATGGTTAGTGTTTGGCTGAAGCCATTTGTTATCAATCAACTGTGTTTACTCTTTTAAAATCATAATGGCAACAGAAACAACCCAAACGACCCTGATCAAAAGTTTACATACCCCAGTTCTTAATAGTGTATTGCCCCCTTTAACATCAATGACAGCTTGAAATCTTTTGTTGTATTTGTGGAGGAGGCTTTTTATCTTCTCATGATAAAGCTGCCCATTCCTCTTGGCAAAAAGCATCCAGTTCCTGTAAATTCTTGGGCTGTCTTGCATGAATTTGCATGTTTGAGATCTCACCAGAGTGGCTCAATGATATTGAGGTCAGGAGACTGAGATGGCCACTCCAGAACCTTCACTTTATTCTGCTGTAGCCAATGACAGGTCGACTTGGCCTTGATTTTTGGATCATTGTTATGCTGGAATGTCCAAGTACGTCCCATGCGCAGCTTCCTGGCTGATGAATGCAAATGTTCCTCCAGTATGTTTTGATAACATACTGCATTCATCTTGCCAACAATTTTGACCAAATTTCCTGTGCCTTTGTAGCTCACACATCCCCAAAACATCAGAGATCCACCTCTGTACCTTTCATCATAGGCCTTGTTGACTCCTCTTCAAATGTAGCATTTATGGTTGTGGCCAAAAAGCTAAATTTTAGTCTCATCACTCCAAATGACTTTGTGCCAGAAGGTTTAAGGCTTGTCTCTGTGCTGTTTGGTGTATTGTAAGCAGGATACTTTGTGGCATTTGCATAGTAATGGCTTTGTTCTGGTGACTCGACCATGCAGCCCATCTTTCTTCAAGTGCCTCTTTATTCTGCATCTTGAAACAACCACACCACATGTTTTCAGAGAGTCCTGTATTTCACCTGAAGTTATTTGTGGGTTTTTCTTTGCATCCCAAACAATTTACCTGGCAGTTGTGGCTGAAATTTTAGTTGGTCTACCTGACCGTGGTTTGGTTTCAACAGAACCCCTAATTTTCCACTTCTTGATTAGAGTTTGAACACTGCTGATTGGCATTCTCAATTCCTTGGATATCTTTTTATATCCCTTTCCTGTTTTATACAGTTCAAATACCTTTTCCCGCAGATCCTTTGACAATTATTTTGCTTTCTCCATGACTCAGAATCCAGAAACGTCAGTGCAGCACTGGATGAAAGATGGAAGGGTCTGTCAGGATTCCAGAAATGCACTGGGCTTTTATACACACACACTAATTACAAGCAAACAGATCACAGGTGAGGGTGGCTACCTTTAATAGCCATTCAAACCCCTTTGTGTCAACTTGTGTGCATGTTATCAGACCAAAATCACCAGGGTATGTAAACTTTTGATCAGGGTCATTTGGGTAGTTTCTGTTGCCATTATGATTTAAAAAGAGTAAACAAAGTTGATTGATAATAAATGGCTTCAGCCAAACACTAACCATGAGTGAAAGAAATGTTTTTGTGTTATCATTCATATTCTCTGAAGAATTGCCAAGAAATCATAAATTCTACCAGGGTATGTATACTTATGAGCACAACTGTATATATATATATGAATATAAAAGTCAGTGCATATGGGCGCCCACACCACCAAGAGCTTAAGGGCACAGTTAAAATAAGCACTTATTAAACCCAAATCAATAAAATTAATATTGAAATAAAATTGTAACCAGTCTGTGGGCAGCTGTTTTAAAAAAACCTTCAAACAAAGATCCTCAAGCAATATATGTGACAGACAGAAACAGCGATCCTACATCTTCCCTTAATCAATGTAAAGCCTCATACACACGATCGGACCGTGGACCAACTTTCCTGTGGATTTTTGTCCAAAGGGCGTTGGCCCCAAGTTGGTATTGCATACACACGGCAGGACTTTTTTCAGCCAACTTTCACCAAATCACTTGTTTTTTCTGCTCTTTACCGCCACCTTTGGTCAACTTCTGTATTGTTGTCTGATCTTTTGCATTGGTTCTGCATTGGTTTGTACAAAAGTCTGTTGGTTTTGTGTACACACGGTCGGACTTTTGTTGGCAGAAAGTTGGTCCGTTCGCACAGCCAACAAAAGTCTGATGAAACCTGGAAAAAGTTGGTCCGATGGAGCGTACACACGGTCGGATGTTGGTCCAAAACAGCTAATTTGCATGCTGGTTGTCAAAAAGTCCGATCGTGTGTATGGGCCTTTACGTGCAAAGCATGCATCTATATACAGTATTACACAGCATCATCTTTGGAATCTCTGTGTAAGGACGATCGCATGGGGGATACTACAGACGGAGCGATCAGCGGGACGAGCCAATTATTCCCCGGATGTCCAGATACACCTAAACCAGAATCATCCAGCAGCATTCATCAGCAGCAATCATATAAGTATTACTAACAGCCCATGGGGAGGATTGATGAGACTATCCATTAAGGCTCTTTCTTCACTTGCCGAGGCTTGGTAGGTGTGCACTTCATAGGGAGTGGGATTTGTATGCAGAGTGAGAGCGGGTGCCAGAGATTTTATTGCACAGCGGAGCACCATTACTTTGATCCCCCTTGTGGAACTGTCTATTTATTTATTTATGAACAGCACTGCATTTATTTGCATGTTACATTGATTAAGGGAAGATGTAGGAGCGTTATTTCTATTAGTCACATATAAAGGTTTTTTTTTGTTTTTTTTTATCTTTTTTTAGATAACTTGTCATACTTACCTCCACCTTACCTCCAAGGGTTTCGCACAGAGCGGCCCGATCCTCTTCTAATGGCTCCTGCTGCTATCAATCTATCCAATGAGGACCCAAGACAGCGGCTGGAGCTGCTGTGCTCGCCCCCATCGCTGGAACGATCGGGTTCAGTTAAGTAAAAGGGTGGCTCTGGGAGGCTGCTGCACTACAGGTTTTTCACCTTAAAGGGGAGTTCCAGGCATTTTAAAAGTCAGCAGCTACAAAAAGTGTAGTTGCTGACTTTTAAAAAAAATGACACTTACCTGTTCCACGGTCCAGCGATGCGGCCGAACAGGGTGTCGCTCCTCTCCCCCTCCTCTTCGTCGGCGCCGCCATTTCCACTCTGGGCACCCGGCCGTGATAGCTTTCCTCTTCACGGCCGGGCACGCACGGCGCATGCGCGAGCCGCGCTGCGCTCCCAGAGTGGATAGGCGATCTCCTGGGACCTGTCACGTGTCCCAGGAGATCGCCTAGAGGGAGGAGTCGCCTAGGCGGTTACGGGGCGGAAAGAGGAAGTGGGACAGGAAGTCCCCCTCCTAATGAAGCCCCCACTCCCCCCCCCAAAAAAATTACATGCCAAATGTGGCATGTAAGGGGGTGAGGAGTGGTTAAAGCTGGAGTTCCATTTTTAAGTGGAACTCCGCTTTAATGCATAGAATGCGTAGTGCATATAGTCTGTATCTCTACTAATCAACTGGGTTTATTTGTTCCATATAAATATAGAATTATGCTATAAGCAAGTAAGTAATCCACATTTTGCAGAGTAGAGTAGGGACTGGCCAGTGGTATCGGCTTGATGCAGTTGGCGAGTTTCTGCGTATATAGCAATTAGGGATGAGCCGAACACCCCCCCGGGTTCGGTTCACACCAGAACCTGCGAGCAGACCTAAACTTTGTGTGAACTTTAGAACCCTATTAAAGTCTATGGGACTCGAACGTTCAAAATCAAAAGTGCTAATTTTAAAGGCTAATATGCAAGTTATTGTCCTAAAAAGTGTTTGGGGATCCTGCCTCAGGGGACATGTATCAATGCAAAAAAAACTTTTAAAAACTGAAGTTTTTTTAGGAGCAGTGATTTTAATAATGAAATAATTTTAAATTTCGTACCTGGGGTGTGTGTATAGTATGCCTGTGAAGGGGCGCATGTTTCCCGTGCTTAGAACTGTCCCTGCACAAAGTGTAATTTCTGCAGGAAAAAAATTAATTTAACAGCACTCGTGGCTATAATGAATTGTCGGCTCACGTAATACATTGAAAGTCATTGATAAAAAAAAAAAAAAAAGCGTGGGGTTCCCCCCAAATTCATTTACCAGGCCCTTCAGGTCTGGTATGGCTATTAAGGGGAACCCCCGGTCAAATAAAAAAAAAAATGATGTGGGGAAGCCACTGATTCCCAGTGTGGTTTTAGGCCTGATTCCCACCTATGCATTTTTAGTGCTTTTTGCATTTCACAGATTTGCACTACAGACCATTTAACATCCTTTGGAACACGTTCTGTAGTGCAAATCTGCAAAATGCAAAAAGCACAAAAAATGCATAGGTGTGATTCAGGCCTTAGGGCCCGTTCACACCACATTCCATGCATGTTTCCCACACCGCGTTCAAAACACACTGCTCTTGCATCTGCAGCGGGTGTCAATGCAATGCTAATGATACCCCCAGGGACGGACTGACCATTCAGTGATTCGGTGGCCGCCCGAGGGCCCCGTGCAGGGGGGGGCCCGGGCTGGCTCAGTCCGCCCCTGGAGGTGCCAGTCCTGGGGCCGCTTTTGTCTCTGTTGGTAGCGTCAGCAAACAGCAGCAGCGGCAGCCGCACTTTGCAATGCAGCCTGTGTGTGTGTGCCTCCTCTTCTAGCGGTGCCGCCCACTGCCTAAGTCTAGTTGCATTCGGCCTGTGCAGCGCCAGCACCGCTGATTTCTCCTGCCTTCCATTCGGCCCGCCCACTGCACGAGGAGAATAGGAGAAGTGGACGGCCGCCCATGGATCTGAAGAATTAAGGTATTTTCTCTCTCTCTCTCTGTCTCTCTGTCTCTCTCTCTCTCTGTCTGTCTGTCTGTCTCTCTCTCTCTCTCTGTCTCTCTCTCTGTCTCTCTCTGTCTGTCTCTCTCTCTCTGTCTCTCTCTCTGTCTCTCTGTCTGTCTGTCTCTCTCTCTCTCTGTCTCTCTCTGTCTCTCTCTCTCTCTCCCTCTCTCTCTCTATCTCTCTCTGTCTCTCTCTCTCTGTCTCTCTCTCTGTCTCTGTCTCTCTCTCTGTCTCTCTCTCTGTCTGTCTATCTCTCTCTCTCTCTCTCTCTCTGTCTCTCTCTCTCTCTCTGTCTCTGTCTGTCTGTCTGTCTCTCTCTCCCTCTCTCTCTCTATCTCTCTCTCGTGCATTTTTTAAATTCGTTTTTGCCTGCAGAGCGTTGCAGTTTTTGGGGCGCGATAACGCAGCCACTGTGCCCCTCAAACAGCAGCCACTGTGCCCTCAAACGCAGCCACTGTGCTCAAACGCAGCCACTGTGCCCCTAAAACGCAGCCACTGTGCCCTCAAACGCAGCCACTGTCCCCATCAAACGCAGCCACTGTGCCCTCAAACGCAGCCACTGTGCCCTCAAACGCAGCCACTGTGCCCCTCAAACGCAGCCACTGTGCCCTCAAATGCAGCCATTGTGCCCTCAAACGCAGCCACTGTGCCCCTCAATTGCAGCCACTGTGCCTTAAAACGCAGCCACTGTGCCCTCAAATGCAGCCACCGTGCCCTCAAACGCAGCCACCGTGCCATCAAACGCAACCACTGTGCCATCAAACGCAGCTACTGTGCACATAAATTGCCACCACTGTGCCCATTAAATGCAGCCACTGTGCCATCAAACGCAGCCACTGTGCCCATCAAACGCAGCCACTGTGCCCTCAAAAGCAGCCACTGTGCCAAACGCAGCCACTGTGCCAAACGCAGCCACTGTGTCCATAAATTGCCACCACTGTGCCCATTAAATGCAGCCACTGTGCCATCAAACGCAGCCATGGTGCCCAGAAATTGCCACCACTGTGCCCATCAAATGCAGCCACTGTGCCCATTAAACGCTGCCACTGTGCCCATCAAACGCAGCCACTGTGCCCATCAAACGCAGCCACTGTGCCCATCAAACGCAGCCACTGTGCCATTAAACGCAGCCATTGTGCCCATCAAACGCAGCCACTGTGTCCAGCCACTGTACCCATATATTGCCACCACTGTGCCCATTAAACGCTGCCACTGTGCCATCAAACGCTGCCACTGTGCCCATCAAACGCAGCCACTGTACCCATTAATTGCCACCACTGTGCCCATCAAACACAGCCACTGTGCCAAACGCAGCCATTGTGCCCATCAAACGCAACCACTGTACCATCATACACAGCCACTGTACCCATAAATTGCCACCACTGTGCCCATCAAACGCAGCCACTGTGCCATCAAACGCAGCCATCATACCTATAAATTGCCACCACTGTGCCCATCAAACGCAGCCACTGTGCCCATAAAATGCCACCACTGTGCCCATCAAACGCAGCCACTGTGCCCATTAAACGCAGCCACTGTGCCCTCTGAAATTGCTGCCAAACTCGCACTGACATGCTGGTATGAAATCGTGCGAGATTAGCTGAACTTCCACGATTTCATTTCCTCTGTCAGTGTGAACCTGGGCTAAGTGAGTTTATTCCCTATATATATATATATATATATATATATATATATATATATATATATTTGGTCAGTGGGAATAATGTTTCTTACATTTGTGATTAGTGGGAAGAAAGTTCCTTACATTGGTGGTCAGTGAGAAGAATGGCCCTTACATTGGTGATCAGTGGGAAGAATGTTCCTTACATTGGTGATCAGTGAGAAGAATGTTCCTTACATTGGTGGTCAGTGAGAAGAATGTTCCTTACATTGGTGATCAGTGGGAAGAATGTTCCTTACATTGGTGATCAGTGAGAAGAATGTTCCTTACATTGGTGATCAGTGGGAAGAATGTTCCTTACATTGGTGATCAGTGAGAAGAATGTTCCTTACATTGGTGATCAGTGAGAAGAATGTTCCTTACATTGGTGATCAGTGGGAAGAATGTTCCTTACATTGGTGATCAGTGAGAAGAATGTCCCTTACATTGGTGATCAGTGAGAAGAATGTTCCTTACATTGGTGATCAGTGGGAAGAATGTTCCTTACATTGGTGATCAGTGGGAAGAATGTTCCTTACATTGGTGATCAGTGAGAAGAATGCCCCTTACATTGGTGATCAGTGGGAAGAATGTTCCTTACATTGGTGATCAGTGGGAAGAATGTTCCTTACATTGGTGATCAGTGGGAAGAATGTTCCTTACATTGGTGATCAGTGAGAAGAATGTTCCTTACATTGGTGGTCAGTGAGAAGAATGTTCCTTACATTGGTGATCAGTGGGAAGAATGTTCCTTACATTGGTGATCAGTGAGAAGAATGTTCCTTACATTGGTGATCAGTGGGAAGAATGTTCCTTACATTGGTGATCAGTGAGAAGAATGTTCCTTACATTGGTGATCAGTGGGAAGAATGCCCCTTACATTGGTGATCATTGAGAAGAATGTTCCTTACATTGGTGATCAGTGAGAAGAATGTTCCTTACATTGGTGATCAGTGAGAAGAATGTTCCTTACATTGGTGATCAGTGGGAAGAATGTTCCTTACATTGGTGATCAGTGAGAAGAATGTCCCTTACATTGGTGATCAGTGAGAAGAATGTTCCTTACATTGGTGATCAGTGGGAAGAATGTTCCTTACATTGGTGATCAGTGGGAAGAATGTTCCTTACATTGGTGATCAGTGAGAAGAATGTTCCTTACATTGGTGGTCAGTGAGAAGAATGTTCCTTACATTGGTGGTCAGTGAGAAGAATGTTCCTTACATTGGTGATCAGTGAGAAGAATGTTCCTTACATTGGTGGTCAGTGAGAAGAATGTTCCTTACATTGGTGGTCAGTGAGAAGAATGTTCCTTACATTGGTGGTCAGAGGGAAGAATGTCCCTTACATTGGTGGTCAGAGGGAAGAATGTCCCTTACATTGGTGGTCAGAGGGAAGAATGTTCCTTACATTGGTGGTCAGTGAGTAGAATGTTCCTTACATGGGCGGGGACACATGGGTGGAGACACAGGGGGCCCCATGATCTCCTTTTGCCCGGGGGCCCCATGAGCTGTCAGTCCGCCCCTGGATACCCCAAACGCAGGTCGAAACACAGAGCATTTGCTTTCACAGGATCACGTTACAGAAACACCATGTGATCCAGTTGCCACACATTTTTAAAGTAATACATACACTACTTTTGGTGCGGTGCAATGCGATTTCAGCCTATTCAAATAAATGGGCTGAGAACACACTGTAATCAAATTGCACGGGAACATGATCGCTAGGTCACTGGATTCTGGGGTGAACTGGCCCTAAAATAATGTTGGGACAAAGAGCTGCTGTCCCTGTACCTGAGATTCAAGTGGTCAATAACATTTCATTCCTCCATTTTTTTAATCTGTTGGTGCAACTTAGTGCTGCTGATCTTCTATAGCTTCTATGTAGCCACCTCTGCCCTTAGGACATGCATTCCAACGCTGGCTGCATGGCGTTCACTGGCTGGGTTTCTTGATTATATATAATGAGCTTACCTTTGTAATGAGCATTGAAACCTCCACTTGTAGTCTTCATTAGAAACCTGTGTGACAGGGTAACAATACAGGAGCATATTATAGCAGAAATATATCTGAGCAAAGACCTTCGTGGTAGGATCACCAAGTATTCATTTAACTGCTTGCTGACCGCCCTATAGCAGTTTTACTGCTACAGGGTGGCAGCTGTGCACAGGGTCACGTATATATGTGGCAATTCACAGCATAAGCCGATCTGTGGCAGGCACTCAATGTCCTCCGGCACCTGCAGATTGTCGTCAATGCACAGAGAATTAAGATATATGTAAACAAGGCATAACGCAGTTCTAACAGGGCGGAAAGGACACAATCTGGTGGTCCTGCAAAGCAGGGACTATAATCAATCTCTTCCCCTAGTGCAGTGGTTCTCAACTCTTGTCCTCAGGACCCACTAAGGCTCGATTCACATCTATGCATGTTGCTTTTGAGCGTCTTTGCAGTGATTTTTGCGGTGCTTGCCGCGTTTTTAGACATGCGTTTTTGCCGTGATTTTGCAGCGTTTTTTTTTTTTTTTACACTGTGGTTGCTTAGCAACCAGCTATATACAGCGTAAAAAATAATTAAAAAAAAACGCAAATCGTGGCAAAATCGAGGTAAAAACGCTGTAAAAACGTGGTACTTGCGTTTTGGATGCGGGTCCATTGACACAGAGGCACAAAAATGCATTGATGTGAACATGTTCCATAGGAACCCATGTTAAAAAATTTGCCTGCATTTCTGCAAAATTAAAAATGCATCAAAAAACGCATTAGTGTGAATCAAGCCTAACATGCCAGGTTTGCAAGATAACTGAAATACATCACAGGTGATATAATTTGCTGCTCAGTGATTGCAGTATTCTAGTCTGCATCTCCCCAAGGTAATACTTAAAATCTGGCCTGTTAGTGGGTCCTGAGGACAGGAGTTGAGAACCACTGCTGTAGTGAAATCAGTATACAATGTACACAAAAATACTGGCTAGGCACACAGTTAACCCTTTGATCACCCTAGATGTTTAACCCCTTCCCAGCCAGTGTCATTAGTACAGTGACTGTGCATCTTTTTAGCACTAATCACTGTACTAGTGTCACTGGTTCCTGCAAAGTGTCAGCTAGTGTCTGATTGTTCATCGCAATAGCAGTCCCACCATTACTAGTAAAAAAAAAAACTCTGTAAATGCTATATATCCCATGTAGACATTATAACGTTCACATAAACCAATCAGTATACGCTTATTGGGATTTAACCAAAAACCTGTAGTAGAATACATATGGGCCTAAATTTATGAAGAAATTCGATTTTTGTATTGGATATGTTTTATAGCAGAAACTGGTCATGGGGGGGAGTAAATTTTCCAGAGGGCAAGTGGTTGAAGTGTTACTAAACCTACAACAATAAAATCAGTCTGTATATGCAGTAAAGCATGCTTGTTATACTCACTGTGTAACCTAAGGGGTTAATCCTCTGCATTGTGAATAAAGGCTGTTTGATCCTGTCTCTCTGATCCTCCTCTTCTTCCACTGTCTCCAAAAAATAACCTGATATTTACAGAGCCAGGGGATAGGCTACACATGCTGAGTTTGGTGTGTATTGCTAGAGAGTCTTGGGAGGGTGCATGTGATCAACACAGGGCCAATCAGCACTGTCCAGACAGAGGATCAGGGGAGAACGAAAACTCCTCCTACAAGCTTTACTAGGAACTGATAGAAGTCACAAGGCTGCTATATACTGCTGATGAGAAAAGGTATTTAGCAGTTTATGTTATTTACTAAAATAATTGCTTTTCCCTGTTCTGTGTACTGTGGGAGACCAGATATAGTGAATGTAGGTTCTGAGTTTAGTAACACTTAAACCAATTGCCGATCAGCCGGCGGCAGGTCAGCTCATTCCTGGGAATCGCCGTAGCGTACAGTGTACGCACATGCCCGCAGCGTGGCGGGGGGAGCCGATGCGCGTGGCCAGCAGCCGCGATGTCCACTGGCCACCCGTGATCGCTCCACAGAGAGCCAGAACGGGGATCTGTCAATGTAAACAAACAGATACCCATTCTGACAGGGAAGTTCAGAGTGATCGTCTGTTCCTAGTGTTTAGGAACAGTGATCTCTGTGCACTCCCAGTCAGTCCCATCCCCCACAGTTAGAAACTCCTCCCAGGGAACACATTTGACCCCTTGATCGACCCCTAGTGTTACCCCCTTCCCTGCCAGTGACAATTATACAGTAATCAGTGCATGTTTATAGCACTGATCGCTGTATAAATGTCAATGGTCCCAAAAAAGTGTCAAAAGTGTCCGATCTGTCCGCTGCAATGTCATAGTCCCGCTAAAAATCGCTGATCACTGCCATTACTAGTAAAAAAAAAAAATAAATAATAAAAATGCCATAAATCTATTCCCTATTTTGTAGACGCTATAACTTTTGCGCAAACCAAACAATATATGCTTATTTCGACATTTTTTTACCAAAAATATGTAAAAGAATACATATCGGCCTAAACTGATGAAGACATTTTTTTTGGGGGGGGGGGGGGGTTATATTTATTATAGCAAAAAGTAAAAAACATTTTTTTTTTTCAAAGTTGTCGGTCTTTTTTTGTTTATAGCACAAAAATTAAAAACCGCAGAGGTGATCAAATACCCCCAACAGAAAGCTCTATTTGTGGGGGAAAAAAAGGACATACATTTTGTATGGGTACAGTGTCAATTGTCAGTTAACCACTTGCCGACCGCCCCCTGTATATATACGTCGGCAGAATGGCACGTACAGGCAGAACCACGTACCTGTACGTGCCATTCTTCCGGCGGGTGGGGGGTCCGATCGGACCCCCCCCGGCCGGCGGGGACGGTCGGGATCGCTTCAGGAGCGATCCGGGATGAGGGGACGGCCAGTGGTTTCTGGCCACCCCCTCGCGATCGCTCCTGGCGAATCAGATGCTTCCTCTGTCTGTGTCAATCAAAACACAGGCAGAGGAAGTGATGTCACGCTCGGTGCGCCGGTCTATGTGACCGGAACGCCGAGCTGTGAACATCTAAAGGTTAGTGCACCAACAGTACACTGACACCAGTACAGTTAGGCACACAAAACACCCCCCTGTCACCCCCAGATCACCCCCCAGATCACCCCCTCCCCCCCCAGTCACAGTGTCACTAATTGCAGTGATCATTTTTTTACTGATCACTGCATTTAGTGTCAGTGTGACTGTAATAACTGTCAGTGCAGTTAGTTTTAGGTCCAAGGTAGCCCCCCACCCCCCCCCTAATAAAGGTTTAACCCTTGATTGCCCCCAGGTAACCCTTTCACCCCCTTTTGCCAGTGTCACTAAGCGATCGTTTTTCTGATCGCTGTATTAGTGTCACTGCTGTCGCTAGGTAACCATTTTTTTTTTTTAGGTAACCGCCATGTTTTATATAGGTTCATAAATAGGTTTATAGGTCAGGTACCCCCATATTACAACCTAAATAAAGGTTTTAACCCCTTGATTGCCCTAGAGTTAACCCTTTCACGAGTGATCACTGTATAACTGTCACTGGTGACGCTGGTTAGCCAGTTAGTTATTTCGTTATTTAGGTTCCCCGTCAGGTTTTTATATAGCGTCAGGTACCCCCATATATTACCTAATAAAGGTTTTAACCCCTGATTGCCCCTAGTTAACCCTTTCACCCCCTTTTGCCCGTGTCACTAAGCGATCGTTTTTCTGATCGCTGCATTAGTGTCGCTAGGTAACCATTTTTTTTTTTTAGGTAACCGCCATGTTTATATAGGTTCATAAATAGGTTTATAGGTCAGGTACCCCCATATTACAACCTAAATAAAGGTTTTAACCCCCTGATTGCCCCTAGAGTTAACCCTTTCACCAGTGATCACTGTATAACTGTCACTGGTGACGCTGGTTAGCCAGTTAGTTATTTCGTTATTTAGGTTCCCCGTCAGGTTTTTATATAGCGTCAGGTACCCCCATATATTACCTAATAAAGGTTTTAACCCCCTGATTGCCCCTAGTTAACCCTTTCACCCCCTTTTGCCAGTGTCACTAAGCGATCGTTTTTCTGATCGCTGCATTAGTGTCGCTAGGTAACCAGTTTTTTTTTGTATTACTGTTACGGGTGACGCTGGTTAGTTAGCTTGTTTTTTATACTGTCAGGGCACCCGCCATTTATTACCCAATAACGGTTTAACCCCCTGATCGCCCGGCGGGTGATATCAATTAGGTTTTAGGGTCAAATAAGGTCTGCGTCGCCCCAGGTTAGTGCCAGTACCGCAAACACCCACGCGCAAAGCATACACCTCCTTAGTGGCACAGTATCTGAACAGATCAATATCTGATCTGATCAGATCTATACTAGCGTCCCAGCAGTTTAGGGTTCCAAAAAAAAAACGCATTGTTAGCGGGATCAGCCCAGATACCTGCTAGCACCTGCGTTTTCCCCCTCCGCCCAGCCCAGCCCAGCCCACCCAAGTGCAGTATCGATCGATCACTGTCACTTACAAAACACTAAGCACACATAACTGCAGCGTTCGCAGAGTCAGGCCTGATCCCTGCGATCGCTAACATTTTTTTTTGTGGTAGCGTTTTGATTCAGTCGCTTCAGTCAGGAGCTTTTTTACCTGTGAATCTCAAAAAAATAAAAAAAAAATAAAATAGTTGTCGTTTTATTGTTCTCTCTCTCACTCTATTCTCTCTCTATTGTTGCTCTTTTTTTTACTCCATTCTATTCTGCAATGTTTTATTATGTTTTATTATGTTTTATTATGTTTTATCATGCTTGCTTTTCAGGTATGTAATTTTGTTTACTGTGTGTTTTAGTGTTGAGCATTTTTTTTTTGTTTTCAGGTGCGCCATTCAGTTGCAACGCGGATTTATTTATCTTGACAGCAACAGCGTTTGCTCCCACGATACATAAAGCCGCGACTCCAACGCTGTAGGAGGTGATTTCACCACCACAGTTAAAAAAAAGAGCATATATGCCGAAGCATGGGGGCAGCAGGGGGGGGGAGGAGCGATTGGCTCCTAATGCCACGTACATACGGTCGAAATTCCGACCGTGTGTACACGGCATAACTTTTGCGGGAGGATGCCCCCATGCATCGGCATATATAAATGGTGCATGTATGCCCATCATTAGAAGTGGGTGGATGAAGGGAGGTATTCTAATGGTGGGCATACCCACCAATCAATCTCTTTTTTTCGTTCAGCCAAGAGGCTGCATGAAAAAAAAAAGATTACAATATATGTCCAGTATGTTGCTGGACTTTGAATGGTTATACCAGAATGATGCCTGCAGGTTTAGGTATCATCTTGGTATCATTCTTTTCAGCCAGTGATCGGCTTTCATGTAAAAGCAATTCTAGCGGGTAATTAGCCTCTAGACTGCTTTTACAAGCAGTGGGAGGGAATGTCCCCCCTCCCGGATATAAACCGCGCCATTGGGAAATTGGGAAAGCATTTTATCACACCAATCTTGGTGTGGTCAGATGCTTTGAGGGCAGAGGAAAGATCTAGGGTCTAATAGACCCCAATTTTTTCAAAAAAAGAGTACCTGTCACTGCCTATTGCTATCATAGGGGATATTTACATTCCCTGAGATAACAATAAAAATCATAACAAAGAAAAAAAATGGAAGGAACAGTTTAAAAATAAAATAAAAAAGCTAAATAAATAAAAAAAAAACCAAAAAAAAAAAAAAAAAAGCACCCCAGCCCCCCCCTTCTATTGCGCAAAGGCGTACACAACCGTTGGTCTGGCGTCATATTTAAACAGCAATTGCACCATGCATGTGAGGTATCACGCGAAGGTCAGATCGAGGGCAGTCATTTTAGCAGTAGACCTCCTCCGTGAATCTAATGTGGTATCATGTAAAGGCTTTTAAAGGCTTTTAAAAATGTATGTAGTTTGTCGCCACTGCGTGTTTGTGCGCAATTTTAAAGCATGTCGTGTTTGGTATCCATGTACTCGGCCTAAGATCATATTTTTTATTTCATCAAAAATTTGAGCAATATAGTGTGTTTTAGTGCATTAAAATAAAAAAAAGTGTATTTTTTCCACAAAAAATGCGTTTGAAAAATCGCTGCGCAAATACTGTGTGGAAAAAAAAAAAATGCAACACCCACCATTTTAATCTGTAGGGCCTTTGCTTTAACAATATATATAGTGTTTGGGGGTTCAACGTAATTTTCTTGCAAAAAAAAAATATGTTTTCATGTAAACAAAAAGTGTCAGAAAGGGCTTTGTCTACAAGTGGTTAGAAGAGTGGGTGACGTGTGACATAGGCTTCTAAATGTTGTGCATAAAATGCCAGGACAGTTCAAACCCCCCCCAAATGACCCCATTTTGGAAAGTAGACACCCCAAGCTATTTGATGAGAGCAATGTTGAGCCCATTAAATATTTTTTTTTTTTGTCCCAAGAGATTGAATAATGAAAAAAAAAAAAATATATATATATTTTTTTTACAAAAAGTTGTCACTAAATGATATATTGCTCAAACATGTCATGGGCATATGTGGAAATACACCCCAAAATACATTCTGTTGCTTCTCCTGAGTACGGGGATACCACATGTGTGGGACTTTTTGGGAGCCTAGCTGCGTACGGAACCCCAAAAACCAATCACCGCCTTCAGGCTTTCTAAGGGTGTAATTTTTTTATTTCACTTCTCACTGCCAATCACAGTTTCGGAGGCCATGGAATGCCCAGATGGCATAAAACCCCCCAAAATGACCCCATTTTGGAAAGTAGACACCCCAAGCTATTTGCTGAGAGGTATTGTGAGTATTTTGCAGATCTCGCTTTTTGTCACAAAGTTTTGAAAATTGAAAAAAAGAAAAAAATTTTTTTTTTTCTTTACTTTCTTCATTTTCAAAAGCAAATGAGAGCTGTAAAATACTCACCATGCCTCTCAACAAATAGCTTGGGGTGTCTACTTTCCAAAATGGGGTCATTTGGGGGGGTTTTGTGCTATTTTGGCATTTTATGGCCTTCGAAACGGTGATAGGTAGTGAGGAGTGAAATCAAAAATTTGCACCCTTAGAAATCCTGAAGGCGGTGCTTGGGTTTCGGGGCCCCGTACGCGGCTAGGCTCCCAAAAAGTCCCACACATGTGGTATCCCCATACTCAGGAGAAGCAGCAAAATGTATTTTGGGGTGCAATTCCACATATAACTATGGCATGTGTGAGCAATATATCATTTAGTGACAACTTTTTGAAAAAAAAAAAAAATCTTTTTTATTTTTGTCTTTATTCAATCACTTGGGACTAAAAAAAAAAATATTCAATGGGCTCAACATGCCTCTCAGCAAATAGCTTGGGGTGTCTACTTTCCAAAATGGGGTCATTTGGGGGGGTTTTGTACTTCTCTGCCATTTTAGCACCTCAAGAAATGAAATAGGCAGTCATAAATTAAAAGCGGTGTAAATTCCAGAAAATGTACTCTAGTTTGTAGACGCTATAACTTTTGCGCAAACCAATAAATATACGCTTATTGGCATTTTTTTTTACTAAAGACATGTGGCTGAATACATTTTGGCCCAAATGTTTGACTAAAATTGAGTTTATTAGATTTTTTTTATAACAAAAAGTAAAAAATCTCTTTTTTTTTTCAAAATTTTCGCTCTTTTTCCGTTTATATCGCAAAAAATAAAAATCACAGAGGCAATCAAATACCATCAAAAGAAAGCTCTATTTGTGGGAAGAAAAGGACGCAAATTTCGTTTGGTTACAAAATTGCATGACCGCGCAATTACCAGTTAAAGTAGTGCAGTGCGAAATTGAAAAAAGACCTCTGGTCCTTTGGCTGCCAAATGGTCCGGGGCTGAAAGTGGTTAAAGTGACGCAGTGCCGTAACACAAAAAATGGCCCGGTCATTAAGGGGCAAATCTTCTGGTCCTTAAAGTGATTGTAAGCCTTTTTTTTTTTCCAAATAACAACCATATCATACTTACCTCCAGTGTGCAGTTCGTTTTGCACAATGTGGCCTCAAACCTCGTCTTCTAGGGTCCCCCGGCGGTGCTCACGGTAAACCCCATAGGAGAAGCGCTCTCCTTGGGGATTACCTTGAGGTGAAAAAACACGAGTGTTTACAACCGCTTTAAGTGGTTAAAGAAAGTTGCAGGTTTAAAAAAATTTGGAAACAAATATTGAAATGACAAAAACATATAAACATCTTTGTAATGCATATATGTAGCAGCAAAAAAGATGGGTTTTAATGCCCAGTCATTGCACATATACATCCATGGTGATAGGAGGCTATGTGCTAAAGGTATGCTCCCTGCGTATTCATAGCACACTGACCGAGCTGTCAGGGACATTCACAGCTTATGATTGTGAGACAGGCTCCTGATCATGTGACCACTGTTATGCCCCATACACGCGGTCGGATTTTCCGACGGAAAATGTCCTATCGGACAATGTTGTCGGAAATTCCGACCTTGTGTCCATCGGACATTTTCCATCGGATTTTCCGACGGACAAAGTTTTATCTCCTGCTCTCAAATTTTCCGACAACAAACTCCTATTAGACTTTTTCCAATTGTGTGTAGCGAATTCCGATGGACAAAGTGCCACGCATGCTCAGATCACATTACAAGACCAAAGCTATTGGCTAATAGCCTCTACGTAGTCCCGTCGTACGCAACGACCGTCAGCACGTTCAGGATGATCGGATTTTCCGACAACTTTGTCCGACCGTGTGTATGCAACACCAGTGTCGGACAAAATCCGTCTGAAAAAATCAGACGAATTTTGTGGTCGGAATTTCCGACCGTATGTACGGGGCATTAGAGCCAACCACAGCAGTCCCATCATACAGAAACTTGGAGAGGGCATTTAGGGGTTAAAGGTTAAATTACATTTTTTGTGATCTTCATACACTTTAGGTTTACATAATAATTATTTAATCCTGTGATTTTTCTGGTCTTGCAAGCTTTTGTTTTGTTTTGTTGTTACCACTGACATAGGTTATTAAAGGCTAACTGAAAACCAATGTTATGATTTGTGGTTTTTTCATGGCCTCTGCTCCACCCTGATCAGTGACATCATACTTGTGAGACTACACTAAGCATTGTGATATTATTTCTGACTCCAGCATTGAATAAAGTCAGATTTACACCTCCATACATGTTGGTGGTCAGCAGTTTACAAGAGGAGTGTTTGCTGGAATAAACGTCTCATTATCTAAGTCCAAGGGGTTGGTATAGCAAGAGCAATCAAAAGCACCTCGTTTACAAAGGCAAAGAAAATAAACACATTGCCCAAGTGGATATTAATCCTAAACAAATAGCGGTTCTGTTTTCTGTCATCCAAAAATGAAGGTGTTTAGGAAGAATTAAATTAACACAGTTTCTTCATTGACCTGAAATAATATACAGATTTATAACCTCCTTTAACCTCTCAGTTTATACCTGTTGACATCATTCTAACCCAAGCCATGAAAAACAAATATTCCTAATCTCTGCCTCTCAGATAACGCTCATTTATATGAAGTGCGCTGCTGAGAAATGTCTCTGCTTATTGTTTTTAATTATGCTCATAATACATGGAATACTTGATGCTAAGTGACATATTGTTAATTAATCCATTCATTCAGGTCTTCAACTTAGTAAAACATAACAGAATTGGACAAAATGAATAGTGCGATTGTTTTGCGAAAGAAAATAGTTGTACTAACGTAGACGTCAGTAACATAAGGTACAAATCTGTCAGAGTCTTGCTTTCATGAAGAGTCTCCAAAAATTCCAGAGAGCACCTCTTGTATAAAAATGCACTGGAAATTGGTTTGCCATTTTTGTTCTTGCAAAATAATGGACTGAGGGTGGGGTAGGAGACAGAGTAGGGGTGGAATAGGGGCAAGGCTAATGTCAGAAACCATGAAATCAGACCGAGACAAAAGTACAGTTAAATCACACTTGTTTAATAATAAAAGTAAATAGAACAAACATAGTCAAAACATAGCCAGAGCTCAGGAACCGGAACGGATAGTCAGACAAGCCAAACGCCAGAGAGCCGGAGATGAGCGTAGTAAAACAGCAAGCAGGATCTGGAGCTAGAAGGGATGTCAGCCAAGCAAGTCTTTAAACAGGAATGCAGGCGAGTGTCTCTGTGATGTTGACTGAGGCTGGGTTTACACTATACTACAAGACAGTAGTACAACTTTCATCCTACTTTGCTCTGCGACATCAGTCCTACATTGGTCCTACATTGTTCCTACATTTGTCCTACATCTATCCGACTTCAATGAACAGGGATCCGACTTGGATCCCCGCCAATACCAGGAACTGTGTTTGGTATGAATCTTGAGGGGGAACTCCATGCAAAATTTTAAATAAAAAAACGTCATGGGTTCCCCCTCCAAGGGCATACCAGGCCCTTGGGTCTGGTATGGATTTTATGGGGAACCCCCTACGCCGAAAAAAAAAAAACGGCATGGGGTCCCCCCAAAATCCATACCAGACCCTTATCCGAGCACGCGCCCTGGCCAGTCAGGAAAAGGGGTGGGGACAAGCAAGCGCCCTTTAATAAGGGGGCCCCCAGATCCCAGCCCTGCCGGGCTCCTCCGCTATCTTCTGCTCTTTTGCTGCTCTTTTACTAGCATTGGCCCGGTCTTCTCCGTCGTCCTCCTCCCTCTGGTCTTCTTCTGATGTTGATACAACGCTCTCTCCCGCTGTAATGCTGTGTGCGGTGCGCAACGATTTATATAGTCATGGGTGTGGTCACCGGGTGATGTCATTCGGCGACCCCGGCCCTTATGACATCACCACCCCATCATGCCCTGGGCGGTGACATCATATGGGGCAGGGTCACCAGGTGACATCACCCGGGGGCCACGCCCCATGCCTATATAATTTGTAGCGCACACAGCATTACAGCGGGAGAGAGCGTCATGTCAACATTGGAAGAAGGCCGCAGGGAAGAAGACGACAACGGAGAAGACCGGGCCAGCACTAGTAAAAGAGCTGGAAGAAGATATCGGAGGAGCCCGGCAGAAGAGGCTGGAGAGCGCAGAGAAGAGGCCGGAGAGCACAGAGAAGAACCGGAAAGCGCAGAGAAGTCGGAAGAGACCCCCGAAGTTGGAAGAAGACTCCGGAGCTGCCTAATAAATTACTTTAAAAACCTGTCTAGTGTGTTTTTTTTTATTGACACTTTTTTTCCCCAGGTGAATGGGTAGGGGTACAATGTACACCATACTTATTCACATAGGGTGGGGACCCCCTTATTATAGGGGGCTCCCCTATTCCGAGGAGCCCCCCGCCTGCAGACCCCGAAAACCAACGGCCAGGGTTGTCGGGAAGAGGCCCTTGTCCTCATCAACATGGGGACAAGGTGCTTTGGGGTGGGGGGCCGCAGGGCGCCCCCCAGCCACAAAACACCTACCCCCCCATGTTGAGGGCATGCAGCCTGGTTCGGTTCAGGAGGGGGGGGGCGCTCACTTGTCCCTACCCCCTTTCCTGACCGCCCGGGCTGCGTGCTCGGATAAGGATCCGGTATTGGTTTTGGGGGGACCCCCATGCCGCTGTTTCGGCATAGGGGTTTACCCTTAAAATCCATATCAGACCGAAGGGCCTGGTATGCTCTTGGAGGGGGAACCCATGCCGTTTTTTTATTTAAAATTTGGCATGGAGTTCCCCCTCAAAATTCATACCAAACACAGTGCCTGGTGTTGGCGGGGATCCAAGTCGTATCCCCGTTCAATGAAGTCGGATGCGTCTTTGACTGCTAATCACAGGGCAAAGTCGGATCCAAAGTAGGACGAGTATCGTGTCGCACCAGTGTAAACCCGGCCTAAGTCAAAGGCAGAGAACCTCTGGACTGCTTAAGTAGGCAGGACTGACGAGCAGGATATCATCAACAGCTGAGTAACTGTGGAGAGATAGGAGCTGGCATCTAGCCGACAGCTGAGCGGCCAACTCAGATAAGGAAGGGCTGAGCCCAGCCCTGACAGCTAATAGTGGTGTTTGAAACACCCTGCGCCAAACTATATTTAGAGCTCGTCCACACCGCACGCTAAATGGAGCTGTTTTATGATGCAGGCTGATTGGGTGGGATCTGGTGCATTGCAGAAAAATGTTGCATGTCACAAAATGACACTTTATTCATCCCTATGCCAACAATGACATGAGGTGGGGTTTGGTGCAGTCTGTCTGCATTTTTACACAATGCACTGCAACCCACCTTAAGGCTGGGTTCACACTGGTGCGAATTGGATGTGGGTTTCCCCGCATCCAATTTGCATGACAGGAGAGTGTGCCCGACTCTCAATGGAGTCGGTTCGCACATCTCTGGGGCGGCTGCGGATTGAGGAGTCCTGTGCATCTTTGGCTCAATTTCAGGTCCAAATTCAGGCAAAAATCCATCCCTGATTCATCCCTGCTGTCAGCCACATGCAAATTATGTGTGAACACAGCCTTAAGCAGAACTAAACTCTCTCAATCTATTTTTAATCTTTATGCTGCTAACGTTAGTAAATAGATAGAAAGGTTTTACAGAAGAAAAACCTCAAAAATTGGATTTTAAGGGCAATTTTAAGAAAAATTTGGAAAAAGAATTGTTCAAAAAAAGGATATTCAATTTATTAATACACATATAGGATAAAACCAACAGAAGTATATTGACATAGAGATTGACAGAAGTGGTAGCTTCCCACTGCATAAATGGGGACCATCCATGGGTGGGTGTCCAACGTGTTTCGAAAAGTACAAAAACAATCTTCATCAGGGACAAATTGCCACTTCTGAAATATGAAATACAGTATAAATACATAATATATACAGAAACAATTTCATATCAAATAAGTTTATCTAAAGATATCATCAGAAAAGAAAAAACTTTTTCAAAGAGCTTACATGTCAAGAATACATACAACAGGATAAAGCTTCCTCAATGCTGTCAATTGTCCGCAAGCCTGCTAATTGCCTTTCAAGCATACAAAGAAATCCGAGTATATAAGAATCCAACAGGGGCGTCAAAAAGTATACTGAAAAAGAAGAATACCGGAGGACATTGGCCGTAAAAGAACCTACAAAAAATGTGTAGATAAAAAATATTAAAAAAATAGCAAATAAACCTGAAAATAGATAGAAAGGTATATTATATTTTCTTGTTTTAACCTTTTTTTTTTTTTTACGTTTTATTCCGTTCCTTCCAGGGCCGGATCAAGCCTGTCTGATGTGCTGGTGCAGTAAAATATTTCAGGGGGGCAGAGCAGTGGCGGCTGGTGCTCAAAATTTTTTTGGGGGGGGGGGGGCGCAAATAAACTGAAAAATTCTGAAAAAAAGCCCCATCAATTGCAGCCTCACTATGCCCATCAAATGCAGCCACTGTACCAAACGCAGCCACTGTGCCCATAAAACGCAGCCACTGTACCATCAAATGCAGCCACTGTACCATAAAACGCAGCCACTTTGCCTTCAAACGCAGCCACTTTGCCATCAAACGCAGCCACTTTGCCACTGTGACATCAAACGCAGCCACTTTGAAAACAAATAACAAGGGTCTATGGGATTTTTAATCCAAAAGGGGACAGAGGGACACAGCAAACTGAAAAATTAAAAAATATATATATATATATTTTTTTCTTATAGAACATGTTATACACATGAGCCAGTGCTTTTAGTAGTCACGTGACGCAAGTGTCATTGCATTTTATGCCTCGTTTACACGAATAGGCAGTTGAGTCACAGTTCTACCAGTCACTGACCACCCACCTAAAAGATAACATGAAACCATTGGGGCTTTACACATGACACATGTCAAAAATGATTAGTGTTGTCAACCACTGTTCAACAACCCTCTAGAAAGCGATCCATATCAGATTTCTTTTCACAGGGACAGTAGAAAGTGCTACAGGTGTGAACGAGTCTTTAGATTTATTTACTGTTGTTTTGAAGAAATGATGTACAGTTGTTCAGGTGTAGGAAAAAGAAACGTAAAATACATTTTTTTTTTGCCCTCTGTTAATTATATCATTCACGAAAATGTTCTGTCAAGGGAAATAAGTCAAGCAGCACATGCTGCCATTGTGCCCCCGCCCGACACTTACCTTGTCTCGGGTGGCGGCGGCAGCGGTGTCCTCCATTTCTTCTCCTGCCTGCTCCTCCTCTAATCCTCTGCTATGATTGGACGCCTGATAGGCGCCCAAATACAGCGCCTGTCGTTTCAGCCAATCAGGGCACAGGTAACACAGACCTGTGCTCCTGATTGGCTAAGGGGCGGTACAATGTTAGCAAAGCAAATTCCTTCGGTTTGCTAACATACTGCTGAGTTGCAAGGAACGCACAGCGTTGCGCCCGCTTCTCACTTTTTTCTCACTACGGCGCTAATCAGGTGCTTCCAAAAAACACCCCCACCGCTGTAATTCAGGTGCCCGGTGACCGAAAAGGGTCCAGACACCTGAATAGGGGGTGTCAGCAGCGACAATCGATAGATTCATGCAATGCATGAATCTATCTATGGTGATTAGAGAGTGACAGGAGAGGGGGGGGGCGCTCCTGCGCCCTTTATGGACGCACTGCCACTGGGGCAGAGGATGGGAGATCAGTGGGGCAGAGTACAGGGTGTCAGCAAGGCAGAGGATAGGATCAGTAGTTTGTAGGGTAGTATACAGAGGCTATTGTTTTTTAGGGCAGTGTCCAGGGGTCATCGGGGCAGAGGACAGCAGGGAGCAGGACAGGAGCTCATCTCCATAATGGGGGTGGTAGTGACACAGCCCCAAATGATCCACAATGGCTCAAAAGTGATATGGTCCACAAATATTTAGACAGAATAAAGGTGGATAAAGCACCTGGACCAGATGGTATCGACTCACTGATCTTAAAAGAATTGAGCAAATCTGTCAGTTCAAGGCCACTGTTTCTAAAATGTGGGGACTCGTTAATGACTGGAATGGTACCACTGGATTAGCGCAGGGCCAATGCGGTGCCCATATTTAAAAAGGGAACAAAGTCTTTACCAAGTAACTATAGACCTGTTAGTTTAACTTCTATAGTTGGGAAGATACTGGAGAGTCTATTAAAAGACAGCATAGATGAGTTCTTGCAGGAAAAAAAAAATTTAAGCTACAGACAGCATGGATTCATAAAAGACAGAAGTTGTCCTACAATTCTGATTTCTTTTTATGAGGAGGTAAGTAAAACCTTGGACAGAGGGGTGGCTGTGGGCGGGGTATACTTGGATTTTGCAAATGCGCTTGACACAGTTCCCCACACACGGCTCATGTGTAAGATTAAGTCTACAGGCTTGGAAAGATCAATTTGTAAATGGATAGAAAACTGTCTAAAATACAGAATTTAGTAGTGGTTAATGATTCTTACTCTGAATGGTCTAAGGTTATCAGTGTTGGGATCCTTACTTTTTAATATCTTTATAAATGATATAGGGTCTGGGATTAAAAGTACCATTTCTGTCTTTGCAGATGACACCAAGCTATGCAGTGGAATAACGTCCTTACAGGATGTCTCCAATTCACAAGCTGACCTCATAGCACTGTCTTATTGGGCAACTAAGTGGCAAATGAAGTTTAATGTTGATAAATGTAAGGTTATGCACTTGGGGTCTATGAATATGCATGCATCATACATACTAGGGGGAGTACAACTGGGGGAATCAATGGTGGAGAAGGATCTGGGGGTTTTGGTAGATCATAAGCTCAATAATAGCATGCAATACCAAGCTGCGGTTTCCAAAGCAAGCAAAGTCCTTTCTTGTATTAAAAGAGGTAGGAACTCCAGAGAGAGATATCATTTTGCCCCTGTTCAAATCATTAGTAAGACCGCATCTGGAATATGCAGTTCAGTTTTGAGCACCAGTTCTCAAAAAGGATATCGGGGAACTGGAGAAAGTGCAGAGACAGGCAACAAAACTAATAGGAGACATGTAGGAGAACAGCTATGAGGAAAGATTAGAGGAACTAAATATATTCTCTACTGAAAAGAGGAGATTAAGGGGGGGATATGAACAGCATGTACAAATATATAAGGGGTCCATATAGTGAACTTGGTGTTGAGTTATTCACTTTAAGGTCACCACAGAGGACAAGGGGGCACTCTTTAGGTTAGCAGAGGATGGGCTGAGGACAGGGCTAAGCAGGATGCAGGACATGATGGGAGAGGCAGAGGACAGGGAACACCGCTGGCAGAGAAGTGCATAGGGATCACCGCTAGAGAGGGAGAGGACAGGAATCAATGCTGGAGAAGCAGAG
Organism: Lithobates sylvaticus; assembly: GCA_028564925.1. Classification (NCBI taxonomy): domain Eukaryota; kingdom Metazoa; phylum Chordata; class Amphibia; order Anura; family Ranidae; genus Lithobates; species Lithobates sylvaticus. The sequence continues at coordinate 586,191,098 of CM053026.1, read as the reverse complement.
GACTGGGATTATGGCTGGAGAGGAAGAGGACTGGGATCATGGCTGGAGAGACAGAGGACAGGGTACATAGCTGCAGAGTCCGAGGACAGGGATCACCGCTGGAATGTCAGAGGACAGGCATCACCACTGACAGGGCAGAGGACAGGGATTACAGCTGGAGAATCAGAGGAAAGGGATCACTGCTGGAGAGTCAGAGGACAGGGATCACCATTGGAGAGTCAGAGGACAAGGATTACGGCTGGAGAGGCAGAGGACAGGGATCACCGCTGGAGAGGCAGAGGACAGGGATCACGGCTGGAGAGGCAGAGGACAGGGATCACCGCTGGAGAGGCAGAGGACAGGGATCTCGGCTGGAGAGGCAGAGGAAGGGAGTCAGAGGACAGGGATCACCATTGTAGAGTCAGAGGACAGGGATCACCTCTGGCACGGCACTTGGCAGAGCTCCTTTCCCATCCCAGTACTGTACACAGCTCCTCCTCCCCACACTTCACAGAACTGAAATCACATCCTTTTACTCACAGCCAAGATCTTCACAGGGTCTAGCTGACTACTGCAGCTACATTGCTTTTCCGACCAGGGGATTTCACAGGTCAGAACGGCAACATAGCAGCCAGCTACACCCTGTGAAGATCGTTGTTGTGAGTAAAATAATGTAATTTCAGCTCTGTGTAGTGTGGGGAGGAAGAGCTGTGTTCAGTGCTGGGATGGGAAAGGAGCTCAGCGGCCGGGCAGAGCATTCAGAGTGAAGGGGGGTGGTCAGGGGGCTTTGGGGGGCAGAACTGAGATGTGGGGGGGGGGGAGTCCTCCCAGCACCCCCCCCCTATATCCGGCCATGGTTCCTTTCTGGTTTATGGCCTATGCCAAAATGATGTTATATTTCCCATGAGTCTTAATGGCATTTTTTTCTTTAATCTAGAGTGGGAGGAGGGGCTTTCTCAGCTACACACCCCTCAGCCTTCGTGCCTGAATTAAGGGCAGAAGGATTACAGGAAGTAAATGCAACATGAATCATCTGCCCTTACTCAAGATGACTGTAGCTAGAAATGCTAGGGTGTGTTTTTCAAAGTAATTCACCAAAATAAAGCATGGGGACAAGAATAGATGGGTGCATTTGCTTTGAATATTAAAAATCAATCAAATAGCGTTTTCGCTTTTGGTGGTCAGAAACAGTTTAGTTCTGCTTTAAGGCAACACTGTCAAGTGAACAGGGCACGTGTGTAGTTTAACACAGGTCACCACAAATGGGGTGAATGGGGAGAGAGAGAGAGAGAATAGGAGGGCAAAAAGAGAGAGCAGGGGGGAGAGAGAAAGAGCGAGAGGGTAAAAGAGATACAGCAAAGGGGGAGGGAGCAAGAGAGAAAGAGTGTGAAAGGAAGGACAGGAAGGGAGGAAGTAGAGCAAGAGGGGGGGAGGAATAGAGAAATAGGTGGAAGCAGAGCTAGATTACCAAATAGGTAGAGTATGGGCTCCACACTGTTTAAGTGCCTTGTGACAGCAGATCAAAATAATATTGATTTGTTCTTAAAAAAATAAAAATAAAACAATGATGAACGCATTTTTCTTTGTTTCTGTGATAAAATTTAGCAAATTATTAATTTTTCTTCATAAATTTTGGCCACAATTTATACTGCTACATATCTTTGGTAAAAATAACCCAAATTAGTGGATATTATTTGGTCTTTGTGAAAGTTAGAGAGTCCACAAACTGTGGTGCAAATTATACAAAATTGATCACATCTGATGTACTGGTGACCTATCTCATTTCTTGTGACCCGAACAAGCCAGGAAAGAACAAATACACCACGAATTACCCCTTTTTTGAAAGTAGACATTCCAAGGTATTTAGTAAGAGGCATGGTGAGGTTTTTGATGTTGTTTTTTTCCCACAATTCTTTGCAAAAATATTTTTTTATTTTTTTCCCCCACAAAATTGTCATTGTAATAGGTTTTTTCTCTCACATAGCATGTGTATACCACAAATGACACCCCAAAATAAATCCTGCTACTCCTCCTGAGTATTACGATACCACATGTGTGGGACTTTTCCACAGCCTGGCCACTTAGAGAAGCCGCCCAACATGCAGGGAGCGCCATCATGTGTTCTAGGAGCATAAATTACACATCTAACTTGTTGACTACCTATTACACTTTTGAAGGCCCTGGAGCACCAGGACAATGACGCGTAACACTGACGTGGCACTGATGACAGATGGCACTGATACGTGGCACTGATGACACGTGACACTGATGTGGCACTGATGACAGATGCCACTAATACGGGGGACTGATGACACGTGACACTGATGACAGATGGCACTAATATGTGGCACTGATGACAGATGGCACTTATACATGGCACTGATATCATGTGGCACTAATACGTGGCACTGATGAGAGATGGCACTAATACGTGGCACTGATGACAGATGGCACTAATACGTGGCACTGATGACACGTGACACTGATGACAGATGGCACTGATACATGGCATTGATGACACGTGACACTGATAACAGATGGCACGTGACACTGACAGGTGGCATTGATGACAGATGGCACTGATACGTGGCATTGATGACACGTGACACTGATAACAGATGGCACGTGACACTGACAGGTGGCACTGATGACAGATGACACTGATACGTGGCACTGATGACAGATGGCACTAATATGTGGCACTGGTGACACGTGACACTGATATGGCACTGATGACAGATGGCACTATGTGGCACTGATGACACGTGGCACTGATGACAGATGGCACTTATACATGGCACTGGGGACAGGTGGCACTGGGGACAAATGGCACTGGGGACAAATGGCACTGGGGACAGGTGGCACTGACAGATGGCACTGGGGACAGGTGGCACTGGGGACATATGGCACTAACAGATGGCACTGGGGACAGATGGCAGTGGGGACAGGTGGCAGTGGCAGGTGGCAGTGGGGACAGATGGAAATGGGGACAGATGGCACATTTATTTTCATTTTTTTTTTTAACTCACGGCCGCTGCAACCGTTCATCTCTCCCTCCTCACATGCTGTCTCTGTGTGATGAGGGAGAGCGGCGCTGAGAGATGATCTCATATGTTTACGCCGATCGCAATGTAAACGGCCGCTGTGATTGGCCGTTTACAGCGATCTGTGACTGGCTGTGTCCGAGGGACACGGCCAGCACAGAACTTTCCCGATGCGCGCTCTCAGGAGTGCGCATTGCGGAAGTAAACAGGACGATGTCCAGGGACGTCCTCCCGGCAGGGAGCGTCCACGCTGAAGCCGTCTTTCGGCTATAGCGCGGGCGCCAAGTGGTTAAAGACTCTGCTGTATTATTGTAATTTACCAATAACAAGTTAAAGTATAGAAACCATAGACATTGGGTTTACATTACAGTTGGTCTCTTAACCCTTTCTCTGCCAGAGCAGCTAAACATTTTAGGCTTGAAGATTACACAAAACCCACAAATATTATATATTTTCTGAAACCTAGATAATAAAATAGTAGTAGAGGTGGGGGGCCTCAAAAAATTTGGGGGGGGGGGGGGTTATGTGCTTGGGTGTAAGTTTATTTTTTTGCAAAAAAAATAAAAATATTATTTTTTATGTAGCTTTTTTTTTTCATCACATAGGGGACACTTTTATCACAGTGGGGCACAATGACAGGTTTTCCTGCCTGGGTATCGAACAAAATGATACTCACCTTCACTGTGCTCTTCTGCCTCTGTTTCCAGTCAGTGCAATTACATATGCAGTGTATGTGGTATGTGTTTATGGAATGATTGTATGATATATACATTGTTTCTCACATTTCGTCCATGAAATAAAAAAAGATACTTCTTAGAATTTTTTGGGATATGACTACCAAATGTTAAGAAGATAAGATAATGGAAAAACTTTTCAATGTATATTTTGCATTTTATTCTTACCAAAGAAGTGCAGAGGTGCGCTATGTACAGAGTTCAGGGGTGCGCTATGTGCAGAGTTCAGAGGTGCGCTATGTACAGAGTTCAGGGATGCACTATGTGCAGAGATCAGGGGTGTGCTATGTACAGAGTGCAGAGTTCAGGGGTGCGCTATGTGCAGAGATCAGGGGTGGGCTATGTACAGAGTGCAGAGTTCAGCGGTGCACTATGTACAGAGTTCAGGGGTGCGCTATGAATAGAGTTAAGAGGTGCGTGATGTACAGAGTTCAGGGGTGCGTGATGTACAGAGTTCAGGGGTGTGCTATGTGCAGAGTTCAGAGTTCAGGGGTGCGCTATGTGCAGAGATTAGGGGTGCGCTATGTACAGAGTGCAGAGTTCAGGGGTACACTATGTACAGAGTTCAGGAGTGCACTATGTACAGAGTTTAGGGGTGCTTGATGCACAGAGTTCAGGGGTGCGCAATGTACAGAGTTCAAGGGTGTGCGATGTGCAGAGATCAGGGGTGCGCTAAGTACAGAGTGCAGAGTTCAGGAGTGCACTATGTACAGAGTTCAGGGGTGCACTTTGTACAGAGTTTAGGGGTGCGTTATGTACAGAATCAGGAGTGCGCGATGTACAGAGTTCAGGGGTGTGCGATGTGCAGAGTTCAGAGGTGCGCTATGTACAGAGTTCAGGGATGTGCTATGTGCAGAGATCAGGGGTGCGCTATGTACAGAGTGCAGAGTTCAGGGGTGCACTATGTGCAGAGATCAGGGGTGTGCTATGTACAGAGTGCAGAGTTCAGGGGTGCACTATGTACATAGTTCAGGGGTGCACTATGTAAAGAGTTAGGGGTGCATGATGTACAGAGTTCAGGGGTGCGCGAAGTACAGAGTGTAGAGTTCAGGGGTGCACGATGTACAGAGTGCAGCCTTCTGGGGTGCACGATGTACAGAGTGCATAGTTCATTGGTGCATGATGTGCAGAGTGCAGAGTTCAGGGGTGCGCAATGTTCAGAGTGCAGAGTTCAGGGGTGCGTGATGTACAGTGTGCAGAGTTCAGGGGTGTGTGATAAACAGTGTGCAGAGTTCAGGGGTGTTTGATGTACAAAGTGCAGAATTCAAGGGTGCACAACGTTACAGAGTGCAGAGTCCAGGGATGCGCGATGTACAGAGTGCAGAGTTCAGGGATGTGTGACTTACAGAGTGCAGAGTTCCAGGGTGCATTATATGCAGAGATAAGGAGTGTGCTACATACATAGTGCAGTGATCAGGAGTGCGCTACGTACACAGTGTAGAGATCAGGAATGCACTACGTACACAATGCAGAGATCAGGAGTGCACTAAGCACACAGTGCAGAGATCAGGAATGCACTACTTGCACAGTGCAGAGATCAGGAGTGCGCTATGTACACAGTGTAGAGATCAGAAATGTGCTACATACACAGTGTAGAGATAAGGAGTATGCTACGTACACAGTGCAGAGATCAAAAATGCACTACGTACACAGTGCATATATAAGGAGTGTGCTACGTACACAGTGCAAAGATCAGGAATGCGCTACGTACACAGTGCAGAGATCACGAGTGTGCTACGTACAAGGTGCAGAGATCAGAAATGCACTACGTGCACAGTGCAGAGATCAGGAGTGCGCTATGTACACAGTGCAGAGATAAGGCATGCGCTACATACACAGTGCAGAGATAAGGAGTGTGCTGCGTACACAGTGCAGAGATGAGGAGTGTTCTAGGTACACAGTGCAAAGATCAGGAATGCGCTACGTACACAGTGCAGAGATCAGAAATGCACTACGTACACAGTGCAGAGATCAGGAGTGTGCTACGTACACAGTGCAGAGATCAGGAATGCACTACGTGCACGGTGCATAAATCAGAAATGTGCACAGTGCAGAGATCAGGAGTGCGCTATGTACACAGTGCAAAGATAAGGAATGGGCTACTTACACAGTGCAGAGATAAGGAATGTGCTACTTACACAGTGCAGAGATAAGGAGTGTGCTACGTACACAATGCACAGATAAGGAGTGTGCTACGTACACAGTGCAGAGATCAGAAATGCACTACGTACACGGTGCAGAGATCAGGAGTGTGCTACGTACACAGTGCAGAGATAAGGAGTGTGCTACGTACACAGTGCAGAGATAAGGAGTGTGCTACGTACACAGTGCAGAGATAAGGAGTGTGCTACGTACACAGTGCAGAGATCAGGAACGCGCTGCATGCACAGTGCAGAGATAAGGAGTGTGCTACGTACACAGTGCAGAGATCAGAAATGTGCTACGTACATAGTGCAGAGATCAAAATGCGCAACGTACACAGTGCAGAGACAAGGAGTGTGCTACGTACACAGTGCAAAGATCAGGAATGCGCTACGTACGTAGTGCAGAGATCAGGAGTGTGCTACGTACAGAGTGCAGAGATAAGGAGTGTGCTACGTACACAGTGCAGAGATAAGGAGTGTGCTACGTACACAGTGCAGAGATCAGGAATGCGCTATGTGCACAGTGCAGAGATCAGGAGTGCACTATATACACAGTGCAGAGATCAGAAATGCGCTACGTACACAGTGCAGAGATCAGGAGTGTGCTACGTATACAGTGCAGAGATAAGGAATGTGCTACATACACAGTGCAGAGATAAGGAGTGTGCTACGTACACAGTGCAGAGATAAGGAGTGTGCTATGTACATAGTGCAGAGATAAGAAATGCGCTATGTACACAGTGCAGAGATAAGGAGTGTGCTACGTACACAGTGCAGAGATAAGGAGTGTGCTACGTACACAGTGCAGAGATAAGGTATGTACACAGTGCAGAGATAAGGAGTGTGCTACGTACACAGTGCTGAGATCAGAAATGCACTACGTACACAGTGCAGAGATAAGGAGTGTGCTATGTACATAGTGCAGAGATCAGGAATGTGCTATGTTCACAGTGCAGATATCAGAAATGCATTACGTACACAGTGCAGAAACCAGGAGTGTGCTACGTATACGGTGCAGAGATCAGGACTGCGCTATGTACACATTGCAGAGATAAGGGGTGTACTACGTACACAGTGCAGAGATCAGAAATGTGCTACCTACGCAGTGCAGAGATAAGGAGTGTGCTGGATGAATGGAGGAAGGGAGGGATGGATGGTTGGAGGGAGGGATCATTGGATAGAGGGAGGGATGATTGGATAGAAGGAGGGAGGGAGGGATGGATAGATGGAGGGATGGATGGACGGATGGAAGGAGGGAAAGAGGGATGGATGAGGGGATGAATGGAGAGAAGAATGGGGGGAGGGATGGTTGGAGGGATGGATAGATGGATGGATCCATGAACAGGGCGGGGAGGAGTCCATGGATGAAGAATTGATTGATCCAGCGTGACCAATTCTCGCACATGCCTTTGTTGCGGGAGATCCGTGAGAATAATCCTGATGATTTCAGGAATTATCTCCGGATGATGGACCCCGTTTTTCACCATTTATTGGCTTTGCTGTCCCCTTATATTACGAAGCAGGACACCTGCATGCGGCAAGCCATCACTTCCGAACAGAGGCTAGTCGCCACATTGCGGTACTTGGCGACGGGGAGAAGTCTGCAGGACATCAAGTTCTTCTCGACATCTCCCCCCAGGCTCTGGGGATCATTATTCCAGAGACCTGTTCTGCCATCATTCAGGTCCTGCAGAGGGACTATATTAGGGTAAGTTTTCTACTTTAACATCACATTCTGCGTATTTAATGTTTGCTAATGTATTGTATTTATTTCATCATTCCCTAATTACCACGATTGTAATATGCTGTGAATGTCCTCTTTATCCTCATGCATGCTGTAAGTTTTTAATGCTCTTTTTTTTTTTCATATTTTTTTTTTTCCTTCATTCATATTTGCCTTCACTAACCTCCCCATCATGCTATCCTGGGCCCATACACACCTCACCTAGTCACTTAACAATGTATTTTGTCAGCTCCATTGAAGTGCTTTACCCTAAACACCCCCTAAAATGTGTTTAAATGTTATTTGTGTCTTTAAATTCATGCAGAGTGCCAGAGGTTTTATTTTGGGGTCCCAAACTCATTTGGAACCCTCCCTCCCCCCAACCGTTAAGTCAACCGATACCAATCCTCGGGATGATCTGTGCGTGTTGGTGAAAGTTTACCTGTTGATTGTTTCCTGGCGATCCATTGCTGTTCGGTGAGTGTAGAGTGACACCTGCTGCTGAGCTTCACTTCATGCATCGATCCAGTATAGGCTTAAGCCTTACAGTCTAAAGCTCGTTTGACCCCTCACCACCGGTCAGTGGGTCCACCGGATGTGGTAAGCGTACCGAATTCATTTCTACACTTCCCTGTTTGCAACTGAATCCGACTTGTAGAGGACACAGTCTTCAAGCTCCTTTATGTCAAACCGTTTGAACCCATATATGATATGGACATCAGTATATTTTAAAATAGTGTCTGAACAGTTCCCATGAGACAGTGTACATATATATGCCAATCTTGATGTGTTTGCCCTCAGTCTCATGTACAAGATTTGAGGCATTATAAGTCTTTTCTGGCATAACCCAACATATTTCCCCATCACCTTGAATGATGCTATAAATATGGTTTAAATGCATAGAAAGGCACTCCACTTTCATGTCTAACCAGTCTTGGCCATTATAACCTTGATATTTGTCATATATTGTTTATTTACCCTGTTTCGTTTGTCTGTGTGGACCTTCATACTTAGTTGGCCGTGATCGCCACTACTGCTCGTTAAGAGCGCCTGACCATCACGGTTCACACATCTTAGATATTTGTCATCACTTATTTTTATGATTAGTACACCGTGCTAACTTATAGTGTCACCCTCTCCTTTCATGGAGATTGGTTGACCCTGTAGATTTCACCATGTGCACTAGATGATAACTGCCTTTGAATGGTAGACGTTTTTTCATGTTGTGCACAAAGGACTGACGTCCATTTCACTTTTTCACATTAAACTTGAACACTCAGTAGTGGTCTAGATTTTCTTATTCTCGCCCACAAGGAGTGTTCTCACATGTTTTATTTAGCGCCACACTTTTTCCATATACATACACACTATACCTACCTCTTTTGTGGTCATATTTATGGATGAATTAACCAAAGCATGTAGTGCAAGGGCCTGCCTGAATACTTTCAAATAGTACTGTTTAAAGTCTTGTTCTCCTATTATCTTGATAGGTAATTGCAGAATGTAAAAATGTGCTTTATTTTGTACAGTGTGTATTTATATTTTTGGATTATGACACTTCTTACCTGTCCAGTGGGCTGCCAATAGTGTAAGTAAGGAGAGGCTAGCCAAAGTAACACATTATTTATGCCATCAGCTCTCAATGAAGTGGAGAGGGTTACCTGTCCAAAACATACCCCCCCCCCCCCTAAAAAATGTACAATGGGCCAATGAGGGGGTGAGGAATCAGATAAGTGGACCTTAGATTTTTGTCTTTAAATCCTCCTTCAAATAATGCTAATGTTGGCCAAGAATGTTTGTGTCTAATCTGCTTGCAATGTTATGTGCAAAATTAAAAAATGTTTTATTTTTGTTTGACTCCACAGTTTCCTTCAACCCACAGGAATGGCAGACTGTGGCTTCCCAGTTTCCCCAGCGGTGGGACTTTCCCAACTGTGGAGGGGCAATAAATGGGAAACACGGCCACATCGTCCCACCCCCCAACTCGGGGTCATACTATTATAATTACAAGGGGTTTAATAGTATTGTGTTGTTGGCGGTGGTGTCTGCGACTTACAAGTTCCTGTATGTGGATGTGGGGAAAAATGTCCGGATGTCGGATGGTGGAGTCATCGCCCACACAGAGTTTTCCAGACGGCTTCAGAATGACCACCTCCGGAAGACAATGTGGGGGACTCCCGTTCGTCTTCATTGCAGATGAAGAATTTGCGCTGGGGGACCATCTTATGCGGCCATTCCCTGTGAGGACCCTCACCCCGGACAAGAGGGTTTTTAATTACCAGCTGGCCAGAGCCAGAAGAGTGGTGGAGAATACGTTTGGAATAATGTAAATAGTGCTACTATATAGTAAGAATTTTTGTACAGTACCGTCGTCCTAAAATTTTGAAAAAAATGGTATGGCAGAAAAAATGAGGCAACTGTGGACTTTCATGGTACGGATAAGGACTCACATAACAATGTGTATAAAAAATATAAAATTTATTACAACAATATGAAGGAAATTTATACAATAGAATAAAGAGGGACAAATGGGAACAAGAGACAATATTGGACAATACAGAGCAAAAACCCTTTCCTATAGTAGTACAGTACGGCACAAAATTATTGATCCATGGTAACGGAAATAATAAAGTGACATTCAAACTGACCCAAGATGACACTCGACATGTTTCGCGGACTGGCCGCTTCTTCAGGAGTATATTTAAGAAAAAAGGTTTGTGTATAGTTGTCTCTAAAAGGGGAAATTTGGAATAATTAATATCATATAAATATAAGGATATAAAAAAAGCACCCATGAAAAGCCTGAAAAACGCCACCCTGATTCTGCCGTCAAGGGAGGCGAAGGCATACCAAATCAACAGGATGCATGTCAATAGACAATTTAAACAAAAAATAATTAAACCCACTCACACACATATATGAGAGGCATATTGCGACTTACAATCCGAGGGTGCAAGAATCAAGTGAGGCTAGAAGCCCCAAAGAACAGGGGCAATTTCCTGGGCAGATATGGGAGCCAGAGCAGTTTGGAATAATGGCCAGCTGGTTCCGCCTATTTCTAACAGCTATTAATAAGACAGACTATAAACTCAATCACATAATTCTTGCATGCTGCATTTTACATAACTTTTGGCGCAAAAATGCGGCAAACTGCCGGCTTATTACCGGATAAAACAACCCTGATGGCTCTTGAAGCTGGCTGTCCTAGCTTGCCCCCCCCCCCCTCCCAAAGCACCCACGAAGTTTGCCAAAAGTATCTAGAGTACTTTGCGGGTAGGGGGGCCATTGATATACCACAGAATCTGTAAACATTTTTAAAATCATTTTTTTGGGGAGAAACTGAAATAATATTTCCTTTGATTTACTGCTTGTGTTTCTTTTAGCTGTCTCCTAGGTTCTTGAATGTTCTATTTTTTTTGCCATTTTCTTTAACAGTGCAAACTTAATTTATTTAATACATGAGGTGACAATCTCTTCTTCAGCAAATTATTATGTTTTGGGTCTGCTACACACCTTGATTTTGTTGTTAATGTATGTAATGCATTAATGATAAAAATATTCATCATTTTCAGCACCATGAATGAATTTTTGGGAGTCACGAAAATGGCGTGATTGTGGCAAATTAAAAAGCACTGTGGGAGTTATTTACTAAAGGAAAATCCACTTTGCACCCCAAGTGCACTGCAAAAGTACACTTGTAACTGCACTTGAAACTGCACTGAAAGTGCACTTGTAGTGCAAAGTGGATTTGCCTTTAGTAAATAACCCCCATTTAAGTGTTAACACCAAAACTGCTTTTGAGCATTGAAAGAAGAAGCCACACATTGTTGATTGTAAAATTTTTTACTCTGTGCACATTCACATGTGCTTTAGAAAAGGGTTTTTGAAAAAACCAACATATTTTTGGAATAACATTTTTGCCTTTGACAGTACAAATAGCCTTTTTTGTGTTAAACAGGCATGTTTAAAACCATAACACAATACATAACTCAGGAACTTACAAAGTTCAACTTTGATAAATTGAAGGCAATATCAGTCATTAGTATGTCCAAACTGGGTTGATCTTGCTTTCATCAGATGGGGTGATGTCACCCCTGTGAAAGACAAATTTTGAAGATGCACACAAATTGAGAGTCAAAATGGGGATTTCCCTCCTGATCCCATGCCTAATGTCAACATGTGCTAGCTCCCATCATGGGGATCAATGGACATGTTTCGGGGGTGCAACCCCTCCCTCTCAGCTACCATACTTGTGAGAAACGGGTTGCACCCACACTGGGGTTGATTTACGAAAGCCAAATAGACTGTGCACTTTTGAAAGTGCAGTTGCACTCTGCAAGGGCAGTTGCTCCAGAGCTTAGTAAATAATGGAAAGTTCTGCTGACTTCCATCATCCAATCACATGTAAGCAAAAATGCTGTTTTTGTAATTTTCCTTGCACATGATTGGATGATGTAAGTCAGCAGAGCTCTCCATCATTTACTAAGCTCTGGAGCAACTGCCCTTGCAGAGTGCAACTGCACTTTCAAAAGTGCACAGTCTATTTGCCTTTAGTAAATCAAAGATAATGCACATAATGCACATATGTGACATACTGAAGCAGAGCATGATCCCCTCCCTTCAGAGATTGGGCCGCAGATTCCAACAGGATAACGACCCCAAACACATCACCAAGACGACTACTGCCTTGCTAAAGAAGCTGAGGGTAAAGGTAATGGACTGACAAGCACGTCTCCAGACCTATACCCTATTGAGCATCTGTGGGGCATCCTCAAATGGAGGGTGGAGGAGGGCAAGGTCTCTATCCCTTTTCCCCCAGATGTTTTGGAACTACATTTCCCATGATGCTCAGCTACACTGCAGAGTGCACGAGCATCGTGGGAAATGTAGTTCCAAAACATCTGGGGTGCCAAGGTTTGCCATCACTGGCCTAGGCCATCTTTATGTAGAGCAACAATTCCTCAGAGAGTTCTTTGCCATGAGGTTCCATGTTGAACTTCCAATGACCAGTATGAGAGAGTGAGAGTGATAACCCCAAATTTAACACACCTGCTCATCATTCACACGTGAGTCCTTACTAATGAGTCACATGACACCGGGGAGAGAAAATGGCTAATTGGGCCCAATTTGGACATTTTCACTTAGGGGTGTACTCACTTTTGTTGCCAGCGGTTTAGGCATTAATGGCTGTGTGTTGAGTTATTTTGAGGGGATAACAAATTTACACTGTTATACAAGCTTTACACTCACTAGTTTACATTGAAGCAAAGTGTAATTTCTTCAGTGTTTGCACATTTATGCTGAAGCTGAATTCCAGACAAACTGCTAAATAAAAGATTGGCAGAGTGGCAGCGGGGTGCTGAGCGATGGAACACGCTCTGTGTTTCAGCACCTGGCACTGAAAGAGAGACTGTACTGTGGGAGAAATGATCTCTTACCACAGTACAAGTAAAGCCCTGGCCTAGGAAGAAAGAGAGTGGCACAGGAGCGTGTGATGGGTAAGTAATCAACAATGGGATGGGGCTGCCATGACCACCAATATAGGAGGGATATGGGGGGGGGGGGGGGGGTTAAATTTCACTGCCATGATGACCAAAGTGAAGGGGTAAACTATGATTGCCATGGCCACCAATACATGGGGGATGGGAGGGTTAAAATTGTCCCTGCCTTGGCCACCAATACCAGGGGGGTTAACACTTTCACTGTCATGACCACCAATATATCACCATGACCACCACCAATATAGGGGGGTTAACTTTCACGTCCATGATCATAGGCCTCATGCACACTGGAAGTTTTTGGATGTTTTTACAGCAGCTTTTTTTGGCTTCAGACGTTCTTTTCTACAGTCAATAAACTCCCCATCATGTTATCCTATGTGTCCATGCACACAAAGGCTGTTATCAGCAGTTTTTGGCTGGGGCATTTTTTGGCTTTAAAAAAAAACAAAACTAGTGGGTTCTGAGAAGAGTTTTTCAGCTGTTAATGTAAAAAAATGCTGATAAACGCCTATAAACACTCAAAAACGTGGCTCACCAGCGTCTTTTTACGTTTTTGATCCAGTGAAAAAAAAAAAATTTTTTCAGAATAAAAAAAACGCAAAAACTCTAACGTGGAAAAACGCTAATAAATGCTATAGCAAAAACTTTGAAAAAAACTTTAAAAACTTTGAAAAACTCACTGCAAAGCTACTGGCATTTTTATAACGTTATTTTAACATCCAGTGTGCATGAGGCCTTACTGCCATTAGCCCCAATACAGGGGGATGGGAAGGTTACCTTTCTATGAACCCTGCCATGACCAGCAATATGGGGGTGAAGTTTGGGGGTTGCCTTTCACTGCCACTGACTATCAATGCAGGGTGGGTGAGGTTACATTTCTCTGCCTCTGACCACAAATGCAGGAAAGGGACTGGGGCTTCACTTTCACAGCCACTAACAACTAATGTTGTTAATGTTAATAGTACTAACACCAATGCTAGGGGTTATTATTGCATCCACTGACATCAATGCTAGGGGGTTATTATTGCATCCACTAAAACCATTGCTGGGGGTTATTGTACTTCAACTTCTTCAGTATGAATTGCGCTACACAAAAAATGCAGCAGGAACAAAACTTGGGCTTTGGAGTGCGAAAATGTGCTGCTATTGTTCTTCCCTCTATAATTTTCCAGTTGACCACCACTCGTATAGGCAAACTATTAAAAACTGATCTATGATTGGAGATTATCCCAATAGGGTGCATATTCCCTTTTCCCAGCATAATAGTAAATTGGTAGTGCCCAGTAGCCCCCCCTCTACCCCATAAGACATCATTGTCCTAATATGGGCATATTTTACTTTTTAGGTCACTGATATCACTGGGGACGAGGGCTCTCACTTCAAAAGATCCAGTGGCCCCATTACATTTTGCCAGGTGACCAAAATCGATTGGAGGTTGGGAACCAAAGGGTGCTTTTTCTGTTTGAGGAAAGGGACTTGCTGTGATGTTATATGTGACAGGCAAGTAGTGCTGTTTGCACCAATTCTCAGATCCAGGTTCTTGCAAACCTTGGCTCGGAGAAAACCATATAAATCTCCTGAGGTTTCTGACTTGTGTCAGCCAATTCGCTGATCCTTATCTAAGATTAGTGGTTTTTCTGCACCACGCTGCTTTTTGCACCATTATTCCATACACCTGGTAATGTTCATAACAAGTTTCTTGTTGTAAACCACAGCGGATTTACTAAATTGCTCCTAGTACCTATCAGTGATGGTGTTTACACAGATTTTAACTCTGCTTAATTTGTTGTGTGTAGTAAGCATTTAGAAAAAGAAAAACCCAGCAGGACAGCCAGACCGTGGCTAATTAGGTAAGGCTGCCAGGTGGCCAGTCACTGTGACCTTGCACGAGTTTCTTTGCATGTGGAAAAATGCTGAATTATTTCTTCTCGAAAGAGTTGTTTGTTTTGAAACGAATTATTGAATGTGCTGCACGGAGCAAACATCTGCACACATCATGGTGTCAGCGTCCAAGCCTTAACAGGACAGGTTTTAAGTCTAAGACCACCGTAGAGTGAAATAATAAATACATCTTCTCCTAAACATGGGTGTTCCAGGGTTTTAAAGTGTCAGTAAACATTTTCTTGCGGTAAACGCGTGTTGCGCCTCTCCATTTGCATGATCGCCTATAAGCACATGTTATTCTGTAAATGCTGTCAAATGCATTTCATGAGTGCAGCATGCACAAAATAGTCTAAAATAAAAATGTATCAATAAACAGACTGCCTAAATCTCTGTTAGCTTTATAAGGGGGTTACAAAACCCAAAGCTGTTTCTCAATGAGTCAACAACAGCGCTGTCTAGGCTAGAAGTAAAAGTGTATTTTGAAAAGAATTCAACCTTGAACATTTGTTTTTGACCTTCCAGAACTGACCAAGACCACCTTAAAATATCTGTCGTAATATCTGTAGCTCCACATTATGTACAGTTAATGTTCTGCCACTTCTGCACCTGCAGCATGTGTACATTTGTTTCAAATTATATATGATCCTGAAACGTTTATTATAAAGTTTCTGCAATTCATTTTGGACACAACACAGGTTTATTTTACTGTTTCCATGCTGTTAAAATTGAGACACAGATGTAACCTTGGCTATCCTGTATATAAACACAGTGGGGAATGTGAAAGTTTGTTAGCGCTGTGTCTGTGTAAAGCATTATCTGCCACAATTTCTATGGGCCTTTTTTAATGAGGCTAACAGTGATGTCAGACAGAGCATACAAATGAATGGGCAACATCCACCTCTATCACACGAGCATGGGGAGGAGTCATGTCCATTCATATCTATGCTGAGTTGAGGCAGCTCACCACAAAGGAGGTTAGATTATGTCTGGCTTCACCTGAAGTTATGCAAGATGTGATGTAATACAGATTACGTTTTACCTATATAATATTTTTTTTATCAGTTGCACAGCAAATTTCTTGTTCAGTTGGGTGATAGTTGGCAAATAGAGTTATGGGATTATGCCTCATCACAGTTAGGTATCATCAGGGCCGGTGTCCTGTCGGATACTGTCCCCCATCGGATAGTGTCCACTGTGTAGTACACGACACAAGCAGATTCCGAAAATAGCCGAAGATGAAGGGGGCCTGCGCCGTGAGTCCAGGTTCAAGCCCCACCATCCAAGTGGACATAGAGTTAGAATCCAAAAGAGTCGAGCGCAGCGAGGCCATGCCCGAAGCGCGGAGAGCGAAGCGAGCCCGCGAGGATCCCTCTAACTATTTGCAGCCCTGTGTCCACTTGGATTGTGGGGCTTGCATCTGGATTCACGGCGCAGGCACCGTTCTCCTTCTGAGATTTTCCGAATCTCCTTGTGCTCCGTACTGCACAAGCGCTGCGCCTGCGCAGTACGGGGCGGACAAAATTTGATAGGCAGACATTTTCCGACAGAACACCGGGACAAGGGATGGGCAGGAGGGGCAGCTGCCCTGGGCGCAGAGAAGCAAAAGAGCAAAGAATGGGTGCAGGGAGGAACACCGTTTCTATGGAATGTATTCAAAGTGGGAAAGGGGGGCTCTGGACAACCCTGTCCCGGTACTGGGTATCATGGTACATGTACAATGATCAATTAGAAAATGAACAGTTCACCAAAATCTAGGAGTCACCAAGCGGTGAATAAATCACTGCATAATGCAGGGAGGGAAATCAGGGAAAGCCAAAGACAAGGAAAAAAGAGATAGTGGGAAAGGGGGATAGTTGGTGGGAATCTGCAGCTGGGGGAAGATCCAGTCTTGCCTGATGGTCTCTTTCCCACAGCACATAAGAGAACTAAAGATGTAGGAGTTGATGGTCAAAGTTCAGGGAGAGATAGGACTTGACCCAAGGGGACCAGAGAATACTATTTTATCATTTGGGATAACTATTATTTTGTCATTAGTTATCAATCAAAAGGATCTAAATCAGTGCGCTACTTTTGATTTAAAGGCCCATCTACTCCACCATTTTGCGGTAAAGTGAGGCAAATGCTAATAAGTCTGCTGTACTGTGTTGCAATGTTAAACATGTTTCAAAGTACTCCAAGTCATCTACAACGTGCACTACAGTGCAGTTTAAAGAAAACAATAGAGCAGAAACAATTTATTTTCCTTTGGGGCCCATTCAAAAGTAACGAGCCTTGGTAATGCATATTTCTGATACTAATTAACACATGTAATAATAACTTTCAGTGCATGAATTCCTTTTTTTATTTAAGGTGCCTTTATCAATATTTTTCTTCATCTTTAAATGCAGGCTAAGCTGACCCCATCAAAAGTAACAGGGGTTTGCACAAGCTATAGCACAGATGGGGGTGACAACAGTCACATTTATACTGAAGCTGAACTAAGTGTAACATTGAAAAAAATATATGAGCCACACCATTACATAGCACTACTCACTACAGCATTTATCATCCATCCACTGGATGAGGAAGAAAACAATGAAGAGGACCTGTGATGTCATGAGACCTGACCCAGCACACCTGAAAAATGTATGTATACCGATTCATTTTCCATGGGTGCAGGGCTGTGTCAATGGCTGGGGGCTTTAACCATTTGCTGCCCACCCACAGTACATTTACTGTGGATGGGCAGCAATAGCAGGGTAGGCAGCACCCCTGTATGTTCCGCTGAACTTCCAGGTTTGCAGTACGCTTGTGCACGCCCCCTGCTGACCTGTGCTTTGATTAGACACAGCACGAGTTTGTCAGCAGGTTACAGCCAATAATTATGGCGGTATAGATGCTGATTGCCTGTGGCCAATCACAGCACAGATAAGTGTGTGTTTGTAAACAGAACACACAGGATTTGTCTGGTTTCTTCCTCCCTGAGCCCTTTTTGTTCAGGGAGAGAAAAAAGGCCAGATCTGTGTGAGTACAAGGAGCACATATATACTTGCATACAATTGTTAGGCACATTTAACCTCTTCATTGCCCTCCAGAGTTAACCCTTTTATTGCCCTGTCACCCAGCCAGTGTGATTAGTACAGTATCAGTGTACAGGATTATCATTGATCACTGAATTAGTGTCACTAGCGTCATCACTAGTGTCAGTTAGTGTACCTCCCAGCCAGTGTCATTTAGTGCCAGATTGTCTGCCACACTATCACAGTCACACTATAAGTCGCTGATCACAGCCATTACTAGTATAGTGTCTGTATCTTGATCATGATTAGAACCTATACTAGCGCCCCCAATAGTATAATGTCCCCAAAAACGCAGCATTAGCGGGATCAGCCCTGATCAATGCTAGCACTTGCATTTAGCCCTCCCCAACAGTGCAGTGTCAGTATCATTTTTCTGATCACTGCCACCTTCTGATACATTGTCTAGAAAACCTCAGTGTTGGCAAGATCAGGCCCGATCTCTGCTAGTACTAGCAGTTAATTTAATTTTTTAAGCGCAAGCAGTCCCTGATTGCTAGCCAGGAGCTCTTTTTTTCCCATAGTCACCACTAGATACCTGTAAAGTAAGTGTCAAAAATGTCCAAAGAAAGGTACACTAGTGAAGATGCCTCCATGATTCGGAGCATGACACATGAAGGCGAGGCCTCACTCTCAGAATCAGACTCAAAATATGAACCTGTAGAAATTAGCAGCACCCTGACTGCTAGCTCGGATAATGGTAAAGAGGTCCCTGCTAAAACCAGGCATACCCGACCCCATGTTGATTAAATTAATAATTATGCTCAAATGCAGCAGGACAAATGTACGATGTGTTACACTACTTTTTGGTGATCTGTCAAGTACTAGCAGTGTAGTACACCCTGGCCCTTTAGACTCCAGCATTGCAGTATTTCATTGTGAAGTGGCAATTTAGCAATGCAGTATAAGCTGGTGAGGTTGCTAACCCTAGTAGCGTAATCCAATCGCAGCCACCAATATTTCGAACACAGGCCCATAGAGCCTCAGATTCAGCAGCACCCGTTATCTCCCCATTCACAGTCCAGCCCGGAGTTGAGTGGAAATGGGGAACTTAACAACACCCCTTGACTTTTTTGAGCTGTTTTTCACTAAAGACCTCTACAATTTGATTGTGGAGCAAAGTAATGTTTATGCCAACAGTACATTGCCACCGACCCAAAATCATACCTTGTCAGGTATGAATGTGTTTTGGAGGTGTAACCAAATATACCCATGGCATTCTTTTTGTCATATTCCAAAAACTTGTGCAAAAAATAAAATCTTCCATGAACTTAACATGCCTCTCAGCAAATACTTTGGGGTGTCTACTTTCCAAAAAGAGTGTCAGGGCTGGGCTCAACCCTTCCTTCTCTGAGCTGGCTGCTAAGCTGTCGGCTAATTGCCAGCTCCCACCTCTCTCCATAGTTACTCAGCTGTTGTTCATATCCTGCTTGTCAGTCCTGCCTACTTATGCCGTCCAGTCCAGAGGGTCTCTGCCTTCGCCTTGGTCAATATCACAAGAAACATCTCCTGCGTTCCTGTTTAAAGACTGGCTTTGGTGACATCCCTTCTGGCTCCAGATCTTGCTTGCTGTTCCACAACATTGATCCCTGACTTCTGGCTTGGCTGACTATCCGTTTCGTTTACTGAACTCTGGCTATGTTTTGACTACGTTTGTTCTTTTTACTTTTATTATTAAACAAGTGTGATTTAACTATACCTTTGTCTCGATCTGATTTCATGGTTTCTGACAGTAGGCGAAGGCCATGAATTCACATGGCCTTGGCATTCTTAATCGTGAAACGATTGAGACCCCTATAATCAATAGTCTCAGTTCACTACTCTTTTTCTTCACAAAGAAGAAACCAGAACCAGCAGGAGACAAGGATTTGCGGATGAAACCTCTGCAACATACTCCTCCATGGCCTTATCCTCCAAGACCGACAAAGGGTAAACCCAGCCACGGGGGGGTATGGCCCCAGGTATATGGCCGGTGTGGAGGCAAACTACCAGCTTGACCTTTGTCAAATACATCGATAAAATCACGGTACTCCTCTGGCAAGGAGGAGAGTGAAGAGGTGCACAGAACCTTGGCTACCTTCTAGAAGCATGTCTCACTGCATTGTGGTGACCGGGAGAGAACCTCAGCACGGAGCCAATCACAAGAGGGGTTGTGCCTCTGTAACCAAGGATAACCAATAACAAGCAAAAACCTGGATGAGGAAATAACTTGGAATTGGAATTATATCATGGTGAAGAGCCCCTACGGCCATGGACAATGGAACCGTTTCATGAGTCACATGGGCAGGCTGTAAAGTTCTCCCATGAAAAAACTCAATGGCAAGTGGAGAGTCATGCAGCTGCAGCAGAATCGAGTGCTTCAATACAAAGGCAGCATCAATAAACAGGTCTGCAGCCCCAGAGTCGATTAGAGCCTGTATCTTGATGGACGACTCAGCCCAAGAAAGGGTAACCGAAACCAGGGGCTTATCCTTCTGGATAACTGGGGATGAAACAACGCCACCTAAGGTCTGTCTGTGACAGGACCTCAAGGTTCGGTTGCTCACTGGATTGGTAGGACAAGACTTCAAAAAGTGACCTGCCTGGCCACAATAAAGGCACAATCTCTCCTTCCGCCTAAAGGTTCTCTCATCCGCAGAGAGACACGTGAAACCCAAGTGGGGGGGTTCACCTTCACGGTACCAGGAGGCATGAAAGAGAGTCTTTCTCTGAGTCTGGAGTCAACGTGATCAACTTCTCCAGCTCAGTGGGTATATCTCGGGCTGCTATCTCATCTTTGATGGTATCCGAGAGACCATGATAAAAAGCAGCCAGGAGGGCCTCATTGTTCCACGCAACCTCTGCTGCCAGAGTACGGAATTTAATGTCGTTGTCGGCAACAGTTCTCATAATCTGTTTGATGGACATGAGGCACTTGGCAGCAGAGCGTGCGGGAACATCAAATACCCTTTTAAACAAAGCCACAAACTCAGGGTAGCCCAAGACAACAGGTTTTTGCGTCTCCCATAGAGGGTTTGCCCAGGCCAAGGCTCTTTCAGAAAGCAAAGATATCACAAAAACGTACTTTTCTTCTGTCCGTGGGAAATGCCTGGGGTAGCATATCAAAGTATACCTCAACCTGGTTGAGAAACCCTCTGCATTGGATCGCCCCCAAATCGCTGGAAAGCGGAGCAAAACCAGACATACAGTGGTGTGAAAAAGTGTTTGCCCCCTTCCTCATTTCCTGTTCCTTTGCATGTTTGTCACACTTAAGTGTTTCGGAACATCAAACCAATTTAAACAATAGTCAAGGACAACACAAGTAAACACAAAATGCAATTTGTAAATGAAGGTGTTTATTATTAAAGGTGAAAAAAAATCCAAACCATCATGGCCCTGTGTGAAAAAGTGATTGCCCCCCTTGTTAAAACATACTATAACTGTGGTTGTCCACACCTGAGTTCAATTTCTCTAGCCACACCCAGGCCTGATTATTGCCACACCTGTTCACAATCAAGGCATCACTTAAATAGGAGCTGCTTGACACAGTAAGGTCCACCAGAAGATCCTTAAAAGCTACACATCATGCCGAGACCCAAAGAAATTCAGGAACAATTGAGAAAGAAAGTAATTGAGATCTATCAGTCTGGAAAGGGTTATAAAGCCATTTCCAAAGCTTTGGGAATCCAGCGAACCACAGTGAGAGCCATTATCCACAAATGGCGAAGACATGGAACAGTGGTGAACCTTCCCAGGAGTGGCCGGCCACCCAAAATTACCCCAAGAGCGCAGCGACGACTCATCCAAGAGGTCACAAAAGACCCCACAACAACGTCCAAGGAACTTCAGGCCTCACTTGCCTCAGTTAAGGTCAGCGTTCATGCCTCCACCATCAGGAAAAGACTGGGCAAAAATGGCCTGCATGGCAGAGTTCCAAGGAGAAAACCACTGCTGAGCAAAAAGAACATCAAAGCTCGTCTCAATTTCTCCACAACACATCTTGATGATCCCCAAGACTTTTGGGACAACATTCTGTGGACCGATGAGACAAAAGTGGAACTCTTTGGAAGGTGTGTGTCCAAGTATATCTGGCGTAGAAGGAACACTGCATTTCAGAAAAAGAACATTATACCAACAGTAAAATATGGTGGTGGTAGTGTGATGGTCTGGGGCTGTTTTGCTGCTTCAGGACCTGGAAGACTTGCAGTGATAAAAGGAACTATGAATTCTGCTGTCTACCAAGAGATCCTGAAGGAGAATGTCCGACCATCTGTTCGTGTACTCAAGCTGAAATGAACTTGGGTTCTGCAGCAGGACAATGATCCTAAACACACCAGCAAGTCCACCACCGAATGGCTGAAGAAAAAACAAAATGAAGACTTTGGAGTGGCCTAGCCAAAGTCCTGACCTGAATCCTATTGAGATGTTGTGGTATGACCTTAAAAAGGCCGTTCATGCTCGAAAACCCTCTAATGTAACTGAATTAGGACAATTCTGCAAAGATGAGTGGGCCAAAATTCCTCCAGGACGCTGTAAAAGCCTCATTGCACGTTATCGCAAACGCTTGGTTGCAGTTGTTGCTGCTAAGGGTGGCCCAACCAGTTATTAGGTTTAGGGGGCAATCACTTTTTCACACAGGGCCATGATGGTTTGGATTTTTTTTCACCTTTAATAATAAACACCTTCATTTACAAATTGCATTTTGTGTTTACTTGTGTTGTCCTTGACTATTGTTTAAATTGGTTTGATGTTCCGAAACACTTAAGTGTGACAAAACATGCAAAGGAACAGGAAATGAGGAAGGGGGCAAACACTTTTTCACACCACTGTACCTCTTATAGCGGTAACACTTGAGGCGGGTGCCTGCACAGAGACTTGCGCAGTGGCAGGGTCGGCCTGCAATATAGGTTGTACCGGGGTGGCCACAGTGGGAGATTCAAGGTGAGCCGTGCGACTCAGGAGCATTTGTAACGCCATGGCAAACTGATCCATGCGGTGATCCAGTTCATTCAATCTGGAAAAAATATTACCAACAAGTATTTCGAATGTATTTCATGTCTCCCTATTGAAACCTTTGGTCTGCAACCGCTTTACCATCTCAGTGCCACGTTCTCACCCTGTACAGGTTGAGAACCTAGAGGAGTATGAAGTACAGTCCATTGTTGACTCCCGTAGGTTCCATGGGCGCATACAGTACCTGGTGCATTGGAAGGGGTATGGAGGAACGCTCTTAGGTCTCATCCTAGGACGTTCATGCTCCTGTCCTCCTCTGTGACTTCCATAGACATTTTCCCCTCAAGCCTGGTGGTCCCCCGAGGGGGAAGGGTCATTGAGGAGGGGGTACTGTCAGGGCTAATTGCCAGCTCCCATCTTTCTCCACAGTTATTCAGCTGTTGTTCATATCCTGCTCATCAGTCCTGCCTACTTAAGCCATCCAGTCCATAGGGTCTTTGCCTTTGCCTTGGTCAACATCACAAGAAACATCTCCTGCGTTCCTGTTTAAAGACTGGCTTTGCTGACATCCCTTCTGGCTCAAGATCCTGCTTGCTGTTCTACTACATTTATCCCTGACTTCTGGCTTGGCTGACTATCCGTTCCGGTTATTGAAATCTGGCTATGTTTTAACTACGTTTGTTCTTTTTACTTTTATTATTAAACAAGTGTGATTTAACTGTACTTCTGTCTTGGTCTGATTTCATGGTTTCTGACAAAGGAGTCGTTTGGGGGTGTTTGTTTTTCCCTGGCATTTTAGTGCCTCAAGAAATGTGATAGGCAGTCAGAAAGTCAGAGTTGCTTAAAGCTTTGTAAATTCCTGTATAAACACCATAGTTTGTAGATGCTATAACTTTCACACAAACCAATAAATGTACACTTATTTTTTTTTTAACAAAGACATGTAGCAGAACACATTTTGGTCTAAATGTATGAAGAAGATCACCTTCTTACACATGTTTGTTGTGTTCACCACATGGTTTCTCGTAAACTGCAAAAGGGACTTCTTATGGCTTTCTTTCAA
The DNA here is from genome assembly GCA_028564925.1 of Lithobates sylvaticus. Classification (NCBI taxonomy): domain Eukaryota; kingdom Metazoa; phylum Chordata; class Amphibia; order Anura; family Ranidae; genus Lithobates; species Lithobates sylvaticus. The sequence continues at coordinate 586,167,038 of CM053026.1, read as the reverse complement.
CAATGGCTTCCTTCTTGTGACTCTTCCATAAAGGCCAGATTTGTGGAGTGCACGACTAATAGTTGTCCTGTGGACAGATTCTCCCACCTGAACGGTAGATCTCTGCAGCTCCTCCAGAGTTACCGTGGGCCTCTTGGCTGCTTCTCTGATTAATGCTCTTCTTGCCCGACCTGTTAGTTTAGATGGACGGCCATGTCTTTGTAAGTTTGCAGTTATGCTATACTCTTTCCATTTTCGGATGATGGATTGAACAGTGCCCCGTGAGATGTTCAAAGCTTGAGATATTTTTTTCTAACCTAACCCTGCTTTAAAATTAATCCCTGACCTGTCTGGTATGTTCCTTGGCCTTCATGATGTTGTTTGTTCACTAAGGTTCTCTAACAAACCTATGAGGGCTTCACAGAACAACAGTTTTTATACTGAGATTAAATTACACACAGGTGGACTTTATTTACTAATTAGGTGACTTCTGAAGGCAATTGGTTCCACTAGATTTTAACTAGGGGTATCAGAGAAAAGGGACTGAATACAAATCAAATTTATAATTTTCCTTCCACTTAAAGCGTGACAAACATGTCACGTTTTAAACATGTCATGCAATGGCTGCAAATATGTACATTTTATTATCTAGGCGATTTAAAAAACTTTACAGGTTACCACTTTAGATTTACAGAGGAGGTCTAGTGCAAGAATTACGACAAACTATGGTACTTAAAAATCTCCATAGACAACGCTTTAAAAAATTTTAAGGGTTGCCTGTTTAGAGTTACAGAGGAGGTCTTGCGCTAGAATTATTGGCGATATGTCACATGTGTGGTTTGAACACAGTTTACATTTTGCAGGCATGACTTGCGTATGCGTTTGCTGTGGCTTGCGAGTATAAAGGGATAGGGCGCTTTAACCACTTCAATACAGGGTTCTTATAGACCCTTCCTGCCCATACCAATTTTCAGCTTTCAGCGCTCTCGCACTTTGAATGCCAATTACTCAGTCATGCAACACTGTACCAAAATACAATTTTTATCATTTTTTTAAACACAAATAGAACTTTCTTTTAGTGGTATTTAATCACCACTGGGTGTTTTTTTTTTGCGACATAATTGAAAAATGTGCAAAAATTTGGAAAAAAAAACACCTTTTTTTAGTTTCTATAATCACATTTTGCAAATAAGTAATTTTTGTTCATAAATTTGGGCCAAAATTTATACTGCTACATATCTTTGGTAAAAAAATAACCCTAATAAGTGTATTTTATTTGGTCTGTGTGAAAGTTATAGAGTCTACAAACTATGGTGCAATTTATTGAAAATTGATCACACCTGATGCACTGATGGCCTATCTCATCTCTTGAGGCCCTGAAATGTCAGGAAAGTACAAATACCCCCCAAATGATCCCTTTTTGGAAAGTAGACAGTCCAGTGTATTTAGTAAGAGGCAAAATTCGTTTTTTGAAGTTGTAATTTTTTCTCACAGTTCTTGGGAAAATAAAGAAATTATTATTTTTTTTTTTTTTTTTTTTACACAAATTTTTCATAATAACAAGTTATTTCTCACACACAGCATAAGCATACTTCCAATTACACCCCAAAATACAGTCTGCTACTCCTCTCGAGTTTTCACAGCTTGGCCACATAGAGAGGTCCAACATGCAGGGAGCGCCATAAGGTGTTCTATCACATTTTTGAAGGCCCTGGAGGACCAGGACAATGGATCTACCCACAAAATTACCCCATTTTGGAAAGCTAACACCCCAAGCTATATTCTATGAGACATAATGAGTCTTTTGAATGGTTACTTTTTTCCCACAATTCTACGCAAAACGTGGAAAGAAAATGAAAACTTTTTTTTTTTTTTTACAATTGTTCAATTTATAAAATATTTCTAAAGCCCCATACACACGGTCGGACTTTTTCATGGATTCTGTCCGATCGGACAAGGTTGTTGAAAAATCAGACCGTGTGTATGCACCATCGGACAGTGTTCGTCGGTTTGTCCGACGGACAAAGTCTTATCTCCTGCTGGAAAACTTTGCCGTCAACACGGTCCGATCACACCAAATCCGATCGTGTGTACGGTTGTCCGACCGGACAAAGTGCTACGCATGCTCAGATCACATTACAAGACCAAAGCTATTGGCTACTAGCCTCTACGTAGTCCCGTCGTAGGCAACAAACGTCACCACGTTCAGAATGATCGGATTTTCCGACAACTTTGTCCGACCGTGTGTACGCAAAACCAACATCGGACAAAGTATGACGGACATGGTCCGACGGACCTGGTCTGCGGATTGTCCGACCGTGTGTATGGGGCTTAACATACAGCATGTACATAGCAAAAATTACATCCCATTCTGCTACTCCTCCCGAGTATGGCGATACCACATGTGTGAGACTTTTACACAGCCTGGCCACATAAAGAGGTCCACCATTGAAGTAGAACCTTCAGGCGTTCTAGGAGCATAAATTACACATTACATTACAATTTAATTCGTCCTGACCTCAACCGATAGAACACCTTTGGGATGAGCCAGGCCTTCTCGTTCACATCAGTGCCTGACCTCACAAATGCACGTCTGGAAGAATGGTCAAACATCCCCATAGACACACTCATAAACCTTGTGGACAGCCTTCCCAGAAGAGTTGAAGCTGTTATAGCTGCAAAGGGTGGGCAAACTCAATATTGAACCCTACGAACTAAGACTGGGAAGTCATTAAAATGTATGCGTGTGTGTACAGTCAGGCGTCCCAATAATTTTGGCAATATTATATATTTATATATATATATATATATATATACATATATATATATACAGTATCTCACAAACGTGAGTACACCCCTCACATTTTTGTAAATATTTTAATATATCTTTTCATGTGACAAAACTGAAGAAATGACACTTTGCTACAAAGCTTGTATAACAGTGTAAATTTACTGTCCCGTAAAAAGTAACTCAACACACAGCCATTAATGTCTCAACCACTGGCAACAAAAGTGAGTACACCCCTAAGTAAAAATGTCCAAACTGGGCCCAAAGTGTCAATATTTTGTGTGGCCACCATTATTTTCCAGCTCTGCCTTAACCCTCTTGGGCATGGAGTTCACCAGAGCTTCACAGGTTACCACTGGAGTCCTCTTCCACTCCTCCATGATGATATCACAGAGCTGGTGGATGTTGGAGACCTTGTGCTCCTCCACCTTCCGTTTGAGAATGCCCCACAGATGCTCAATAGGGTTTAGGTCTGGAGGCATGCTTGGCCAGTCCATCACCTTTACCCTGAGCTTCTTTAGCAAGGCAGTGGTCGTCTTGGAGGTGTGTTTGGGGTCATTATCATGTTGGAATACTGCCCTGCGGCCCAGTCTCTGAAGGGAAGGGATCATGCTCTGCTTCAGTATGTCACAGTACATGTTGGCATTCATGGTTCCCTCAATGAACTGTAGCTCCCCAGTGCCGGGAGCACTCATGCAGCCCCAGACCATGACCCTCTCACCACCATGCTTGACTGTAGGCAAGACACACTTTTCTTTGTACTCCTCACCTGGTTGCCGCCACACACACTTGACACCATCTGAACCAAATAAGTTTATTTTGGTCTTATCAGACCACAGGATATGGTTCCAATAATCCATGTCCTTAGTTTGCCTGTCTTCCACAAACTGTCTGCAGGCTTTCTTGTGCATCATCTTTAGAAGAAGCTTCCTTCTGGGATGACACAAATGCAGACCAATTTGATGCAGTGTGCGGCGTATGGTCTGAGCACTGACAGGCTGACCCCCCACCCCTTTAACCTCTGCAGCAATGCTGGCAGCCCTCATATGTCTATTCCCCAAAGACAACCTCTGGATATGACACTGAGCACGTGCACTCAACTTCTTTGGTCTACCATGGCAGGGCATGCTCTGAGTGGAACATGACCTGTTAAACCGCTGTATAGTCTTGGTCACTGTGCTGCAGTTCATTTTCAGGGTCTTGGCAATCTTCTTATAGCCTAGGCCAGTAATGGCGAACCTTGGCACCCCAGATGTTTTGGAACTACATTTCCCATGATGCTCAACTACTCTGCAGAGTGCATGAGCATCGTGGGAAATGTAGTTCCAAAACATCTGGGGTGCCAAGGTTCGCCATCACTGGCCTAGACCATGTAGAGCAACAATTATTTTTTTTAGATCCTCAGGGAGTTCTTTGCCATGAGGTTCCATGTTGAACTTCCAATGACCAGTATGAGAGAGTGAGAGTGATAACACCAAATTTAACACACCTGCTCCTCATTCACACGTGAGTCCTTACTAATGAGTCACATGACACCGGGGAGAGAAAATGGCTAATTTGTGGCCAATTTGGACATTTTCACTTAGGGGTGTACTCACTTTTGTTGCCAGAGGTTTAGACATTAATGGCTGTGTATTGAGTTATTTTGAGGGGACAGCAAATTTACACGGTTATACAAGCTGTACACTCACTACTTTACATTGTATCAAAGTGTAATTTCTTTAGTGTTGTCACATGAAAAGATATAATAAAATATTTACAAAAATGTGAGGGGGGTGTACTCACTTTTGTGAGATACTGTATATAATGGGGGACGATTGGAAAGACAATTGAGAAGAAGTAGCTTATGGTAGCCTAATAAAAAATATCCCTATTGAAGAAAGGCTATCCCTGCCTGAAGAATGAAAACAATTGTAAATCTAATAAACAAACATCAGAAAATGCCTATTGGGTAAGTTGCATCTCTTCAATAAATTTTCTATGTCAGCAAGCATGTTTGTTGTAGTAACATAGTGGTTTAAGTGAGAAGCCCGTACCATAAACCATCGTAGCCACAAGCCTGATATGAAAACATACCCCTGCAGCGTAAAATCTACATTACAGAGACCACACAGAGTCAACAAAACATGGCAGCGATCCACAGGAAAGATTATGAAATCACATAAGAAGAGCATGTTATACAGGCTTGTAAAGATGCAGAAATGCTTGGTTTACCTGAAAAACTAAAATTAATGTATTTTATATGTTAGTGTTAATAGACATGCTTTAAAAAAATCACAAGCATGGGCTATATGTAGTTTAATAACTGGATTTTCTACAAAATATTTCCTTTGATCTAAGGATATTGTATAAGTCAACAAACTGTGGTTTGGAATTAGCCACATTTGAAGCCTATCCTTGTATTCAATATATTTGCAGTTCTGCTGTTAGCCACAGTTCGCTGTTCTGGGAAATGTGAAATTCAATTTAAAAAAAAAAATTGTGTCACATTATTAAAGCTGATCTTTTGGGCAGATTTAACCACTTCAGCTCCGGAAGGTTTACTGCCCTTTATGACCAGGCCATTTTTTTGCGATAACTGACAATTGCGCGGGCATGCGACGATGTACACAAATTAAATTGTTGTCCTTTTTTTCCCCACAAATAGAGCTTTCTTTTGGTGGTATTTGATAACCTCTGTAGCTTTTATTTTTTGAGCTATAAACAAAAAAAAAAGGATCGGCAATTTTTCTGTTATAAAATACATCCAATAATTTTGTTTTTAACCACTTCAGCCCCGGACCAATTTGCAGCTAAAGGACCAGGCCCCTTTTTGCAATTCAGCACTGCGTCGCTTTAACTAACAATTGCGCGGCCATGCGACGTGGCTCCAAAACAAAATTGGCGTCCTTTTTTTTCCCACAAATAGAGCTTTCTTTTGGTGGTATTTGATCGCCCCTGCGGTTTTTATTTTTTGCGCTATAAACAAAAATAGAGCGACAATTTTGAAAAAAATGCAATATTTTTTACTTTTTGCTATAATAAATATCCCCAAAAAATATAAAAAAAACATTTTTTTTCCTCAGTTTAGGCCGATACGTATTCTTCTACATATTTTTGGTAAAAAAAATCGCAATTAGCGATTATTGATTAGTTTGCGCAAAAGTTATAGCGTTTACAAAATAGGGGATAGTTTTATAGCATTTTTATTAATATTTTTTTTTTATTAGTAATGGCGGCGATCAGCGATTTTTATTGTGACTGCGACATTTTGGCGGACACATCGGACATTTTTGACACATTTTTGGGACATTTGTCATTTATATAGAAATCAGTGCTATTTAAATAGCACTGATTCCTATGTAAATGACAGTTGTAGTTAGGGGGTTAACCACTAGGGGGCAGGGAGGAGTCAGTGTGACGTGTTGTGTTTTTTTTACAGTAGGGGGGCGTGGCTGTACGTGTGACATCATTGATCGGCGTTCCCGATGACAGGGAACCGCCGATCACTGACAGTCAGTGTAGGAAGCGCGGGGAGAGGTTTGTTTACATAGACCTCTCCCCGTTCTTCCGCTCCGTAACCCGATCGCGGGATACCAGCGGCGATCGGGTCCGCTGGTCCCGCGGCCGGGGTCACGGAGCTCCCGACCGGGTCGCGAGCGCGCCGCTAGCGGCGCGCGCGCGACCCACGGGCAGGCACATGCACGATCACGTACAGGTACGTGATTCTGCCTGCCCGAGCCATTCTGCTGACGTATATATGCAGTGGCCGGTCGGGAAGCGGTTAATAATCACAGTTCTTCATCAATTTTGGTCAATATGTATTCTGCTACATGTTTTGGTAAAAAAAATCCCAATAAGCGTATATTTATTGGCTTGCGCAAAAGTTATTGCGTCTACAAACTATGGGATACTTTTATGGATTTTTTATTTTTTTTGCTAGTAATGGCAGCAATCAGCAATTTTTAGCTGCACTGCGACATTGCGGCAGACTAATCTGACACCAAGTGACACTTTTTGGGGACCAGTGACACCAATACCGTGATCAGTGATAAAAAAAATACACTGTCAGGGAAGGGGTTAACATCAGGGGTGATCAAAGGGTTAAATGTGCCCCTAGGGAGTGATTTCTAACTGGGGGGGGGGGGGGGTTGCTTGGGCTGTGAGAAGGCAGAGATCCATGTTCCTGCTTGGCAGAAACACAGGCTCTCTGTCTCCCCTACTAGCAGAATGGCAATCTGCCTTGCTTACATAGGCAGACCGCCATTCTCCCTCTCTCAGGAATGATCGGCGGGTCCCGGAGGACATTGGGTACGCTGGACCCGCTGATTGGCTCCCGCTGTATGCAATCACGACCCAGACGCACAATCGATGATCCGGAAACATGAAATGACATACGGGTATGTGATTTCGCACAGAATAGCCGCCGGGCGGCCCCACGTACATGTACTGCAAGAGGTTAAAAGATACAATTGAATGCAGCGCCCCATTCATTATTACATAATCAAATGTGTTTCCTGCAACTAGTGTAAATACCTGAATTTGACTTGATATCAGCGTCTCTGTTTAACAGCACTCAGACTGAAAGAGGGAGAGACAGTACTAGAAGCCAATCGGGTATTCTGCATGCAAAATATGTTGATAAGGGAGAAGCTGACAGGAGAAAAGAGCAGGATGAGGAGAGAGATGACTTGAGCAGTGTGTTGCTAATTCCTGAATATCCAATCAGCAGGATGGGGGAAGGTCAGCTGACTCCACTATATTCCTAAAAGTTACTATGGCCAAACTATGGCGTGGTTACTGTTAACATGGCCGGACTTGCCTGAGGCAAGCTCTGCCAGCCGCTCATAGAATCTGCACTAATCATGCATCTTACCAGCTGCTCTCGCTGCCCTAACTGCTCTCCTGAGGTGCCAAGACATCACACAGGCATGCGACATCACACACCATGAGCAAGGCTCACTCGGCTACCCCAGCGGATCATGTCAAAGAATTTTCCTGCATGGAGAAGCAAGATGGCACCTTCGGCCCTCCTCTCACAAGGAGCAGCGGGGCGGCTGCTGGGAGTACCCCCAAAGTCAGCACATCGGTGGCAGAGAAATTGGGTAAGCTGACCCTGGAGCAAGTGAATGCCTCAGCTTCTTGAGGTGATCACCCCGAGTAACACCTTCCTAACAGGCGAAATGGAGGAGATCAAGGTCGATATAGGCCTCATGAGACATGATATGCAGCATGTTAGTACTAGTAATCTTTAATATTTAATTAATATTAATATTTAATATTAATAATAATATTAATATTGTTCCTATTATTATAACAATAACTAGAAATGCAGATATAATCATAAGGTTGACTGCTCCTTATTTCTGCAGATAAGATGTTTGGATGACTACCTACAGTGCTTGAAAATGTTTTCATACCCCTTGAAATTTTTCACGTTTTGTCATGTTATAACCAAAAACGTAAATGTATTTTATTGTGATTTTATGTGATAGACCAACACAAAGTGGCACATAATTGTGAAGTGGAAGGAAAATGATGAATGGTTTTCAATTTTTTTACAAATAAATATCTGAAAAGTGTGGCGTGCATTTGTATTCAGCCACCTTTACTTTGATACCCCTAACTAAAATCTAGTGGAACCAATTGCCTTCAGAAGTCACCTAATTAGTAAATAGAGTACACTTGTGTGTAATTTAATCTCAGTATAAATACAGCTGTTCTGTGAAGTCCTCAAATGTTTGTTAGAGAACATTAGTGAACAAACAGCATCATAAAGGCCAAGGAACACACCAGACAGGTCAGGGATGAAAAAATATCCAAAGCTTTGAACATCTCACGGAGCACTGTTCAATCTATCATCCGAAAATGGAAAGAGCATGGCACAACCGCAAACCTACCAAGACATGGCCGTCCACCTAAACTGACAGACTGGGCAAGGAGAGCATTAATCAGAGAAGCAGCCAAGAGGCCGATGGTAAATCTGGAGGAGCTGCAGAGATCCACAGCTCAAGTGGGAGAATCTATCCACTGGGCAACTATTAGTCGTGCACTCCACAAATCTGGCCTTTATGGAAGCATGACAAGAAGAAAGCCATTGTTGAAAGAAAGTCATAAGAAGTTCCATTTGCAGTTTGTGAGAAGCCATGTGGGGGACAAAGCAAACATGTGGAAGAAGGTGCTCTGGTCAGATGAAACAAAAATTTAACTTTTTGGCCTAAAAGCAAAACGCTATGTGTGGTGGAAAACTAACACTGCACATCACCCTGAACACACCATCCCCACCGTGATACATGGTGGTGGCAGCATCATGTTGTAGGGATGCTTTTCTTCAGCAGGGATAAAAGATCTGATCAGAGTTGATGGGAAGATGGATGGAGCCAAATACAGGGCAATCTTAGAAGAAAACCTGTTAGAGTCTGCAAAAGACCTGAGATTGGGGTGGAGGTTCACCTTACGGCAGGACAATGAGCCTAAACATACAGCCAGAGCAACAATGGAATGGTTTAGATCAAAGCACCCATTCAAATCCAGACCTAAATCCAATTGAGAATCTGTGGCAAGACTTGAAAATTGCTGTTCACAAATGCTTCCCATCCAATCTGACAGATCTTGAGCTATTTTGCAAATAATAATGGGCAAAAATGTCACTCTCTAGATGTGCTGGTAGAGACATACCCAAAAAAACTAGCAACTGTAATTGCAGCGGAAGGTTTTTCTACAAAGTATTGACTGGGGGCTGACTACAAATGCACGCCACACTTTTTAAATATTTATTTGTAAAAAATTCAGAGAACTTCACAATTATGTGCCACTTTGTGTTGGTCTATTATAATTATTATTATTATTATTATACAGGATTTATATAGCGCCAACAGTTTATGCAGTGCTTTACAATATAAAAGGGAGACAATACAGTTATAATACAATAAAATACAAGAGGGCCCTGCTCAGAAGAGCTTAAAATCTAATAGGGTGGGGCAGGTGGTACAAAAGGTTGTAACTGTGGTGAATGAGCTGATGGAAGTGGTAAAAGATTAGTTGGAGACGTGATAGGCTTCCCTGAAGAGATGAGTTTTCAGGGATTGCCTGAAGGTAGCAAGAGTAGTGGTTAACCAGACAGGTTGAGGTAGCAAGTTCCAGAGGATGGGAGAGGCTCTGGAGAAATCCTGGAGACGAGCATGGGAGGAAGAGACGAGAGAGCTTGAGAGTAAGAGGTCTTGAGAAGAGCAGAGACAGCGGTTTGGGTGATATTTACAGACAAGATTGGTGATTTAGCTCTGGGCAGTTGTGAATGGCTTTGTATGTTGTGGTTAGTATTTTGAATTTAGCTCGTTGGGTGATTGGAAGCCAGTGTAGGGATTGGAGGAGAGGGTTGGCAGACACTGAGCGGTTGGTAAGGTGTATAAGTCTGGCAGCAGCATTCATGATAGACTGAGGGGATAGCCTATGGAGAAGCAGGCCAATGAGAAGGGAGTTGCAATAGTCAATGCGAGAGATAACAAGGGAGTGAATGAGGAGCTTGGTGGTTTCATTTGTTAAAAAGGGGTGAATTTTAGAGATGTTACGGAGGTGAATTCTACAAACTTTTGACAACGATTGGACTTGGGGCTGAAATGACAAGTCAGAGTCTAGGAATCTAGGCTGATGGTTGCATTGTTGATTTTGATGGAAAAGTCATGGAGGGGGGCACGGGCGGGGGGGAATATTAATAGCTCAGTTTTAGAGAGATTTTGTTTAAAATCTCTCTAAACATCCATGCTGATATGTCAGTTAGTAAGTTAGTAATGTGAGAGGAGACTGAAGGAGTGAGGTGAGGAGTAGACAGATAGATTTGGGTGTCATTGGTGTATAAGTGGTATGGGAAGCTGTGGGCAGTTATCAAGTGACCAAGGGAGGAAGTGTAGATAGAGAAGAGAAGGGGTCCAAGAACAGAGCCTTGGGAGACCCCCACAGAAAGGGGCAATAGAGAGGAGGAGACAGAGTTGTAGGTAACACTGAAGGAGCGCTGTGATAGGTAGGCAGAGAACCAGGATAGAGCAGAATCTTGGAGGCCAAGGGAATGAAGTTTATTGAGAAGGAGCGGGTGGTCAACAGTATCAAAGGCCACAGAGAGGTTAAGTAGTAAGTATATGGAGTACTGGCTGGTGGTTTTAGCAGTTAGTAAATCGTTAGTGAGTTTTAGAAAGGCAGTTTCCATGAAGTGCTGCGAGCGAAAGCCAGACTCTAAGAGATCAAGGTGGTTATTTTCACTGAGGTAGGAGCTAAGACGGTTGTAGACTAAGCGTTTTAGAGGTGAATGGGAGCAATGAAGGGTCTTAAGTTGTTTAGGTTGGTGGGGTCCAGAGAGAGCATTTTAAGTATGGGAGTGATCTGCGTGTGTTTTAGAGGGGAGGGGAAGGTGCCACTATAGAGGGAGAGATTGAATATGTGAGTGAGGGTGCATAGGATAGAAGAAGCGGGTGACCGTAGTAGTTGTGAGGGAACAGGATCACAGGGACAATTGGTTAGGTGGGCATCTGAGAAAATTTTTGTAACCTCTTCAGTAGTAACCAATTCAAAAGAGGAGAGCGTTGAATGTGCTGTTAGGCAAGGTATGTTGGATGGGGAATATGTACACACGGTGGAGGTGTCCTCACGAATTGCATCAATCTTGTCTTTGAAGTGATTGGCAATCTCTTGGGCAGTGAGAGAGTTAGTGGGTAGAGGGGGTGGGGGACGAAGCTGAGAGTTAAAGGTTGAGACGGGGACTGGATGACAAGATATTAATACGAGAGACAAAGTAGGCTTGTTTGGCAGCATGGAGGCAGGAATAGTATTTTAGAAGGGCAGATTTATATAGGGTGAAGTCCTGCAGGCCTTTGGTTTTACGCCACAGTCGTTCAAGAGCACGGCAATGTCTCTTGAGAGTTCTAGTGTTGTCAGTTTGCCAGGGTTATAACGGTCAGGGCCTGATTCTGCATGTGGTTAGAGGAGCAAGTGCATCTAGTGATGATGAGAGTGAACTGTTGTAGACAGAGGTGGCCAGGTCAGGACAGGACAGGGGAAAGATTATGTCATATAGGTGGTCAGTAGCAGAATAGGATACAGGCAAGGCTACAGTGAAACTGATGAGGTTGTGATAAGAGAGAGGAAAGGGGGTGTTGGTGAGGTTGCAGAGATGGGAGAATACAAGGTCAAGGGTATTAACATTGGAGTGAGTGGAAGTATGTGTCCATTGGGTTAGGTCAAAAGATGAGGTTAATTTGAGAAGCTGAGCTGCAGTTAGGCTGTGAACATTGACAGGAATGTTGAAGTCACCAAGAATGATAGTGTGTATTTCAGAGGAGAGAAAGTAGGGTAGCCAGGCAGCAAAGTCATCAAGAAAGCGAGATACCAGTCCAGGAGGCCAATAACTTGCTGCAAATCCTCAGATCCTCAGATAAAACAGACAAATACAGTAAATCTCAAAAAAAGAGAGGGATAGAAAGGGAGGGATAGGAAGGAGTTGGAAGGTGTTTTTTTGGGGGATAGAAGGAATCCAACTCCACCACCTTTCTATCTGTTAGGTCTCAGGGAGTGAGTCCAATGTAGGCCACCATGGGAGAGGGCAGCAGGAGAAGTCTATCACATAAAACCCCAACAAAAATACATTTACATTTTTGGTTGTAACATGACATGTGGAATATTTCAAGGGGTGTGAATACTTTTTCAAGGCACTGTACCTGTATGTGCCCTGATATTAACTCCTGCCTTTCATGAGCCAGTTGCACGGAGTGCAGAGTTCCCAGAGTGAGTCTCAATGTACAGTTTTCATTTTTATTTGGAGTGCATCTTTAAGTATACATTTATATTATTATTATGAAAAATGTTAATGATGGGCAAGAAACCTCAATTAGAAAAAAAGGCATATAGTGTTTATTCATTGAATACAATAATATGGTTATACATTTGAAACACAGTGCCAACTATAACTATACTGGGTATAATTAAGGTATGTAACTTGAAAGGAAGACCATTTCTCTTCAATCTCCCATTAGCAAGGTTTCCTTGAGTAAACTGACGTCATTAATATTGTTAATGGTTTGTGCGTCTCTGTACAAAGTGATAGTAGAAATACAGGGATTGTCAGCTGCCAAGATCTTCAGGGGTACTGAATGGAATGCAATGGAAATTGTGAAGCACAGAAGCTCACACACAGGAAACACTGACTAGTTTATGAATGTGTTCCTTCATGTCATATTTGTTGGAGGTAGATTTCTGGTGTGCGTGTGTGGGTTCTTTTTGTGGATTACTAATTGGAAAATACTGTATATGGTTTTATTTCCATGATTCAGATGCGAATTGAAGAGTATATTTTAGTGCACAAAAACTGTATTTTAATATATTCACTTTAACTTGCTGTTGTGGAGCTGAATGGCCACCCACTAAGAAAGGCCAATGGACTATTTATGACATATTCATTTGTATGGTGCCCAACCATTGGGAAGGCTCTGTTACACTGTGGTCTTTAGGCACATTAATGGCATGAATCATTGGTCAAAATGTATTTGCTTGTCATTGTGTACTGCTTAGTTCATGTGTTTAGCTAGTACAGCTAATGACTAATGTTCTGCACATCATGAAAAGGCACACCACCCAAATGAAGCTTGAAAGCCAGAGAAATTATTTGGAATTAAAAGACTTAATCCACTCAAAACTATAATATTTGTGAATTGAACCACCTCCTGTGTTTATACATCTGGCAAGGAGGTCCCGGTATCAGAGTTCCCAGTTCTGCCCTACTGCTACCTCAATTATAAGAAGACTATTACACCATATCATTTCTTATAGTACATTATGTGCAATGCAACAGGTGGAGTGAGACACATTTGTATTGCAATGGCCCAAACCATTACTTTAAATGTTGCTGCACTAAATTCCTTAAATTCCATCACAATCAGCAACATTCATGTTTTTGGCTAAAAGTATGACCTTAGCTTGCTATGGCAAGAGTCAACCTTTCTGATCTAGACTTTTAAAACACCAGACTGCAAATATCACAGAAACATGAATTTTAAGAGAGCATCCATGCATAGCTGCACTTTTGTTGTCTATCACTGCTTTAATGGAACTAGGCTTCTAAGTACAAAAAATTTGTTACTTGACCTCCCCTTCCTTAAAGCATTATTATGCCTTTCTGCACCTCCATCCCTCCCCCAGCACATTCTCTTTAAATAAATTACTTACCTACAAAACTGCTCTCCCAGGAACATCACATGTCTTCAGTTTTCACAGTGAGGTCCTTGGAGAAGTGGCATAATACATGTTCATAGATGACTCATGTCATAAGCATGGGCGTCCGCAGAACTTTTTTTCAGGGAGGGGCATCATTTTAGGGTCACCCATGCACCGCCCAGTTTCGACAATGTCATTATCACATTATTCTGGTCAGAGTCTGCAGATGTATTACAATCCCTAGGATAAGTAATGGATAATGGCCAACAGGCCCTCTTACCAGACCCAGCTAAACTACAGCAGTGATCACTCCGGCTGGACAATCATTCACTCTGGGTTCCCCGGGGGCGACATTGTTCAATAGTGTAGCATGTCTGTACCCTGGTAGTAGCTCAGTTTTTCTCTCTCTTGTGGTGCTGGGCAGCGTGGCTCTTTCATGACTCCTCGTTCTTTGTCCTGTAGAACTCTATCCCTCAGCTTTTTTCCAGGCTGCAGTCTCTCAATCTCAATCTTGATCGAGCTGTAGCCTCCTCCCTGTGGAAAATGGGGCCACCAATCTTTTGGGACCACATGTCCCATGAAACTTGCCTCTTATAGTCACTTTTGATTGGCCCTCAGTTATGGCCAATAGGGAAGGAACAGAGCGGGCAGAAAGCTGGGTGGGGAACCTGGTAAAAGCCGCCGTCTCTTCGACCCTGACAGGAGAATGGGTGGGGCGAGCGGGCGAAACCTCTGATAGCCCACAGTTTGCCTTTCTCCCATCACAGCACCGCCAAGTTCTCTGCTGGACTGAGCAGGGAAAAGAGCCCAAAGTCACACTACACTGATGGGGGGGCTTGACAGCACCTTAATGGTGTCACCCCACTGGTGGGTGTCAACCGGGTGCAGCACCTCGATAGAGACGCAACTGTGCTGAATTTAAGATCCGATCCCTGATTCCAGGGGGGGCACTTGACCCCCCCTTGCCCCTACCTGCGGACGCTCATGGTCATAAGTAAAGTAAACCTTCCTATCCAAAAATTACTAGGTGAAGTGACAGCATGAATGAAGTCCATATGATCTCAGAATCAAAACCCAGGGTACTCTAATATGTAAATAACAACTTTAAAAAGCAAAGGGAAAGAGGCTTGCCTTGCCACTCAATAACCTATGCCTAATTATAGTTAACCTCAGGGACCAATAGCAAGACTTAGAAAGCCGGGAGAGGCTCAACAGCTTTCTCAGGTCCACATTGGCACCACAGAGCTCTTTTTTTGGGGGGAGTAGTGCTAGAAGGGGCACCCTGGAAGATCTTAAAAGGCAAAAGTCATTCATGCAGCCATGTTAACTAATATTTTGGATGGAAATATTTACTTTTACCGATAATTAAAATCATTGTAAAGGATGCCTAAACCCTTAAATACGTTTGCTCACATGCTGCTTGGCTGTAGCCTTTCTTGGCCAGCAGTATGTTCAACTGAGATCAACTTTAACTGATATACACTATATTGCCAAAAGTATTGGGACGCCTGGCTTTACACGCACACAAATTTTAATGGCATCCAAGTCTTAGTCCGTAGGGTTCAATATTGAGTTGACTATAAAAAGAAGGATTACAGGGGAAAGGATTCCACTGAGAAGAGACACAGGCAGACCAAGCTGCTTAATAAGGGAATACATTTATTACAAAAAAAATGTAATACTAAAAAAATATGCCAAGACCAGGTACCCATCACTAACACCAAGATGTTAAAATTAGACAACATTGTCTGTTTAAGAGCAGCTGCATTACACTTTCACTATGCATGCACACACCTATAACCAAAGCAGTGGTTAATTAAAGTGAAAAGTATTTGTTGGACTAGACTAGAAATCCCGGTGACATGCACCATAGGAGAAAAAGTCCACCCTGTTACTAAGTTTAATTAGATAAATCTCCTTCAGGGGGATAGTTTTGGTTAGAGGATTAATAGTTGAGTCAAATTGCTAGTCCCACAGGAACAGTATTGATTGAAGTTGTAGCTAGGTAAAGCTGCCAGTGTAGAGAGGTGGAAAGGATCCACAATTTGTGGCTAATCCAGAGGTACAAGTATACAATAATCCAGGATTGAATTAGATACTTTCACTGAAAGTTACATCATTGGATAACAGTAGCAAGATGACACTATAGTGAAGCAGGCTAACACAGGCTGAGGTATAGCAAAATACCAGGGGCAAAGTAAACCAAGCAACTGGAGGACAAAAGGTCCGCTCACCCAACCATGTGTGGAATGATATGGTTACAGTCCAGATGGATGTATTGTCAGGGAGCTTGGTCTTGGTATGCTGACGCCTTAAGAGTTCCCTACTGGAACTAAGAGGCCAGGCCCAAAGCCTGAAAAACAACCCCACACCATAATCCCCCCTCCACCAAACTTTACACTTGGCATAATGTAGTCAGGCAAGTACCATTCTCCTGGCAACCTCTAAAACCCATACACATCCATTGGATTGCCAGACAGAGAAGCATGATTCGTCACTCCAGAGAACACTAGTCTCTACTGCTCTAGAGTCCAGTGGCAGCGTGCTTTACACCACTGCATCCAACGCTTTGCATTGCACTTGGTGATGTAAGGCTTGGATGCACCTGCTTGGCCATGGAAACCCATTCCATGAAGCTCTCTATGCAGTGTTGTTGTGCTAATCTGAAGTCCACACAAAGTTTGGAGGTCTATATCATGCAACCACGCTCTGTCATTTTACTTGGCCTACCACTTTGTGGCTGAGATGCTGTTTTTCCCAGTTGCGTCCACTTTGTTATAATACCACTAATGCCGCATACACATGGTCGGAATTTTCGACAACAAATTTTCGATGTGAGCTTGTTGTCGGAAATTCCGACCGCGTGTAGGCTCCATCTCACATTTTTTGTCAGAATTTCTGACAAATAATATTTGAGAGCTGGCTCTCAAATTTTCCGACAACAAAATCCGATCGTGTGTACACAATTCCGACGCACAAACTTCCACGCATGCTCGGAATCAAGCAGAAGAGCCTCACTGGCTATTGAACTTCATTTTTCTCAGCTCATCGTACGTGTTGTACATCACCGCGTTCTTGACGTTCGGCATTTCCGACAACATTTGTGCGACCATCTGTATGGAAGACAAGTTTGAGCCAACATCCGTCGGAAATAAATTCAGGATTTTGTTGTTGGAATGTCCGATCGTCTGTACGCGGCATAATAGTTGACTGTAGAATATTTAGAAGCAAGGAAATTTCACGGATGGACTTATTGCACATGTGGCAATCACAGTACCTATCATGGTACCATGCTCAAATTCACTAAGCTCCTGAGAGCGACCCATTCAATCACAAATGTTTGTAGAAGTAGTCTGCATGCTTAGGTGCTTGATTTTATACAACTGTGGCCATGGAGGTGATTAGCACACCTGAATCCAAAGATTTGGGGGGTGTCCCAATATCTTTGGCAATATAGTGTATTTGGATGGCTCACCTCAATTTGTTCAAAGTGTGTTTCGGTTAGAGTCTCTACTGGTTGGAGTAGAGACTCCAACTGAGTGGCTTAGGTTTTTCCAAATTCTTGAAGATACTTATCACTTTGCCTATTAAGAGCAAAGGGACAGATTTACTTATAAGTACATCCCACCACCCATTGAAAGTCATGTTCACCTCCTCTCCATTCCATCATCAGTGCCAGGAATCTAGACCCTGTATAAGCTCTTTGTCTTGCTCCTGCTCCTCATGTGACAGTGTTCAGACCTGCCAATTGGACCCTTATGGTTGAGTACTGCTTCCTGTAAGGAGGTCACATGCTCCCCCATAGCAGAGAGCACCAGGCCTCCAACAGAGCAGCAGAGGAGCATCAGTGAGTGGGGGGTTGTTTTTACAAGAGAACCTGGTAAGCAATTGTCTGGTCTTGACAAGAATCTTCTACAATCAATTGAGAAGTTTGGCCAGCTGCACACCCAGTATTCACTAGTTATTCTGGTAATAAAGCACATTTACAGTTTAGAAAATGCAGCAAAACTAATACAGCTCTTCTTAGTTCTAGATCTAAGTCTACACAAAGCTAATATTGTAGTTTCAGGTGGATACAGGTCTGTTGAATGCCTTACCTGCTTTTTATAGGTCTTAGGCAATATGATCTGTGCAATTGGGTTCTCAGCTCTTCCAACCTACAGCAGTCATTAAATCTCCTGCTTTAAGCTAGATTCTCTACGTATTACATTACAAAAGATGCAGCACCAAGATGACATTGCTAAGCTTCACAGTGGTCATGGTGGAGGGCAGACCAAGAACTCTGGTGGTCAGATATCACAGCTAGAGTCAACGAGAAGCTAAAATATGAGTTAAAGCCAATTAATGCAAATTTGATTATGCTAATTATGTGGCTCGAATATTTAGGCAAATAGCAACTGAGCTTTCTTTTTACTGTGTTACTTGAGTATGTCTAAGCAATTTATCATTTTCCAGCATCCCTGCATAAACAAGGTCATTGATATTACATATATGGTCATTTATAATGTAAACAAAAATTAAGGGGCTTACAGGAACTCATATTTATTCCTCTGTAACAAGTCAAGCACATTGCATTTCAACCCCCCAGGAGAAGTTACATGCTTATACACACTTTTATACAAACTCCTGCAAACCACTAGATGATTAATCAAACCTGAAAATAGAAGCTCTACTCATAAAGCGATTGGCTAAAACATCTTAACAGAGAATATATTGAATCAGGAACATGCTTCCTTCTTAACTTCCCGAAATACAATGACACACACAAAAAATACTTTCCCAGGTTTGATGGAGAAGCAAGGTCTTCCCACAAGAAAGTCAAAGGGAAATTCTTGGTTTCCAAAGGGAAACATATAAAACATATAAAAAAAAAAGGCTGTACATCCTACCACAAGTTACATTGCACTACAAGAGAAAAAAATGGGGCATAAAACAGAATATGAAAGCCAGTTACATATTTTCTAATGGAAAGTAAACAATGGTGCCAGTTAACTCATTAGGCCATCAAGTCAGTAGACAGCTGTTTTTATTTTATTCTTTCCTTCTCAAATGAATAATAAGAGCTGGGAGAAGAATTAAAGGGGTTTTCCACTTTCAGTCAAAATAAAGTACACCCCTTCAGTTGGTGGACAGAACCCAGCAATGCAGCTCTCTGTCTTTGATCAGACCTGTTCAAGTCTAGTTTTAGGACCGTAAGGGTATTATGTAGTCATTTGCCTTTGACTCTAAAGAAGGGAAATAGTCTTGCTTCGAAAAAAAATTTTTTTTTTAGAGAAAATCATTGAAATTAATTTGTTTAGAGCAGAATACATGATGCTGTGCCTTCCCCAACGATAGAGGTTTTGTCACTATAGCTGAAGTGAAACTCAACGTTTAACACCTTGAATAAAAAGTAGAATTTACTGTATTATTTTAAAGATTATATAAGTTGCATCACCATCTATTTTTCAATAAAATCTCACAAAATAATGTGTATAAATGGTCAAAATGCTTTTCTAGTTTTGGGTAGACTAGGGAAGGGTTAGGCTCCATGTCAAGTTTTAATTGCTGACTGAGCAAGAGGGGAGGGTAAATCTTCTAATGGAAAAGCCTGTTATGATGACAGCTGTCTATGAGAGGAATTTCCCTCTCTTTGTGGAGATTTACTCTCATTTCCTTTTGCATTTCTGGGACAGTAAGTGAGGGAAAATCTACCAACAGACAGCAAAAAATAAACTGCCTGGGGCTTCAACGTTTCCCTATACATAAGCCATAAACAAGTACATATGTACATACAGAACTTGCAACCTCTTTTCCTCAGGTCGTCAGCCCAATAGGGATGAGCCGAACACCCCCGGGTTCGGTTCGCACCAGAACCTTCGAACGGACCGAAAGTTCGCGCAAATTTTCGAACCCTATACGTTATAATGGACGCGAACGTTCGAAATCAAAAGTGCTAATTACAACGGCCAATATGCATGTTAATGTCATAAAACAGGTTTGGGGACCCGGGTCCTGCCCCAGGGGACATATATCAATGCAAAAAGAACTTTTAAAAACTAACGTTTTTTCGGGAGCAGTCATTTTAATGATGCATAAAGTGAAAAAAAAAGTGAAATTTTCCTTTAAATATGGTACCTGGGGGTGTCTAAAGTATGCCTGTGAAGTGGCATGTGTTTCCCGTGTTTAGAACTGTCCTTGCACAAAATGACATTTGTAAAGGAAAAAAAGAAGCCATTTAAAACCACTTGCGGCTTTAGGTTTGTTCTTAAGTTGAATCTGAACAGGTACATTATGAAGTGTAGCTCCATCCCCAAAAAATCTATTTTTAAGCTTTTTGGAGAACATAGGGAGGGGTTATCACCCCTGTAACATTTGCTGTCTTTGCACATCTGTTCAGAACATGTCACCTCACTTTCCGTCCCAATGACAAATGTTTTTGGAAAAGTGGGGTTTTAATTGAAACAAGGATTGGTGATAAAGTATCAGTAGAGAGGAGATACCTTTTTCCCAAATTAAATCTAACAGGATAGAATTTCCCTTCCTAGGGGTAGATTTCCTCTCACTTCCTGTTTTCTCTTTCCATTTGCAAGTAGGAGTCGTTTGTAAGTTGGATGTTTGAAAGTAGGGGCCTGGCGTATATACTCTGCAGAAATTTGCCCTATTAGATGTTGGTGTAGCCACAAGACTGGTGGGCACAGGAATGGGCCCTGCTGTGAGTTAATAGATCAAGATTTGTAATTGCATGCACCTGTTGAACAGGGCAGAAAAATTGGGGGTGGTGGTGGACGGTGTTGCCACAAGACTGTAAGCTCTCACAGTTACTCTTGGTGGGCGCAGGAATGGGCCCTGCTGTGAGTTATTAGATCAAGATTTGTAATTGCAAGCACCTGATGAACAGGGCAGAAAAATTGGGCCTTTGGCGGTGGTGGTGGACGGTGTTGCCACAAGACTGTAAGCTCTCACAGTTACTCTTGGTGGGCGCAGGAATGGGCCCTGCTGTGAGTTATTAGATCAAGATTTGTAATTGCAAGCACCTGATGAACAGGGCAGAAAAATTGGGCCTTTGGCGGTGGTGGTGGACGGTGTTACCACAAGACTGTAGGCCCTCATAGTTACTCTTGGTGGGCGCAGGAATGGGCCCTGCTGTGAACTATTAGATCAAGATTTGTAATTACCCGCCCCTGTTAAACAGGGGCTGAAAAATTGTGCCTTAGGCACTGGTGCTGGTGCCACAACACTGCAACCCCTCACAGATACTGTACTTGGAGCACAGCAGTCACACGTGTTGCGAAGCTTTTTTTTATAAAAATTGTATGTACACGCCCCTGTTAAACAGGGGCTGAAAAATTGTGCCTTAGGCACTGGTGCTGGTGCCACAACACTGCAACCCCTCACAGATACTGTACTTGGAGCACAGCAGTCACACGTGTTGCGAAGCTTTTTTTTATAAAAATTGTATGTACACGCCCCTGTTAAACAGGGGCTGAAAAATTGTGCCTTAGGCACTGGTGCTGGTGCCACAACACTGCAACCCCTCACAGATACTGTACTTGGAGCACAGCAGTCACACGTGTTGCAAAGCTTTTTTTTATAAAAATTGTATGTACACGCCCCTGTTAAACAGGGGCTGAAAAATTGTGCCTTAGGCACTGGTGCTGGTGCCACAACACTGCAACCCCTCACAGATACTGTACTTGGAGCACAGCAGTCACACGTGTTGCGAAGCTTTTTTTTTTAAAAATTGTATGTACACGCCCCTGTTAAACAGGGGCTGAAAAATTGTGCCTTAGGCACTGGTGCTGGTGCCACAACACTGCAACCCCTCACAGATACTGTACTTGGAGCACAGCAGTCACACGTGTTGCGAAGCTTTTTTTTATAAAAATTGTATGTACACGCCCCTGTTAAACAGGGGCTGAAAAATTGTGCCTTAGGCACTGGTGTGGTGGCATGGATCATTGAGGAGGAGGAAGAGGATAGTCAGTGAACATAAGAGGACAGTCACTCAGCATCAGCATAGGCAGTCTTGAAGGGATGTGACATTATAAATTATTCGGTTATATCCGCTTCAGGTGCCTGGTAGCTGGTGGTGATCCAAGACTGATTCATTTTGATGAAGGTCAGTCGATCAACCGGGGCGGTGGACAGGCGCACCCTATGATCGGTGACAAATCCTCCAGCAGCACTGAATGTGCGTTCGGAAAGAACGCTGGAGGCAGGACAGGCCAGTAGCTCAATTGCATACTGTGCAAGCTCTGGCCAGTGATCCATCCTCAGGACCCAGTAAGCCAGAGGATTTTCGGTGGGAAAGGTGTCCAAGTCTGACCTTGCCCCAAGGTATTCCTGCACCATGTATATCAGACGCTGGCGATGGTTGCTGGAACCGATCATACCTTGGGGCTGCGGACTAAAAAAATTGTCTGAACGCATCGGTCAGACGTCCACCTTCCCCACCGCTCCTTCTGCTACTGACCGAAGCCTCAGCAACTCGTCGCCCAGGACCAGGAGTTTGTAACCTCCCAGTTTCTGGGAACGCGTTGCACAGACCTTTCTGCAAGGCCTCCCTG
The DNA here is from genome assembly GCA_028564925.1 of Lithobates sylvaticus. NCBI lineage: Eukaryota > Metazoa > Chordata > Amphibia > Anura > Ranidae > Lithobates > Lithobates sylvaticus. The sequence goes on along the minus strand of CM053026.1, from coordinate 586,144,547 downwards.
AGATGTCTCATCCTCTGCTCCCTCTGCGACGGCAAGATAAGGTCCGCAACCTTACCCTTGTACCGCGGATCAAGGAGAGTGGCCAGCCAGTAATGGTCCCTCTCCTTGATCCGAAGAACACGAGGATCCTTCCGCAGGCTTTGCAGGATCAGGGAGGCCATGCAGCGTAGGTTAGCTGAGGCATTCGGTCCGGAGTCTTCTGGGTCACTGAGGATGACATGATCGCCAGCCACCTCCTTCCAGCCACGTACAAGTCCACTGGTTTGTTGGGACTGTACATCATCCCTAAAAGACTGCTGCTGCTGATGCTGAGTGCCAGGCTCCACCTCCATGCTCACACAATCCTCCTCCTCCTCCTCCTCCTCCTCATCCTCATCCTCTTCCTGTGTGATGGGTGGGACAGAAGGAACACTATCCGGATAAAGGGGGCCTTGAGAGGCAAGGAAGTCCTCCTCTTCCTGCCTCTGTTCTGCCTCAAGTGCCCTGTGCATTATCCCACGCAGCGTATGCTCCAACAGGTGGACAAGAGGGACAGTGTCACTGATGCATGCACTGTCACTGCTCACCATCCTCGTGGCCTCCTCAAATGGTGAGAGGACAGTGCATGCATCCCTGATCATGCTCCACTGACGTGGGGAAAAAAACCAAGCTCCCCTGACCCTGTCCTGGTGCCGTAGTCGCAAAGGTACTCATTGATGGCCCTCTGCTGCGTGTGCAGTCGCTGCAGCATGGCCAACGTTGAGTTCCACCTGGTGGGCATGTCACATATTAGGCGGTTCTTGGGCAGGTTCAGCTCCTTTTGCAGCTCAGTCAGCCGAGCACTGGCATTATAAGATCGGCGGAAATGCACACAGACTTTCCTGGCCTGCCTCAGGACATCCTGTAAGCCTGGGAACCTGCCCAAGAACCGCTGCACCACCAGGTTGAGGACGTGAGCCATGCAGGGCACATGGGTGAGCTGCCCCTGTCGCAGGGCGGAGAGGAGGTTGGTGCCATTGTCAGAAACGACCATTCCTGGCTTAAGCTGACGTGGCGTCAACCACCTCTCGGCCTGCCCCTGCAGAGCTGCCAGAACCTCTGGCCCAGTGTGGCTCCTGTCCCCCAAACACACCAGCGCAAGCACGGCATGGCATCTTTTTTCCTGCGTACTTGCGTAGCCCCTTGTACGCCTACGGAGCACCGCTGGTTCCAAGGACAGAGCACTGGAGGAAGAAGAAGAGGAGGGGGTGGAGGAGAGAGGTGTGTCACAACCAGTAGCAGTAGTAGCGTTTTGGAGGCGTGGTGGCGGAACAACCTCCAACACTACTGCACCTTGTCCTGCATCCCTCCCAGCTGCCAATAGAGTGACCCAATGGGCCGTGAAAGAAAGGTACCGTCCCTGTCCATGCCTGCTGGACCATGAGTCAGCGGTAATATGCACCTTACCGCTGACCGCCCTGTCCAGCGAGGCATGGACATTGCCTTCCACATGCCGGTAGAGAGACAGAATCGCCTTCCGTGAGAAAAAGTGGCGTTTGGGAACCTGCCACTGAGGAACCGCACATTGAACAAACTCACGGAAGGGGGCCGAGTCTACCAACTGAAAAGGCAGCAGTTGAAGTGCTTGCAATTTAGCCAAGCTAGCATTCAACCGCTGGGCATGTGGATGGCTGGGAGTGTACTTCTTTCTACGGTCCAGCAGCTGGGGCAGGGAAATTTGCCTGCTGCAATCGGACGTCGGTGTACTGCAAGTACTTGGTTGTGACACACCTAATTCTACACCTTCAGTCCTCTCAGAGCAGCTTTCAGAGAGGACTGAAGATGTAGTGGGGATGGAGATCCCAGCTGATGAGGAGCAAGGAGAGGTCCGCTTAGTTCTTTGGTGTGGGTCTTTTATGTGTGCCTGCCAACGAGCTGCATGGCAGGTCGACATATGTCTGGTCATGCTTGTGGTGCCCAAGCGGCTGATGTTTTGGCCACGCGAGATACGCTTGAGACAAATATTGCAAATAGCAGTGGTGCGATCTGATGCACTCGTCTCAAAAAAGGCCCACACCAAAGAACTTTTCTGATAACGTGCAGAGGCAGCGCCCTGCACAGGCGGAGCTCTGCGGTGTTGTACAGTTGCTGTGCTGGCCTCTACCTGGCCTCCAGGGGGCATCCTGCCTCGTTGGACATGTGACGCCGCATCCTCCTCCTCCTCCTCCTCCTCCTCCTCATCCTCTCTCCCTTCAGGCACCCACGTGGAGTCAGTGACCTCATCATCCCCTCCCTCTTCACCACTAGAGCAAACCTGGCAGTAAGCTGCAGCTGGTGGAACAGTACTGCCAGATTCCTCAAGCTGGGTATCATCATCCGAGCCTTCGAATCGTTGGGCATCCTCCTGGAGCATGTACCCAACACTGTGCTCAAAGAGTTCGGGGGACTCCTCAGGAGGACATGGTGGGTCTAGGGAAGGGGTGGCTGATGATGCCATTGAGTACGCGTTGGCAGCTGCTCTGCCAGTACCCTGAGCCTGGGTGAGAGAGGATGAGGAGGATGAGGAGGGCTTGGTCATCCATTCTACCAAGCCTTCAGCATGATGCGGCTCCACATGTCCAGCTGCCGAAAACAAAGACGCGCGTGTCCCATGGCCACGTGCTGATGACGATGCACGACCACGTCCACGGCCACGTCCACTAGAAACAGAGCCTGCCTGCCCTGTGTTCTTGGCTCTGCACGCTCTGCCTCCCCTTGGCGGTCTTCCAGCCACTGTAGTCGGTAGTCCTGTGGGTGCTGCTGAGAAGAATATATAGGAGCTCTGTGTGATGCCACTAACACACTAGAAGTCCTATGGGTGCTTCTGCAAAGAAAATATAGGAGCTCTGTGTGATGCCACTAACACACTAGAAGTCCTGTGGGTGCTGCTGAGAAGAAAATATAGGAGCTCTGTGTGATGCCACTAACACACTAGAAGTCCTATGGGTGCTTCTGCAAAGAAAATAGAGGATCTCTGTGTGATGGGACTAACACACTTCAAGTCCTATAGGTGCTTCTGGGAACAAAATATAGGATCTCTGTGTGATGGGACTAACACACTTCAAGTCCTATAGGTGCTTCTGGGAAGAAAATATAGGTCTGTGTGATGGGACTAACACACTTCAAGTCCTATAGGTGCTTCTGGGAACAAAATATAGGATCTCTGTGTGATGGGACTAACACACTTCAAGTCCTATAGGTGCTTCTGGGAAGAAAATATAGGTCTGTGTGATGGGACTAACACACTTCAAGTCCTATAGGTGCTTAGACATGGGAACTGTCAAAAAATTCGTTTCGTTTCGTTTCGTCCCGTTTCGTATATAAAAAAATTCGTAATTCGTGTACGAAATTCCGTTCGAATTCGTACGAAATACGAAATTCGGACGAATCGTAATTTTTTTTACGAATCGTTAGTAAAGTTACGAATCGTTACAAATCGTTACGAATCGTTAACGCGGCTAATGCATTGTTGGTTCTCATAACACAGAGAACAATTCGAATCCAACTACAAATATCGAATTTCAATTTCAAGTTACGAATCGTTACGAATCGTTATAAATAGTTACGAATCGTTACGAATCGTTATGAATAGTTACGAATCGTTAGTAAATCCAACTACCAATATCGAATTTCAACTAATTTGAACGAAATTATTATAGCAGATATAACGAATGAATTCGAATGAATTCGAATGAATTCGAATGACAAAGTGTCATTTTTGCAGAAAAAAAAAAAGCGTAGGGGTCCCCCCAAATTCAATAACCAGGCCCTTCAGGTCTGGTATGGATATTAAGGGGGACCCCAGCCAAAAAAAAAATGGCGTGGGGTCCCCCCCAAATATCCATACCAGACCCTTCAGGTCTGGGATGGATTTTAAGGGGAACCCCGGCCAAAAAAAAAATGGCGTGGGGTCCCCCTCAAAATCCATACCAGACCCTTTATCCGAGCACGCAACCTGGCAGGCCGCAGGAAAGGAGGGGGGGACGAGAGCGGCCCCCCTCCCACCTGAACCGTACCAGGCCACATGCCCTCAACATTGGGAGGGTGCTTTGGGGTCCCCCCCAAAGCACCTTGTCCCCATGTTGATGAGGATAAGGGCCTCATCCCCACAACCCTGGCCGGTGGTTGTGGGGGTCTGCGGGCGGGGGGCTTATCGGAATCTGGAAGCCCCCTTTAACAAGGGGACCCCCAGATCCTGCCCCCCCCCTGTGTGAAATGGTAAGGGGGTACAAAAGTACCCCTACCATTTCACCAAAAAAGGTGACAAAATGGTAAAAATGACAGGAGACGGTCTTTGACAATTCCTTTATTAAAATCTTCTTTCTTCTTTCTTCTGGTCTTCCTTTCTTCATCTTCTCCTTTCTTCATCTTCTTCCATCGTCTTCTTCCTTCGATTCGCTTCTTCTTCCTCCGGTCTTCTCGTCCTTCTCGTCCGGCGTCGTCCTTCTCGTCCGGCATCGTCGTCTCTTCTCACAGGCCGCTCCTCGCAATGGGAGGCTCCCGCTCTGTGAGGCTCCGCTCCGGGTGACAGGTCTTTTATAACGAAGGCACCTGGTGACCCCGCCCCCTCTGACGCACGGGGACATCATGTGGAATTCCCTATGGCTTTCCCCATGACGTCAGAGGGGGGGGCGGGGTCACCAGGTGCCTTCGTTATACAAGACCTGTCACCCGGAGCGGAGCCTCACAGAGCGGGAGCCTCCCATTGCGAGGAGCGGCCTGCGAGAAGAGACGACGATGCCGGACGAGAAGGACGACGCCGGACGAGAAGGACGAGAAGACCGGAGGAAGAAGAAGCGAATCGAAGGAAGAAGAAGATGGAAGAAGATGCCGGAAGGAGAAGATGAAGAAAGGAGAAGATGAAGAAAGAAGATTTTAATAAAGGAATTGTCAAAGACCGTCTCCTGTCATTTTTACCATTTTTGCCACTTTTTTGGTGAAATGGTAGGGGTACTTTTGTACCCCCTTACCATTTCACACAGGGGGGGGGCCGGGATCTGGGGGTCCCCTTGTTAAAGGGGGCTTCCAGATTCCGATAAGCCCCCCGCCCGCAGACCCCCACAACCACCGGCCAGGGTTGTGGGGATGAGGCCCTTGTCCTCATCAACATGGGGACAAGGTGCTTTGGGGGGGACCCCAAAGCACCCTCCCAATGTTGAGGGCATGTGGCCTGGTACGGTTCAGGCGAGAGGGGGGGCCGCTCTCGTCCCCCCCTCCTTTCCTGCGGCCTGCCAGGTTGCGTGCTCGGATAAAGGGTCTGGTATGGATTTTATGGGGGACCCCACGCCATTTTTTTTGGCTAGGGTTCCCCTTAAAATCCATCCCAGACCTCTAGGGTCTGGTATGGATTTTGAGGGGGACCCTACGCCATTTTTTTTTTTTTTTTTTGGCTGGGGTCCCCCTTAATATCCATCCCAGACCTGAAGGGCCTGGTTATTGAATTTGGGGGGACCCCTACGCATTTTTTTATCAATGACTTCAATGAATGACAGTTCTCTGTATTACGGATCCAACAATTCATTTGCCGGCAAATAGCCGCGAGTGATTTTAAATAGTTTTTTTTTCCTGCAAAAATGACACTGCAGGAACAGTTCTCTATATTAGATATACTGAATCTCGAATCATTCGAAGCATTCGAAGCATTCATTATATCCGCTATTATAATTTCTTTCATGTTAGTTGAAATTACATATTTGTTAGTTACAATACAACATTCGAATTGTTCTCTGTATTACGGGAATCGGCAATTAGCCGCGAGTGATTTTAAATGTCTTTTTTTCCTGCAAAAATGACACATTGTACAGAGAGAGTTCTAAACACGGGAAACATGACCCCATTCATAGACATACTATAGAGTATATAGTATATAGAAGGGGGCAGGTTTCCCGTGTTTAGAACTCTCTCTGTACAATGTGTCATTTTTGCAGGAAAAAAAGACATTTAAAATCACTCGCGGCTAATTGCCGATTCCCGTAATACAGAGAACAATTCGAATGCAACAACTAACAAATATGTAATTTCAACTAACATGAAAGAAATTATAATAGCGGATATAACGAATGCTTCGAATGATTCGAGATTCAGTATATCTAATATAGAGAACTGTTCCTGCAGTGTCATTTTTGCAGGAAAAAAAAACTATTCAAAATCACGAGTCGCAGCTATTTGCCGGCAAATGAATTGTTGGATCCGTAATACAGAGAACTGTCATTCATTGAAGTCATTGATAAAAAAAAAGCGTAGGGGTCCCCCCAAATTCAATAACCAGGCCCTTCAGGTCTGGGATGGATATTAAGGGGGACCCCAGCCAAAAAAAAAAAAAAAATGGCGTAGGGTCCCCCTCAAAATCCATACCAGACCCTTGAGGTCTGGGATGGATTTTAAGGGGAACCCTAGCCAAAAAAAATGGCGTGGGGTCCCCCATAAAATCCATACCAGACCCTTATCCGAGCACGCAACCTGGCAGGCCGCAGGAAAGGAGGGGGGACGAGAGCGGCCCCCCCTCTCGCCTGAACCGTACCAGGCCACATGCCCTCAACATTGGGAGGATGCTTTGGGGGTCTGAGACCCCCAAAGCACCTTGTCCCCATGTTGATGAGGACAAGGGCCTCATCCCCACAACCGTGCCCGGTGGTTGTGGGGGTCTGCGGGCGGGGGGCTTATTGGAATCTGGAAGCCCCCTTTAACAAGGGGACCCCCAGATCCCGGCCCCCCCCTGTGTGAAATGGTAAGGGGGTACAAAAGTACCCCTACCATTTCACCAAAAAAGTGGCAAAAATGGTAAAAATGACAGGAGACGGTCTTTGACAATTCCTTTATTAAAATCTCCTTTCTTCATCTTCTTCCATCTTCTTCTTCCTTCGATTCGCTTCTTCTTCCTCCGGTCTTCTCGTCCTTCTCGTCCGGCGTCGTCCTTCTCGTCCGGCATCAGCGTCTCTTCTCGCAGGCCGCTCCTCGCAATGGGAGGCTCCCGCTCTGTGAGGCTCCGCTCCGGGTGACAGGTCTTGTATAACGAAGGCACCTGGTGACCCCGCCCCCCCCCTCTGACGTCATGGGGAAAGCCATAGGGAATTCCACATGACGTCCCCGTGCGTCAGAGGGGGCGGGGTCACCAGGTGCCTTCGTTATAAAAGACCTGTCACCCGGAGAGGAGCCTCACAGAGCGGGAGCCTCCCATTGCGAGGAGCGGCCTGCGAGAAGAGACGACGATGCCGGACGAGAAGGACGACGCCGGACGAGAAGGACGAGAAGACCGGAGGAAGAAGAAGCGAATCGAAGGAAGAAGACGATGGAAGAAGATGCCGGAAGGAGAAGATGAAGAAAGGAAGAAGGAAGAGCAGAAGAAAGAAGAAAGAAGATTTTAATAAAGGAATTGTCAAAGACCGTCTCCTGTCATTTTTACCATTTTTGCCACTTTTTTGGTGAAATGGTAGGGGTACTTTTGTACCCCCTTACCATTTCACACAGGGGGGGGGGCCGGGATCTGGGGGTCCCCTTGTTAAAGGGGGCTTCCAGATTCCGATAAGCCCCCCGCCCGCAGACCCCCACAACCACCGGGCACGGTTGTGGGGATGAGGCCCTTGTCCTCATCAACATGGGGACAAGGTGCTTTGGGGGGGACCCCAAAGCACCCTCCCAATGTTGAGGGCATGTGGCCTGGTACGGTTCAGGCGAGAGGGGGGGCGCCGCTCTCGTCCCCCCTCCTTTCCTGCGGCCTGCCAGGTTGCGTGCTCGGATAAAGGGTCTGGTATGGATTTTGAGGGGGACCCCCACGCCATTTTTTTTTTTTTTTTGGCCGGGGTTCCCCTTAAAATCCATCCCAGACCTGAAGGGTCTGGTATGGATATTTGGGGGGGACCCCACGCCATTTTTTTTTTTTTTTTTTTTTGGCTGGGGTCCCCCTTAATATCCATACCAGACCTGAAGGGCCTGGTTATTGAATTTGGGGGGACCCCTACGCTTTTTTTTTTTTTTTATATCAATGAATGACTGTTTTTTAAATAGCTTTTTTTTCTGCAAAAATGACACTTTGTCATTCGAATTCATTCGAATGCATTCGAATTCATTCGAATGCATTCGAATTCATTCGAATGCATTCGAATTCATTCGTTATATCTGCTATAATAATTTCGTTTGAATTAGTTGAAATTTGATATTGGTAGTTGGATTCGAATAATTTGGAGCTGAAATTCGTAAACGGAATTTTTCCTGCAAAAATGACACTTTGTCATTCGAATTCATTCGAATCCATTCGAATTCATTCGAATTCATTCGAATTCATTCGAATCATTCGGCGACGAAATTCGTAAACGGAAATTCGTATTCCGTACGGAATTCGTAAAAAAAAAAATTCGTACTACAGATTCGTAAATTCGTACGAATTTCGAAAAATTCGTACGAATTACGAATTCGTACGAAACGAATCGCACATGTCTATAGGTGCTTCTGGGAACAAAATATAAGATCTCTGTGTGATGGGACTAACACACTTCAAGTCCTATAGGTGCTTCTGGGAAGAAAATATAGGTCTGTGTGATGGGACTAACACACTTCAAGTCCTATAGGTGCTTCTGGGAACAAAATATAGGAGCTCTGTTTGCTGCCAGTGCCTGCCTGCCACGAACACACTACAAGTCCTATAGGTGCTTCTGGGAACAAAATATAGGAGCTCTGTTTTCTGCCACTGCCTGCCTGCCACGAACACACTACAAGTCCTATAGGTGCTTCTGGGAACAAAATATAGGAGCTCTGTTTGCTGCCACTGCCTGCCAGTGCCTGCCTGCCACGAACACACTACAAGCCCCTCTTTCTAAATCAATCTTTCTAAATGAATCTATCTAATTAAATCTCTCTAACTAAATCTCTCTAACTAAATCTAGCAGAGTGACACAGAATGATCCTGCTCTCTCTACGCCGGAACAGCATGTGACCGGCGCCGACGGCGTGGCGGCCTTTTATAAGAGGGGGCGTGTACTAAAGCCCCTGAGCTGTAATTGGCTACAGGCGTCCTGCCTGTAGCCAATTATGGCTCTTCGAGTTTCCGGCGCTGTGATTGGCCAAGCATGCGGGGTCACAGTGCATGCTTGGCCAATCATCAGCCAGCAATGCACTGCGCCGGCCGCGCCGGCCGCAATGCATTGCGGGGCCGCTCGCATCACACGAACGTGATGCGAGCGGCCAAAATAGTTCTGGGCTCGCCGAGCGAGCGAACACCCGGTGCTCGATGCGAACATGGGTTCGCACCGAGCACCGGGCCCATCCTTACAGCCCAATATAACAAGTGGACTGGTGTTCTCATGAACAGAGAGCTATAAGTGTGGCAAGACTAGCCAATATCTTCTTAACAATAAAGAGAAAGCATAGAGAGGGGTTCCCAAAAAGAAAACCTAGTTCCTCTCTCTTCCAGTGTGCTTCACAGTTCCATTAGGTTTCCCACTAAGAGCACTGCAGTTGAGTAGTCTTTAGCATTGTCATATGTACAATGTATTCCCATTAGGTCTGAGCCAAGTGAAATATTATAAATCCTTTGAAATAACATGCTTGGGGGGACCTTAAACCCTTCCTGACGAGTGGTACATCTGTAGGATGTACTACAGCAAAAGTGAGATTTAGAAAAAATAACAAATATTATAAATGGCATTGGAACCCCCCATCACCAAAGAAAAAGCATGGGGAGCTGGGCATTGCCCTGGGGGACATGGAGCAATACAAAAACATTTATTTTTCAAATGTCAATGCCAAACAGGTCTTATAATAAGGCAATGGCAACATTAAAAACACACAACTAATTTAAATAGCATGCTTGGGGTGCCTTAAATTATTAAACCATTATGAAACACTAAAGTCGGCCATACATTAGTTGAATTCCAAACAAATTTCCTTTAGAAAATCAAAATTTTGTGCGTTTTGTGATCCGATGGTGCCAACATTGATTTTGAAATTTGACCAACCAAGCCTTTAATTTCACCTCATGGTTACTACAGAAAATAATTCTTGTGCCCGCGAATCTTCTTTTTTTTCTCCCATCATTGATTAGAGATTCATTTGTTTTTCCAAAAATATTTAACATGCTGATCATTAAAATTGAATGGGCACTTGAAAATCGGCCATTGCTGCAGCCCAATAATGGTGCAAAATTCTAAAGCAAATTCTTAGTTCTGATTTTTGTAAGAAAATTCTTTCAGAATTCAACCCATGTATAACCTGCTTAAACTGAAAGCAAAGCCCTCCAGCGGGACACTGACAGGGCTTCCATCTTCACCGGTCTTCCTTCCGAGTTTGCGAGCAGCCGCTGTTTGATTGGCTAAGCTGCGATAACACCACTCCTGCACATGCACGCCGCCCAAAAAGAGCGCATTCGCCTGTGGCATCATCAGTGCTGCTAAAGTAAATATTTCCTAAACGGTGCACATTTATGAGATATTTACTGTACATACAGGTAAGCCCTATTATAGGCTTACCTGTAGGTGTAAATAAAATAAAAAAAACATTTACTACCACTTTAAACCTGCCTCTGAAGTGGCACTCCTCTAGGATGTACACAAGCAAAAGTGACATTACATGGCTCCTAAATTACATTTCCCAGCCTTTGTTCTGTTTCTAAACAATGTGACCAGAGGTTTCCTTTATCTATTTAAGACCCTTATCCTAGATAGGGGATACAAAGCAAAGAAAAACAAAACAAAAACAAATGGTATGGGTCCCCACCAAAATCCATACATGACCCCTCAGGTATGGTATGGATTTTAAGGGGGTACCCAAAGCAAAAAAAAAAACATGCTCCCCCAAAAAAAGCCATAGTAATACCGCCAGTCTACCACTAAATTACATTTCCCAGCCTTTGTTCTGTTTCTGAACAATGTGACCAGAGGTTTCCTTTATCTATTCAAGACCCTTATCCTAGATAGGGGATACAAAGCAAAAAAAAAGCAAAGAAAAAAAAACAAAAACAAATGGTATGGGTCCCCACCAAAATCCATACATGACCCCTCAGGTATGGTATGGATTTTAAGGGGGTACCCAACGCAAAAAAAAAACATGCTCCCCCAAAAAAAGCCATAGTAATACCGCCAGTCTGCCACTAACTGAATAACTTCCTAGCAGCAGCCAGAAAGTTGTGCAGGGTAACAAGTCAAATCTGCCCATTTACTTCTAACAATCTCTGTATATGAAGAGCCCAGTACAAACCCTGCATAGCTCCAAATATAAACCTCATCCCTAGTCAGGAACTGACATGAGTTTAGTTAGTACAGGGGTATCCAAACAAGGGCCAGATTTGATGAAGTGAACATGCGTGAGGGACGATTTTGCATGACAGTCTAAGTGTGTTTGTCCGATCACTTATACACTGCCCAACATGAATTCTCTTGCCTTTGTGGCTGTGTGTGGTGAAGAGATGAGATCAGGTGTGTTATGTGCATATATATATATATATATATATATATATATATATATATATATATATATAATTTTGTAGCCCCAATGAATCCCAGAGCGCCGCTCAGGACTAAGGATGAGCTTGGGTGTGTTATTTGTATATACCATATTTATCGGCGTATAACACGCACCTTCATTTTAAGATGGAGGTTTCAGGAAAAAACTTAAATTTTAAATAGTGAACTGTGAAGTAAAATAAGGGTCAGTGCCCATCAATGCAGCCTCACCATTGCCCATGAATGCAGCCTTACCATTGCCATGAATGCAGCCTTACCATTGCCATGACTGCAGCCTCACCATTGACATGAATGCAGCCTCAAATGCAGCCTCACCATTGCATGAATGCAGCCTTACCATTGCATGAATGCATCCTCAAATACGGGTATATATCTTTTGTGGCCCCCGCAGCTTTCGGGGATTGGTTGGGAGCCACAAACGAAATTGTCCCGCGGGCTGGACTTTGGACATGCCTTAGTTAGTAGCTTGGACAAGCAGATGTTTTGTTTATTTTATGCTATGGACTTATTATACAAAGCCCTCCTGCACTGAAACTATGTTTTTTGCTGACTTGTTGAATAGAAGTGTGGGACTAACCTGCTTGGACTGTTCCTGGGTATTTCTGCTTGGTGCATGGGTTATTGCTGCCAATACTCATTGAGCCTGTCCTCCTTACAGTCCCTCCAGTCCCTTTTGGAATCTCACACCTTTTTTTTTAAATCTCTCTGTACTTTGGTAGCCCAAGTGTTATGAGCTGTACTTGGAAACACCTTAAAATAGTGTTTTCTCTTAGTAAAAATGCTTCTTCGTATACTCAAGCGTTCTAAGCTGGCATAATTGATTGATAGCCCTTTAACCATACCCTTCATCACAAGAGTCCACATACAAACTTGTACTGTAGAGGAAGATAATGTCAGACCAGTCATGTTCCTGAGAGCTGATAACCAAATGCTGGATTCCAAGAGCACTAGGTTTAATTGGTGTTGTTTAGACACCACAGTCATTTTTAGACACCCTGCGCAACTGCTGTAACTGCTGGAAAGAGAAAGTAAGCCAATTAAATTTGGATTTTTTTTCATACAATATCTGTTATACTGTATATGTATTTCTGTGACTGTGTTTGAAGCATTTGCTTAAATCAGAACTAAAGTCTGTGATACTTACCTTTCCTTCAATGGTCCAGATCTGGTAAGCATAACATGTGTAGCGCCGACACTTTTTCAAAGTGTGCGCTATTCTTATTCTTAGTTTTTCCCAGAACTGTAACTGAGTTTGGGGTTAATTATTCTAGGTTATACTTTGGCATCAGTTTGGCTGGGCTGTACTAGAGTTCTGCCTGGTCATAGGTGAGGTGAGCACCTGTGACAGGCTGAGAACGCAGTCTGGTTGGACACATTATGTACCAATCTTTTCCCGGAGCCAATCAGTGGGCGCGTCTGGCCCCGCTGTGTAGTCTGGGAAGGGGTACTTAAGGTGCTGAAGTCACGTGGTTGGGGTCTGTCGTTGGATCTGGTTTCGGTCCGGACCAGCCCCGTGAGGGGTCTCGGTCCAGGAGTGTCTGCTGCCCCCGTAAGCCTGGTCGTCCTGACCAGTCCCAGAGGCCCTTATGGTCTGGGGATCCATCCGTTTCCAAGCCTCGGAACTGGCTAGTTCGATGCTCAGTAACTGAAGGAGGATTCTGAAGTGTCCCGGTGCCCTCTCAGGATTGCAGAGGCCCAGCAACTCGACAAGCGACAAGGGGAGGACTCTTCGGAGGAGGGCCATGCACAAAGCTGGCTGCTCGGTAAGAGCCTGGAAGCTGAGATGTATGGACATTTCCTACAGTTTCGCCGGATCGTTGGCTGCTAGATCTACAAACAAGGGTTTATCCAACGGTGAAGTATCCAGTTGCGAGTGGCTACTCCTTGGATCGTCTAGAGAGACATTTATCTGAATGTCAGCAGTTCTAAAGTGCCTAAGCTTTATCACCCATACCCTCTATTCTCAACTGAGAGACTGTGTTCTGTTTGTCTGGGAACCCCTAGACAAGAACGACGAGCTACAAGGAGGAGGTAATCGCTAAGCCCAGAAATCCATAGCCGCCCCGCAGAGGGTTATTGGCGCTACACATGTTTGTTATTTTTTTAAAAAAAGGGTGTACAATCACTTTAAAGTGGTTGTAAAGGCTCAAGGTGTTTAACCCCATTAATTTTATAAAAAACCTTCTGTGTGCAGCAGCCCCTTCTAATACTTACCTGAGCCCCATCTCGATCCAGCGATGTGAATGAGAGCAGCTCCTCCCCCTGGTCTCTTCATTGGCTGAGACCACTACTGTCAATCACAGTCAGTAAGCCAATGAGAAGAGAGTGGGGGTGGGGACTAGCCATTCTCCGTGTGTGAATGGACACACAGAGCAGAGGCTCGCGAGCGAACCTGCTCAGGTACCCCCCATAACTAGCTGCTTGCTATGGGGGCACTCTGGGTAACGGAGGGGCCATGGAGGTTTGGGGCTGCTCTGTGCAAAAGCACTGCACAGAGTAGGTAAGTATATCATGTTTGTGTTTTTTAATAACAAAAATTCTGCCTTTTAGGTCCAGTTCACACCACAAAACGCTCTCCAGATCCGTTCTGGATTTGCGTTTTTTAACATGTTTTTGATGCATTCCAGTGTGTTTTTGGTGCATTTTTAATGTGTTTTTGATACATTCCATGTGCTTTTTTTCTTCTTTTTTCCAGTTTCTTTTTTTTCCCCACTATACTAGGGTCCAGTGTGTTTTTGATTCATTCCAGTGCATTTTGTATGCGTCATACTGCGTTCTAGTACAGCCCAGTGCAGGAAAAATGCAGCATGTTCTACTTTTTTTTCTGGAACTGAAAAGCCCTGGAACTGACTGCACTGGTGTGAACTCTGCCACCAGAAACCATATAACCTACTTTGCATGCGTTTTTGATGCAGAACAAATGTGGCGTGAACTGGCCCTAAAAACACTTTAAACCCGACAAAGCTAATAATCAGCCCTGCAATGCATTTGACATATATTGCCCTTTTGTGTAGTAGTACCCCACTGTCTTTAGTTTGTGTAGCATATCCAATAGTAAATTTGGCTTCCAGATGTGCTTTGTGTTTGTAAATGAAATTCTAAGTGGTTTAGAAAAAAAAAAAAAATCAAAGAACTGCTGGATTTTCAGACAGATTAATCACTTATGCTGCTTATTAATCTAATATTAATCTTTTCACCTCAAGGACACATCACACAGGATCTCCAGCATACTGAAAACATTAGCGCTCACATACCAATTATATACTTTTTGTGTTTTTGTTTTTTCCATTGCTTGCCTATGTACAAAAATAGTAACACATAATTCCACTCATTCTGTATTTAATAAAACATTGCATTGATGTTCTACTAATAATATGTTGATTAATGCATGTATTTCTTCTACAGTGCAGTGCCTTTAATCATCAGCTTACTTCCTTTTTATGCCATTTTTTTATTTGTATTTACTGTATCTCCTGTTGTTGCTTTGGAGTTCCTAGATTGTTAAGACATAATAGAATGAATAATATATTGTTGTAAAGTCATACTATAGCTTGGTGATATTTACTATAGACATGTGCAATTCGTTTAGTTCCAAATTTGTTTTTTGATGAAATTCGACAAATTCAGGAAAGGAAATATTCAAGTTAACGAAAACCTGTCTAATGAATTTTTCCAAAATTCGAAAATCTGAAAATTTGCAAATTTGAAAATCGAAAATTCTAAAATTCTGAAATTTGATTATTTGGAAATTCTGAAATTCTAAAATCTGAAAATTAGAAAACTCGGAAATGTGAAAATCCGAAAATAAGAACAAAAATCCAAAAATTAGAAAACCCGAAAATTCTAAAATAATAACTAACTAACTAACTAATAATAATAACTAACTAACTAACTAACTATTGACTATTAAATAATAGGTTTTGGAATTTAGTTTCAAATTTGGCTGTTAGTGAACGTAAAGAATACGAATTTATCTGAAGTTACGAATTATCCAAAATAACGAATGCCACATCTAAATGAGTGGAACGTAACAAATTAATAAAAATAATAATAATAAAAATGTTTTATGTTTTATTATTAATTAAGCCCAACCCCTGAAAAACAACCCCACACCATAATCCCTTCTTCACCAAATGATTTGGTTCAGTGCACAAAGCAAGGTCCATAAAGACATACTGTAGATGAGTGAGCTTGGGATGGAGGAACTTGGCTGGCCTGCACAGTCCTAACCTCAACCCGATATAACACCCTTGGGATAAATTAGAGCAGAGACTTCAGGGGTTGAGCCTGGCCTCTTGGTTCCAGTAAGGGGAACTCTTAAGGCGTCAGCAAAACAAGAAATTTTGAACAATTTCATGCTCCCAACTTTGTGTGAAAAGTTTGTTAATGGCCCCTTCCTGTTCCAACATGCACTGCACACCAGTGCACAAAGCAAGGTCCAAAAGGACGTGGATGAGTGATTTTGGGGTGAAGGAACTTGACTGTCCTGACCTCAATCTGACAGAACACCTTTGGGATATATTAGAGTGAGACTCTTTCATCCAACATCAGTGCCTGACCTCAGAAATGCGCTTCTGGAAGAATGGTCAAACATTCCCATAGACACTCTCCTAAACCTTGTGGCCTTCCAAGAAGATTTTAAGCTGTTATAGCTGCAAAGGTTGGGCCAACTCAATATTGAACCCTACGGACTAAGACTGGGATGCCATAAAAGTTCATGTGTTTGTAAAGGCAGGTGTCCCAATAGTTTTGACAATATTGTGTATATCATCAAAAGACACCCCTAGACCTAGTGTGCTTCCGGGATTGAAAACAAGGTAGGCAGCTTCTGGACAGGTAACATGATATTATGTGGTCAGTTTGTATTCTATTAGTTATCTGGTTATCTTACTAAGTTGCTGTGTTCCAGTCTTGCAAAGTATATACTGTAAGTCAAGGACCCATTGGTACAATCCTCTGAGCCTCATAATGAAATAATTTATTAAATGTATTTTCTCATTTTGGTGATTTTATTATATACACAAATGGGAAAAAAATATAAAGGGAGTGTTTATCAGTAGTGCACAACTGTTAGCACATAGAAGCCATCTTTGCACCCCGTGTCAGAAGTTAAGCACCAGTCCTTAAGCAGAGGTAGTATATTTAACGGATGCATTGCTTCTGTAAATAGTTGAATGAGTTATTTTGACTGTCACAGCAGGATGAATCTCTGTCCTTTTAGACATTCTAGTGCTAACATCTTATTTTCCAGCAGTGCCTAAGTTATTTTTCTAATTCCATATTTTCCTGAATTATTCCTGTTATGACTACAGACAGTGTGGCCCAATAAAATTAAATCTGTTTCCTGCTGACCTTGTATGTATGATCTTTTGCCAAACATTATAGGCAGACTAGCTGAACTCGGCTTTCTGAAAACTAGTGACAGATTTAATCATGAAATCCTTGCAAGGATAAAAGTCTGCAAATTAGTCACTTAGGAGACATTGAATGCACCGCAGTTCTGTTACTGTAAACCTAAAAGCATTCTGCAGTGATATTTCCTCTGGGTTAAAGTGAACCTACAGCAGTGGCGGCTGGTGTTTTTTTTTTGGGGGGGGGTGGCAACAAACAAACACCCCCTCCCCTGGTCAGTTGGTTAGTCGGTCGGTCAGCAGCACCCCCCAACCCTATCAGTTGAAGACGGGCGGGATCCTATGGGCAGTGGCTGGGTTTGCATCTCCTATGGGCGGGTTGCAGGCTCCTACGGGCGGCGGGTTGCAGGCTCCTATGGGCTCCTCCCTCCTCCTGCTAGGCATCCAATAGTATCACCTGTCCTTTCAGCCAAGCGGGTGACCAATGTCAAAACCAACTTCTCAATTGGCCCGGAGAAGGACCAGTGTTACAACAGTGAATATTGATTCACTGTTGTAACACCTGGGTGGGCTCGGAGTGCACTCTCTGCAACCCAAGCCTACCCTATATTGAAGCCTATTAGAGCCTCCGGCTCTAATCAGTGCTTCAAAAAAACAGCTCCTCTGCATTGGAATCCATGCGCCAGTGTCCTGAAAGGGGCCAAATGCATGGATAGGGGAGGCAGCGATTGGACAGGGTGGCACGTGTGCGCCCTTAATAGCCGGGCCACCCCTGACCTACAGTATACCTATCTATAAAGAGTAAAGCTGGTCATACACTAGTACATTTTCAAATGAACATTCGTACCAAATTTTCTATTACCACATTTGACAACTTGGCAAATATTGTTCAAATTATTTCAAAAATGTTTTTGCTTTTAACATTTGATTTTGGAATGAATGGACTTTCTTAAACAAAAACCACATTGACTGTTAGAATATTGTTCATCTGAGATTCTCCATTCTCCTTCTTCGTTATTTCTTGTCATTACAGTCAAAAACAAATGTTGATTTGACCATTGGAAAATAAAGTAAACTTTCTTAAAACTAGTTTTTACGAACAAAATTCTACTAGTATATGGCCAGCTTAACTGTAGTCTTGAAGTTTTGCCCAAAAAATTCAGGTAGAGGGAAAGGACTAGTTAGTATTGCCTCTGGTCTCCCTGCAGCTGATCTTTCCCCATTACTGACTGACCATGTTTTGCTGTGCACTATGTCTCTGCATGAAGGCAGCCATCTTGGTAGAGGAAGGACTTTTCTTCATAATGTCAAAGCATCAAGCAAGGAGAACAGTGAGCAGCCCATTAGTGACATCACAAAATATCACTACAAATCTGAGATTGACAGAGGAATCAATGCCTTAAAGGATAAGTTCACCTTTTTCCCCCTCTAAATTCCAGCTCCCCTATGTATCAATATAGCAATATTGTAGTTCTGTTGGGAAAATATAAAAACTTTCCATTAATTCTACACACACTTACCTCACTGTCTTCATGGATGTTTCCCAAATGTATCCATTACTTCTGCCTTAGTTCCTGGACAGACTTGAGGTCATGACACAGGAATGAGTTGACCAGTTGACCTCATTAGCACACACCCTGCATCATCCACCCTCCTAGCTACCCACTCATTTCCAGGTGTATGTTTTTTTTTTTTTATTATTCCTACTTTAACTTTAATCTTGCATAGATAGTTAATTTGCCATTTTGACGTGTGCAGGAGATGAGAGATGAGATAGCAGTCCATGTGGATAGAGCTGTAGTATTGAAAACAGGAGAAGTGTGTCCTGGGTTCTGTAAAGCTCAACATACACTATACAAACTGATTGCACAATCTCCTTTAGATCTACCATCAACACAGTAGTGCAAGGGCCCGTCTGAGGTAGGAGGGTGGATGATGCAGGGTGTGTTCTAATGAGGTCAGCTGGTCAACTCCTTCCTGTGTCATGACCTATAGTCTCTCCAGGAATTAAAGGAGAAGTAATAGATATGTTTGGGAAACATCCACAAAGTCAGTGAAATAGGTGTGTGTAGAATAAATGGAAAGCTGTTTTATTTGCAAAATAAGTACATTAATGCTATATTGGTACATAGAAGAGCTGGAATTTTTTTTAAAAAGGTGAACATTTGCTTTAAGCTTAAGATTATTGGATGAATGAGTGTCGTTTTTTTTTTTTTGTTTTTTGCATGCTAGTCTCCATATTGAAAACGAATAGGTTACTAAAGTATGAAAATTCTCGTACGACAATAAAAAATTGTAAATGAAGTAATGTATTTGTATTGTATTTTCAGGCAAAAACTGTACCGATTAAACGAAAACTGTACGATCTGGTATCGTATGAGAAAAGTTTTCGTGTTTATCCCTTCGGAAAAGCTGTGTACTAAAGATCAGATTATCGTACAATCAATTTGAAAGCGATATTTTTTGTACGATATTCTGATTGTGTGTATGGGGCTTAAGATCTGACACTGCAGATACACCGCTATGAGACTTTAGGCAAAGGAATTCTTAGGCTCACTCACATACCAGCAAGTGCAATGCTATTTTTTAGGGAGTTCAAGACAACGAGTAGATTTTTTGTATACTACCTAGACAAAAATAGAGGGAGGGGTTAAGTGTGTCCTAGGGGAGTGCTTCTAACTGTCTGGGGGCGTGCCTGTGTGCGACACCACACTGATCGCTGCTCCCAATGACAGTGCGGTCACTAGGCAGAATGGAGAGAGGCTGTTTTCATCGGCATCTCCTTGTTCTTCAGCTCCATGACATGATCGCAGGTATCCCCGCGGCAATCGAGTCTGCGGGACCCACGGGCACGGTCACAGTGCTTGCGGCAGGCGCGCGTGCACGGCGGGAAATTTAAAGTAACGTACGGGTACGTTACTTTGCCCAGCCGTGCCATTCTGCCAACGTATATGTGCCGACATCGGTCGGCAAGTGGTTTAATAAAAAAAATATATTCTTTAGCAAGGAACATATATTCCACATTAATAATAAATAATTAATTATGCCACTAAAACTGGACTGGAATTGAAGGTAAATCTCCCCAATGGGGCAAAGAAATCAAAAAGAAGAAACCTCCCTTACTTTATCCAAAGTGAAAAAGAAAAGTTTGCCCTTATTCCTACTTTAAAACCATTGGTCCAGTAGAGAGACAGAGACAAAGTTAGCAGAGACACAAACAGCAATTAAAGTCTGACGAGTTTCTAACTTTTCCCTTATCCCTGCTTCTACAGGAGTTTTGTGTTCTGCCTGTAGAAGCAGCTCAATGTTATCCTATGTGTCAATGCACATTAGGAAGTTTAGAGGCATATTTTAAGCTCAGCGTTTAAAGGCAAAAAATAAACTCTTCTGGTTGGTATTTTTGAGAGGAGTTTTTTTGGCCAAAAAAAATGCTGAATGCTCCTAAGCTCTCCTAGAAACTTCTAAACTCTCCTAAACTCCTGTACACGAGTGTCTATTTCTGCCAAGTGAACTTGTGTTTTTCTATGCCCAGTGCGCATGAAGCCTATGTGGCTTCTTTCACTCACCCTGGTTGGCTCTGTTGTGGCCAATAGTGGCCTCACTGCTGGGGAAGTTCCACAATTCTATAGCCAACTCTCTTCAGCCAGATGACAACAACTTTGACAGAGTGTCATGGTACAATGCTGTAATATCTGGTCTGAGCCACTAGAATAGTCTAGAGCAGTGGTGGCTGGTGCTAAATTTTTATGGGGTTTGCGACCCCCCCCCCCCCTCCCCCAGCCATCAACCCACCCTTTTTGAAGCCAATTAGAGCCCCAGGCTATAATCATTTGCTTCTAAAAAAAAAAAAAAAACATTGGAATCCATGCATCTGGTGCCCTGCATGTAGATTAGGGGCAAGTTGCAGGGATTAGAGGGGCGGTGCCCCTGTGCCCTGCATGAGCGGCCACCACTGGTCAGAAGGTCCATATAGGAAAATAACAAGTACCCAATCTGCTAAATACGGAAGACCCAATAGGGGGTAAATGTACTACAGGGTTCTGGAGTTGCATATTTTCTTTAACCTACCCTACAATATGACCTGGATGTTCTAGGTTATTCTACACTTCATGGGCATTATTTTTTCATTTGGTTTCTTTACATGGAGTCTCTATGGTTTTTATTTGACTGTACTTCTTACATAGACAACCTCTACAAAAGCTTCAAAATTAGTAACATGATTTCACAACACAGGAAATAGAAACACAGTGCAATACAACAATGTGCATGCATGGCTGAAAAGAATTGAATGTTCAAAAACAGAAAACAAATTACTCTGTATATGTTAATGATATGTTTATTTGCAGCACATAATCATTGTAAATACCTACTTGGATTAATTTGTAACCGGGATACGCCATTCGTCTGGAACCATTATCGTTTTCTTTTTCCCTTTTTTTCTAAACAAAGCAAAACAAAGTGTAGAGTGTTGGTATTCCACAGTGGAACAAACATGGAGTGTGATCAGTTAGCCGCACTCCACAAATAAACACAGGGACGCCCGCCAGAAAGCTAAACTAAAAATCATGTTAGTGTTGTTCTTAGATTTAAAACCTGTGGCTCCCAAAATGTTATCCTTGGTCTTAAAACATAATAGACCTGTAATGTCTTTCTCATTCCGACTATTTATATCCAAATGACAGTATTATACTTTGCTTGAAAACATTTATTCTCAGAGGTACAATGCACTATGATGAATTTGAGGAGGTTGGATAAATAAAAATACAAGAAAGGAGGTAGAACAAACAGAAGGGAATCACAGCCCCAATTGGAATAAAAATGATTCATCGTTATGCTGGACTTTTTTCCTGGAAAGCTTTCAGAGACTAATCAAGTTGCCGGATTCAGGAAGATATATTGGTATCACGTGGCCACTTGTCAGTTGGATGACTATGTAACTAGGCTTCAGAAAACTGCAAGCAATGGCTGATTTATTTCAGCGGGGTTTATCTAATTACATAGGAACACATTTGGGCAAAATTAATATTTAGGGTCCTATTACTGCAGTCACTTTGGTGTTTTCTTTTTGACTGTGAGAGCGGAATCATTATCTGAAAAATCAGCATTGGACTCCTCCATATTTCATGTAAGAAGCCTTATTAAAGCAGAATTAAAGCTCCACATAAAAATAACTAACTAAATAAATGAAACAGCCCCTGGGAGTTTTATGCCATAAAGTATTAGTAAGCACAGAATATTAGCACATTATTGCAGACTTACCTGCCAAGCGATTCCCTCCAGCACTGTGGTGTCTGCGCTCTCAGCTGTCATTAGCGCTTCCATATTCTCCCTGTATTCCATCCATGTTGATACTGTTCGGCAGCTTTATTGGTTTTCGTTTTCGTCCGAATGCATTTTCGTCCGAATTTCGGGTATTTTCGTTATCGTTTTAACAAACGATAACGATCGGGCAGAATCCGAAAACCGAAAGATCCGACATAAACAAATGCTTTATTTTCGTTTTCATTGCAAAAGTTCCATATAGATAGGAGATTCGACATGAGGCTGACAATAGTGATCTGTGTCCATCGAACCTGTGGCCGAATGTGCCTAACCTTAGCTCTATTAATTAGTTCAAGATTATTCTACATAGAGAGAAAAGATTTGACATAGAGAGAAAAGATTTGAAATTATAGAGACAATAGCAAAAAAGTTTGAATGTGCCTAACCTAACTCTATTAGTCCAAGATTATTCGACATAGAGAGAAATGATTTGACGTAAAGATTCGACGAAGCAGTCGCCGCGAGCGGACATTTAGGTTCAAATGCTCTGCCCATAGGCTATAGAAGAATTATAATGTTGATTGACTAGTAATAATAATTAATAAATATAATTATTACTAGTGTCATACAACATTAGAATTCTACTATAGTTTGTAAGCGGAACATTCGACCAGAAATGTACAATTGGGGCGTCGTACAGTTTAGCTGCTCCGTCGAATCTTCTTAGAACATTCAACAGACACCATACACCTTCAATGACAGATTCGACCTTAAAGCGGAGCGACACCTGAAATTTTTTTTTTAAAAGTCAGCAGCTACAAATACTGCAGCTGCTGACTTTTAATAAATGGACACTTACCTGTTCCAGGTTCCAGCGGTGTCGGCAGAAGATGACGAGCGATCGCTCGTCTCTCGCTGCCCCGCTGCCATCCTCTGTCAGGGAATCAGGAAGTGAAGACGCAAAGTCTTCACTGCCCGGTTCCCTACTGCGCATGCGCGAGTCGCGCTGCGCGCCTCTATTGGTCCCCGCTGTGTCCTGGGAACTGTGTTTCCCAAGACACAATGGGGCATTCTCGGATAGGGGCGGGACAGCTCGGATAATGTGTCCCGGAAGTGGGTGCAGAGGTATCTGCACCCCCCTCCCCCTAAAAGGTGCCAATTGTGACACCGGAGGGGGGGAGGAATCCGATAAGCAGAAGTTCCACTTTAGGGTGGAACTCCGCTTTAATTATTTCGGATTTTTGTACGAATGCATTTTTTAACAAAACAAAAAAAATAAAAAATAATTTTGGGAGTAACTAAATAAATGTATTTTTTGTCCGAAAAAACGAAATTCTGAAGCAAAATATTTCAGTGTGCACATGTCTAATTATAAGTGCATACAGTAGTTCAAAGTTATTTAAAGTACCACCCACCAATCAAAAACATCATCGAAATCTTAGCAGGTTCTGCGGGAGCATCCACGCAGGGCATTCTTGCTTATAGCGTTATGGCTGCCCACAGGGCACATGAGAAGCCAGCATACCTCGGTTGGATTGGTTTAGAGGCCCGGTCCCTTAGCAATGTGGACACTGGACCCTGCTTGCTTCCTTTTTTCGATCAGGTAGAAGTGCCAAATCACTGACTCATAATATAGTTTCAGCTCTGCATGGATGCTACCACAGCGCCTGCTAAGACTTCAGTAGTTGTGGGCATTTTGTTTCTGTAACTGTGGTAGCAATTTAAATAACTGTTTTATAGTTTTGTTTATGTTTACTATGATGTTTTTGCAGGATTTATGTCATCAAATGACATCAGAGGGCTGTGGGTGTTTCCTTTTCTATGGTTTTTAATTGGTGGATGATACTTCAAAATAATTTTGGACTACTGCCCCGATGACGTCAGTTGTGAAGAAACATATAGGGCGGAGTTTATGTACGTGATGTCATCACGCCAACGCCTATCCTGTTGTGTACATAAGCTGTTTTTGCTTCCATGCTGCTTGCTGCTTCCTTACGATTTTGATATGTCTGTCTTATTCAATGACATTGTGAGTACCCTCAATCCCCTTGTTTTAAAAATAAAGTTTTAAACGGATTCACACTATGTGGATGCTCCTTTTCATTACATATCCATGATGGCAATGCGTTCTTGCTTATCCACTGAGTTGCCATTTGAATTTGATGTATCTTTGATCCTGTGATTGGATGACATCTGCTACCCTGCTACCTCTTATACACATTGGGCGTTTGTGACTCCGTAATAGAGTCCTAGCATTCTGGTAAGAGTCCAACTTCATGCGGTGGTAGATCATGTGGTGAAATCATATCACTTATTATTTTGGCGATCTTCACGGACATTTCTTTTGGATACTTTTCACTTATGAACTTCTATTTTACATACATTTTTTTGACACTGTGTTTATATATGTTTAGTATCACTATTATGGTCCATCTATTTTAATTGTGTTCCTACTTTTAGCACTGCATTTATTATTATTATTTTGATTGCACAGTTCTTTTTGACTGGTTTTGCTGGCGGCTATTGTATGTCAGTGCTTTTTCTTCCTCCAACCATACTGTATGCACTGTTTACATGCCTGATGAAGGGGTCCTGTGTGGCTTTGAATTATTGCACCTTTTTACACTGTGATGTGATTATTCTTCAATAAAACCTTTGGATGATGATTAAAGATCTGTGGTATGCTGACAAATATGTACTCTGGAATGATATCATCATGGCACGGAGCAGTGCTGTAAATGTACGCTGAACTGCACATGCACAGCTCAGTGTACATAAATGCTGGCAGACAGGAAGAAAGGGTTTATGATGGAAAAGACCAACAGAGTCCAACAGAGTCTCTTCATAAAATTCCTACCTGTAATGTTTTTTTTTTTACATTTTTTAGGTTTAATTCTGCTTTAAGAATTTGAATATTATTTTAAAATGAAAAGCTGTTAAAATAAGGACAATTTTATTTGAATTTTATATTTGTAATTATCAGCTAATTAGCATAACAAATGCCCATACAAACTATTTCAAGACATAAACTAAAATTGGAACATTACAGAGAAGATTAGCAGCTTGGCCCCTGCGCAAGGATGGCACACAAATTTGTGAAGCATAATGAGAGTTGAGTTTCTGTTTTTTTTTGTCCATTTTCAGACCCATTCAGTTGTGGAGTATTGGGTGTAAAAAAAGAGAGGAAAAATGCATACAATTAGAGACATGCCAATACATATGTAGCCCTGTTTTACACCCACTACAGGTTGCTGATGTGATATGGCTCCACCCGTGTAGTAAATAATGAGAAAAGCCTCCATTATATCTGATAGAACATGACAAAATCTAAAATAAGTGCCAGTGCCTCCACTTACTGGGCCTTGTGAATAACAAGTGCATTGCTGTATGAGAGAATGTGTCAAACCATACAAACTGTAAATAGACTCTTACTCTGAGTAATTCAAGTCTAAAAAGACTGAAATTAAAATGACTCTTGAATTGCTATACAGTGTCTGAGCGACGCAGTATGCAGGTACTCATGGGTTACAAACTCAGGGGGCTATTTACGAAAGGCAAATCCACTTTGCACTGAAAGTGCACTTGGAAGTGCAGTTGCTCTAAATCTAAGGGGTAGTTCTGAAATGAGTGGAAGCTCTGCTGATTTTATCATCCAATCATGTGCAAGCTAAAATTCTGTTTTTTATTTTCCTTGCATGTCCTGCTCGGATCTACAGCGAGCCAAGTGCACTTCCAAGTCTCTGTATCTTTGGGAGTACTCACAAGTATCAGGTAGCACAGTATCTGTCCTTGGAATTAGGCAGCAACGTCCCTCCAGCGACTGCTGCTTGTGTTCAACATTGTCCATAGTCCTCTCCAAAATGGCTGCCTCCTGTACGGGGGAAAATTTCCAGTTGAGCACTGTCCACCAGTGAAGAAAGAAATAGCACAATTACAACACAAAGCAAAGTTTCTCAATAAAATGCAGACCAGGGTACACGCTTCCCCACTAAACGTCTTTGGTCCTCTGAAGAAGAGAAAAGCAGTACATAATAAACTAGAAAATCTACAATTTCTGGGGAAATTGTGTGACGTGTTCTTGCCTCCACCTACTGGAGTGGGCGGAGTAACTGGGTGGAGTGGCTTGAGTAACTAAACTTTTTATTTATTTTTTCAAAAATGATTATTTTTTTAATGATTTTATTTTTTAAATGATTTTTTTTTCTAAAATGATTTTTTTTTTCAAATTTCCTAATTTTCCTTTTTTTTCTAAAATGATTGATTTTTTTTTGTAAAATTATTTTTTTTTCCAAGAATGACATTTTTTATTTTTTTTCAAAATTTTTTTATTTTTTCTAAAAAAAAATTTTTTAATTATTTTTTTTTAATTATTTTTTTTTAAATATTTTTTTCTAAAATTACTTTTTTTACTTTTTTTATTATTATTATTTTTTTTTAATTATTATTTTTTTTTTTAAATTTCATAATTCCCCTCAGAGCTGTTTGGGACTACCTATAATTCCCCTCAGCTGTGTGGGACTACCTATAATCCCCCTCAGAGCTGTGTTTTTTTATGATTTTTCTTTCCAAAAAATGTTTTTTCTAAAATGATTGATTTTTTTTTTAAATATTTTTTTTTTTCAAGAATGACATTTTTTTCCAAAATTATATATTTTTTAAATGATTGATTTTTCAAAAAAAAATTTTTTCAAAATATAATTTATTTTTTCAAAATATATTTTTTTTCAAATTTCCTAATTTTCATTTTTTTTCTAAAATTATTATTATTATTATTATTTTTTTTAAATTTCATAATTCCCCTCAAAGCTGTGTGGGACTACCTATAATTCCCCTCAGCTGTGTGGGACTACCTATAATCCCCTCAGAGCTGTGTTTTTTTTTTTAATGATTTTTTTTTTCCAAAAAATATTTTTTCTAAAATTATTGATTTTTTTTATAAAATTTTTTTTTTTTCAAGAATGACATTTTTTTCCAAAATTATATTTTTTTTAAATGATTGATTTTTCTAAAAAAAATTTTTTCAAAATATAATTTATTTTTTCAAAATATATTTTTTTTTCAAATTTCCTAATTTTCATTTTTTTTCTAAAATTATTATTATTTTTTTTTTAAATTTCATAATTCCCCTCAAAGCTGTGTGGGACTACCTATAATTCCCCTCAGCTGTGTGGGACTACCTATAATCCCCTCAGAGCTGTGTTTTTTTTTTAATGATTTTTTTTTCCAAAAAATATTTTTTCAAAAATTATTGATTTTTTTTTTAAAATTTTTTTTTTTCAAGAATGACATTTTTTTCCAAAATTTTTTTTTTTAAATGATTTTTTTCCCCCAATTTTTTTTTAATGATTTTTTTTTAATTATTATTTTTTAAAAAAATGACTTTTTACCAAAAATTTTTTTTTCTAAAAATGATTTTTTTTCAAAATATATTTTTTTTTTCAAAATATATTTTTATTTTTCTAAATATATTTTTTTTTCAAAAAAATTTTGTTTTTAAATTTCCTATTTTTCATTTTTTTTCAAATTTCCTAATTTTCATATTTTTTTCAAATTTCATAATTTCCTTTTTTTCTAAAATTATTATTATTATTATTATTTTTTCAAATTTCATAATTCCCCTCAAAGCTGTGTGGGACTACCTATAATTCCCCTCAGAGCTGTGTGGGACTACCTATAATTCCCCTCAGATCTGTGTGGGACTACCTATAATTCCCCTCAGAGCTGTGTGGGACTACCTATAATCCCCCTCAGAGCTGTGTGGGACTACCTATAACCCCCCTCAGCTGTGTGGGACTACCTATAACCCCCTCAGCTGTGTGGGACTACCTATAACCCCCCTCAAAGCTGTGTGGGAGGAGCTAAAATTCCCCTCAGAGCTTTTGTCACCTCCCACTCTAGTTTTGAACATTTCTCCATTCATTCCTATGGGACAAATTTCGCCGCAAAAATGACGATATTTCGTGAAACGTTCGGCGAAACGTTCCACAAAGTAATAGCACACCATTCGGGAACAATCCGCACGTTTTGGTATATATTCGGTATATGTAGCGTAAAAACTGTGGGAGGAGTTAGGGTGGTAAATTTGGCTATAAGAATAATAATAATATATATGTGAGATAACAATAAGTGATCTTGCTATGCAAGAACACTTAATAACAGATGCAGTCTGATCCTGTGTGTTTCATCATCTGGGACTTTGTAAAGGCAATCCCCTTAACAAAGTCTTAGATGACAAAATGCATATGAGCATTGCCGAATGCTGACAGCTCAGTTACACTGAGATCAGACTGCATTTGTGTTAGTAGTCAGGAGTTGGGCAGCTGGTAGATCTTCTTCACAGTGCGCTATAGTGTCATTTGTGATATGCCTACAGTCTTATGATATTTTTTGAGTATGTTTTCACTATTTTTCATAAAGATGTCTTTTATGGTATCACACTATGTACGTTTTCTTCTATGATTTTGATCCATCTATCCTGGGTTGTGTGGAACTACTGAGGGGTGGTTAGTGGAGGATTACATCCTCATGCATTGATTAAGTGGAATTCTAATCTTTGCTAAGGCTGTACAAACTGTGTTTGCCTAATCTGTAATAGGATGGGCATGCTATTCTGGTAAGTACAATTCCTTAAGTGTGGTGAAAGAAGCACTGCTGGAGTGGAGTGCTGTTTGTAAATGGACAATTTCACTGAACTTTAATTGGGACTGCGTGAAAGCTTTGTCTTCTATATGGACACATGATTTTCATCTTTTATAAATTTTATGGACACATGATTCAAATTTTTTCATATTGATTTGATGTTTGTTTTATACCAGGGTATTTTTTTCATTTTGCTCAGTTTTTTACTGTTGATTTACTGTACATGTGCGCGCTGTTTTCACTGATTACTAGTGCTGTACTTGTTGAGGATTTTGGGTATCCACTGTCTGTCTTCATACAATTTCCCAGAACAAATAAACTGTATTAAAGGTCAGTAGACCCACTTAGCAAATAAGGAAGCAGGCTGGAAAAAAAACTGGGAATAAATATGACATAATTACACTTTACACGCGCTTATTTGGCCCCTATTGGTAGCAATAGTTGTAACGGTTGTGTTGTGAGGTTTATGTTTTGTGAGCAATTTAAAGACAATGGTTGGTGAATTTCATAAACTTTTAACTAAATAATCACAAAATGAGAAACTAGAAAGAAGAAACTCACTGTTTTAATAGTTAGCTGTGTAAATGTCAATTTTGCTATGCATACTTGCTTATATATTCTTGAGTCTTTAGTTAATAAAACAAAGAGCAATGTGGAGAATGCAGTAATCCTGCCAAATAACAAGTGTTCATCTTTAAAAGGTAAACTTTTAAATACTAACTAATTTAAGGTTATTATAGCTTATTTAAAATGTAAAATCACATAGAGATTCATAAAACTGTAATATATTTTGTCTATCTTAGAGCTGGAATACACAATGTTTCATGGCTGAACACTCAGCATCTTTACTGTAGATGTCACCAAAAATACTTCATTTCAATGCCACCAAAAATATTTAATTTATTTTATGTTAAGGTCAAACTGTAGGCAAAGAAGCCCAATACACAGTTGAAATATATGTATGATTATTTTTCGTGTACCACAGAACCTGTAAATCTGTTTAACCAGTCTCATGACTCACACATCTCTGCCACAAAAAACACAAAATGAATATGCTGTGCCCAAAAAATTAACATAAAAATACAAAAACAAAAAGTAATAAATTGGCAGCTTCCTCATTTATCATATGCATACAATGTTTAATCAATGGCAAAGGAGCACCTACTTAGCGGGTAAGGGCACAACTACCCTCCCATCTAGGTGGCAGTCTGGGCCTTAGTTTCTTGTCCCCACACAGCCACCAAACATCAGCCAGTTACTGTTTTTGTTCCTGAAACCATTTTAATTGGTACCTAATGTCTGTAGTTGATGTTGTAGTTACACAGTATTCAGGAGATAGAGTGCCAACCTTTGTACCATCCCTATCTTTGTTAGAGAAACAAGTAAAATTTCCTGGTAGTGCTTGTACTGAAGGGGGTATACTTTGCATTTTAGTCTTAGGGTAGCTCTTTTTCTCATTTACACATTCTGACCCAGCAATATTTTCTGAAAACAGTCTTATTATACAAGTCAAGTTTATTTCCTCTTCAGGGAGAGGAAAGGTGGTTAGTTGTGGTCTTGGGTTTGTGCAAAAAATACAATCACTTAACCCCTTTGCTTGGGTTATGTATCTGACCCATTCTATCCATTCATATTTGTCTCCAAATCCTGTTTCTATACTTAATTGTTCCTTGTAGGTAAAATCTGTTTTAAACAAGGAAGGACTAAGTTGAAATGGAGTTGGCTCTGAGGCTGGGGTGTTCTGACCAGGGGTTATGACCTAAAAGGTGATTCTCCCTAGTAGGTCAAATATTGTACCATATATCAATTCGTTGTATTGTTTAGTTTACAAAAATGGGATCCATTGTTACTGTAAATCAGAGAGGGGATCCCTTGACCTGTCAACAATAACCATACAATACTTATTCTCACATTTGTTCAATTCAATAAAATCCATGCATATTGTGTGAAAGGGATAAGGGGGTTGCGGGAAGTGACCCCTTAAGGGTCTTAGGGCACCTTGTGCATGGTATCTGTTACAAATCGGACATGTGAGACAAAACCTTCAGAGTAGTTTTGTAAACCCATATGTTGTGTACACCCCTGTACCACCCCTCCTTTTGAGGTATGGGCCTGCCCATGACTCAATAACACAGCATACCTGAATAGTGATGTAGATAAGTTGAGTTTACCTTCTATACATGTGTATATACCATTGACCAGTGTTGACCCTGTAGATGACCACTTTTGATTTTCACCTGCTGGTGATGTCTGCATTTCTGATAACCTTGTTTCATCAATAGTTTTCCGTACCTCATTATTTACTTGGAGATCTGTATAGCATATGTGTGTTATTTGCTGTCCTTCATCAGCTTCCTTTGCTGTCTTGTCTGCTAATGCAGGGCAATTGGATCGGTTCCCTTTCCATGTGCTGCACATTTACAAATAGTTGTTTTTTGTACATGTTTTAGAAGGGTAAGAACGAGATCTCTATGTGTGATCGGTTTACCTGTGGTCATAATCATACCCCTATTTTTCCATTGCTGGGCAAATATGTGTATAGTAGAGAAAGCGTATTGGCTGTCAGTATAAATATATATATATTTTTTTTCCTATACTGCAGGCCCTAGACAGGGCTATAATTTCAGTTTGTTGTGCAGAATAGGACCTAGGAAGGGGTCTGGCTTCAATGACCTGGTCATGTGTTACTATAGCATAAGCTGTTTGATTTATCCCTTTATCGTTTTTTTTTCCTACAAGACCCATCAACAAAAAAGGAAATGTCAGCACCTAGAAAGGGAACATCAGTGAGATCCTTCCTAGGGAATACCCGTTCATCGATTTGAGCCATACAATCATGTGGATCCCTGTCACCAGGTGTTGGCATTAGTGTAGCATGATTCAATGTAGTACACTTCTTGATTGTAATGTGTGGTTGTCCCAGAAGTGTTATCATGCATGATAAATGCCTGACTGTAGATAAATAGGAGATTTTTTCTTATAGTAAGATCACTGAAATAACATGCGAGACCTTTAAGTACCACGGGTGGAACAATACTATCAATGCAGATGACTGTATGGCCAATGAGGCTGCTACTACAGCTTGTACACAGTGGGGCAAATTAGTTAAGTAAAATGCATTTAGTTTGTGTTTGTTCCCATAAACCTGAGTGAGAACAGAAGTCATGTACCCCTCTTTACAATCTACAGTCTGATAAAGGGTTTCTGTAATTGGGCAGGCTAAGCACAGTAGAACCCACAATGAGGTGCTTTACCTTTATAAATGGATCCTCTGCTTGATCATTCCACTGGATGGAACCTTTTGCAGACATTTGTGTACCATAGATGAGATCAGAAAGAGGCGCCACCTCCATGGCATAATTAGCTACCCATGCTCTACAAAAATGTACCATGCCAAGAAATTACATCATTTATTTTTTTTTTATTTATTTTTTATACGTGGTTTGGGGGCTTGAAGGATGGCCTCTTTTTGGATCTCATCCAGATGTCTGCCTTGATGAGATATAATGTAACCCTGATATTTCACCTTGTTTTTCAAAAGTTGTAGTTTCGTTTGCTGACCTTGTGACCCCAAGGTGTCAATTTTACATTGTCGCTCCAAAGGAGCCGCTACCAGAATGTAATCCACATACAAGAGAATTTGACTCCCACTAGGAGGTACAACTCGACACAAAGTATTGAACATTTCTTGTGAGAAGATTTTCACAATATCTCTGGGGTAACCTGGTGTATGTGTACCCTTTTTTGTTTTCCCTTGTACATAAGTGCAAACCAGAACTGACTGTCTTAATTAGTCCTACGTCTGTCTTTCCTTTTGATCACAAGAAATCGGGGACGTCTTTTAAGGCATCCCCTTCCCCTTGGGTCAAAAGGTGTCAGTCACTGTCTTTTGTCAAAACTTCAATCACGCGAGTTCTGGTTGTACATTCAGCAAACCACACTAATCTGTACCTCTGAATCCCTCTGGATTTTAGTTCCTCATATGTTAGTTGGATCCAGTCTGTGATAAGTACTTCTAGCTCATGCCATGATACCTCAGAGTTCCGGGTGACCAAAACATGAGGTACAGTATCCTGCCTGTATATTTGCAGAATAGGCTGTAGTAGGAGATAAGTAGCCATGTTATTTCCTTTCTTATCACAGTACAGTTATCTTAAGAGCACTTCAGTGTTAGGGAGACTCATTAACTGTTTCTTATAGGACCTATCAGGCCCAGAGGTCTTTTTGTAGTACAAAGTGCAATAGAGGTTTGGGTTGTGGGCATCTTTAATGCCTCAGTTTGCAAATCCAAGCTGTATCAGTATCGGGGCTCATTATCCACGGCTGTGATTTGTTTTTCACACAGCTGATGGGCTTTGAGGCCCCCCTCCACTGGTACGACAGAAATATCAAGAGCATGCAACATGTCTCTACCCAACAACTTAACAATTAATCTCTATATTATATGTATGTAATTCATTAAATCCCTAATCACATTTAGGCCTAAAGGTATAATATAATAAATGAAAATATCTTACCTTGCCCGGAGAGCGGTCTCTTATGCTGGTCCGGCAAGTCGCTGCCCGGGAGGCACTAGTTCAGTGAGCCGGCCTCTGTTAACGTCAAATTTGAGACGGAGGACTTACAGTTTTGCCGTACGGACGTCGGTTCACTGGGTTGTTGGCTAGTGCCTCCAAGACTTTGGACTTCCGGGTCTTCGAAAGGACCAAAATGTTGGGGAACAATCTGTATTCTCAGACCGTCTCTCGATTCAAGTTAAGACATTTATTTGCATATGCAAGAGAAATGGTTACATCTACATTCAGGCTTTCAAAAATCCATTTCTGCCTGTAATAGGAATACATGCCTCTTTTTATCACACTTAAACCTTCCCACTTCCTGCTCGCAATATCCTGATCACATGTATAATTTCAATCTTTATTTCAACGTGAAGCAGGAAGTAGGAAATATCCAGGCAACACCCTGCCAGAGGATGCCATGTACACGTGATTCTAAACATTTCATTGTTTTACATTTCTGCTAATGTAAGCATTTTCATTGTTATATGATTAGTCAGCATATTGAAGTATAATAGGGTTATATAAAACATATATTTCTAAGCATTTTAAACTTAATGAAGATAAATATGCATATTCAAAATTGACATTTAAAGGTATAATACTCAATTTCCCTGACAAATACCACACCAAAAAATTTACAAAACAGCCATCATAAATAAAGAATAGTCCATAAAACATCTATAAGTCCATAATTAAATACCCAAAAATGCAAATTAAAATGTTCCTGCTACCATTGTGCTGATAAAGTAGCAATCAAAAACACCCACTCATTAATCCCATAGGAGAGCAGCTAATCATCACAATCGACTACCAAGATTAATAGAAGGTCTAAAAGTGTTTTTGTATAATCCACACCAGACAGCCATCCTCATATGTGAATCCAGTTTACAGATGGATATATTGAGATGGAAATCCCATATGCATAGAAAAAGAGGCTAACAATAGTGAAGTACAGCTTAAAAAAATTTTGTTAAAAAAAAAAAGGCAGGAAAAGTGTTGGCATGCCATAA
Source organism: Lithobates sylvaticus (assembly GCA_028564925.1). Taxonomy (NCBI): domain Eukaryota; kingdom Metazoa; phylum Chordata; class Amphibia; order Anura; family Ranidae; genus Lithobates; species Lithobates sylvaticus. Next base: position 586,110,276 of record CM053026.1, on the reverse strand, counting down.
ATCCCACAAAACACTATGGTTCCACACTCCGGTGCTGCAAACTAGCCACTCCCATAGCTTGAACACGTTCAAGCATGATGACGACACTGGGAACCCGCACTAAACATACAAGTTTCATCTGAATGACTTCCTCAGGGGATAAATTATATTCCAGTATTATGACTTATTTGACAGGTAAAATATATTTCAATTGTGTATGTGTTTGCCTGAAGTTCCAATTTATCTGTTGATACATCTACATTCTTTTGTACTAGGGATGAGCTCAGTGTTTAGGGTATTTGATGTAGATGAATGTGACAGCTTCTGGCTGTCAATAGTTGCTAAGGAAGCAGGGGGATCTTGACACTTGCTGCGTCCTTATCAACCACTGACTTCACCTGGCCCATTCTTTACATGGCTGGGATTCGAAATAAAAAGATTAAACAAGAAAAAATATGCATGAGGTCATATTTTTTCTTGTTCGATCTTTTTATTGAGTTTTTTAGTTTGTCTATATTTTAGTTATGAATGTGATGAACAAATAATGGCAAAAAGAGCATACCATCACAGTTAGCAGAAACATAGTAACATTTCATACATACAAAGTACATAGGTCAAATAGTATTCTGCATTGTCAAAGCAGAGGACATGTACTGGTCACAGCAACAATGTTAACTAAGCAGTCAGGAAATATAGAAAACATAGAAAGAGAGAAATAAGAGAAGAGGGAAGGGTGGGGAAAAGAAGGAAAGGGGGAAAAGGGGAAAAAAGAGTTTCTGTGGATAGATATGTAGGTTTTACTGTGAGACCATTAAATCTTGGTCAAATGCCACATGAAGTTGTTGAGAGATCCCTCCCCATATAGCCCAAAATCATTTGACCTTGTCCTAGAGTTTTGCTTGAAGTTTTTCATGCATGAGGACATTGTTAATCTTGGATTTGGCTTCATTCAGGAACAATGGGGGGTCTGCCTTGCTCTGGCAGTTGTTTGTTTTGGTGCTATGAAGATGTGCAACAGCAACTTAAAGGTGTTTTTGCCTATACCTGGGGGCTTAACCACTTGCTTACCGGGCCTATTTTGGCCTATTTTCCTTCATGTAAACATCATCATTTTTTTGCTAGAAAATTACTCAGAACCCCCAAACATTGAGTAAGTTTTTTTTTAGCAGACACCCTAGGAAATAAAATGGCGGTCATTGCAACTTTTTATCTCACACGGTATTTGCGCAATCATTTTTCAAACGCCTTTTTTTGGGAAAAAAAACGGTTTCATGAATTAAAAAATAAGAAAACAGTAAAGTTAGCCCAATTTTTTTATATAATATGAAAGATGATGTTACGCCGAGTAAATAGATACCAAACATGTCACGCTTTAAAATTGCGCACAACCGTGGAATGGCGCCAAACTTCGGTACTTAATAATCTCCATAGGCGACACTTTAATATTTTTTACTGGTTACCAGTTACCGAGGAGGTCTAGTGCTAGAATTGTTGCACGCGCTCTAACGCACGCGGCGATACCTCACATGTGTGGTTTGAGCGGCGTTTACATATGCGGGCGGGACTTGCGTGTGCGTTAGCTTCTGATCGCGAGCTACAGGGGACAGGGGCGTTTTCATTTTTTTTTTTTATTTATTTATTTTTTTTTTACTTAATTTTTTTTATTTTTACACTTTTTTAAAAAAAATATTTTATTATTATTTATTATTATTATTTTAAATATTTATTTTTATTCCTATTACAAGGAATGTAAACATCCCTTGTAATAGGAATGTATGTGACAGGTCCTCTTTATGGAGAGATGTGGGGTCAATAAGACCCCACATCTCTCCTCCAGGCTGGAAAGCATGAGATCGGTAAAAAATTTTTTACCGATCTCATGCTGACAGCCGCGATCGCGGCTTTGTTTACTTCCGGGTACCGGGCGTGGCGTCATAACGTCGCGCCCGGGCCTCCGACGGTCATAGAGATGACCGGAAATCTCTATGCTCGTCATCCGGCGGCGAGCGATTCTTTCTCCGGGCCCCCGATGGCACGGGAGAGCCCGGAGAAGCACCGGATGGCGGCGGGAGGGGGGGACGTCCCCTCCCGCTGCCTATAAGAATGATCAGGCGGCGGAACTGCCGATATGATCGTTCTTATGGTGCACAGAATCGCCGGCCGGTAAAAATGATATCTGAATGATGCCAATAGCTGCACGCATCATTCAGATATCACCACTCAAAGTCAAGCACGTCATATGACGTCCTTGGTCGGCAAGTGGTTAAGGTTGAGAGGGGCATACTGAGCCGCAAAAGGCACAGGGGTGCAAAAAGACCCACGTTTATCTACCACACATGGAGGTGCATGCCTACTTATTTACGTTGTGAAAGTACGATGACAAGCATCTAGAGTTGTATAGGGTCACTCTAGAGAGAACAAGGTACCATCTGGTTAGAATTTTATAATTGGTCTCTACTGCTAAGACATTGGTGGAACATGATTTGGTGGATTCCCAAATTTGGATCCAGTCCCAGGTATCCAAGTCAAGTCCTAAGCCAGATGACCATGGGTATAGGTGGGCAAGGGCTGTGTGGCCGGTGTCATGAGTTGTGTATAAAGGAATCATTACAACAACAGGAGATCATTACAACGACATATGGGTCTGAAGCACACAGATTCAAAAGATGTAAGCATCCTGGGGCCTTCAGGGCAACATACATTAGTTTGCAGGAAGTGTTTTATCTGAAGATATCAAAAAAATACATTATGCGGTAATTCCTTTTCCTGTTGCAATTGGGCAAAGGGTTTCACCCCTCTTGTGTTCATGAGGTATCGTACTTGCATGAGGTTTTTAATGATCCATTTCTGGGATTGATAGCCCCAGGGGAAATGCAAGATTGTAGGTAAGGTTCATAAGAGGTTTGAATGGGGAGATAATGCTGGCAAAGAATTTCACTGGGTCCCAAATTCTCTGATCGGGTGTGGTATTTTGCCATGTGAGCTAGTTGAACTACATAATATTTTTAGGATGCAGGAGACTAAGACCGCTGGAGTGCTTGCTTCTGATTAAGGTGAACCTACTTAGTCGGGGGCCAAGATGATATGATGGTGTAGGGAGCAGAGAGTTGCCATGGGGATCCAAACTGGGAGGGTGTGAAAATAACATAAAAGCTTAGGGAGATAGGTCATCTTAATAGCGGCTACTCTCCGAAGACACAAGATCAGGTATTTATTCCAATCACACAAAAGTAATTTTCTGTAGTAGTGGGCTGTAGTTAGCTGCGTAGAGATCATAATACGAATAAGTCAGATGGACTCCCAGGTATTGGAGGTAGAGTGGCTGCCATTGGAATGTATAGTTCTGCTGACGGGAAGCTAGTCCTGTGATAATGTGACATTGAGTTCTTTGGATTTGATTTTGTACACCTCCAGTCCTGAAACAGAGAGGATCACATTGTCTGCAAATTAACACAGAGTTTGTATAGGGTTACCACTATCATGATACCATGTATACCAGGGTTGGATCAGATAACTATAGCCATGGGCTCTATCGATGTAAATAGCAGGGGTGAAAGGGAGCATCCCTGGCAAGTGCTTCTGGCTAATCCAAACTGAGTGGGTTTTTAACCTGATTACTTGACATAGGCTCAAGGTGATTTGTACAGTACATAAATGGGGTCCAAAGACCCAGTGGCACAAGATGTGTGAAAGAGGTAAGGCCAAGAGGCCAAGAAGGCTTTGTGTAGGTCCAAGGAGACCAAAAAAAGAGAATGTTATGTGTTTTGACATTATGTGTCAAGTGTAAAATACAACATATATTGAAGTTAAAAAGGCCTGTAATCTGACCACGTGGTGTGATCTGTCTGGAGTTTGGGAATCATAGAGATCAAGGCCAGTAGTGTTTCCTGGTTAAAGCTCTGGCCTTCTATTATGTGATTAAAAGCACCCATCAAAAGAGGGGTAAGTAGATCAGAGAATGTTTTGAAATAGGATGCAGTAAACCCGTCAGAGCCAGGAGAGTTGCTTGTAATACCTCTTCTGAGGTCACTAGGCTCCTCTTGAGTCAGGCTTTCCAAGTTGAAGAGAGCTTGAATTTCTTCTGGGATAGTGCCACTGTACTGCCTGCCATTATATGAAAAATGTAGGCTAAAGAAGAAGCCCCACTGATAGTGAATTTTATATAGCAGTTTGTATACAAGGTTTCATGATTCCGCGGTAGAGCTGTACGATTCTGGGAAAAATGAGAATCGTGATTCTTTTGCTTAGAATAAAGATCACGATTCTCGCTGTGTAACATCATCTTTCACTTATACAAAAAAATTGGGCTAACTTTACTGTTTATTTTTTTCTGAATTCATTAACCACTACCAGACCAGCCTCGTTTTGGATTTTAGGTGTTTACATGTTTAAAACAGTTTTTTTTGCTAGAAAAAAACTTGGAACCCCCAAACATTATATATTGTTTTTTTTCTAACACCCTAGAGAATAAAATGGCAGTCGTTGCAATACTTTTTTTCACACGTATTTGCGCAGCGGTCTTACCAGCGCACTATTTTTGGAAAAAAGTACTTTTTTGAATAAAAAAATAAGACAACAGTAAAATAGCCCAATTTTTTTTTATTGTGAAATATAATGTTACGCCGAGTAAATTGATACCCAACATGTCACGCTTCAAAATTGCGGCCGCTCGTGGAATGGCGTCAAACTTTTACCCTCAAAAATTTCCATAAGCGACATTTAAAAAAGGTTGCATTTTTTGAGTTACAGAGGAGGTCTACTAGAATTATTGCTCTCGCTCTACCGATCGTGGCGATACATCACATGTGTGGTTTGACTACCGTTTTCATATGCGGGCGCTGCTCGCGTATGCGTTCGCTTCTGCGCCCGAGCTTGTCGGGACGGGGTGTTTTAAAAAAAAATTTTTGTTTTTTTCTTATTTATTTTACTTAATGGTATTATTTTTTACACTGTTTAAAAAAAAAAAAAATTATCACTTTTATTCCTATTACAATGAATGTAAACATCCCGTAATAGAAAAAAGCATGACAGGTCCTTTAAATATGAGATCTGGGGTCAAAAAGTCCTCAGATCTCATATTTGGACTTCAAAGATAAAAAAAAAAATGACATTTGTAAATTCCCCTTTAAGACGTATGGGCGGAAGTGACGTTTATGGTATAGAGATGAGTGGCGGCCATCGTAGCGTCACTCATCTCTATACACAGGCAGGGAACGGACCCGATCGCCTCCGCCGCTGCCGACGGTTCCGGTAAGCGGCGGAAGGCGCGGGAGAGCGGCAGGAGGGGGGGCACTCTCCCGCCGCCGATAACGGTGATCTCGCGGCGAATCCGCAACGATGACCACCATTATCGGAAAGGGGACCGCTCACTGTGAAGAGGGATACCTCGGTTGTGGCAGCAGCTGCTGCCGTACCGAGATATCCCTCTTCAAAAAAAAAAATAAATTGAATTAAAGTGTAAAAAAAATTGCATTTGAAAGAATGCTGCGCAAATACACTTTGACGTAAAATATTGCAACAACCACCATTTTATTCTCTAGGGCAGGGATCCTCAAACTACGGCCCTCCAGCTGTTGCGGAACTACACATCCCATGAGGCATTGTAAAACTCTTACATTCACAGACATGACTAGGCATGATGGGAATTGTAGTTCTTGAACAACTGGAGGGCCGTAGTTTGAAGACCCCTGCTCTAGGGTCTCTGCTAAAAAAATATATATAATGTTTGGGGGTTCTAAGTAATTTTCTAGCAAAAAATAATGATTTAAATTTGAAACCAGCAAGTGTCAGAAAAAGGTTTAGTCTTTAAGTGGTTAAACGTCCCTCATTTACAGACCAAGTTCATTCCTTTGATCTAACAAAACATTACAATGTTTATAGTTAGCTCAGTAGCTTAGGAATGTTGTAAAAGTTGGCAGACTGCCTGTTTTTTTTTTTGTTTTGTTTTTGACAGCTGTCGGCTTGAGCAGAGAACTCTGCATAGAATCGGGAAAATGCTTTGTTAAGATCGTGAGGGGGAAAGAGTAGCGATCTCGATTCTTAACGATTAATCGTGCAGCTCTACTCCGCGTTGGGCAATGGTTAGTAGAGCAAGGTCTTCGTATAGTTGATATTCATGGCCTTGTATAGAGAGTGAACCCTTGTCCCTCTAAGTTAGGAGCAAGCTTTCCTTGGTGTGGAAGAAATGTAAATGCACTATGACCCTCAGTGGGCCATCTGATGTCCGTTATGCCTTCAGGATGCGTCCACCATGGGCAAACTCACACATGCGCCCTACGGAATTATTATTTTTTCATTCTTAACGATGACATTTACAAAGAAACAAAACAGCACGCAGACCCCTACACAAGTCCCCCAAAATACATAGTAGACCCTAGGAGAGGTCTCTGAGCTGTTTTTTTTTTTTTTTGTTAGTTTGAAGAAGCTGGTAATGAAATGTAATTTACCGCCAATTTGAAACACTTTTTCCTTTCTAAAAGTCAGTGCTACTGCAGCATATTGTGTACACTGTAGTGACGCACCCCAGACGTTAATTTTTAAGAAACTCTGCTTCTGACTAAATTGAATTTTTTTAAATGTTTTTCTTTTTTTCATTGGTACATGTTCCCATGGGCAGTGCCCAACTCCCTTTGCCTGGAAAATCAGAATTTTTAATTTAACAGATTTGGCTTGAGTTTGGCATCTTATTTTCTTTGAAGTTCATTGAACCCTGCTCAAACTGAACCCAGGGCAGTTAAGCTCATCCATACTGTATACATTATGAAATAAAGGTCATTGTGATGTATGTGAGAAGTTTGTCTTGTTTAAAGCTGGACTATGGGATTCCCCTCTCCAGTCCTCAGTTTATTTTTTAAAATTGAGTTTATAACACAAAGCATGGTGAAGTTAATCTGCAGGGGTCAGGTGTCAGTTTAACAGCTCAGTCTCTCTCTTTTACTGTACAAGTGGAAACAGCCATTATAGTTGGAGGGTATGGTATAGAGAAGGTTTCTCTTTCTAGACTGTAATGCTGAAGATCAAAAGAAGTTTGCAGCTTTTTTCAAATTATTATTTTGTAATATAAACCAGTATGTAATACAAAAGTGCACAGTCATACTACCAATTTACCAACATAATGTTGTTTGGAACAGTTTGGTGCCATACACTAGTATGTGCGAGCCCCATAAGAGGCCTCTTGTACCTATGTGGCTATTTTTTATGTAGTTTAAAAAAAAAATCAGAGTCATCATCAACTTTGTTGGGTGTCCTCCATTCAATATATAAATATATATGTATTATATATATATATATATATATATATATATATATATATATATATATATATATATATGTGTGTGTGTATATATATATATATATATATATATATATATATATATATATATATATATATATATATATATTAGGGCTGCGCAAATTAAAGATTAATTCCTTTATTAATAGTTAATTTTTTTGATCGATCAAAATTATTTTGATTGGTACTCACCTCTCCGGTGACGTCACAGACATCGACGTCACCGGACTCCTCCCCCCTTCCCCAAGTGCCTCCGTCTGCTAACGAAGGGAAGGGGGGAGGAGTCCGGTGACGTTGAAGTTCTGATTGAACGTAACGTGTACGGGGGAGGAGCTACGCATGACGTCATCCGCTGCTGCCCTATGGAACTAACACGATTGTCGGCTTTACATGCTGTGTTTTTATCATCTTTATGTGAGTAGTTTGTGTTTGAACACAAAAATTGAATCTTAAGCGGTGAGCACTTAGATCTTTTCTTTCTACCCATGACCTTGCGTCCTTGCTGAGATCTAAGGAGACATGAGAGAAGTTTATGGTCCGTGTTAACCCTTTTGATACCCGCTTGCATGACCACCTGTTTGCACAGGGGTCCATGCCATAAGGTGAGAGTGATTAGTTAGACCGGAGGTGGAGGGATTGTCACGCTACTGTGGGGAAAAAAATTACTTACGTCAGTGCTACAGTTTGAATTTAAAACGAATTTGTGTGAACTGTAAAGTTAAGTCATGGATTGTGGAAACTAACTAGTGGCGGGTGATTGTATATAGTGTATACCACATTTACCACTGACTAATGCAGAGTTGCAATGCAAGGAGATCAGGTAAAAGTAGTTGGATCTGTATGTGCGTTATAATTAATCGAAATCAGTCGATTAATCGATTAAAAAAGAAAAATTGATTAATCGACACGAAAATTTTAATCAGTAACAGCCCTATATATATATATATATATATATATATATATATATTTTTTTTTTTTTATGTAGGACATAGCCTTTAGTGCATTAATTTGTGTTGTAGAGACATCTAATTAGGCAAAGCTTTAAATGCCCATTCCTTTGTATTCATTTCTTTATATGGCGTTGTCTAGATCTTTTTACTACTTACAATAGTGAATAAAATGAAGAAAACAACTACTTCATTCAAAGACCTTTGTGTACTGTAGAAGATGTTCTTAAACACTGAGATACAGTCATTTGGCAAAGGATGTTCTAATGGATGCACGTTCTACAACAAAAAGACTGATTAACTTGCTTCAAACCATAGATAGAAGTGAGTGCGCCAAGGACTCTAGATAAGATGTATAAACACTTAACAGAAAAACATAGCAACAGAAAAACACATCTGCCTTGTTTGGTGATATGGTGCATTTGTCATAGTTAAAGGCAGAGCAAGTCAAGCACCCGCAGCACAAAAACAAATGTGGATAGAAGACATTCTAGTCATTAAAATGACATGAAGTATCTCGCTGGTAATGTAGACAATGAAGTTTATTCATCTATAGCCATTTGTGTGGGGGGTCATTTACCCTTTTACTGCCATCAACATATAGAATATGTTGGAACAGAACTGCTTACAGCATGTCATCGCAATAAGCCTTATGTCCCCTGCAGTTTACAGGCTGTAAGATTTTAGTCGTTCCTAAGACTGCTTGGAATTATGAATGGATGTGATCAGTGGCTACTAAACTGCTGATTACATCCATTCATAAGGTTTTTAATGTACCCCAGTTTGCTGCTACGGCTCACCTGCTGCGTTGGGTTTAATTTACATTGAGTGGGAGATCGGTAAACATTATTCTCATGTTTACTGTTTTCCTGCAGAGTACAACTTAATCACAAGATTCCAATATCTCATTAAAGTGGACCTACCTTTGCATACATACTGTCCCCCAGTGACAGTAGTTAAGTAAAAAAAAAAAGAGAGTTAAAAAAAAATAAGAAAATAAAACATAGTATTACATACAGAAGTTACATAGTTGGTAAGGTTGAATAAAGACACCAGTCCATCTAGTTCAACCTGTGTAGGTGTACATGTTCATAATCATTTCCTGTATCTCTGTAAACTGTGTTCCCTAAGATATACCGTATTTATCGGCGTATAACACACACTTTTTTCCCCTTAAAATCAGGGGGAAATCAGGGGTGTGTGTTATATGCCGATCCCCCGCCTTTGTTGTGAGCCTCTGGGCAGCTTCTAGCTGCCTTTGGCCCTTCTCAGCTGCTTTCGGCCTTTCTCGGCAGCTTTCGGCCGCCTTCGGCCTTTCTCTGCAGCTTTTGGCCGCCTTCGGCCCTTCTCGGCAACTTTCGGCCATTCTTGCCTGCCTTCGGCCTTTCTCGGCAGCTGGCGAGAAAGGCCGAAGGCGACCGAAAACTGCCGAGAAAGGCCGAAGGCGGTAGAGAGCGGCCGAGAAAGGCCGAAGGCGGCCGAAAGCTGTGAGAACGGCCAATGGCTCCAATTTTCAAACTGCAGTGACACTGACATGTCACTGCAGTTTAACTGCAGCCTGGCAAGGCTGCAAATGAGATTGAGGAGGCTGCAGATGGATGCTGCAAATTACACTAAGAAGGCTGCAAATGACACTGAGAAGGCTGCAAGGCTGCAAATGACACTGACAAACATGCAGATGGACGCTGTGCAAGGCTGCATTGATGGGCATTTAAATGTAAGTTTTTTTCCTTTAAAACGTTTTTTTCCTTAAAATTTCCTCCTAAACTTGGGGTGCGTGTTATACGCTGGCACGTGTTATACGTCGATAAATACGGTACATCCACAAGTTTTTTTTTAAAACTATCAATACTTCCTGCTGACACCACTGATTGTGAAACTGAATTCCACATCCTTACCGCTCTGACAGTGAAAAACCCCCTACGTAGTTTAAGATAAAACCGCTTCTCCTCCAGTTTTATTGAGTGGCCCTGTGTCTTCTTATGCTTCCTGAGACTGAATAGTTTCTTCCCTATGCCAGAATAGCCATTGAGATATTTGTACTGTATATCTCCTCTCAAGCGTCTCTTCTCTAGAGAGAATACGTTTAGTGCTGGTAGTCGATCCTCATAAGTGTGGTCCTCCAGCATTTTTTCCAAGTTTACCCATCTTTTTTTACTATTACTGTTGCTACATTCGGGGATTCTCGATAGTACCGTAGCATAGTAGTAATTTACCATAAGTGGTGACCAGAAGCTTGACCCTTTCTGCGAGGATCTTAGCATAGATCTTAGTATCAACATTTCAGAGTGAAATTGGCCTGTAACTTGAGCACACCCAATCTCTGTCTTAATCTGGGCTACGATGTCCTTGTCTCTAAGAAGTTCCTCATTTAGTCTCCAGTTGTTGTTGGGTACTTTTATATCTGGGACATTGATCGTCATCGTAACCGGGGCGTGGTCTGATAAAGTGAAAATCTCTATTCTTGAATCTATAACTTTATCTAACAGGCCATGGTCAACAAAAATGTAATACTCCAGATTTTGTCCTCCCCCCTCCCTCCCACCTCCTCCCACCCTGACCCCTACTAAGGTCTTAGAGACGTTGGGGGTCCCCCAATTGTGAATCCCCTCCGTACTCTCAATCCTTCAGGTGAGGTGGGGCTCTGGTCCTGATCTAGGTCTCTCCCGTACCCTGAAAATACAGGGAAACGGGGTTAGCGGGCGGAACTTGTAATGTTTTCATCTGCCCCGGACGGTGGTCGGCCAACCACCCCAGTCTCCTCCCCCCCACCCCAGCCCCTCCCACCCCTCTCACCCCCTCCACCCCCTCCCAACCCGGCAAGGCCGGGACCTGCAAGCCCATTTTTTGGCAAAATACATTTAAATCTTCCGGAAATTTTAATCTAGCGGAGCGACCGTCTTTAGTGCCTATGAGGCACGCGGGGAAACCCCATGTGTATTTCACGTTTTCATGTCGCATTAAATCGAGTAAAGGTCTCTGCAGCCTCCTTCTCTCTAGTGTCTGGGGGGCTAGGTCTGAATATATCTGGATCTCTGAGTCCTCGTATTTCAGGGGCGTCTTTCCGTATATTTTTGTCCAGATTTCTGCTTTGTCCTCATAGTAACGAAATCTGGCTATAATGTCCCGGGGTCTGGATGCACCGGGTTCAGTCGGTTTGCCTACTCGATGGACTCATTCTAATTTGGGGAATTCCTCTTCTTCTTTGCGCAATAGGGGATTGAATACAGCAACTATTACTGTCCTTAGAGCTTCTCCTCTTTTTTCGGGGACATTTCTGAGTCTGAGGTCTTGACGTCTATTTCTGTTTTCTGCGTCTTCTAACTTGTATAACATTTCTCGTTGGGCGAGTTTTAAAGATCTTATCTGGTCCTTTACTGTGCATAGTTCTTGTTCCTGGCTGTCCGCTCGTTTCTCTACAATTTCCACTCTTGAGAGTAGGTGTCCCAAGTCCTCCCTAAAAAGGTGGAAATCCCCTTTAACTGCATTCTCCATTTTTAAAAGCATTTCTTGCATTTCATCTTTGGTAGGGAGGTGTGTTCTCCCTACCTGATCTTCAGCCCTGCTGGTGTCGATTCCGTTTTCTAATGATTGGTCAGGTGGAGTTTGGGAAGTATGGTCGTCTGATTTTTTGTCCTTCGGTTTTCTTCTCTCCATCGTTGTGTCAAGGAGGGAGTCCGTGTGGTTTAATTGTGGGCTTGTACCTGTTTTTAAATAGTGTTTTATGGTACTTGCTGTTTTGGGGGTTTTTAGGGGACCCTTTTTTGGGGCTTTACTCATGATTTTCAGCCGTGATTTTCTAATCCTCTTCCCCAGGGTACTAACTGTTTGGTCCCGTGGGAGGAGTCTGAATTTGCCTCCTTCCTCGAGAGACAGCTTTTACCTCGGATATAGTACTCAAGTCAAGGGTGACCCGTCAGTGTAAGAGTCCTTTTTAATAGCTTTTGCTCACCAACCCACCGCCTCTCCCTCGCTCTCGTAACAAATTCGGGGGGTTGGGGGTGAGTGTGGTGCAAGACAGGACAGCCTTTCCAGTGGGGCCAATCAAACCCCTTTTAATGTCTCGCAGTAGTTACCTTTCAGACTCAGTTAGGGTATGCTTACAAGCCAAGAAAACAGAAAAAAACAGAAAAAGGAAAAATAAAAAAGCAACACAGATGAAATCAGATAGTCTGGTAGCTATTTCATTTAACTATAGATGCGGGTTGCAGCCATCCAGACACAGTCCAAGCCCCCCAGATTCCTCTGTCGATGCTTCCACAGACAGCTATGGTGGGAAACTTTCAATATGTATATAAAAAAAAAAAAAGAAACAGAGACCGGTAAAAGTACAATTGCAAACTCTGCTGCTGAGATATTTAACCCGGGAGCGTTGGGGTTAAGAACCCTGTATGTGCCATTTAAACCGGCCCTACATCAGAGGGGTCACTAATGCAACGGGGTCTTCATTTAACTGTTTACAGCAGGTAAAGCGGTCGATAACCCACTCTAGGCATCCCATTGCCACATGTTGCTCTCCCCATGACCTGAGCTGTGAGTCAGTTCTCCCGAAACAGAGTTTTATAAAGTGTCAGGATGATAGTTTTATCTCTGGAGTAAATTCCCTTTTTTATTCATGCTAATATTCTGCTAGCTTTGCTTGCTGAAGCTTGGCATTGCATGCCATTGCTGAGTCTGTCATCTACTAGGACCACAAGATCTTTTTATTAAGTTAATAATAAAAAAAAGAATGTACAAACACCTTCACCCCTTGTGCACACACAAATATTAGGCTGTATTCAAAATTTTTGTACAGGAAGAAGCATTTACTCCATCTCTTCCTACCCAGAGATCAGTCTGCAATATTGTATGTTTTTAAGCCATAAGGACACAGCAGAGACTGATCCATGCCTGATATTTGTGAATACAGCAATGAATTGCACAAACACAACATTTACATAAATGGGTTGACTTACTAAAGGCAAATAGACTATGCACTTTGCAAAGTGCAGTTGCACACTGCAAGAACAGTTGCTCCAGAGCTTGGTAAATGAGCAAAAGCTCTGCTGACTTTCATCATTCGATCACGTGCAAGCAAAAATGCATTTTTTTTAATTTTCCTTGCATTTGATTGGGTAATCTTTGCAAAGTGAAGTTTTACCTCATTTACTAATCTCTGGAGTAACTCCACTTGCATAGTGCAACTGCACTTTGCAAAGTGCACAGTCTATTTCCCTTTAGTAAATCAACCCCAATGTGTCATCTCGATGTCAGCGTCTCAATCCAGGAAGAAAATGCTGATCCCAGATAGTGCCCCAAACAGAGGCATTGTCAGGGGGAGTATTGTGATCTCTGGAAGATGTAATACATACCTACAATGCCCTGTACACACGATAGGATTTTCCGACAACAACATTTTTTCCGACGGATGTTAGCTCAAACTTGTCTTGCATACACACGGTCACACAAAGTTAGTCGGAAATTCCGAACGTCAAGAACGCGGTGACGTGCGACGAGCCGAGAAAAATTAAGTTGAAATAGCCAGTGCTGCTCTTCTGCTTGATTCCGAGCATGAGTGGCACTTTGTGCATCGGAATTGTGTACACACGATCGAATCGGAACAGATTTTGTTGTCGGAAAATTTGAGAACCAGATCTCAAATTTTGTGTGTGATGGAAATTCCTATGGAAAATGTGTGATGGAGCCTACACACGGTCGGAATTTCCGACAACAAGGTCTTATCACACATTTTCCATCGGAAAATCCTATCGTTTATACAGGGCATAAGTGTCACATTTACACATTACTCAGCATGCATGCCCTTTACATGAAACAACACATCTGCTGCTAGGTACATTTAATATCTCGCCAGCCAATGTATATTCTAACTCATTTTTAAAGCTGTAGCAAACTCCCCTGCTATTCACATTATGGTGACTTGACCTCAGATTCATATATATATATATATATATATATATATATATATATATAGATAGATATATGTATGTGTGTGTGTCGATTTGCCTGATCCAAAGAGATCTGCTTAATTCATAGGTCCTGATAACCAGGACTTAGTAATTGTGTGATCCTCCATTGATAGACCTATTTGTCACTTATATACACAGTACAAGGGAATACGAAATCCTGATTCACCTGAAAGGTTATTGTTTCTTAAACACTCCACAATACACTTATATAGCAGATGAACCAGATGTTTACTTTTTAAATCTCACAGGGATTCTAGTGATGCAATACCCCCACCAGACATTAACTGCTGGGCCATTAGAAACCCAAAATATAGTTTCATGTTATTGTAATGTATTGGTTATTAAATTGAATTAAACAATTATGTGGATTTCATCTGCCAGAAAATACTGCATTTTTTTAATGGCTTTGTGGAAGGGGGTGTAATTATAAAACTAGGTCACGAAAAAACGTACCACTTAAGTCTTCTAGAAATCTGATTTCTTTATTTCCAATAAATTTATTGACAATAAATGTTGGTTTTCTGCTTTGATGAAAGTTTTTGTGAAAAAAAATAGATTTACTATATACTGCCAAACTTAGGATATTTAGTAAAGCAGGCCATGTTCACATACCTATGAATGGGTATCCACTTGTTATAACAATAATATTATTATTGTTATGTAATTGATGTGATTTATAAATGTGTAGTACCCGGTATGCACATTATGGGGCCTCACAACACTAGAAGAACCTTAAGAAGAACCATAAGAATCACTGGGAAAGTAACGTAAAAACCCTATTAGAACCATGACCAATGCATGGTAGAGGGGCCCTCACACATACATTCTTTAGAAGGATTGACTATGTATTCAAGGGTCATGTATCCATACGGCTGCAGGGTGGAGAATGCCTCTTCTGATTATGATTGGTGATTTGAGTTGAGTGCTTGAGTATTTGCACTGGAGAGGAATTCCTTTCAGGGGTCACCTTTGCAAGAAGGCATGATGTGTGGGGGATAATAGTGAGGGCATTTGAGCTTTCTTTATCAAGTTTCTGCCATCTAAATCTAATGTAGTCAAAGAGTTTAAGACCCCATACACACTATTAGATTTTCTGCATATTTTTCTCTTCAGATTTACCAAAACCATATAATATGAGATCAAACCTTAAGAGTTTCAATTTGTATGCAATCAGGCAGGCCCTTGCACTACATGGTTTTGGTAAATCTGAAGACAAAAAAATGCAGAAAATCTAATAGTATGTATGGATGTAGCTTAAAGAGGAAGTAAACCCTCTTTTACAACTTTAGCTTACAGGTAAGCCTATATTAAGGCTTACCTGTAGCTAACAAGGATATCTCCTAAACCTGCACGGTTTAGGAGATATACCTGTATTTGCATGTGCCGACGTCATGCGGCACATGCGCACTTGCGACAACTGAAGCAACGGCGCTATATGCCGATGCTTCAGTTGTACTATGCCGCTCTCGTGAGCATGCGATCCCCGGAAGTCACTCCGGGAGAACATGTCATCGGTCGGAGGGGGAGAAGAGGACCGATGCCGGGGCTTCGATCTCAGGTAAGTGATACATAATTAGCTAGTATGCTATGCATAGTAGCTAATTATGCCTTTGTCTTGCAGTTTTTTTTTTTTCCGTTTTTTTTAAGAGGGTTTACTTCCTCTTTAAGAGTTTATGGAGCTCTCAGTGTGTGGTATTGTCAGTTTACATAGGCATTCTGCTGCAGTGCTGACTGGAAAGCAATAGGATATTTAAAAAGTATAATTTTTATAAATATCTTTATGCCATATGTGCCTTTTTTTTTGCTGAGCTTATGCTGTGCTGAGTAATACTAGAAACCCACGGGAACTATGGATGTGGGCTCTACCTATCACTACCCTCCTCCAGAGATAATAGGAAAGAAGAAAATTATTGCTATAGCATGTAGAATGTACTAATTACTCAATTCCAAGAATATATCAGCTCCTGATTGTTACAATACAATCAAGATCTTTATTTCACAAAAAGTACCGTATTTATCGGCGTATAACACGCGCCAGCGTATAACACGCACCCCAAGTTTAGGAGGGAATTTTAAGGAAAAAAACTTTTAGGAGGGAAGTTTAAGGAAAAAAACTTACATTTAAATGCCCATCAATGCAGCCTTGCCAGTGTCATTTGCAGCCTTGTCATTGCAGCCTTGTCATTGCAGCCTTGTCAGTGTCATTGCAGCCTTGCATTGCAGCCTTGTCAGTGATATTTGCAGCCTTGTCAGTGTCATTTGCAGCCTTGCATTGCAGCCTTGTCAGTGATATTTGCAGCCTTGCATTGCAGCCTTGTCAGTGTCATTTGCAGCCTTGCATTGCAGCCTTGTCAGTGTCATTTGCAGCCTTGCAGTGCAGCCTTGTCAGTTTCGTTGCAGGCTTGCATTGCAGCCTTGTCAGTGTTGTTGCAGGCTTGCAGTGCAGCCTTGCCGTTTAAAAATGGCACCGCCGAGATACAGAGCGGATGTCCTGTGTATCTTGGCAGCGTCGGTAGCTCTCGGCCGCTCTCGGCGGCTTTCGGCTGTTTTCGTCGGCTTTCGGCCGCATTCGGCCGCATTCGGCCGTTCTCGTCGGCTTTCTGCTTTCCGAATGCCACCGAGAGCAGGCGAAAGCCACCGAGAATGTCCGAAAGCCACCGAGGACAGCCGAAAGCTCACAATCGGCGGGGGATCGGCGGGGGATCAGCGTATAACACGCACCCACGTTTTTCCCCTGATTTTAAGGATATGTTATATGCCAATAAATACGGTACTCCATAGACAATACCAACGCTGTATCCTGGCCTAGGCCGAAAAGGCCCAGGCCTAGGGCAGCACTTTGCAGGGGGGCAGCATGTAAAGAGTGCCTGCTGGCTTATGGGGCAGACTGGGCTGAGAAGCAAATTAGTCTAGCGCCCCCCATAAAGTGGCTGCACTGCTTTTGGTATGCGGGCGGTCGGCATTCCACAACTGTGGGGGGGGGGGGGGCACTTCTAATTTTGACTGTCCCATCATTCTGGACCAAAAACCTTCCTCACTGTGCTATGTTTTCTGCTGCACCATTGGCATGGTTATATCGTCTTAGTCCTCTCCATAAAATTATCAGAAATTTGTGCTTAACCACTTGTAGCCCGCCATATAGCAGAATGACGGCGACAAAGTGGTGACCAATCACAGCTGATCATCGCATGAACCAGGAAGTGCCGATAAACGGCTTTTTTCGGTTCACGCTGACAGGGAGAGCCGATTGGCAGCTCTCCCTTTCAGAGAGGGGGTCTGTGCTGATAATCAGCACATTGATTACCAGCAAAGTCCATATCAAAAGGTGCCAATCAGTGCCCAACACCTGCCAGCCTGTCCCCAAAATAAACGGATGTCAGTGCCAATCAGTGCCCACAACAGTGCACAAAAAAGTGCCAATCACTGCCCCATCAGTAATGCCTGTCAGTGCCTCATCAAAGTGCCAATCAGTGCCACTCAGTAATGCCTGTCAGTAGCTCCTCATCCGTGCTGCCTATCCAGTGCCACCTATCAGCAGGGGCTCTGGTGCGAATTGCAAAGAAGTCCTGTCCATCTTTTGGTCCGTTTCAGGTCCAAATTCAGCCCAAAATTTGGGCTGAAATAGGATCTGAAACGGTGAATGGAGACGCACCGGACTCCTGCTGTGAGCTGCTGTGTGTTCTAGTGTAAACCCAGCCTGAACCTTTATACACTGGCTGTATTGGAATATATGGATGTCTGAATACAGCAGAGACTCCATGGGACACTATGGACTCTCAGTGCTGAATAACCCTGGATATTTATGTTGATGAGTGGATGATCCATTGTTGTGAAAATTGGACAAGTGCATCTTTAAAATCAAGTGCAGGAACAACGCAGACACCCTGTGGGTGAGAAGGGTCTATGCATTTATAGAAGGATGTATGAATACAACTTGTTAATGTATGTTTACTTATCTCCTCTGGACCAGGAATGTTTGTCTGCATACCATGCATTAATGGATTCACCTATGTGAGGGAGATGACTGGGGTTCAACAGTGTGAATTATCCTTGATGGTTTGTGGACTATGTGGGGTTGATTTATTAAAGGCAAATAGACAGCGCACTTTGCACACTGCAAGAGCAGTTGCTCCAGAGCTTAGTAAATAAGCAGGAGCTCTGCTGACTTCCATCATCCAATCACATGCAAGCAAAAATGCTGTCTTTTTAAAATGTCCTTGCACGTGGTTGGGTATTCATTGTAAAGTGAAGCTTTACCTCATTTACTAAGCTCTGGAGCACCTGCATAGTCCAACTGCACTTGCAAAGTGCACAGTCTATTTGCCTTTAGTAAATCAACCACTGTGAGTCCCCATCCCTTTGAGTCACCTCCTCTAGACCATGATGTGGTGAATATATCAGTTCTACAGGAAATTGTGTCAACAGCGTTACCCTAAAAATGTCTACATATAAATAAATATAAATCTGATATAGTCCAAATGACAAAGAGGGTTTCATCTCCAATACTGCAATGCCCCATACACACGGTCAGAAAATCGACGACGGATTTTGTCTGACACTGGTGTTGCATACACACGGTCGGACAAAGTTGTCGGAAAATCAGATCATTCTGAACCTGGTGACGTTTGTTGCCTACAACGGGACTACGTAGATGCTAGTAGCCAATAGCTTTGGTCTTGTAATGTGATCTGAGCATGCGTGGCACTTTGTACGTTGGAATTCGCTACACACGATTGGAAAAAGTCCGATAGGACTTTGTTGTCGGAAAATTTGAGAGCAGGAGATAAAACTTTGTCCGTCGGAAAATCCGACGAAAAAAGTCCGATGGAGCCTACACACGGTCGGAATTTCCGACAACATTGTCCGTTGGAAAATCCGACCGTGTGTACGGGGCATTAGTCTTCTGGAAGTCACTATTCTCATTTCCGTAGGGTGGAGCAGTGGTGGTCACCTGAACAGGTTTAATTGTGTGGAGTAAGAGCAGCAGATGTATGTTTACGTGTTGTCTATGGAGTACTTTAAACGTATATGAAATAAAGATTTTATTTACATTTTAACAATCAGTAGATGATATATGCTTGGAATTTAGTAATTAGTACATTCTACATGCTATAGCAATATTTTTATACTTCCTACTATCCCTGGAGAAGGGTGGTGATAGGTAGAGCCCACATCCATAGTTTTCTTGGGTTTCTAGTATTTAATGTTTTGTGGAGGGCTACCTCACCAGAAAACTAAATTTTTAAATAAGTGATTTAGGATCTAGTAGAGTAGGATTTGGTGTTGTTATTGGGCTAACTAATACCATCCAGTAATGCAGCGTACACACGATCTGACTTTTCGGCGGACTAGGTCCGGCGGACCGAAATCCGTCGGACAATTCGATCGTGTGTGGGCTCCAGCGGACTTTTCTTTCCCAAAAGTCTGACGGACCTAGAAATAAAACATGTTTCAAATCTTTCCGACGGACTTGAGTCCGGTCGAAATATCCGGTCATCTGTGTGCTAGTCTGACGGACGAAAATCGACGCTAGGGCAGCTATTGGCTACTGACTATGAACATCCTTATTCTAGTCCGGTCGTACGTCATCACGTTCGAATCCGCCTGATTTTTGGAGTCATAGTGTGTGGGCAAGTCCATCCGTTCGTCCGCTGCAAAGTCCGTCGGATAGTCCGCCGGACCAAGTCTGCCGGAAAATCAGGTCGTGTGTATGCGGCATAACACTATTACTAGTGTAGCACAGCCCTCTTAGGGACTGCTGGGAATTACCTGTCTGCACGGCCATGACCAAGTGAACCTTCCAACCCACCTGACACTCTGGGTTCAGACATCCTCATAACACTCTGCGGCAAGAATCAAATAAATCAGCAGTATTAGCTTCTGAATATTTTACTTGAATCAAAAAGGGAAAAGTTATTTCACAGAAAGAGGTAATAAATCTGCTGAGCCGGGATAATGGCACCAACTCAGCAAACAAATTCCTCCCAATGACAACAATGGTTCAGCAACGAACAATATTATATACATGTATGTACACTATATTCAAATTCAAAGTCACCTCCCAGCGGATGTTTATGTTACCGTATTTATCCGCGTATAACACGCACAGGCGTATAACACGCACCTTAACTTTAAGAGGGAAGTTTCAGGAAAAATAAATACATTTAAATAAAGGACGTTGAAGAAAAATAAGGGTCAGTGCCCATCAATGCAGCCTTATCAGTGCCCATTTGCGGCCTCACCAGTGTCCATCTGCAGCCTCTAACATGCCCATTATTGCAGCCTGTTAAGTGCACATCTGCAGCCTCTAACATGCCCATCATTGCAGCTTGTTTAGTGCACATCTATAGCCTCTAACATGCCCATCATTGCAGCCTGTTTAGTGCCTATCTGCAGCCTCTAGCATGCCCATCATTGCAGCCTGTTTAGTGCCCTTCTGCAGCCTCTAACATGCCCATCATTGCAGTCTGCTTAGAGTCCATCTACAGCCTCACTTTTGCCAATCATTGCAGCCACACCAGTGCTGGATTACACAGATCCGCAATCTCCTGTGGACCCGGCGCTCAGTCACTCACAGTTCCGCCTGGGTCCAGAGTGGTCCGATGCCGGGCCAGGGGGGCAGGACTGTGTGTGACTGAGCGCCGGATACACAGGAGATCGCGGCTTTGTGTAATCCGGTGACGCTCGTCCCCTCCTTCCACTCCGAGGCAGCAGGAATTGGCGTATAACATGCACACACGATTTTCCCCTGATTTTCAGGGGGAAAAAGTGCGTATTATACACCGATAAATACGGTAGCTACTTATGTTGCCACTCTGAGATAGATGTGATCTAGCCAGCCTATGCTATCATAATGAAAGAGCAGGTTTACAGAAGGTAATATATAGGCTTTATATACCTATGAGTAATGGCAATAGAGTTCCACGTTGCAGATATGATTTTCTTCGATAGCTATTTGGAGCTCGTTAACTGTAATCCGTTTGGTTGTAGGTAAAGCAATAGGTTCCTAGTGGTGAAGATCTAAGGCGTCTAAGCACAGTGTTCAAGCAATGCAGTAAAGTGTTCTTGGGGTAAAGATGTCTGTGAACAGTGTTTTTTAATGGTGGCAGTGAATAGATAAAAGGTCAAGCAATTTGCCCTCTCACCAACGACCAAATAGATCCGAGGTCTTCTAGACAGGAACACGTGTAGCGGCACTCGGCACCGGATCCACTGTCTTGGTCTTCCGAAGTGACTAGCCCCACACACCCACACTGACAGGCAGGCGATCCAAGTGATGTTAGTGACAGGATGTCTGACAGCGAATAACAGAGCTAGGCCCCTTAGGCCTTGGTGTGGATGTAAGGCTCTGCGTGGTAGGCCGCAACCTCTCTCTCCCTGTTACACAGAGGGGTCCATCTGGCGTCAGGCCCAGGAGGAAGAGACCTCTGTGCGGGCTCCTCGCTCCTTTTATTGTCACTCCCAGTAACCTTCATGTCAACGTAAGGATCCCTGGGATGTGTAGTCTTAGGGTACATGGGTGCATAGCAATAGTCTGAAGGAGAACTATACATCCCATAATTCACTTTTTTGGACACACAAGTATGAGTTCACTGATTACATGGACAACCAAAGGGACAAACGATGTCCAGAAACACTTAAAGGTACGGTGCTTTCTGTTAACAGTCCATATCGCTACACTAGTAAAGCTGTGCAAAGAGTAATGATAATATGCAAAGTGCAGTTATCTATAGAAACCAATCAGGTGTAAGTTTATTGCAATCAGACCATTGCCAAAAAATAAGGATTGGTGGTTGTGGGCATTGCTTTTTGCTTTACAGAACATATTAGTTGCCATGTAAATGAATTTAACACTTTCTAAGAAAATACATGTGCCATGGCAGAATCAGTAATAGAAAATAGAGCTTGATTTATGAAAACTCAACTAAAGCACAAATATGGCTGATGTATCTCTCAATCAATTAGATGTCAATCTTTTTCCCTCCTGTAACCGTCACTTGTAAAAAGACACAAGGAATGTTTCTTTGATCTCGTTTTCATAAAACAGCTCCAGCATTTTGCATTGCATGCTGCACATGCCAAGTCACTACAGTAATAGAGGAAAACCACAAACCTGATATAAAACAAACCATTGAAAACAATTGCAAGACATTTGTCCTCGCCCGTGTCATCAAACTCACACACACATTTAACCAAAACCACACTGCCCTTTCCAGAGGAGATTGATTTACTAGTCTTGGACGCAACCGCTCACTGATTTTTATCATCTGAATGTATTTCTCTCCCAAAGCCAAAATAACCTTTTATATTGTTTGTTTAGTGCACTTAGGAAAATGCAGCCTTGTCAGTCATGCTGAAGGGTTTTATTTAGCAGGCAGTGAAATGTGTTTGAAATGTTTCATTAATAACATGTGTTTACTATTGGGAGAAGCAAACTTAGTGTGCGAAGATTTTGTTTGTCTATCATTTACTGTAACCTCACTGTTAATAACATACAATGGTTTGTGGTTATGCCACAATCTAACTCAGGTTTGAATATATAAACTACAATCATGGTGGTCTGCACAGAACAGTGGCACAGAGGCATTGCATAACCTGCTATATGAGCCTCTGACCTGGAAGGCGCAGTGATCTAATCATATTTTTGGACTGGAAATAAAACAAAAAAAGCATACTTGGGCTTGCACTCATGTGAGAAACACATTTCTATACTTTACTCCCTTCTTAAAAGAAGGAAAGAAGCAAGTATTTGACATTCCTTCTCCTTTAGGCAAATTAAATGCAGATATCACTAAGGTTTTAATTTTCAACAGCTTTAGAAGAACAAGATATTTTCCTATGTGCTCCACACTGTATATGGTGCCTGGGTAAACAGCACAAAACTCCCGCAATCCTCTTCACTTCGCATATTAAATAAATGTTTTGGATGGAAATATCACTCCATGAAAATCGCTGAGAATTAACTTTGTATTTTCACAAATGGAACAAGTACCTCTTGTAGAAATGGCCAAATTGAAATAGGCGTGACATTTGAAATCGTGTAAAATGCTAGTGTGTTATGGATTTAGATTGGATATTAAATTATGCCAAGCTACAAGTTCTTGTGGCAGGGAGGGTCAGTCCAGTATGGTAGTGTATTGTGTTTGTGTGCTCCTCAGCAGTTTATGAAGACCAAAGAGAAGCTAGAAGTTCTTGTAGCAGGGAGGGTCAGTCTGGCATGGTAGTGCACTGTGTGTTATGAAGACCAAAGTGGAGCTACCTATAGTGGGCCCAATGAATGGGGCAGATAGAATAAAAACGTTTAGTTAAAGATTGACAAGTTTGTGTGTTTGACAGACTGTAAAAGCAGTTAAATATGAATATTACTGAATCTCTTCATAGACCAGTTAAATTGAGAAATACATTAAAGACAAACAAAATAAATTCAGTTACATTCTTCTTCTGTTTCAAATGCTACTTTATGCATAGATCTCGATCTATCTGGACAGTATGATCACCTACTTATACAGCACAATCCCCAGACAGCTATACTCTTAAAAAGGAGTTGACCCTGATGCAGTTTTACTTTCCATACCGGAAGTGAGGTCACCCGGCTCTTACTGACGCATTGCGTCATAGTTATCATGACTTCTTCAGGGATCCCAGAACAAAATCAGGAGAGGGTGAGAAACACAGCCTGTGGCATACTACATGCTATTCTGAGACATGCTGCATTTGATTTTTATCAAGTTGTATGTAATTTATTCTGTAATAAAGTGTTGTTAGTTTTTAACTTTACTACACTATTGGCGATTTCTCTTTCTTTGGAGTGGCACCTGTATGTGAGCAGGGAGGAATCTGATCCCTTAAAGGATCATATACATGCCATCACTTACCTCCAGAGTACAGTCGGGGAGAACTATATATAATCAAGTGATACCTGAGCTGAAGATTGAGTGCATGAGTATATGGGGAAAAGTGCAAAAGTGAGCTCATAAGTAGTAAGGTGGTGGGATCATATCATATTGCTTTCACTGGGACACTGCTTTGCACCAGCAGAAAATATATTTTCTAAAAAGGACATTTTATTGCACTTTTTTCTCTTCTTAGTCACATTGATAAGAGTGCTGTGTCGAGCCGAACTGTTGCAGCACTGAGGTTGTGGTATCCACACTCCCAATAGTGGTGAGGACATTTAGAAGAATGAAAATATTGGACACATTCTGTACAAGGATTCACAATATTGAATGTGTGATAAAAGAAAGAAGTGATTTCGCGCTTAAAAAGAGCAAACACCTAAACGTGATAAACCAATGAATAATAAAAATATATAAACACACCTAAATGTGATAAAAGCAAATAACACACCTGGACGTGATAAAACAATAAATAAGTGAGAATATAATGTTAATAGTAAAAGTATAAAAATTATATAAATTATATAAATAGTGACAAGGTGCGGTGTAAGTCCAAATGGAAAAGTGCCACTAAATACTCAAAAGCATTGGCAGCGGGACAAATATCTAATATTATCTGAGTCCAGAAATAAGTCCAGAGATATTGAATAAATAGATAAACAGTCACTGTAGTAGCAGCAGAGATAAGTATCTCTCTAACATCAAACAGTCTTCTAAGGTGTATGTTGAGGGGGATGTCTTAATCCATAACTGTGCTCGTTCCTTTATGTGACTTCACATGGATGACGTAACGCGTAGGGACTGGTCGGAAGTGGACGCTCGTATCCGAGATACCGGAAGTGTTGTGAGATAGGCGCTCGATCACCATTTTCATGCTCAAAGTTTTGTTGTTTATGTGTAAGGGTTCATTTTATTTTTATAATAAATTACTTTATTATTGGGCGTACTTCACTATTGGAGGCTTTTTCTTTACTTTACCCCCCTTTTTGGTGATATTTTCACCCACTATTGGTGGCCAGCGCATAGCGCTACAGGAAGCAAGCCAGGGATTGGGAGAAAGAAATTAGCCAGCATGGAGAGTGAGCGGAGGAGAGGAGTCTGCCCAGCCTTTATCTACATGCTGTGTACAAGTTATATGGAGGTGAGAGTTCTGTGAGCACAGTTATGGATTAAGACATCCCCCTCCACATACACCTTAGAAGACTGTTTGATGTTAGAGAGATACTTATCTCTGCTGCTACTACAGTGACTGTTTATCTATTTATTCAATATCTCTGGATTATTTCTGGACTCAGCTAATATTAGATATTTGTCCCGCTGCCAGTGCTTTTGAGTATTTATTGGCACCTTTCCATTTGGACTTACACCGCACTTTGTCACTATTTATATAATTTATATACTTTTACTATTAACAATATATTCTCACTTATTTATTGTTTTATCACGTCCAGGTGTGTTATATGTTTTTATCACATTTAGGTGCGTTTATATATTTTTTTATTCATTGGTTTATCATGTTTAGGTGTTTGCTCTTTTTAAGCGCAAAAGCACTTCCTTTCTTTTATTTCATGTATTTTTGTGTGATTGTGCACACTATTAGATTTTGCTGCTTTTTTGTGAATTAGTCAATTTTTGGCATAATTCAGGACAAGTTCATGACTCAAATGGTGGAAGCCCCTATTAGAAACAATGCTCAGCTGAACCTATAATTTCAAATAACACAGAGCTGACTGTAGATGTGGAAGTAAGGGGTAATTTAGGTAACAGCGATAGCAGAGTAAATACGTTTACCAAAGAATATAGGAAAGTGTCATGTACCTGGTGGAGATCAAGCTGTAGAGGGGGCTTCTCTTGCACCTCTTATTCAACACCCCTGGTAGTGATGACAGGAGGTGTGAGGACACAGAATGGCATGAGGGCCAGTATAACAGGAAGTGCCAGCTGCGGTTTGCAGGGAACAGATGACCGTGAATCACCAGGCAAGAACAAGGGACTGGAACACAGTGAAGCTTGATCAGTAGGCAGGAGCATAGCCGTGACACACGCCAAGAGCTCATCAGCAGCTGGGCAGCGAAGGTACAGGAACACAAGAGCAGAGTCAGAGTACAAGCCAAAGTCACAATAGGCAGGTGGGAATCCAGAGATTGGTCAAGGGCAAGCCGGGTCAAGCAGGGGTAGGCAGATATAGCAGGTCAAGGCACAGGTAAACAGGAGCTGAAGACCACTCAGCAATCTGTTCTTGCCACAGTTCAGCTTAAATAAACCGTTTAAAACCAGTGCGTGCACGTGTGCATGTGCTCATGTGCATATGCCCAATTCTTCTTGGGCGCACATTAATACGTTTGCAAATGCGTGCTAATGCCCTTTCTGTATTGAGCCTTTGCTCATAAGTATTAGCATAAACATGTAGTGTCCTGGTTCCAACTGAGCTTCTCTTACAGAAAGGGAGATATGAGGGTAGGATAAGAAGGATAAACTCAAAGGAGCCAACTTTACTAAGCTAAATAATACTGATACTAAATGTGATGAAATGTATGCAACAAAGAACACTGAAGAAATGTAGGAGTGCTTTAAGGACACATTAAACAATGGCATTCATCAGTGTATTCTACTGCGCAACAAATATAAAAGAACAAAAGTTAAATCTTAACATAATGTAATAATAATGTAAAAAGGCTTATAATTGAGAAAAAACTGTCCTTTAAAAAATATAAGACTGAAGGGTCACCATCAGCATAACTACAAAGTAGGGTTGCACTGATACCACTTTTTTAAGACCGAGTACAAGTACCGATACTTTTTTTCAAGTACTCGTTGATACCGATTACTGATACCTTTTTTTTATGTCAAG
The DNA here is from genome assembly GCA_028564925.1 of Lithobates sylvaticus. Taxonomy (NCBI): domain Eukaryota; kingdom Metazoa; phylum Chordata; class Amphibia; order Anura; family Ranidae; genus Lithobates; species Lithobates sylvaticus. The sequence continues at coordinate 586,083,346 of CM053026.1, read as the reverse complement.
TGACAGTTTTCAAAGCACAATACAGATACACAATACAATACAGGCACTGATGGCTGGCACTGATAGGTGGCACTTACTGATGGGCACTGATTTGCAGCACTAATAGGTGGCACTGACTGATGAGCACTGATATGCGGCACTGAGAGGTGGCACCGATATGTGGCACTGATGATGATGCACTGATAGGTGGCACTGGATGTTGGCACTTATGGGCAATTATAGGTGGCACCGATATGTGGCACTTACTGATGGGCACTGATTTGCAGCACTGATAGGTGGCCCTGACTGATGGGCACTGGTATGAGAGAAAACCTGTTTTCTATAATACCGCAGGAGAGGAGAGGAGTACACAGTCAGCAAGTCTGCAGCGCTGCCGTTTTTCTGAAAATTTCAATGTGTGCTTTCCTCCTTTTTTTACATACATATGTCCGATTTTCCTGCCTGACTGTTCCACCCCGGCCTCCTCGGTCTGTGTGCCGTCTATGTCAACATGAATTAATCGAGAGAGTTCCTCGAGAGTTCCCTGGCTTCTGAAGCCTGCTGAGAACCCCCTGGAACATCCTTGTCGAACCGCTGATCGTGGTATCCATGCCTGTGTGACCTGGGGCCGCTGGCACTCAGGTCCTTGGAATCTGGTAAGATCAACCATTTCTACTATTTTTGGATATTATCAGTCTACAGATGTCAAATTGTTTCAGTTGTCATCGTATTTCCAGTTTTGATAGAACCCCCACTTGGTTGGACTGACCTTTTTGGAATTTATTCACCGTTTTATTTTGTTGGGACTCATTTCACTTAATTTTTGAACATCAGTAGTAGACTATGGGAAGGAATGATACAGGGCCATAGCCAAGAATTTGCCCATGAGTTTACCAATTAGAAGTAACCAACATGGATTTATGAACAGCTGTTCTCTCCAGAACAATCTTTTAAAGCGGGGTTCCACTGTCTCCAAGCTTTTTTTTTTTTTTGGAAAATGTCAACGATTATTATATTAAAATGTATCACTCACTTGTTCCGTTTTTAAACTCTCCTGCTGCCGGTTGTCATCTTGCCTGTGGGCATGTGAAGCCCACAGGCATCCTCTTCCGGGACACTGTGCTGCTGATGGACCAGCATGCACCGCCCGTTCCAGCGCCGATCTCGCGCATGTGCAGTTAATTCAAATTGGAGCGCAGACAACAACTCAGGTTGCCATCACAACGGGCGGCATCATAGGAAGTCCCGCCCCGTTATGATGGCAACTGATGATGGCAGCATTCTAAATTGCGCGATAACTCGCTGGAACCCCCCGCCCATACCCACAGCAACACCGCCCATACCCACAGCGACCAGAACCCGGAAATGGCCTGTAACAAAAGACTGAGAAAGTGACAAGAAAGTTACAGGTCCTCTTTATATTTCACAGCGAGAAATAATCTTAGGGAGATATTTTTTTTAATTCGGGTGGAGCTCCGCTTTAACGTTCTATGAGGAGATGAGCTGTAATTTGGTTAGAGGAAGGTAGATGTAGTGTATCTAGGTCTTTTAGCATTGATGAAATTGTATGTGCCTTGATATAAAACTAGTTGCAGTAGCCATTAATGGCTTATTTTTGAATGATCTAGAGTTGTAAGCAATCTGCCCCAGGGCTCTGTCCTTGCACCAATACGGTTCAGCTTGTTCATCAACAATATAGAGTTTGGAATAAGTAGTTCAATCTCGGTGTTTACTGATAATACAAAGCTAAGCAGAGCACTAACTTCACAAGAAGATATAGCAATTTTAGAAGACTTAGTTAAAATAGAGGGTTTAAAAGCTATATGGCAGAGGTTTAACATTGTAAAATGTAAATTAATGCACTTGGTAGCTAAAAATATGCATGCAAGTTACTCGCTAGGGGGTGAACCACTGAGGAATTGATGGTGGAAAAGGATCTGGGGGTCCTAGTGGATAACAGACTCTGCAATAGTATGCAATGCCGAGCTGCAAAAGCAAGGCTCTCAGACTATCATCATGCATTAAAAAGATTATTTACTCAAGAGATAAATCTATAATTCTACCACATTACAAAACTCTGGTTTGGCCACATCTTGCATATACTATCCAGTTTTGGTCGCCAATTTTCAGGAAGAATGTCCATGAACTGGAGTAAGCCCAGAGAAGGGCAACACATCTAAAAAGGGAGTTGGAGGACCCCAGTTATGAGGAACCACTACAAAAATTAAGCATATTCTCCCTGGAGAAGAGGTGCTAAAAAGGAATATGATTGCAATATACAAATCTCTAAATGATGACTCTAACATTGGAATAAAACTATTTAACCTAAGAGCTCTAAAAAAGACATGACCACACAATGAAGTTGGCTAAGAAGTAGTTCATTCTTGAACTGCTTAAGGGGTTCTTTACTAAAGCGGTAAGGATGTGGAATTTCCTTCCACTGGTGGTGGTGTCAGCGGAGAGTGTTGTTAAATTGAAAAAACTTTTAGATGTGTTTCTAAAAAGAAACACAATATACAGGGATATGGAAAATGGTAGTAACATAAACACAAACATACACACAGCCAGATAACTGGGTGCTCAGAATCTGAGAAGAGGAAAAAGAGAAAGCTTTGTCAGCAACTCAACCAGAGCATGCAAAGGAGGTACACCACATGCCCTGGCTGTATAGCATGGCCACTTTCATATAGAAAAAACAGATATGTCCTTTTGAATGGTACGGCCCAGTCACTGCTTTGTTCTGCAGAACCTGCTTGCCTTCTGATACCTCTGCCTTTCCCCAAATGTAATGGTATCTATAGTGGAAATAAATATGTGCTTTGGTGCACAATTCTACTCCAGCATCTGCAGAAGAAACACCTGCCTTGGAAAGGATGCTGCTGAAGATGGCAGGGTGGGTGTATGAAAATTCTGACACTGATGCATGAATTTTCATAATTATTTATTGGAATCTGTTACTATTTTACTTGGTGAGCCTCTGTCACAGATCACAAGCTCCCTACCTATTCTACCTCAATCAATCAGAGAATGCTTTGCTGTCATTGTGAAAATGCAAAGCATTTTCTGAATAGAACCCGTGCACAGGAGTTGGTGAGCAGCAACTGGCCAAACCCTACTGTGCCCCATTAGAGAGTACTGTTCCTCAAGCGACCGGGTAAGGTGTATCTTGAGCGCTCAAACGTCTGATCTGGGCTCCAACATGTTGGCAAGCAGGGAAAGGATTAAATACAGACAGACAGCCTGTCATTGTAACTTGTCTATTAGGCAGGGCCCTTTATAGGGTTCACTATCTTAATAACAACTGTATATATATAGAGTCATGGGCTTTGGGAACAGGTGACCCGTCCTTTAAGGGCAAGAGCTACACTCAGCTTATGTCTACTGGATTTCAGATGGATTGCTGAACTGAGCAGGAAAATGTTTCTCTTCATCTTAAAAATAAATCTTCTGTGCTGCAAAGCGAAAAGTTAAAGCTAGGTAGAAGCTGCTGCCGCTGGATACTGCAAGTTGTCACTGCTCACAAGTTAACTGGCTCCTGTGGCTACTATCAAAGGGTCAAAGACATAAATTGTCTAGACAGAAAAAAGACTGCTCTTTCAGATTCATCTAAATCGTGACTTCTATTAAAGAGTCGTTGGATTGATCTGACTGCTAATAAAGGGCCAACAACATCTACTATCAGCCAGGGGCTACAATAATTTGAGATTCACCCCACAACTTGTGAGATCTGCTGATATGTTTTGTGGATATCCTACATCCCTAAGCCTCTCTTTCAAAGTATTTTCCTGCAATACAATTACAAACAGACAAGGATGCAACCCTGGGAGCTAAAGAACTGAGTAAAGGAGGATTATAACTCCTTTCACATTTTTTTCCCATGTGTTTCACTTTGGGAATATTTCCCTTCATATCCTGTACCATAGCCACAACGGGAAGTGAGAGATACCCCTGGTCACTGGAACTGTTGTCCCCATTGGAAGATTTTCTGTTTACTCCTGTTCTGGCGACCATTTAAAATTTGTGATTTTCTTTAGCTTTCTCTGATATTGGTCACTACAACAATTAGAGAAGGTGAATCCTCCTTAAATGATAAGTTCTTGTTTTGGGAAAAAATTATAAATGCACATATTTTTGCTGAAAAAATGTGCATTTATTATTTTTTTCCTAACGGGCTTGGAAAGCATTGCACCCCAGATCAGTGGGTCAGGGGTGCAATGCCAGACTCCTGCAGATAAGCCCTGCAGCCTTCAGCCCTTACCTCCATATAGGCTGACTATTTACAAGCTGCAGGGTTTGTGAATAAACTATGAGGCCGCTTATCAGCGACCTTGCAGTCCGTTCAGAACTACAAGCCCTCAACCACAATGGCTGACAGTAGTTATAGTTTGTGCATTAACAGGATGCAGCCTTTTGGGCAGAGCCCCACATAGCTGCGTTATTTTCAAATAGTGACAGCGGATGCGGGGAGAAAATCCCCCCAGGTTGGTGGGGGGAGGGGGGGAGGTTGCAGCTGCTGGAACCTGTTACATGTTCCATCCTAAATACGGGTGGAACATGTAACATGTTCAAAAAGGTGAACTTATTCTTTAAGAAGCACACATATAGCAATAAAAAAACGAAGAGTGCTGTAATAGTATAAAGTAATTCCTTATTAAAGAGATTAAGCACCTCTCTGTTCAGTACAAAAGGTTTCTGGTAGGGAGGATTTTTTATATATTTTGGTGGAGGTTCCCTTGGGTGATTGTCACATTCATCTGCTGTATTCACTCATATTTAATACATATCATATTCCTAGCGTGGCAATTTTTGAATTAGATTTTGTTATTTCACTTACCAGCCAGCCTGCAACAAACCGAATTTACCCTGTCTAACAATTCACGCACACTTTTGCAGATATATGCGTAAGCTTCAGAGGCCACGTCATGGCACTCTAGTGTACTGTAGTCCTAACTCTATAATTCTGGGAGTCTCCTGAATTGGAGCACATGCTGTATATAATAATGGATAGATTAAGGGCACATATTTCTGGAGGGGGGCCACCCCTCCTTAAAGGTATAGGAATACACTGGACACCCAGCAATAGCACAATGGCAGCAAAGTTATCCAGTGGGTCCCCCCACTAATTCACCAACACCACAAACAAATGGCAACCACCCCAACCTATAACTGGCCTTTGCAGCAAGGAGCACATGGAAGGGCGACGCATGTCTAAAAACAACAAACAAAAATTCCCAGCTCACTTACCAGCCAGCCTGCAGCAAACCAAATTGACCCTGTCTAACAATTCACAAGAACAAAAAAACAAGGGGTTTAGTGTGCACACATTTGCAAATTTATGTATAAGGTGCAGAGGTCATGTCACGGTGCAGCTTACACATATATTTGCATATGTATGTACTTTGTGTACCAAAACATGTTGAAAAGGAAATTGTAAAACCTTTGAACACCACGTCTACTTGTTTTTCAGTGTTGCTTCAAGACACAATCCTGTCATTGGCTTGTGGACTTGGGGGTAGCTGGGCACAGGATGGCACTTTTGGTACACTTAGATTATCATAAATTTCCAGGTAAATTCATATTTTATCTTTGCATTTTTATTATTACTAGCAGCGGTGGGTGGTCCATAAGGCCCCTTTGACACCGGGGCGTTTTTCATGCGGTACAGCGCTAAAAAAATGTTCACCGCATGAAAAAATCCGGCCCCTTTAACTCCAGTGTGAAAGCCGGCGGGCTTTCACACTGGAGCGGTGCGCTAGCAGGATGACAAAAAAAGTCCTGCTAGCAGCATCTTTGGAGCGGTATGGGAGCGGTGTGTTCACCGCTCCTATACCGCTCCTTCCCATTGATTAGAATGGGACACCGCGGTGAAACCGCGGCAATACCGCCGCAAAGCGCCGCTACCTCCATGCGGGGCGCCGGATGCATGGATTTCTATGAGGTTTTTTTTTTTTTTAAGCACATGATTAGAGCCGGAGGAGAGCACTGAGGCCGAGCCCGCCCACTTGTGACATTAGCAAATCAATATTCGCTATTGTCTTCCGGCTCCTCCTCCTGGCCAATCAGGACAGGAAGCGGGTCTTAAGATCAAATTGCATGGGAGGAGAAGCCGGTCTGCACCTTGTCATGATGTCACAGTCCGGCTTTGTCAATGTTCCTTTAGCCCAGTGATCAGGTGAATACAAAGGCAGCAGCAGGAGTGGAGGAAGCATGCTCATTCCCTCCATCTGATCCTGACATCCCAGAATCTGCTCCCTCATCACCATGCTATTCTTTTGCTGGACTGGATGCTTTGCTATCTGCCTTCAATTGCTGCTGGGGACAGCTCTGAGCAATCTGCCCACATGCAATGAGGTGAGCCTGGCATTCCTCTAAGCCTATTACATGAGATCCATGAAAGGCAGCTGACAGTGTGTCCTATATTACAGGACAAGCAAAGCAGCCTTTGTTGTTCATGTCTGGTGAATTGGCCATGGTGCCCCCTGGGAATGCTCTATATTTACATTGCTCAGCAGGGGAGGGTTCTATACAGCTGAGCCCACCCACTTGTGACATTAGCGAATCAATATTCACTATTGTCTTCCGGATTCTCCTCCTAACCAATCAGGGAAGGAAGTAGGTCTTAAAGGGGTTGTAAAGGAATTTTTTTTTTTTTTTTTTTAAATAACAAACATGTTATACTTACCTCCACTGTGCAGCTCGTTTTGCACAAAGTGGCCCCGAACCTGGTCTTCTAGGGTCCCTCGGCAGCTGTCTCGGCTCCCCGCAAGTATTCTCACCTTCATGCGAGCTCTCTTGCATGGTGTGGAGTACTTGCGGGCACACTCCCGTGATACAACCGGCGGCTATAGCCACTCGCTGTATCACTCGGCCCCGCCCGCGGCACGCTGCGTCATCGGATGTGATTGACAGCAGTGCAAACCAATGGCTGCGCTGCTTTCAATCCATCCAGTGTAACCAATCAGAGGCCAGGCTGAGCGGCAAAGAGGATGTCGGGGGCGAGCACAGGACTTTCGAGGGGTCAGGTAAGTATAACGGGGGGGCTGGCATTGTGAAATGCATTAAGGTGAAAAATTGTTTACCTTTACAACCCCTTTAAGACAAAAATAATTGTCCTGTCTAACGGTTCACATTAAAAACAGGGGTTTAGTTTGCACACATTTGCAAATATATGCGTAAACTGCAGAGGCCACATCATGGCACCCCAGTATTATCTGCAGTCCTAACTCTATCAATTTTGAGAGCCTCCATAGTGGGAGCACATACATAATGGATAGATTGAGGACAGACATGCCTCAGTTGTCCTGTATTCTCGGCACTGAGGTGATATTCAGTGAGCCATTAGCAGCCAATCAGCTGACAGCCTAAAGATTTACTGCTGCTGAGGGAAGAGGAAACAACAGGAATGAGGCTTACTGTACTGAGGAAGGACAGATTACAGAGGGAGAAAAGAAAGCAGGAGAGGTGACAGGACAAACTCTGCTGCCAGGAAGACACACAAGATTTCAAATAGGGTCTTATCTCATCTCCCTGATAGTCTCTCCATTCTGTCAATAGTGATATGAACTTTAGCTGTAAAGCTTCTGTCGGCCTGTCTATCTAGCTGAGCCAAGCATACTTATTAACGTGGAAAGTATGTCCTTTTGTTAAAGAACATAAATTGTTATCAAACTGGGTAAAGTTTCGCTTTAATCGAAAAGGAATTTTTCCCCCCAAGAGGAGGTGGGGTTTTTAGGCAGCACAGTATGAAAAGTTAAGTAATTAATACAAAATATGTCAAAGATAAAAAGAATAAATGTTTATTATATTGACACCATAGTGACAACATGGATAAAAGACATAAGCCCCAGTCGGGAATACCACTGAAAAACCATAAGATACAATAAACAATGTTATATCGGCAGACAATAACTTTCAAGACAGCACAGTTACTAAAAACATAAAGATGCTAGAAAAGTAGAACCTGACGCGTTTCAACCCGTGTCTGTATGGGTCTTCTTCGGAGGATTACTTTTTATATATGTCTGCTGTAATAGAGAGCAAGATAATGTAAAAGATTTGTAGACATATATTAGTCACGATCATCTCACTATGCAATACAATAGGGACCATCTATTATGACAATATTATGTATATTTACCCAGGTATATATGGTTAATATCGTAGATTTCCTTACGTGGGGATCCCTTTAAAACAATTCTCTCTCTCCGGGCGGCTCCGAAGCGCCTCCTAACCCCACCGGATGGGACAAGGCAAAAAGCCCAAATGTGTGGCTTACAAGGCTCACCGAATTTTGACCCTTCACAGCTAGATAAATCGGGCGGTGTTCAGGACTGGAGAGGGGGAGACCTCACACCTGTTGCGATAATCCAAATAGTTATTATAGGACTGCCATCATGTGATGGTTTCAGACATACATTCCAACAAGAGCCTTATGTTGGGAAATACCCATTATATATAGTGTGTATGACATATTGTTTCAAGGGAGTCATCTATCAGCGAGCATACACCCCCTGTCTCCTATCCTGTTTAAGAAAGTCCTATGTAGAGGGTGCTGCTATAAGTGAGAGTGGAAGGTGAATGGAAGTGAGAGAGACTAGAATGCAAAGAGAAATGTTGAAAAAAGGGAAGAGAAAAGACAAGGAGAGGGGAAAAGGGGATAAATGGGAGAGAGGGGAGGGGGAAGTAAGGAATGGAGAGAAGAGACGATTTGAGTGAGGGATGGGGGAGAAGAACAGGAAAGAAAAGCGAAGAGAATGAAAAGAAAAAGGAAGAATAAGGGAAAAGTATAGGGAGGGAGCTGTATGGCGCGCTCATACAGGGAGGTATGAAAAATGGGGGGGGGGGGGGGGGGGCAAAGGGAAAAAGGAAGGGCAATGGGAAAAAGGGAAATGGAAATGGAATTTGATCGGGACAAGGGGAAGGGAAATTAAGTGCTGAAGGGGGAAAGTGAAAGCAAAATAAAAAGAGGGGAAAAGGGAAAGGTGTGGAGAAGTGAAGGAAAAATGAAGTGAAGCAAAGGAAAAATGGGTAAGGGGTGAGGAAAAGATGGGGAAGGTAAACAAGGGAAGGGAAGGAAAGACAAAAAAGGGGGAAGAGGGACATGGAAAGGGGAAAAGGGGGAAAGTAAAGGAAAGAGGAGAGGGAAGGGGGAAAGTAGAAGAAAAACAGAGGGAAATGAGAAGGAAGAGTAAGAGAAAATGATGGGGAAGGGGAAAGGGGAGAAGAAAAAGGAAGTGTGGGGAAACAGGGAAATGTGACAAGGGTGATTGTGTAACTAAATGCTCCGCTTTAATCCCCTCAAATAAAGGGTATGCAAAGGATTTATATTTTTTACCTGTTCATTTACTGTTCTATGATGATTGCATAAAAATAAGTAGGCACTATGCATAGTTCCTATGGAGAGCTCATATGAACTGCACTGAAAAGCATGAGCTTGTTGAGCGGAAACGTGATGCTCCCAAGTTCTAAATGATAATAAACAACCTGGCTCCCTAATATACCGTTTGACTAATCTTTATAACTAAGCTACCACTGTGCTAAGTCTCAAGACACTTTACTGTGATCTACTGTGACGTTACCCACTTTACAGATGCCACAATAGTCACTATCCCCGAATTCATTGTTTACTCTCAGCAGCTCAGCTTCTTTCACCAGTATGCTCTTTATAACAACCAGATATATTCCATAATTGTCTAGGAAAATGAATTATAATCAGATCAGTTGGTGTCGGGAAAACAATTTGTGACCTAGCTATATTTGCACCAGTTCTAAAAAATATTCACTACTAAAGTGTTGGTAGAAGATGTGTTTGTTTTTTTTTTTCTCATTGTATTTCACAGCATTTTCGAATATTCAAATTTAGCTAATTTTCATCAAATGTATATAACACTTTAAGAGAATGTAGTGTGCTTAAAAAAAAAGGCAAACACCTTCACAAGATAAATCTAAGTTTCATAAAATAACTTTGGATATAGTGGCCTGAGTAAGTTATAAGTTTCTCTGGAACTGCTATCTGTTTTATTACGTAAATATATAAATGCAATTGCCATAATAATTAATAGAAAAGAAGTAATGCTAAATGTCATTTGCACACAGATCCTGAAAAAGGTTATAGACCAATCTGTTGACAGCTTCCAATTGTAGCATAAGATATGTTTTACACTACTGACCCCTAGTGTTGACATTTCATATCACACATGTAATGTAATGCTTGAAACTGTCATGTAAAGCTAATGCTTTAAACTGTCATGGGGCTGCCATTGCTGACCCTTTTCTTTAAAATGCCAGTTTTCTGGCTGCTATGCTGACTTATTAGCTTCGATAATTTTATGTTGGTGACCTGGAACTAGTATTAAGGTCAAATAAATCAATGAAAAGTTGGAAATTCTTATCTGCATGCATGCTCTTTGAAGCAAGAGGATCAGCATGACATCCACGCTCCTTAATTTTGTAGGAGTGGTCAATTATGTCAGCATTCATGTTAATCTTATAATCAATTTCCATTTAGAGCTTTATAACTTCTGTTTTGTTGACACACAGTCAGCTTTACACATTATAAGGGTTCAAATAAATCTTGTAGATATGTACAGTGGTGTGAAAAAGTGTTTGCCCCCTTCCTCATTTCCTGTTCCTTTGCATGTTTGTCACACTTAAGTGTCGGAACATCAAACCAATTTAAACAATAGTCAAGGACAACACAAGTCAAAATGCAATTTGTAAATGAAGGTGTTTATTATTAAAGGTGAAAAAAAATCCAAACCATCATGGCCCTGTGTGAAAAAGTGATTGCCCCCTAAACCTATAACTGGTTGGGCCACCCTTAGCAGCAACAACTGCACCAAGCGTTTGCGATAACGTGCAATGAGGCTTTTACAGCGTCCTGGAGGAATTTTGGCCCACTCATCTTTGCAGAATTGTCCTAATTCAGTTACATTAGAGGGTTTTCGAGCATGAACGGCCTTTTTAAGGTCATACCACAACATCTCAATAGGATTCAGGTCAGGACTTTGGCTAGGCCACTCCAAAGTCTTCATTTTGTTTTTCTTCAGCCATTCGGTGGTGGACTTGCTGGTGTGTTTAGGATCATTGTCCTGCTGCAGAACCCAAGTTCGTTTCAGCTTGAGTACACGAACAGATGGTCGGACATTCTCCTTCAGGATCTCTTGGTAGAATTCATAGTTCCTTTTATCACGGCAAGTCTTCCAGGTCCTGAAGCAGCAAAACAGCCCCAGACCATTACACTACCACCACCATATTTTACTGTTGGTATAATGTTCTTTTTCTGAAATGCAGTGTTCCTTCTACGCCAGATATACTTGGACACACACCTTCCAAAGAGTTCCACTTTTGTCTCATCGGTCCACAGAATGTTGTCCCAAAAGTCTTGGGATCATCAAGATGTGTTGTGGAGAAATTGAGACGAGCTTTGAGTTCTTTTTGCTCAGCAGTGGTTTTCTCCTTGGAACTCTGCCATGCAGGCCATTTTTGCCCAGTCTTTTCCTGATGGTGGAGGCATGAACGCTGACCTTAACTGAGGCAAGTGAGGCCTGCAGTTCCTTGGACGTTGTTGTGGGGTCTTTTGTGACCTCTTGGATGAGTCGTCGCTGCGCTCTTGGGGTAATTTTGGGCGGCCGGCCACTCCTGGGAAGGTTCACCACTGTTCCATGTCTTCGCCATTTGTGGATAATGGCTCTCACTGTGGTTCGCTGGATTCCCAAAGCTTTGGAAATGGCTTTATAACCCTTTCCAGACTGATAGATCTCAATTACTTTCTTTCTCAATTGTTCCTGATTTCTTTGGGTCTCGGCATGATGTGAGCTTTTAAGGATCTTCTGGTGACCTTACTGTGTCAAGCAGCTCCTATTTAAGTGATGCCTTGATTGTGAACAGGTGTGGCAATAATCAGGCTGGGTGTGGCTAGAGAAATTGAACTCAGGTGTGGACAACCACAGTTATAGTATGTTTTAACAAGGGGGGCAATCACGTTTTCACACAGGGCCATGATGGTTCGGATTTTTTTTCACCTTTAATAATAAACAATTTACAAATTGCATTTTGTGTTTACTTGTGTTGTCCTTGACTATTGTTTAAATTGGTTTGATGTCCGAAACACTTAAGTGTGACAAACATGCAAAGGAACAGGAAATGAGGAAGGGGGCAAACACTTTTTCACACCACTGTATATACCTCTGTTCTATAGAAATGAGTGTAGGTCTTACAACAACTTACGCCCCGTACACACGATCGGAATTTCGGCCAGCAAAAGACCGATGAGTGCTTTCCGTCGGAAAACGCAATTGTGTGTATGCTTCACCGGACTTTTGCTGGCGGAATTTCGGCCAGCAAAAGATTGAGAGCATGTTCTCAATTTTTCGGTCGGAAAAAGTTCCGATTGGAAATTCCGATCGTCTGTACCAATTCCGAAACGCAAAATTCCTTTGCATGCTTGGAAACAATTCGATGCATGCTCGGAAGCATTGAACTTAATTTTCTTGGCTCGTCGTAGTGTTGTACGTCACCGCGTTCTTGACGGTCGAAAGTTCAGCGAACTTTTGTGTGACCGTGTGTATGCAAGCCAAGCTTGAGCGGAATTCCGTTGGAAAAACTATCCAAGATTTTTCTGATGGAAAATCCGCTCGTGTGTACGCGGCATAAGACAAATTCGCAGTTCAACTCACCAGTCACCCTCCAACAAACCTAATTGTCCCATCTAACAGTTTTAGGGGTTTAGTTTGCACACATTTGCAAATGTATGCGTAAACTGCAGAGGCCACATCATGGCACCCCAGTATTATCTGCAGTCTTAACTCTATAAATTTTGAGAGCCTCCATAGTAGGAACACATACACTATATTACCAAAAATATTGGGACACTTGCCTTTACACGCAAATGAACTTTAATGGCACCCCAGTCTTAGACCGTAGGGGTTCAATATTCAGTTGGCCCACCCTTTGCAGCTATAACAGCTTCAACTCTTCTGGAAGGCTGTCCACAAGGTTTAGGAGTGTCTATGGGAATGTTTAACCATTCTTCCAGAAGCGCATTTGTGAGGTCAGGCACTGATTTGGAATAGAAGGCATGGCTCACAGTCTCCGCTCTAATTCATCCCAAAGGTGTTCTATCGGGTTGAGGTCAGGACTCTGTGCAGGCCAATAAAATTCCTCCAGCCCAAATTCACTCATCCATGTCTTTATGGACCTTGCTTTATGCACTGGTCCAAATCATTTGGTGGAGGGGTGATTATGGTGTGGGGTTGTTTTTCAGGGGTTGGGCTTGGCCCCTTAGTTCTAGTGAAGGGAGCGCTTAAGGTGTCAGCATACCAAGTAAGTCCTGAGTCACATGTCAGCTGACTTGAGACCCAGCATCGTGCCATTGTTGATGCCGGTTGCTATACCAACGGACAGAATGAATAGGAAGTGAAAACGTAACCTCCGGACGTTTAAAGGTGATTGGACGGCGCACGCCTTAGGAGGTGGAGTGTATAGGTGCAATTACATAGGTAGCTTACTATATAAAGGATAGACATATGGGCCTCTATTATCGATCAGGGAGTCCCGCTTAGGGACGATACGAGTGTGACAGGACTTTGTGACATCACTGCAGCCACCTTATCCACCTATGTATACTGACAATGCTACATGCCATTCATCCTAGCACTGGGGTTACAGTGCTTTTTATGTGAGTACCGTATATACTTGAATATAAGCCGAGATTTTCAGACCCTTTTTTAGGTCTGAAAGTCCACCCCTCGGCTTATATTCGAGTCACCGCCATCTGCCTACATGAACAGCGTGTCATGCAGACAGACGGCAGTGTTCAAAAGCCGCGCCTCCTCCTCCTCCTCCTCGTCCGTGATAGGAGGAACACTTACTTTCCCAGCAGTAAGTCAGTGTGCAGTGTTCCGCCTATCACGGACGTCCTGTCATTCTCATCTCATGGACGAGGATGAGAGGATGTCCGTGATAGGCGGAACACTGCACACTGACTGCTGGAAAAACAGTGTTCCTCCTATCACGGACGAGGAGGAGGAGGCACGGCTTTTGGATCTTGAATTGAATGGCGCCTTACACGCTGTGGGGGCTAGATCGCACAGGGAGGGAGGCACATAAAGTCTGCAATGGTGGCTACGAGGGATACAACCCCGGGCCACGAACCCCGGACCCCGGACCCAGGACATGCAGATCGGCACAGGTAGGCTGCAATGGGGACACAGGGGGGGTTGTACAGGACACAGGGGACATGCAGCTGCAGATGGGCATTTGCTGACCCTCTTTTCCACTTACAGTAGCTGCTGCATTTTTCACACTCGGCCTATACTCGGGTCAATGAGTTTTTCTCATTTTTTTGTGGTAAATTAGGGGCCTCGGCTTATATTTGGGTCGGCCTATACTCGAGTATATACGGTACCTGATGTTTATGAATAAAAAGAAAGTATTTTAGCCACACAGTGTGCACTATATATTTTTTCATTGTTTTTTCTTTTATGGTACTACGGTTTGAATTTAAGAGTGACAAGTGGTTGGACATCGTATCTTATTCATCTGTACATTCAAGCTTCCATCTATGACCACTTTAAGTGGCGAACGCCTGTTTGATCTGTTAGCTCAGTGGTCCAGTGATTGAGGTGAGTGGTTTGGCTAGCTGGTGGAGGAATCGCTGATTAGGAGATATCACATGAATGTCTATGAACACCCTTATAACTGCTGAGGAGATCTTATCTGTCAACTTTTATATCCATCTTTTATACCAAAGGGGACTTTTTAACATTTTATGCTATGAGCGATCTGTTATTTTGTTTCTGTATATATTCTTAGCGCTGCACTGCTATTTACCTATAACTCTGGACAATTTCATGCTCCCAACTTTGTGAGAACAGTTTGGGGATGGCCCCTTCCTGTTCCAACATGACTGCACACCAGTGCATAAAGCAAGGTCCATAAAGACATGGATGAGCGAGTTTGGGGTGGAGGAACTTGACTGGCCTGCACAGAGTCTTGACCCCAACCCGACAGAACACCTTTGGGATGAATTAGAGTGGAGACTGCGAGCAAGGCCTTCTCGTCCAACATCAGTGCCTGACCTCACAAATGTGCTTCCGGAAGAATGGTCAAACACTCCCATAGACACACTCCTAAACCTTGTGGACAGCCTTCCCTGAAGAGTTGAAGCTGTTATAGCTGCAAAGGGTGGGCCAACTCAATATTGAACCCTACAGACAAACACTGGGATGCCGTTAAAGTTCATGTGCGTGTAAATGCAGGTATCCCAATACTTTTGTTAATATCGTGTGTATAATAATGGATAGATTGAGGGCAGACGTACCCCGAGGGAGCCCACACTCACTTAAAGGCCCAGGGGCTCACAAATTTGTTACTTATTTTTTGGGACAAAACTCCAGTTTAAGATCTCCTACACTATACAGTTCCCAAAAGCTAAGAACCTATAGAATAAAAAAATAAAAAAACATTTTAATTTTTTTATTCCTAGTTTAGTATATCTCGAAATGTTGGTACAAATGACACTGCATCAAGATAATAAATAACAAATATATATGGGTTTAAAATTGTGGATTTATGCAGAATGGCAAATACTAAAATGTGCAAAACTGTAAAGAGGTAGAATATTTAAAACCTAAATCACTTTTAAATCTAAAATAAAATAAATGTCACTGAAACTCCTAATCCTAATATGTCACAAAACCATATTCTAATATACATAGAGAAAGATGTTGATGAATATATATTATTTGTACCCTAAATGTGTGCAGGTATATATTGTAACTGTGTTCTTTTTTTTTTAGACATTTGTCCTTTTTAACCAGTGTTATTTACATATACGGTATAATTATAATATAATGTATATACCTCCACTTTATACATCCAAAGTGGATCGGAGACAGAAAGTCTTCATTCTAAATATGAGTGCATCTGACTGTAGAAGATATGGTGAAGGGTGGAATACAAGAAAGGAAACAGAACTTTTTTTTTAACCGCTTCAGCCCCGGAAGATTTAACCCCCCTTCTGACCAGAACACTTTTTTGCGATTTGGCACTGCGTCGCTTTAACTGACAATTGCACTCACGCCCCCTAGTGGCCACAGGGCGAAGTGACGTTACATAATGTCGTTTCGCCCAGCTGTGCCATTCTGCGGCGGATGGTTGACAAGTGGTTAATAAATTTTAATAGTTCACATAAAATTCATACATATACAACACATTGTTTATAAAAGGGGTGTAGGACACAGTGGTTTGTCCTAGAGGATGTACTTGAGTCATATACTTCCTGTGGAGCAATACTGAGAAAATGCCCACACTGAGATGTATATATTCCTCTTGGTTGGTCCCACAGTCCTCATAGATTAAAAAGAATTGCTAGCTCTACATGTTTCATGACCTGAACTGTCGCTTCTTCAGGAGCTTCAATATTTCTATGGCAGGAACATCGTGACCGCAAGACAACCCCAACCAAAAGGAGGCGACAACTAGGGACACTGGTGCTGAGCGCCAACCACAAAATAGGCGCGTGTCAGAATGTGGGGATGCACAAGGTAAACATCGATTGATATGTAGCCACCACTGTTCACATCACCTTAAGCAGGTACTTTCCCAATCTTAGTTCACTGATCCGGGATAGAGGAACTCAGTCGTGGTAATGTGTGCGCATACACAGAAAGTGTGCACACATCCTACACCAGCAAACTTTTACATCCACTTCCTGGAATTGCAGTGGTTTCGGGTCCTGAGTATGGGGTTGCCTATTTGCTGTTCCACGTGGTATGGTGGACAACTTCTTCCCTCAGAGGGCCTTATTCATTTTATATCCATGACATACCAGTATTTCTTTCTCAGTCAGTATGCCATGTAGCTGAATTATGGATGTATTCATATCTAGTATTACATTGTCTTGATGGTGCTAAATATGTTTTTACTGTTTTTTGCTCATTTGAATTGTGATGAAAACGATCGTCTTTTCGGTACCTCCGAAAAAGTCTAAAAAAAAATTGCCAGTTATTTCTCATGTCTCACAAATTCATTAAAAACAAACACACTTTTCAGAAGGTTTCATTTTCAATTTGATTGTAAAAGAAATTGACCAAAAGTAATTTAAAATAAATCCACTCATACTCGTGATTTTGTTTTTGGTAGATCGAATTATGATTGGAATTGAAGTCTATTATAATTCTGTTTTTGGTAGATCGAATTATGATTGGAATTGAAGTCTATTATGATTCTGTTTTTCGTAGATCGAATTATGATTGGAATTGAAGTCTATTATGCATTGTTATAAATAGAAGACTTTAGCATCGCTCCTCTTTCCTACATTTTGTTTGCTGTGGTTTGTCTAACTTGGCCTTGTGCTAAGCATGTTAAGCAGTGATTTTCTTCTGTCCGTGACATGACCTAATACCCACCTCGATGTGTTGTGGTCAAGGTAGCGGGTAGAGTTGGGGTTCTTGGGAGAGATGTGGTCTGGCTCTAAGAACAGCTGGTTCCATTTGTGTCCACTGAAAACCAAGAACATCTTTAGCTAATGTTAATGCAAAAATATTGTGTGCTGTATATTTAGTAAACTATAGAGAGAGTAAAAATATCTGTACTAAAGAATTTTAATGCAATGCCTAGGTGTGTATTGTAAATGCTGTACATGGCATTAGCATGGACTGAAAACATTGCTCTCAATTGGCACTTTCTTTACATTGCTTATTTCACTAGATTTATTTGAAACAATCCAAACTTGAGGAAAATTGTAGACTAACTGAACACAGCTGCTTCATAGCATCTCTACTGCGGGTGTTAAGTAGTTAAATGCAGCTGTTCACAGGAAATTAGACTTTACTGCACACCTCTTGTAATGGATTAGTTCAAACGATTCTCATTAAAACTATTCCCAAGGCTGAACGTTGTGTAGGAACAGGTGCCTAATGCCTGTGTGCCCCATACAACGGAACACAAAACTGCACTAAAAGGCCTTGAGATTATGGTAATCTTATCTAAGCATAATATACAACCATTATACACATTGTTACCACCATTTTAACTACTAGTAAAATCAAAATTAAAAGTTATATTATGTGCAAAAGTTACTAACATTGTTCATAAATGTAGGTCAAAGCATCCACACCTAAATAAAAAAACAAACATTTATTTGCTATGTTTATATTGGGAATTTTTTGGTAGCATTAACAGCAACTTATTTTTATTTAAACTAATCTGCAAAAAACAAGCAACAAATTACTTAATTTTAAAGGAGACAATTTTACACACTGAAGGCTGCTCTCCAACACATACACTATATTACTAAAAGTTTAGTCCGTAGGGTTCCCTATTGTTGCCCCACCCCCTCTTGCAGCTATAACAGCTTTAACTCTTCTGAGAAGGCTGTACACAAGGTTTAGGAGTGTGTCCATGGGAATGTTTAACCATTCTTCCAGAAGTGCATTGACGAGAAGGCCTGGCTCGCAGTTTCCGCTCTAATTCATCCCAAAGGTGTTCTATCGGGTTAAGGTCAGGACTCTGTGCAGGCCAGTCAATTTCCTCCACCCTAAACTCACTCATCCATGTATTTATAGACCTTGCTTTGTTCACTGGTGTTCAGTCATGTGGGAACAGGAAGAGGCCATCCCCAAACTGTTCCCATAAAGTTGGGAGCATGAAATTGTCTAAAATGTCTTGGTATGCTGACGCCTTAATGCCTCGTACATGATCAGACTTTCCGACAACAAAACCGTGGACTTTTGTTCAAAGGGTGTTGGCTCCAACTTGTCTTGGATACACATGGTCACACAAATGTTGGGCAACAATTATGAACGTAGTGACGTACAAGACATATGACGAGTGGATAAAAAGGAAGTTCAATAGTCGTGCGCCACCCTTTGGGCTCCTTCTGCTAATCTCGTGTTAGTAGAAGTTTGGTAAGTGACGATACGCGCTTTTCAGTTTGTTTCTGCTTTTCAGGTTGTGCTTGTCAGTTTGTATCTGTTCTTCAGTGCGTGCTTGTCAGGTCGTTTATGTCTTTCAGTGCGTTCTATTTATTGTTTGTTTCAGATTTTCAGGTTGTGCTTGTCAGGTCCTTTCTGATTTTCAGTGTGTTCTGTCAGTTCGATCTGAGCAGCCGTTCATTAACTAGCCATGTTGTGTTCTCGTCGGAGAGATCGTGCTGTTGTTGGGCTTGGTGTTATTGCTTTGACCCAAGTCCAGTCCACGAACAGGGGGAGGAGGAGTTCTTGGACCAAGAATTGGTTGCTTAATCATGACCAATTCTGTCATATGCCTTTGCTGTGGGAGCTCCAGGAGAATAATCGTGATGATTTCAAGAATTATCTCCCGATGAAGGACCCCATCTTTTACCGTCTATTGGCTTTGCTTTCCCTTTATATTACAAAGCAGGACACCTGCATGCGGCAAGCTATTTCTCCCAAGCAAAGGCGCGGTACTTGGTGATGGGGAGAAGTCTCCAGGACCTGAAGTTCACGATTGGGATCCCCCCCTAGACTCTGGGAATCATTATTCCAGAGACCTGTTCTGCCATAATTCAAGTCCTGCAGAAGGACTATATTAGGGTTTTATCTATCCTTTAACGTCACATTCAATCAATTTTTTTATGTTTGCTAATGTATTGTATTCATTTCATCATTACATAATTACCATGATTGTAATATGCTGTGAATGTCCTCTTTGTCCTCATGCATGCTGTAAGCTTTTAATGCGCCTTTTTTGTCCTTCATGCATATTTGCCTTCACTAATCTCCCCAGCATGCTATCCTGGGCCCATACACACCTAGCCTAGTCACTTAACAATGTATTTTGTCAGCTCCATTGTAGTGCTTACCTTACCCTAAACACCCCCTAAAATGTGTCCAAATGTTATTGTTGTCCTCAGGCAGAGTGCAAGAGGCTTTTTTTTTGGGGGGGGGGGCAAACTCATTTGAAACCCTCCCTCCCTACCGCTAAGTCATCCGATACCAATACTCTATCTGCTGACTTTGCCAAACCCATACACACTATACCTACCTCTTTTGTGTTCATATTTATGGATGAATTCACCAAAGCATGTAGTGCAAGTGCCTGCTTACTTTCAAATGGTACTGTTTAAAGTTTTGTTCTCCTATTATCTTGATAGGTAATTGCAGGATGTAAAAATGTGCTTCAATTTGGACAGTGTGTATTCATATTTTTGGATTATGACACTTCTTACCTGTCCAGTGGTCTGCCAATAGTGTAAGTAAGGAGGGGCTGGCCAAAGTAACACACATTATTTATGCATTCAGCTCTCAATGAAGTGGGGAGGGTTACCTGTTCAAAACATTTACCCACCCCCCCCCCCACCATAAAAAAATTCCAATGGGCCACCAGAGGGGGTGAGGAATCTGATAAGATGACCTTATACTTTTGTCTTTAAATACTCATTTCAATAAATGTTATACTTATGTTGGCCAAGAATTTTTGTGTCTAATCTGCTTGCAATGTTATGTGCAAAAGTTGTATTTTTTTTTCTTGTTTGACTTCACAGTTTCCTTCCAACCCACAGTAATGGCAGACTATGGCTTCCCAGTTTCTCCACCAGTGGGACTTTCCCAATTGTGGTGGTGCTATCGACGGGAAGCACGTTAGGATTGGCCCACCACCCAACTCGGGGTTGTACTACTTTAATTATAAGGTTCAGTAGTATAGTGATGTTGGCGTTGGTAACGGCCAATTTTGAATTAATCTACCTGGACATAGGGGAGAACGACCATAACTCTGATGGAGGAGTAAACGCCCAGACAGAGTTTTACCAGCATCTACAAAATGGCACCTTGGGGTTGCCACCTCCGGAGGAGAATGTTGCCAGCCTCAATGTTGTGTTTGTGGCAGATGAGGCCTTTGCTCTGGGGGAACATCTGATGAGGCTGTTCCCCATGAGGACTATGACCCCAGAGCAGAGGGTTTTTAATTCTGGCCCGTGCCAGAAGAATGGTTGAGAATGCCTTTGGCATAATGGCCAGCCGGTTCAGGCTTTTCCTTACGTCCATCAACCTGGCCAAATACAAACTTAATCACGTTGTGTTGAGCTGCTGCCTTCTGCACAACTACATTCGCAAGAATGCAGCCAGCTATCAAGCCTCAGTTGACTAGATGTTATTGATCATAAATTTCTGATTTAACAAAGTGGTTTACATATCAATAGACCGTAGTAGCCTAAAATGATTGGGACAAGAATGAAAAATGCTGGGGTCAGAATGATAGTCTTTTCTATTTGTTAACATTCAATTTGCAACAGTCATGAGCTCAAAATTGTGTGTGATTCACTGATTACGAGCTTTGGTGTGGTCAAGCCATGGGGCAGCGGGGCGGCATATCGGTTATATACTCATCACTCATGCAACCAACAGGCAAATCCACATATATGACTGAATAGGAGGCCGACCTCCAATACATGTGGGACTTAGAAACTTGGCAACAAGCAGGCTCTAAAGCATATAGAGGTATTCTCAATACATCTCTGATGGAAGCAAACATAAAAGTTCTCATGAGATGGTACATGACCCGCTCCAGATTGGCATCAATATTTCCCTCAGCAGACCCCTGCTGTTTCAGAGGGTGTCAACTCAGGGGCACCATGGTGCACATATGGTGGGAATGTCCCAGAATTAGACCCCTATGGTCAAAAATCTTTTCTTTGATTACCAAGGTTACAAAATGTTCAGTCCCCAGGACTGCCTCAGTAGCACTCTTAAATGCACATATTCCTAATGTTTCCAAGCCCAAGCAAAGGCTGATCCACTTTATTCTGTTCGGAGCCAAGCTCACCATTGCGGGTGCATGGAAAGTCCGAAGATTTCTTTTGCAGCGATTATACGCAAGATCTCTTGGATAATGACCCACGAGAAGCTAGCTAGTATACTTCAAGACACATCCCATAAGTTTGAATCCGTTTGGGAACCTTGGGCGTCTCACTGTGGGATCTCCCTCGTTCTTGGGGTTCCCTCAGACAACTCCCTAATACCCAGCTAAAATGTGGCACACCCCCCCTTTTATTCCCCTCTTTCCTTCCAGTCTTTTCTATTTCTTCCTTACTGTTCTATCCTTCCCAGGATAGCTCTGTCAGTTCCAGCCAACCTTTAAGCAGGCTTGATAAGGTTTGTTCTAACAGCACAGGTGAAATTGACCGACACGTGCTCCACCGATGGGCAACCACCCAAACAGTCAGGGAGGTTGCCCAAGTCTTCTCACCCCCAGGACTTTACCAGATATGGGTTGAGGATTTAGGTGAGAGCTAGCTCGGGGCACAGGAAGATCCCGTCAGGGGTGCCCGGGGCAAGTCCTCTCCTCCCGATTTCATGGCATCCAGTTGATGTCCTCCTCCACTACACACCTAATATTTTGGGGTTGACAACGAACTCTTTTTCGCTGTCCTACTGCATTTCACCTGGGCTTATGTTATGTTTTGGTTTTGTTCACTCAAGCTTAGTTCTCATGTTTGTTCTTTCCTTTTATTGTAACATGACTTATGCTGGGCGATATATATTTTAAGCCCACATTCTGTATGCCATGTTCAAATGAATAAAAATGTATTGAAAGAAAAAATAGTGTGTGATTGATGACCAAAAACCTAAAACTACGTACCATTTTCATACACAGGAAAGTCTCAGCCAGGAGGAGGCCGTGGCAAGCAGCCTGACTGAATCACAGGTTCCTCCCCTCCGCCCTCCAACCAAAAGGATCAGGAAGGCAAGGAAACTGGAGGAGGCCACGGCTGCTTTCCTAAAACATGCTACTGTGGCAATTAGCAGGGTCCCTGATGGCCAGGAGGCATTTGGATGCGTCACAGCAAATACCGTATATACTCGAGTATAAGTTTTTCAGCCCATTTTTTAGGCTGAAAAAAAAACCCTAGGCTTATAATCGAGTGAGCCGTCCATTTCATTACTAAAACAGAATGTGTCTCCCGCTGTGTTATGCAGTCTGTTGAGCCGTCCAATGTAACAAAGCCCCACCTCCTCCTCGTCTGTCCGTGCTAGAGGAACACTGATACATTGCTGGGAAACGATCAGCGTTCCGTCTATCACAGACAAGGAGGAGGCGGGGCTTTGTTACAATGGACGGTCGAACAGACTGCATAACACAGTGGGAGACACACGCTGTTTTAGTAATGAAAGGTACGGCTGCAAATGGGCACAGTGAGACTACAAATGGGCACAGTGAGACTACAAATTGGCACAATTAGACTGCAAATGGGCACAATTAGACTGCAAATGTGCACAATTAGACTGTGAATGGGCACAGTGAGGCTGCAGATGGGCATTGTTTAACCAGTAGCTGCGCCATTTTCTCACCCTAGGCTTATACTCGAGTCAATATGTTTTCCCATTTTTTTGTGGGTCGGCCTATACTCGAGTATATACGGTAAATTAAAACAGATGGAGGGGGCCAACGCACTATATGTGAGGAGATAATTCTGCAGGCCCTAAACAAGGGGACGAGGGGCGAACTCACCCATCAAACACACCTCTGTGAGTTGGACCATGCTCCTCCATCACCTCCACCAACAACACAGCCACCCCACCCACCATAGCAGCATGGAAGGAAGTCTGGAAGCAAGTGTTGAGAGTGATAACCTGGGTTTGGTGTGGTCTGGTAAAAAACGCAGGCTGTTGTAAGACCACAGCCTCCGGACATATATGTCATCTGCTGCTGCTCCCGATCTCTCGGAGTCCTAGACCGTATTGTGCTCCCTATTAAATGGACTCCTCAGGTTACCAATTTTGACAGTCAAATAATTGATGTCTGCCCTGGGGTACAACGGCTTCACCGATTCCAACTGTTTCTCCATCGTTGCTTTCCTCTTTATTTTGATATGACCTTGTGCTCCCTATTAATTTAAAAAATGTTGTTTTGAAAAATACTTGGCTATGTGTTTTACTTCAAAAAGGACAGTTTTTTGTTTGTGAGTTGGCAGGTACATTTCAAAAATACATTGTCAAATTAATAAGGGACACCAACATAGTTGTATCTTTGAGGTTAAAAAATACAAGATAATAACGGTGTTGTGGTAACTTGACACACAAAACTTAAAAAAAAATATTATTCTGGAGATCACTAGAAAAAAAACACAAAAAAAATAATATTCTGGAGATCACGATAAAAAAAAAAATATGTTTGTCAGAACTCTGTGAATATCAGCAGCAAAGCATCTTTAGTATTATACCATTATAAATAAAAAGAGAATGTGCCGCAATGAGAGATTTCATAATTTGCTGCGTCAGGAATGTTAATTCTCCATTACGAACGCTATTTTTACAAGACCGATCGTTTCAGGCTCATCCTTGATTCCGAGCATACGTGTTTGTACTTTGGAATTTTGTCCGACGGACTTGTGTACACACGACTGGAAAGTCCGACAACAAACATTTTTTGGCGGAAAATTTGAGAACATGCTAGCCAACATTTGTTGCAGAACGTCCAACAACAAATGTCCGATGGAGCATACACACGGTCGGACTTACCGCCAACAAGCTCACATCCAACATTTCCCATGGGAAAATCCGATCGTGTGTACGTGGCATAAGAGTTCCCTTTACTGGTGTAGTCAGGAGCTGGCTATTAAGCCTGCAATTCAGGGACAGTGTACAGCATTGTTAATGTGGAGCTGTCTCCCTCTAGTGTTGGCTTGGACTCAATGGGGGTTATTTACGAAAGAAAAATCCACTTTGCACTACAAGTGCACTTGGAAGTGCAGTCGCTGTAGATCTGAGGGGTAGATCTGAAATGAGGGGAAGCTCTGCTGATTTTATTATTCAATCAAGTGCAAGCTAAAATGCTGTTTTTTATTTTCCTTGCATGTCCCCCTCGGATTTATAGCGACTGCACTTGCAAGTGCACTTGTAGTGCAAAGTGGATTTTAACCCCCAAGTGTAATTTCCTTTGAGACAAAACTTAACGCAGAGCAAAGCATCATGGGATGTGTAGTTCAGAATGCTGAGGTTTCAATTCCAGCAGGACTGATCTGAACTACCACTACCAGATTGCTGAGGAGAGCAGAACAGAATGCTGGGAGAGGATATAAAAAGGGTGGATGTGGCCTAGATCCCTCTCTTGGGACACCAGCTTGGATCTGCTAGCAGGGGCTCTGTGTCAGTAAGAGCCAGTGCTGAATCGTGGCCTGTACAGAAGGTAGCTTCACCGATGTATCCAGAGGGACACCTGTGGACAGCATCGTTTCCCATCTACAGCGGACCAGAGGCTGTTCCAGGACATCCAGCGACGGCTGCACATCAGATCCGGGTAGGCCGCAGCTGGGTATGATGGAGGTCAGATGCCATTTCCCAGAGTCAGGATCCAGAGGGAGTTCCTGAAGAAGATTTTTATTATCTGCATTATTACCAGCAATCTCTGTGATGCTGGAGGTGAGCGGGCATTTGCCCGTATAGTTCTTTAAGACACTGCATACAGACATCACTTACTTAGGCTAACTTCCTGGTACTTGTGGTACTACTGCAGCCAGTTTAGTCTCTTCACTGAACACTGTATGCAGACATCTGTGCCTGTTCACATTTCTACCATCTGTAATCTTATTGGATACAATAATATTAAGCCACATAGGAAGAGTTTGAAGTAAAACAAGGATGAAACACAGATCCACTCAATTTGTTCTACCATACCATCAAGGATCAACCTATTCATAATACTTCAAAGCTAGCTGAAGATCTGCCGGATTTCAAGGAGTAATATTCAAACCCTTTTTATCTCCTTATTTGCTTAAAGTGACTAAAGTTGTTTTTAGCAGAAATGCCTGCACTTATTTTTTATTTAACCACTTGCTTACTGGGCACTTAAACCCTCTTCCTGCCCAGACCAATTTTCAGCTTTCGGTGCTCTCATACTTTGAATGACAATTACTCAGTCATGCAACACAGTACCCAAATAAATTTTTTATCCTTTTTTTTCCCACAAATAGAGCTTTCTTTTGGTGGTATTCTGGGTTTTTTATTTTTTGCGCTATAAATGAAAAAAGACCGAAAATTTTGAAAAAAAACGCATTTTTCTTTGTTTCCGTGATAAAATTTAGCAAATTATTAATTTTTCTTCATAAATTTTGGCCACAATTTATACTGCTACATATCTTTGGTAAAAATAACCCAAATTAGTGGATATTATTTGGTCTTTGTGAAAGTTAGAGAGTCTACAAACTGTGGCGCAAATTATACAAAATTGATCACACCTGATGTACTGGTGACCTATCTCATTTCTTGTGACCCGAACAAGCCAGGAAAGAACAAATACCCCCCAAATGACCCCTTTTTTTGAAAATAGACATTCCAAGGTATTTAGTAAGAGGCATGGTGAGGTTTTTGATGTTGTCATTTTTTCCCACAATTCTTTGCAAAATTATTATTTTTTTCCCCCACAAAATTGTCATTGTAATAGGTTATTTCTCTCACATGGCATGTGTATACCACAAATGACACCCCAAAATAAATTCTGCTACTCCTCCTGAGTATTACGATACCACATGTGTGGGACTTTTTCACAGCCTGGCCACTTAGAGAGGCCCAACATGCAGGGAGCGCCATCACGTGTTCTAGGAGCATAAATTACACATCTAACTTGTTGACTACCTATTACACTTTTGAAGGCCCTGGAGCACCAGGACAATGACACGTGACACTGACGTGGCACTGATGACAGATGGCACTGATACATGGCACTGATGACACGTGACACTGATGTGGCACTGATGACAGATGCCACTAATACGTGACACTGATGACAGATGGCACTAATATGTGGCACTGATGACAGATGGCACTTATACGTGGCACTGATATCATGTGGCACTAATACATGGCACTGATGAGAGATGGCACTAATACGTGGCACTGATAACAGATGGCATTAATACGTGGCACTGATGACACGTGACACTGATGACAGATGGCACTGATACGTGGCATTGATGACACATGACACTGATAACAGATGGCACGTGACAATGACAGGTGGCACTGATTACAGATGGCACTGATACGTGGCACTGATGACAGATGGCACTAATGACACGTGACACTGATATGGCACTGATGACAGATGGCACTATGTGGCACTGATGACATGTGGCACTGACGTGGCACTGATGACAGATGGCACTTATACATGGCCCTGGGGACAGGTGGCACTGGGGATAGGTGGCACTGGGGACAAGTGGCACTGGGGACAAATGGCACTGGGGACAGGTGGCACTGACAGATGTCACTGGGGACAGATGGCACTGACATATGGTACTGGGGACAGATGGCAGTTGGGACAGGTGGCAGTGGGGACAAGTGGCAGTGGGGACAAGTGGCAGTGGGGACAGATGGCAATGGGGACAGATGGCAGCGGGCATAGATGGCACTTTTTTTTTCTTTTTTTTTTTTTTTTACTTACGGCCACTGCAGCCATTCATATCTCCCTCCTCACATGCTGTCTCTGTGTGAGGAGGGAGAGCGGCGCTGAGAGATGATCTTATATGTTTACAAATGAGATCATCTCTCATTGGACACGCCGATCGCGCTGTAAACGGCCACTGTGATTGGCCGTTTACAGCGATCTGTGACTGGCTGTGTCCGAGGGACACGGCCAGCACAGAATTTCCCCGATGCACGCTCTCAGGAGCACGCATTGCGGAAGTAAACAGGAGGACGTCCAGGAACACCCTCCCAGCAGGGAGCGTCCGCGCTGTAGCCGTCTTTCGGCTATAGCGCGGGCGCAAAGTGTTTAAAGGAGCCAGACACTTTAAACACAATATTTTTAATAGTGTTGTCATGCTGTGTTGATGTAGTGGCCTGTGGGTTGAGGAAACAGAAGGGACTGAACCTGACATTCTTATGTCTGTATGTCTTAAAGAACTATATGAGCAAATTCCCGCTCATTACAGAGATTGCTGGTAACGGTGCAGATGATAAGGATATCTCCTTCAGGAACTCCCTCTGGATCCTGGCTCTGGGAAACGGCGTCTGACCTCTATAACACCCCGCTGCGGCCTACCCGGATCTGAAGTGCAGGTGTCGCTGGAGGACTTGGAACAGCCTCCAATCCACTGGAGATGGGAAGTGATGCTGTCCAAGCAGCCTTCTGTACAGACTACGATTCAGCAGCAGCTCTCACTGACACAGAGCCCCTGCTAGTAGATCCAAACTGGTGTCCCAAGGGAGCGATCTAGGCCACATCCACCTTTTTTATATCCTCTCCCAGCATTCTGTTCTCCTCTCCTCAGCGATCTGGTAGTGGTAGTTCAGATCAGTCCTGCTGGAATTTAAACCTCACATCCCATGATGCTTTGCTCTGCTCTAAGTTTTGTCTCAAAGGAAATTACACATGGAGTATAGTGTCAGTTCCCTACCCTTCTGCCAACCTGTTCACATAGGTTATTGTGACAGAATCAAGGGCTAACTAAACTCGGGTCATACTGTGTACTTTGTATTTCTCTACTACTGAAAAGTTATAAATTACCAAATAGCAAGTCATGAATAGCGTTATATTGTTAAGATAAAATACCTTATGTTATGCATTTTCATGTGTCCCTTTTACTACAATAAACAAATTGAACTGTTTCACTGGTATTGTGTAAGTTTCTTGTTATTGGTGACAGTCGGTAAAAATGACTGAACCCAGGGTGTCAGAGGTGTCGGAGGACTTGCAAAGTCAGGGCAACCAGTGCGGTACAGATTCTATTAGCGGCCCTCACGAGGGTAGCGCTACACTGGAACTAGGGGGCCAAGCCCAACCCCTGAAAAACAACCCCACACCATAATCAACCCTCCACTAAATGATTTGGACCAGTGCACAAAGCAAGGTCCATAAAGACATGGATGAGTGAGTTTGGGGTGGAGGAACTTGACTGGCCTGTACAGAGTCCTGACCTCTACTTGATAGAACATGTTTGGGATGAAGTAGAGTGGAGACTGTGAGCCAGAAATTCTCATCCACATCAGTGCCTAACCTCACAAGTGCGCTTCTGGAAGAAATGTCAAACATTCCCATAGACACACTACTAAACATTGTGGACAGCCTTCTCAGAAGAGTTGAAGCTGTTATAGCATATATATGCAAAGGGTGGGCCAACTCAATATTGAACCCTACGGACTAAGACTGGGATGCCATTAAAGTGCATGTGCGAGTAAAGGCAGGCGTCCCAATACTTTTGGTAATACAATGTATATTGGAAGAACAAAAAAATGTAAATGAGATTTTCTCTATAAAACGATATAAATCAACTCTTTATGTAGGGCTATATCCTAACCCTACATTGCACTTTGTGTTACATACAGTATTTATTACTTTGAAAGATGGATTGTTGACCCAAATTACTCTTATAAAATATGCAGACCTATATAGCCATCCTAAATTTTCTGCTATATCATTGGAGGTCTGCAGGTACTACTGGGGTCATTACAATACTTTAGACTCTTTCTTTAATCTGTCAAGATGAAGGTATCTCGCTTATACAACTTCAAGGTCTTTAATCAGTTCTGTCCTAGAAGGAAAACTTCCATCTCTGGGTTTTAAAATTTGCGTTGAGGAACACAAAAGCATCTAATAAGTATAATAATGAAAAGGACAAATAGGATCACCAAGATAACTTATAAAAATTAAAAAATAGATATAAAACAATTTAAGTCAAACTCCACATTATGCCCTAGTGGTGTCAAAGTGAGTAACTCATATATCGAGCAGGATTCAGATTGCCTCAATTTAATAATTCTATTATCACCCCTCCAATGAGGTTTAAACTTTTCTATCCCACATACTATTAAAGAGAAAGGATCACAATTATGGTATTGTGCATAGTGTCTCGAAAGGCTATGTTTAATATATCGATTTTTTATATTTTACGTGTGTTCTCGTAACCTCTTCCACAGTTCTTTTTTGGTCCTTCCAATATATTGAATCTTGCAGGGACATTCTAAAAGGTAAACCACCCTTTCAGTCACACAAGATATAAAATCTTCAATAAAGTATTCTTTAGCTGTTACTGTAGTTTAAAGCTCAGTTTCTTCTTTTTGCTTTCCTTGGTATGTCTGCATGTATAGTTGGTTTTGCAAGGATAGTGCCCCTTTCCTTCAAAGAAGGAGAAAGTTCCTCTAGTTGGAGGATCCAGTACATTTTTTGCAATTCGGTCTCTCAATGTTGGAGCTCTCCGATATGTAAATCTGGGTTTCTCCGAAAGGATATTGCCCAGATGTCGATCAGCTTTTATAATATTCCAGTACTTTTTACATATCCTTTCTATCTGCTTATGTTGAATATTAAAGTCCATAACAAGTGGTACAATATTTTTGTATTCAGTTTTTTTAACTGGATCCTGAATCCGTTTTTCTCTGAAGAAAACCTGAGAAAAACTGATTCAGGATTCAGTTAAAAATACTGAATACAAAAAGATTCATTTTATTATGAGTCATATCTGTTTCTTACATCCTTGTTTTTACTACTAGGAAGTATCTTTATGCATTATGTTCAGTTTAGATGTACTATGTTGAGAAGAACAGCAAATATTTAGATGTTGATAGTTACCATGACAGTGGATTTTTCTATTTAAATCGGCATCGCTACACCCGACTCCATACCCTTTGATGAAGTCACGTGTTAAGTGACGGAACTCGTCAGTGAGGAGCCGGGTGCCGTCACTTCTGGTCGCAGCCGAGACAGGAAGTCCCATCGTTTTTCAAGCTGTTTGCATCGTTTTTAACTGTGAGTTACTACTTATGTTTTTTAATAAAACGTTTATGGATTACTACACTAAGAAGCCCACCTTCTCTCATTCCATGTAAATTATATTTTATGAGCCACGGAAGTGATCCCTATACAAGAGCGGTCTGTGGATACCTCTGGAAATCAACTTTCTGCTGGGGAATCAGTGTCCCATTTATACAAGAGGCTTGACTAGACCCGTGGGGGTCTCTGTATGAGGTGAGAGGCTGGGGCAAACCATTAGTACTCAGCGGATGGTGACACTAGGATGAATTGGTTGTCTTCTAATCTCCTTTGCAGAAAAGCACTTTATTTATATAATTTTTATTCACTACCCTTGATTGGACACTATTGAGCGGATGGTGACAACACTCTGGATGAATTGGATGTTTCCTGTTTTCTTGCACAAGCACTTTATATTTCATTTTTGATTAATAACTTTCTTTCACTTTTTGATGGGACATTTTGTTTTTTGATGTACATACTCTTTTATGCACTTTGTACTTTTGGACTTTCGTTCAATAGTCATATCTAAGACTTAGTATGTGATCACTGCATTTTTTATATATTGCACTTCTGAATATTACTGTTTATATTAAATATGCGCCACATTATTATATTTTTAATTGATTCTTTGTTACTGTACCTTCTCACAATGCAGTTATGTGAGTTGGTCTATTCAATGGTTTTAATTAAAGCAGAACTAAACTGTATCAGATCATTACAAACTGAAAACGCTATTTATTAATTTTTAATACTCAAGGCAAACTCACCCATGCATCCATGTCTTCATGCTTTATTTTGTTGAGAAATCACTTTGATAAACACCCCCTAGCACTTCTGTCCGTCATGAGTAAGGACAGATGATTCATGTAGCGTTTACTGTCTGAAATCCATTAGCCTTTAGCTCAAGCATAGCAGTATAAAGGTTAAAAGAGTTAATGCTGATTGAAAGAGTTTAGTTCCACTTTAACTAAAGCATATGGTGAGTTGTAGTGGATTAGCCACCAAACCTCTAGAGGTCCATCTCCAAATTTCTACTTTAATGCATATGCAAACCCAATAACAAAATGTAATATGCTGAAGCTTACTAGTCTTTAGATGTGGTGATTGCATTTGTTTTCTCTTTTCATATTTTGTATGCTTTACGTTCACCTGGTGATCCTGCCAAGAACACAGTTCCTGTCTTAGGGTGACAATGTTCACTCACTGTACTGTATTGTATTTATAGAGGGGTAGCACGTTCACCCTAGAAGAGGACTCTTACCTCCTCTCCATAACATGGAGGGAAGGTGACAACTGAGAACATTTCTAACTGATAACAATCAGCACAGGCTTTTATCCATAGAGCAGAGAGAGCATGAATTTTATCAGCTCACAAGATGTCCGGCAAGATCAACAGGTATGTTTGCACTTATCAAAGAAATATTGCAAAATTCTCTCAATGGTATATAAGTAAAATAAGCAAAGTACATTGTTAGAGTCTATATACATTTTAACACAATGCAGAGAAAAACACATGCAAATGCAAAACTATCAGTAATTTTACAAGATATTTATTCTGATATACAGTAACAGTATAATAAAAAAATGCACATTTTATCATGAAGGGATTTATTTATCAATGTTTCCACCCAAGATTACCACATCTTTCACGCAAGATATACACATTTCTATAAATGTATTGTAACCAGATACATGTGTGAATCTTGGGTGAAAGCCTTGTGAATCTTGGGTAAAAACACTGACAAAATTGCCCCTAAAAAAGCAGTCACTGAGCTCCAGGCTAGTGACTGAGCTGAGATGTGCATTGTGGGAGAATAATAGCAGTCTTTTGCAGGCAGGAAGAAGCATTACCTATGTCTCCTCTCCCCCAGTCACCACTCAACTTTATAGCTGGTCATTAGGTGGACATCATCAAGGAATTGATTTACATGAGACAACATGGGTGAACCCAGCCAATGTAAAGCGCTATATGAATGGAGGACAAGCATATGAATGAAAGTTCCAACTCCTTCTTTCATAAAAAAAAATTAATTGTGGGAAGTGATAGTATTATTATTATACAGGATTTATATAGCACCAACATTTTGTGCAGCACTTTACAACATGAGGGCAGACAGTACAGTTACAATACAATTCAATACAGGGGGAATCAGAGGGCCCTGCTCGTTAGAGCTTTCAATCTAGGAGGGATGGTCAAGTGATACAAAAGGTAATAGCTGTGGGGGATGATCTGATGGAGAAAGTAAAAGTACAGTTGTTAGATGGGGGCTGGATAGGCTTCTCTGAAGAGGAGGGTTTTCAGGGAGTGTCTAAAAGCAAGCAGAGTAGGAGATAGTCGGACAGATTGGGGTAGGGAGTTCCAGAGGATGGGAGAGGCTCGGGAAAAGTCTTGGAGGTGAGCATGGGATGAGGTGATGAGGGAACTAGAGAGCAGGAGGTCTTGGGAGGAACGAAGGGAACGAGTAGGTTGGTGTTTTGAGACTAGGTTAGTGATGTAGCTGGGGGGCCGAATTGTGGATGGTTTTGTAAGTTGTTATTAGAATTTTGAGTACAGCTTTTATTAGTGGAGCAGGGGATGGGGAATGGGCAGGTACAGCTGGCACTTTGATGAATGCCTGTGACAGGTTCAGTGACTCATATTAACCCCTGCAGCAGCAGAAGATCACCGCTGGGGGCATCAGGGGGTGGCAGAGGAATGAAGAGTTCAACAAACAGAGCAGTCACCAGCACAGGGGACACTTTTTACTCAAAATATGTACTGGTGCAGATTACAAAAAATTAAAAAAATGTCACCTTAAAAGATAAGTTCACCTTTGAGAAGATGTCCATGGTCCACCCATTTTTAGGGTGGAACATGTAACATGTTCCCGCTCCTGCAGCCACTCCCTGATCGCCCCCCATGACAGCGGGCTGGGGATCTTCTCCCTGCATCCACTGTCACTATTTGAAAAGAGCACAGCCGTGCAGGACTCTGCTCACTACAAGTACCAACAGCCTTTGGTGACGGCTTATAGTTCTCAATGAACTACCAGGGTGCTGTTAAGCACTCCAAGTAGTTAATTATTTCTTCCTGTCATTGTGTTACTGCTTGCCCGTATGAGGTAGGAGCAGACACCTTATACTGACAGTCTATCGGAGTCCTGCATTGCATCTGTTGATCATGGGTGTACTGCTTCCCAGGCTTCTACAAAAATAAATAGTATATGTACATTTTTTTACCTGCAAAAAACATGCATTTATTATTTTTTTTTTTAAAGGTGAACTTATCCTTTAAGCTTTAACATTACCAAATCATATTTAAATCAGATAAGGTTAGGAACCCTGGAAATAGTGTTACTTATGTCATTAATATAGTACAAATAATCAACTTTGTACATTTATCTATAAATAGATTTATAAGGATAATGATTTAGTTCACTGTGCATTTTACACTTTTAACACAACTATGCCATTAAATAGTTGCTGATGCAAATTAATTTCATTGTATTTCTCTAGACATTTATTCCTTAAGATAATAGTAATTTACAAACATAAGTAGGAATGGGAAATCATCAGGCGGTTCCATTTGTGAGAATGATTCTTTTGCTGGATGAACAGTTCATAAAGCAGGTTTATAGTAAGCTAAAGGAAACAAAAAGAGTAACAAAAATGTTATTAGAACACCTAAATTACGTTTTAAATGCTTATCTTCTACTTATATGACTTTAACAGGCTGAATACGTTGTCTCACATTATGATTCCTATGGGACTGTTGCACAGACCCTTGGCTAACTGGCTAACTAATCTTGGCTGAAATATTTAATAGCTACATAAAATATTTTTGCCCAGACACCAGTATTTCCCCAATATTAGACTGCTCAGCCCCCTTTCTCCTTAGTGATATGAACATAAATGATTGGGTAGTGGGATGTGTGCATGTTTATTTCTGTAAATGTTTAAAACATTTTTTGTTTGTTGGCTACAAAACCCATGAATGTGCTTATCCTTAATCCCATGCATGATGGAGGAAGTGCATGACACTTCTCTCCTGCATATACTACCCACCTCCATACACTCTATGTTCTATGTGACTCACAGTATGTACACGATATTCTACATTACACACTCCTGCACTATATACACTATATTGTACATTACATACTCCTGCACTATATACATTATATTGTATATTACACACTCGCTCGCCACATTACTACTCTACTTAAGGCACCCCCCATCTTTTACCCCCATTTCTCTCACCCCTTCTCTTTCACTCCCCCCTCTCTCTCTCTCAATCGACCTTACCCCCCTGTCTATTTAATTTAATTTGTTTTAATAATTAATTTATTTTAACAAAAAATTTTGTGTTTTCATTTTATTAATTCCCAAAAAAGGCCCACCAAAATCCTCAGCACCAGGCACATGATGCTCTTAATCCGTCTCTGGTGTCACATTAAAGCTTAATTCCAGGCAGATTTAATATATATATATCTAAATAAACGCCCCGCAATGTACGTCGGCAGAATGGCACGGACAGGCATAAGGGCGTACAGGTACGTCCCTTTTGAATTTGCCGCCGTGCCATCACGTGCGCGTGCCGGTCGGGACCTCCGTGAGTCCTCATCTCACGGGGAGGAAGAACAGGGAGATGCTGATGTAAACAGCATCTCCCCATTCTGCCTAGCAACAAGT
Source organism: Lithobates sylvaticus (assembly GCA_028564925.1). Classification (NCBI taxonomy): domain Eukaryota; kingdom Metazoa; phylum Chordata; class Amphibia; order Anura; family Ranidae; genus Lithobates; species Lithobates sylvaticus. Next base: position 586,047,982 of record CM053026.1, on the reverse strand, counting down.
GACACTGATCTCTGCTCCCTATGATTGGAGCAGAGATCAGTGATCAGTAAAACACAGCCACGCCCCCCACAGTTAGCCCCTATGACACATTTAACCTCTACACTGCCACCCCCTGGTTAACCCCTTTGTTGCCAGTGTCATTTACACAGGAATCAGTGCATTTGTATAGCACTGATTGATGTATAAATGACAATGGTCCGAAAAATGTGTCAAAAATGTCCGATGTGTCCGCCATAATGTCGCAGTCACAATAAAAATCGCTGATCACCACCATTACTAGTAAAAAAAATTTTTTTAATAAAAATGCCATAAAACTATCCCCTATTTTGTAAACGTTATAACTTTTGCGCAAACCAATCAATAATCACTTATTGAGATTTTTTTTAACAAAAATATATAGAAGAATGTGTATCGGCCTAAACTGAGGAAAAAAAAAATTTTTTATATATTTTTTGGAATATTTATTATAGCAAAAAGTAAAAAATAATGTGTTTTTTTCAAAATTGACGCCCTTTTTTTGTTTATAGCGCAAAAAATTAAAACCGCAAGGGTGATCAAATACCACCAAAAGAAAGCTCTATTTGTGGGGAAAAAAGGACCTCAATTTTGTTTGGGAGCCACATCGCATGACCACGTAATTGTCAGTTAAAGCGACGCAGTGCCAAATCGCAAAAAGAGCTCTGGTCTTAAGCCAGCAAAATGGTCCGGTCTGAAAGTGGTTAAAACTTGCATTTGATCTGATTTCAGCATGTATTCCCCTCTACAACAGCACTTGACAGGCTGGAGCAGAACGTGGAGCAAATGAGGTGTCCTACATGCACAAGTACTTCTGTCAAGGATTATGCTGCCAGAAGGAGCCAAAGGGATGAGCACATCATTCAGCTGCTCCTTCACTGTCACATTACAGGCTGGCCTCCATTGTGGGCACATTGGGCCATACATTGTCTATGCATAAGAAGAGATTTGACATAACAAGTCTCTTAGGAGTCGTTTAAAGCTCCCCTATACACAAGAAACTCTGTGCTATGATATGTGATATGATGTCACTGCAGCCATTGTGATTATGACATAACTTAACAAATGCCACAATATCATCATTAGAGATGGAGCCCATGAAATCAAATATATATTATTCCTCATTTGTTTAGTAGGCATTTCAATTCACGGTGCATAAATATAATCGTAAACATTAACCTACCTATGCTTTCATATTGTTTAGTGGAATCCCTGAATCTTCGGGATGTTTGTTGTAGTTCAAAGAATAACTCATTTTCTAAAAACAAAACAAAAAAAAAAAAACATTTAATTTAAATAGAACACATTTGAATAGTTTTTAATAGATCTTTATGAATCTATCCCCACATTTGTGTAGAGGCCAGAAGTTTGGCAAACTGCATTACGATTAAAGGAGTAAAGGCAGAAGGTTTTGTATCTTAATGCATTCCATGCATTAAGATACAAAGCCTTCAGTGTGCAGCAGCCTCCCCAGCACCCCATAATACTTACCTGAGCCCTATCTCTGTCCAGTGATGTCCACAAGTCTCTTGGCTGTCCCTGACTCTCCCTCCTGATTAGCTGAGACACAGCAGTGGCACCATTGGCTCCCACAGCTGTCAATCAAATTCAGTTAGCCAATTGGGAGAAAGAGGAGGTAGGGTTGAACGGCAGCTCCGTGTCTGAATGGACACACAGAGCTGCAGCTCTGCTTGGGTGCCCCCATTGCAAGCTGCTTGCTGTGGGGGCACTCAACAGAAGGGAGGGGCCAGGAGCAGTGAAGAGGGACCCACGAAGAGGAGGATCCGGGCTGCCCTGTGCAAAACCACTGCACATAGGAGGTAAGCATAACATGTTTGTTATTTTGTTTATTTTTTTAATTAGACTTTACAATTACTTTTAATAATGTGAATTCAGAAAGTTGATTTCCTTTTATTGCATATGAAGGTACAATTATTGAAGCAGTAGGACACCTGAGTTTTAGTTGGCTGGGTATAAGAACCAGCCTTCACTGTGCAGATTTAATACAAATGTACAATTTAGTTAAAAAGTTTAAAATACAGTATATTTTCAGATTTTTGTTTAACTATGTGAAGGGGGAAATATCCATGTCTTCTGGAGTGATGTATTCCTAATAGGGCCCAAATTAATAAGAAGAGAAGACACACAAAGAGCCCCTTAGTGCGAGTCGTGTAGGGTGAATTTTATCAAAAAAGATACATAGGATGGGTGCTTAAATAGTAAAAATTCTAGATGGAGGGATTGTCCCTTGTTATAAAATCAACCTCACCTTACCTTGTAATGTGGCCTCAGGTCCTCCAATTGTTTTGCAAATAATCATCAGTTTACCCTAAACTCACACAAGTCTGCAACTATAAAACACAGCTTGTATTCCATTGGACAAAAAATGTGATGGGATACCTAATTGATCAATAGTTAGGTGCAGGGGGTGAAAGTGGTACAGAGTCCAGAGCTGAACCATTATCCGGTAGTCAGTACTTGCATAATAGAGTACCCCAGGTTTGAGAGATCCTACAGAACACTGTAGAGAATCCAAAGATATGAGAAGGTGCTGCCATATGGACTCTATAGACCTGGAGCTACATTAGAAGGTAAGGTGAAAACAAAGGTTTGCATGATACCTCTTACTTATCTGTTATGTTAGTCTATGAAGACACAAAGGGGGTTGATTTACTAAAACTGAAAAGTGCAAAATCTGGCGCATAGAAACCAATCAGCTTGCGGGTTTTTTATTTGTCAAAGCTTAACTGAACAAGCTGAAATACCGTGCATAGCTGCACCAGATTTTGCACTCTCCACTTTTAGTAAATCACCCCCCCCCCCTCCAAAAACAAAAGTTTAACTCTAATGACCATCTAACCCCCCCCCCCATTTTTATATTTAATATTTACTTAGATTGGGGAAGGGTTAAACCTTTTGCTATACTTGTATTACTGTCTGTGTCCCCATTGGGGAACTTCACTTCTCTATTTGTAACGGTGACCTCTGGCACCAAGAAAGAATGTAAGGGGAAATCAAACATTTTAGAGTTGCCCACAGGTCAAAAGTTAAGAGGAAATCTTCAAATGGTTACACTGGATCCATGGACAACTGTCTAATGCAAGGTATATACATTGATTATTTTCATTCAATTTGCGGGCTGAACAAAAATAATCAGATTCCCCCATCCATGCTATACAGTGCAAATCGAGAACCTCCTGCTGTGGCTATTGTTTTTGACGACTGCAACCTGTCAGAACACCCAGGCAATGGCTGCATCTGATTGGATGCAACCACTTGCAATTTCAATTGAAAGATGTCTGGCAAAGAGATTACTCTTTGTTGTGTTTTTGGGACAGAAAGTGAAAGGAAATTTCCCCAATAGTGCACAGCCAAAAAAATAACTAGCAAGGGTTTAAATCATTCCATACTCTATCCTAAATAAAGAAAAAAAGGTTTGGCAATACATACACTTAAATGTAGTGATGTAGATATTAATTAACAGCCAGTGTTAAGTGTGGCAAGACACATGAGAAAAACAAGCACTTTCTTTTGGTCGTGTGTATATTCAGCCATGGATCTGAATTAAATGAAGTTGTTGCATAATGCTCAAGGGATACCAATACTTCAACTTAGCTTAGAAGCTGTGAGAAGTGAGCAAAAGCACAACGTACATCATAAATATATACATTTTTTTGCCAAGCTTCTGCTATGTGAAAGTTTGGGTAGTTTGATGGTCACGAAGCACAGTTTTAGCTGGTTTGCACACCATACATAGATACCCTTTTTAGGGGTTGCTAATACTGGAACTATTCTAGCCATGTGTATATGACAGGCTGTGATTATTATTTCAGGATATTAAATACTTACTCTCTTATTTCTTATATGGTATGCTAAACAGCTGATGATGATAATAAAGAACAAACCCACCAGACAGCCAATGAGAACACCTTGAGGAAAAAATAAATGTATTTAGTAAAAGTATCATTGACATAAATGGAAAACATTTGCTAAAAACAGTTTCTATTTATTGTACAATGACCCGCTTCTCTTCTAGCTCTAACATTTTTTCCAATCCTTAGCAAGAACAATTGAATTTGACTTCCCAAACTGCAGTACCACAGTTGAAATTTGACATGTTATATCTATATGTATATAGATACCTTTATATATAGATATGTATATATATACACATGCAATATCTACAGTAACCACTGGCAACAAAAGTAAGTACAACCCTAAGTGAAAATGTCCAAATTGGGCCCAAAATGTCAATATTTTGTGTGGCCACCATTATTTTCCAGCACTGCCTTAACCCTCTTGGGAATGGGGTTCACCAGAGCTTCACAGGTTGCCAATGGAGTCCTCCTCCACTCTTCCATGACGACATCACAGAGCTGGTGGATGTTAGAGCTCACCTTCCGTTTGAGGATGCCCCACAGATGCTCAATAGGGTTTAGGTCTGGAGACATGCTTGGCCAGTCCATGGCCTGTAGCCTCAGCTTCTTTAACAAGGCAGTGATCATCTTGAAGGTGTGTTTGGGGTTGTTATCATGTTGGAATACTACCCTGTGGCCCAGTCTCCAAAGGGAGGAGATCAGGTTCTGCTTCAGTATGTCACAGTACATGTTGGCATTCATGGTTCCCTCAATGAAATGTAGCTCCCCAGTGCTGGCAGAACTCATGCAGCACCAGACCATGACACTCCCACCACCCTGCTTGACTGTAGGCAAGGCACACTTGTCTTTGTACTCCTCACCTGGTTGCCGCCACGCACGCTTTACACCATCTGAACCAAATACGTTTATCTTGGTCTCATTAGACCACATGACATGGTTCCAGTAATCAATGTCCTTAATCCGCTTGTCTTCAGCAAACTGTTTGCAGGCTTTCTTGTGCATCATCTTTAGAAGAGGCTTCTTTCTGGGACGACAGCCATGCAGACCAATTTAATGCAGTGTGCGATGTTTGGTCTGAGCACAGACAGGCTGATCCCCCACCCCTTTAACCTCTGCAGCAATGCTGGCATCGCTCATACGTCTATTTCCCAAAGACAACCTCTGGATATAACGATGAGCACGTGCACTAAACTTCTTTGGTCGACCATGGCGAGGCCTCTTCTGAGTGGAACCTGTCCTGTTAAACCGCTGTATGGTCTTGGCTACCGTGCTGCAGCTCAGTTCCAGGGTCTTGGCAATCTTCTTATAGCCTGGGCCATCTCTATATAGAGCAACAATTTTTTTTTTCAGATCCTTAGAGAGTTCTTTGCCATGAGGTGCCATGTTGAACTTCCAGTGACCGGTAAGAGAGAGTGAGAGCGATAACACCAAATTTAACACAGCTGCTCCTCATTCACACCTGAGACCTTGTAACACTAACGAGTCACATGACACCAGGGAGGGAAAATGGCTAATTGGGCCCAGTTTGATTATTTTCACTTAGGGGTGTACTCACTTTCACTGCCAGCGATTTAGTCATTAATGGCTGTGTGTTGAGTTATTTTGAGGGGACAACAATGTGAGGGGTGTACTCATATATATATATATATATGTATATAATCTATATCTATATATATATAAATATACCCCTGGGACCAGCTTACAATGCTTTATTCCACGCTGTGTCTCTGTGTGGTAGTGGCTATCTTGGTAGAGGATCAGGGCTTAAATTTCTCATGTAAAAGCCATCCTGATGGGTGGATCTAATAAACTGATAAATTGTAAAATGCTAACTTTGTAAAACTGCCCATGGATGGATCGAAATTCAGCAGGTTCAGCAGGGACTTTCTAGGGACAATCATACATGTATCATAGCTTAAATCAGCCAACCAGCAAGGGAATGGGTGACTTGGCATTAGGTAATGGCTACTCTGGTAGTGAAGGGGTGTTGTGCTTGTCCCCTTCACTAGCAGCTGGCTCCCTGCATTTTGGAACCAGACCTGTGGCACAGAGTACCTAGGGATATAGCCTGGGAGTCACAGAAGAGATGTAGAGGAGCCCCTGAGAGACAGAGAGAGAGCAAGCATGTAGTTACAGTGTGAGGTTAATTTCCTATATCCATTGGTAACTGTGGTCATATCACTGGTGTGAGATGACAAGGTTTGCTGGGGTGGTGGATGCTGGCGTAGGCACTGCAGCACTGGTTTTTAATTGCTGCGCACCTGGGAGTTGATGTTCTCTAACTCTAGGTTTTGCAAAGGATGCTGGAGGCCCATAGGGTGGGGCTGGAGTGGGCTGTGTTCCCCCCCAGGTTTCAGTCATGCCCCCAAGTCCAGTGATGTCAGTATCGATTCACAGTGCTCTGCCCCTATCTGCCGCACTGTATCATTTATTTGTATGTTGCAGGGGACCAACCAAGATGCACAGCATTAATTGTTGATATGTTGCTGGGGGCTGGCTCACCCACCTCATGAAAACGGATGACATTGATCCAGGGCAGGCATTCAGAAATGAATAGAAGTCCTGCATCTGCCCAGACCTGTTCCATCTCTCGCCATCTCCAGCATCATGACACAGGAGATAGAACAGATCTGTACAGAAGCAGGACTTCCATCCTCTTCAAAATGTGTGAAAGTGGGACTGAGCACTCTGTTGTGAAGAGGGGATCTGACTCTGGTGTGATGGAGGCTGACTCTGATGTAAAAGGAAGGGGGTCTAATGTGAAGGAAGAACTGTAATGTTAAGGGAGGGACTCTGATGTGTTGAGGAAACTCATGTGAAAGTGGCCTCTAATATGAAAGTGGGGACTCTAATAGACATGTGCAGTGCTGAAAATTTTGTTTGTTTTCGTTTCATTTGTTTTTTGAAAATTCAGAAATTCTAAAATTCTAAAAATTTGTAAATTCGTAAATTTGAAAATTCTAAAATTCGGAAAATCTAATTTTGAATTCGTAAATTTGAAAATTCAAAAATTCGTAAATTCGCAAATTCGTAAATTTGAAAATTCGGAATTTGTAAATTTGAAAATTTGAACATTTTGAAATTCGCAAATTTGAAAATTTGGAATTCGTAAATTAGAAAATTCCAAATACCGTATTTATCGGCGTATAACACGCACCGGTGTATAACACGCACCCCAAGTTTAGGAGGGCATTTTAAGGAAAAAAGTTTTAGGAGGGAAGTTTAGGGGAAAAAAAAACTTACATTTAAGCGTCATTTGCAGCTTGCCCAGCGTCATTTGCAGCCTTGCCCAGTGTCATTGCAGCTTGCCCAGCGTCATCGCAGCCTTGCCCAGCGTCATTGCAGCCTTGCCCAGCGGCATTTGCAGCCTTGCCCAGCGGCATTTGCAGCCTTGCCCAGCGTCATTGCAGCTTGCCCAGCATCATTGCAGCGTGCCCAGCGTCATTGCAGCGTGCCCAGCGTCATTGCAGCTTGCCCAGCGTCATTGCAGCATGCCCAGTTTCTTTGCAACTTGCCAGCGTCATTAGAAGTCCAGTCCGGGTTTAAATTTCTCTGTCGCGTGCGCAGCCGAAAAAGCCCGAAGCGCGGCCGAAAAAGACCAAAGCTCTCCCGGAAAAGGCCGAGCCGACTGTTCAGCTCCGCTCGCGGTCCCGCCTCCCTGCTGTTTCAGGAGCGAGCGCAGGGAGGCGGGACTACGAGCAGAGCCGAACAGTCTGCTCGGTCTATTCCGGCGCCGCTTTGGGTTTTTTCGGCAGCGCTCGCTATTTTTCCGCGGCGCTTGCCATTTTTGTCATTTTTTTGGGGGTATCGGCGTATAACATGCACCCACGACTTTCCCCCGATTTTAAGGGGGGAAAAGTGCGTGTTATACGCCGATAAATACGGTAGGTATTGTAATTTCCTTTCAAATTTGGCTGTTAGTGAACATAGCAAATACAAATTTATCTGAAGTTACGAATTACCCAAAATAAAGAATGCTGCATCTAAACAAATGGAATGAAACTAAAAATAATAAATAATAATACGTTTTTATTATTATTTTTACTATTGTTATTTATTATTATGAATTTGTTACGTTCGATATGGCATTCGTTATTACAGATAATTAGAATCTTCGGATAACTTCGTATTCGTTATGTTCACTAACAGCCAAATTTGAAAGGAAATTCCAATACCTATAATTTAATAGTTAGTAACAGTTACATTATATTAGTTAGTTATTATTTCAGATTTTCGAGTTTTTAGGCTTTTGAATTTTCTGATTTTTGTTCTTATTTTCTTATTTTCGTTCTTTTAAACTTTTGGATTTTCATTATTATTTTTGGATTTCCAAACTTCCGAATTTCCGAATTTTCAAACTTTGGAATTCCGAATTTTGCATTTTCGAATTTTCGAATGTTCCGATTTTGTGACTTTCCAAAATTTAGAATTTTTGGATTTTTGAATTTTCACATTTCAAATTTCCAAATTTTGAATTTCCGAATTTCTGAAATTTCGAATTTTCAAATTTTCAAATTTCCGGAATTCAGATATTCAGAAAAATTTGGAAATTTGAAAATTCAGAGATTCGGATATTTCCGAATTGACTAATTTGTCTAAATTCTTTAAATTTGGAGGTTTTGAAGTTTGGAAATCCAAAAAACTAATTTGGAACTAAACGAATTGCACATGTCTAATGTGATGGTCATGACTCTGATATGATGGAGGCACTCAGGAGTGATGGGGGAGATGAGTCTGATGTGAAAGAGGGGTTTATCATTCTGTGCCGATGGCACCCTGCAGGTGTCCTTCAGCCCAATAAATACAGTTCAGGACTAGGGCGACCTCATGATTTTCAAATGACAAAGGAATAAGATGAGGGTGTATATTCCCATCTAGGGAGATCTCAATTAGTGGGGTTCCTCTTAAGCTAAAGACACAATCCTAATAACACCAGGAAGGTCAAAGAAAGACAGCCCACCAAAGCAGCTTCACTAGAGGACCAACAGCAGTGTAAGCAGTAGAAATACTTTATTGAGATCACTTATCAAAAAAACAACATTTAGCCAAAAGGCATAAAAAACAGTCACTGTTAAAATCAAGGATTGACAATGTTGTCACCTTAAAACCACTAGAGCCCAGGCCACCTGTTGTGATTCATGCATATTCAGCATAAGGTAAGCGCTAAGCAGAAATGTTAGAGCAGGCAATCCAGGACATAGCCAACCACAAGGTATGCCTGGAATCAGCCTAAATGCGCATAGTGGTATTATCACCAGATTTCACAGTGGTGCTAAGTCAAGCTATCTGAAAATGAGTGAATCAAGCATTGGAATCAGCACCTAATCTACATTGGTCCTTACTAATAGAGGAGTGTTCAAATCAGCAATACTGAGCATTATCGTTCAAAGCCGCCTAAGTAGGCCTACTAATAGGCTTGTATCATGTCCGAATCTGATAATAGTCCCTGGCTGTAGCTGACCCTTGAGGTGTAGCCACCTAATTGGTATGCCACAAAATTTCAGTAATGTAAATATACATCAGTCTCGGTGTCCGATAGATGGACCGTATCGATTTGACAGAAGTCTGTATAGTTGCAGCAAATAGTCATTGATTCTGGCAATAAAGTGTTTAGTGGAACCAGTTGCCATATCAGCCAGCCGGGCCAATTAATCCATATGGAAAGACAGCGTCGGCAGAGACAGTACTAGGAGATTAGAAAGTGGCTCAGGCAGTTCCAAAAGCATGAAGCATAACTAACCGTCAATGTATAAGTTCAGCAGCCAAAAATCCATCTCAGCAAACCGGCTCTCTAGGATAACATATGGAAGTCCTAAAGCTTGGACTCAGAATTTGCTCAGAGGCTCTCACCACTCCAATGCCGTATGTCCTGTCACGTTTATCCGTTCTCACTTTGTTTAAGATCTTGCTGTCCCTCTTAGTGCTGCCAGCAGCTAGCAATTTCAGTTAATACATGCTTTGGCTTGGACAAGGTAGATCCACAATGCAGTATGTGGTAGGCGGGGAGGCATTCAATGCTCCGCCTGTATGGACACTGTTTATGTCAACGCGTTTCACCCACGTGACCGTGCGCTTTGTATGCCTTTTGGCTAAATGTTTTTGATAAGTGATCTCAATAAAGTATTTCTACTGGTTACACTGCTGTTGGCCCTCTGGTGAAGCTGCTTTGGTGGGTTGTCTTTATTTGGCCTCCCTGGTGTTATTAGGATTGCCTCATGATTTTGCATGCTGTTAAAGGATGCCATGACTAAAGAAAGGTTGAGAAACGCTGGCCCAATACATTGTACATGGGATTTTCATGTCAGCCACCTAGAGATACAGGGAACTGGCATTCATGTCCAGTCCACTCCTGCACTACTCATTCATGACTTCTGGCACAGAAGTGCACCATGTGAATAGGGAGTGCTGGTTCCTTGCATCTCTGCCACATCACACATGACCAAACATGTCAAAACATGACCAAAGTAAATTAAAGTAGAATGATAGAGTAAGGCTTACCTGTAGTTTCTGAATGTTCTAAACAGAATAGAATGAAAAACAAAACAGCGTGAGAAAGAAATTGTAAAGGTGTTGGGTATACAGTTATATATGGTTACCAGCCTCATGTTCACAATATATTTCTATGGAGCATACAATAGACTTTGCTGTGCCCGCCAGTGCACACTACATATGAATGCACCCTAAAAGTCGAATCTGTTAATGGCAAGAAGATCCACAAACTGTCTTGATTCTGATGGAGTTGGAAGGATCTGGCTACGATAGAAGAAGGCAGGCTTGACATTATGTGCAAAGCAGTTATTGTATTTTACATTTGCAGAAGCCCTTGCTGCCCCTTGCTGAAATTCATGTGAATGTTTCACATTCAGTAGGGCTACTGCCTACTGAATGTGACAAGGGGTATAATTTTTGTTGCAGCCATGGCATGTGTACAACCCCCTTCCAGCAGCTGTATTTGGTTTAGGGGTACAGTAAAACTGCGGCTCACTGGCCTTTTTTTATGCCCATGGTCGCAAGTGTGAATGAGCCCTTACAGTATGAACCAAGTATTTCACATACGTCCTAGAGGAGTTGTCGTGTCTTTTGTAGCTGTTGTTGAGTTGGTGGTGGAGAGTTTATCTGAAGTCGTTTCTGAAATGCCTATTTAAAAAGAAAAATATCAAAAACTTGTATTTCATAATTTAACATTAGCCGGGATGCATGACGCTTCACTAACAAGTACAGCATGCTAAAAACGCCATTGCAAGTATTGCTGATAGTAAAGCATTCTATACACTATACGTTTTGGGTCTAACACTGGCATTTTTTTAGGCATATTTCGGTATTTCTAAGGGGTTTAACACCTGATACATTTGTTTTTTATATATAAAAAAGGCTTCTTTTGGAAGGGAATCCAAAAAAGTGTATGAGTACACAGTAGATAGAGCTCTCCATTGGGAAGTACAGAATCACTTAGTCCTTTAAAACCTTTATCTATGAAGATCGACAAGGGAAAGATGGGACGAGTGGATGAATGAGAAGATGGATGGATGGCTGAGCAGGAGGCAAGATGGACTGAAGCCAGAACAAGCAGGAAAACCTCTGCAGCTCCTGCAAATTAATATCATCCCCAAAGGACAGTTTAGTTAACTCTGGAAGAACTGTACAAGTGGCTCAACCAGGATTATTTTTCCCAAGGTCAGATCCTCAAAGAATTATTTTTGGAAAAAGGTTTTGGCCCCACCTTAGTTGAACACTCCTTTAAAACATGTTCCATCACTCATACTAGGGCTGTTAAAATAAAGACCAACTCTGGGTCTGATATTAAATTCATACTTCCTTTCCTGTTTTAAACAGATGGAGAAGGTCATTGCTAGACATTGGGAAATACTTTTGAAGGACCACAAGTCCCAAACAGACCCAAATTTGTGTACCAGAGGGCACCTAATGTCAAAAATAGAATTCTCCTCAGCAAACTACCACCCAGTAATAAGCCCTCTTCCCATCCTATAGCTAAATTTTTCAACATTATAGGGATGTTAAAATGTAGAAAATGTAAATGTAAAATGTATACATTTGTTGACTATTGCAAAAAGAGTTCCACCAACAACAAGGGTAAAACTTTTTCCATCAGCTCCTTTTTCATCTGTTCTACTAACTTTGTCATATACTACCTCTCATGTCACTGTGGCCTCCTTTACATAGGCAGGACAATTTGCACAGTTCAGGCACATTTCAGCAGACACTCATTGAGGAAGGTAGTACGGATCATTGTGTTCCCTGTCAGTTTAAATACACTCATAGTTGCTCCACCAATGGCCTTCGGGTCTGGGTTTTGGAGCAAATTCCCCCTCGCGGTAGGGAGGTTCCATACCCTCTGCTACAGAGAAACCTTTTGAATCTATTATCTTAATACTCTGTCTCCAGTCTAAATGAGGAACTTAAGGTGCGTACTATTTTGGCCTTATATAAAAGAATATATATATTGATATTACATTTTTTATTGAACTTTGATAATCATTTTAGTTTCTGGTATTCTAAAATTTCAGCATGATATTATGCACTTATTTCTTAAATAGTTTCGCTAGTTCCGCTAGTCCGTAAATGAACAGTTCTGACATTCCTCTTTTTTATACATGTGCATATATATATATATATATATATATATATATATATATATATATATATATATATATATATATATGAATATATATATATATATATATACACTTTATACATATGCAGGGACTGGGGAGAAGTGAAGGCCACTGTAAGGTGATCCTATGTTGACAGTGACACTTTTGTAATGTATGCCAAATTTCTCCTCTACTTCCTAAATACTCCTAATGTGACATTTTCTGAAAGAAATATTCATTTATATTAAAAACACATTTTAAGACTAATATATCATAAATTGTAATAAAAATACACAATGACATATCACCTAAAGCAAAAAAGACAGGATTGTAGTTTATTGCTACTGTGATTTACATTCGTAGATTGCGCACTTACCACTGTCAGGTGCTTTGGTGACTGCAGGCAAGGTGAAAAATTCAGTCTGTGTTATTGATTCACCTGTTGAATGTTATGATGAGATATAAAAATATGTAATTGTTTGGCAGGCAGCCAATCGAAGTTGATGCACATGTAGTGGCTGCACAGACACAATTGCATGTCAAAGTTTGACATGAGGATTAGGGTAAGAGTGGGTGCAGTGATCTGAACATAGACACCATGCGTTCAGATCCATGCACCTACTGCTGTCTAATTTTGATGTATCGCTATAGAGCTGCTATAATTTAACTAGTTCTTTCCCAAAAGAATGAATGAGCCCTAAGCTGAATTCCAGCCTGAAATAAAAGGCACACATGAATGTAGCTCTAAATCCTATAATACATCATTGAAGATGTATCAACACTAAATCAATTTTAAGTATGCATGGCATCAAGCCAAATCTGTTGGAAAATGTCTTACCTGCCAGTATCAGCACTTCCTGTTTCAGGTTGACAGTACTAAGCCACTGCCTCACCAACAGCAGCAGCGTTATCAGTCTGCAGTGTGTGCTCCTTCAGTAGGCTGCTGGGCCAAATGTGAGATCTGCGCATACCTCCTACAGACCTTATAGCCTGCCCAATGGCCAACAGAAGCAGCACATATGGCAGGCTGACAATGATGCCACTAGTTAGCAGCAGCTTAGTGTTGTAGGTCTGCAACAAATAATTATGTTACTGGGATGATCTCCAAGTAAGAAACTTTGCAACAGAATCACAAAAAATATACTGCTTAACCACCTCACTACAGTGCATTTTCACCCCTTCCTGACCAAGCCATTTTTCAGCTTTCAGCGCTGACGCACTTTGAATGACAATTGCGCGGTCATACGACACTGTACCCAAATGAAATTGTTATCATTTTTTCCCCACAAATAGAGCTTTCTTTTGGTGGTATTTGATCACCTCTGCGTTTTTTATTTTTTGCGCAATAAACAAAAGAAAAGCGACAAATTAAAAAAAAAACAATATTTTTTACATTTTGCTATACTAAATATCCCCAAAAAATATATAAAAAAACATATTTTTTCCTCAGTTTAGGCCGATACGTATTCTTCTACATATTTTTGGTAAAAAAAAAAATCGCAATTAGCGATTATTGATTAGTTTGCGCAAAAGTTATAGCGTTTACAAAATAGGGGATAGTTTTATAGCATTTTTATTAATATTTTTTTTTTTTTACTAGTAATGGCGGTGATGAGCGATTTTTATTGTGACTGCGACATTATGGCGGACACATCGGACATTTTTGACACATTTTTGGCACCATTGTCATTTATACAGCAATCAATGCTATTTAAATGCATTGATTCATGTATAAATGACACTGGCAGTGAAGGGGTTAACCACTAGGGGGCGGGGAGGGGTTAATTATGTTTCCTGGGAGTGATTCTTACTGTGGGGGGAGGGGACTCACAAGGGGAGGAGACCGAGCTGTGTTTCTCTGTACAGAGAACACACCATCGGCTCCTCTCCTCAGACAGGACCGTTGATCTGTGTGTTTACACACACAGATCCACGGTCCCGCTGTGTTACCAGGCAATCGCGGGTGCCCAGCGGACATCGCGGCCGCTGGGCATGCGCATCGGGTGCCCAGTGACACGGCGAGAGCACGCGCGCGCTCCCTGGAGTTCACAGAAGGGGAGGACGTCATATGACGCCTCCCACAACGAGAGCTGCGCCGCCTGGCCGTCATTTGACAGCCGGCGTTAGCAAGCAGGTTAAAGTGGAACTTTAGTCAGAAAATAAAGTCCTACTAGATTACTTCAGGCTGGCCTCTTTTGCCAGTATACCTATGTAAAACATTTAAAATAAGTGTCTATACTGTTTAAAATCCAGTAATACACTGCCTCACCCTGCTCTGCACATGCTCAGTTGCTCTCCATCTTTAGGCACTGCTGAATTTGTAGAGGCCGATCTGCTAACAGTCTTAAAGCGGAATTAAACCCTCCTATCCTTTACAGACAAGGAATCTGCTTCTGTTTGATCTACCATAATGCTGCACATGTGATCAGTTATGACACCAGCCATTTGATGGTTTGACAGTTTGGTTGAGGACACAAGCAAATGTGACAGTTAGCAATCCCAGCATCCCAGGAATGTAACTGTTTTTTGAATCCATTTAATTGATAGGTTTAGCTCCACTGCTATGAATTACTTCTGTTCAGGGGCTCGGAGCTTCAGCAAAATGGCAGCCTTCAACAAGACAAAACAGGAGCAATGCTGGAGGCAATTTACAGCACACACTTATCTTGGTAGCATAATTATTAATGTGGACTGTATTATTAATGTGGACTGTAATGTGAACTGTATGTTCCTTGCTAAAGAACATTATTTTTTATCAAGTTGTTATGGGTAAAGTTCCACTTTAGGAAAACTGTGGCGTATGATTACAAACATAGTGAAAAGAATAGATTTTGGGTTGAAAAGTGCAACTGAAATGGTAATGCCACCAGCTTATTACAACCACAAGAAAATATTAAAGGATGACTACATTTTAGGTACAGTCCCAGCCTTCTTTTCCCAGCCTCCTAAAGGAATCTAATCTTGAACACCCCCACCCCGGAGCATAGTTACCTATATGTGGTCTGTGGTTTTCATTTTTGAAATCTCCTCTAGCACTGTCCGCTCCATCAGAGTAACTCCTCAGAGATGTGAATGAAGCTTTACTCCTACACTTGAGAGTAGGGATGAGCCGAACACCCCCCGGTTTGGTTCACACCAGAACCTGCGAACAGACCTAAACTTTGCGTAAACTATAGAACCCTATTAAAGTCTATGGGACTCGAACGTTCAAAATCAAAAGAGCTAATTTTAAAGGCTAATATGCAAGTTATTGTCCTAAAAAGTGTTTGGGGACCTGGGTCCTGCCCCAGGTAGCAATGTAGCAATGCAAAAAAAACTTTTAAAAACTGCATTTTTTTCAGGAGCAGTGATTTTAATAATGCTTAAAGTGAAACAATAAAAGTGTAATATTCCTTTAAATTTCGTACCTGGGGGGTGTGTATGGTATGCCTGTAAAGGGGCGCATGTTTCCCGTGCTTGGAACTGTCCCTGCACAAAGTGTCATTTCTGCAGGAAAAAAAGTCATTTAAAAGCACTCGCGGCTATAATGAATTGTCGGCTCCCCGTAATACAGAGAACAGTCATTGAAAGTCATTGATAAAAAAAAAAGAAAATGCGTAGGGGTTCCCCCCAAATTCAATTACCCGGGTCAAATTTAAAAAAAAAATGACGTGGGGCTCCCCCCAAATAGCCCTTCAGGTCTGGTATGGATTTTAAGGGGAACTCCACGCCAAATTTAAAAAAAAATGGAATTCCCCCAAAAAATCCATACCAGACTCTTTATCCGAGCACGCAACCTGGCAGGCCGCAGGAAAAGAGGTGGGACGAGAGAGTGGCCCCCCTCCTGAACCGTACCAGGCCACATGCCCTCAACATTGGGAGGATGCTTTGGGGGTCTGTGACCCCTCAAAGCACCATGTCCCCATGTTGATGGGGACAAGGGCCTCATCCCTACAACCTGGCCGGTGGTTGTGGGGGTCTGCGGGCGGGGGGCTTATCACCTGACCCGGCCCCCCTCTGACGCAAGGGGAAACTGCGTTACATCAGGGGGGCGGGGTCACCCGCACATCACTGGGGAAGCCTGGGTTTCCCCTTGCGTCAGAGGGGGCGGGGTCAGGTGACGGGTGGCCCCGTCCTCCTCAGCTAAGACCTGTCAGGCGCGGGGATTCCCGCAGTGTCTCCGTGGCTGTGCTGGACCATCGGGAGAGATCATCCATCGCTGGACCCCGAGAAGAGATCACCCATCGCTGGATAGCAAGGGTGGATTACCACCGCTGGAATCTTTTTGTATGTTTTTTTTAAATAAAGGACTTTTCCCAATGGTGTCAGTGTGTTTTTTAACAATTTTTTACACTTTCTTTGTGAAATGGTAGCGGTACTTTTGTACCCCCTTACCATTTCAAACAGGGGGGCCAGGATCTGGGGGTCCCCTTGTTAAAGGGGGCTTCCAGATTCTGATAAGCCCCCCGCTCGCAGACCCCCACAACCACCGGCCAGGGTTGTGGGGATGAGGCCCTTGTCCCCATCAACATGGGCCATGGTGCTTTGAGGGGTCACAGACCCCCAAAGCACCCTTCCAATGTTGAGGGCCTGTGGCCTGGAACGGTTCAGGAGGGGGGGTTCTCTCTCATCCCCCCTCTTTTCCTGCGGCCTGCCAGGTTGTGTGCTCGGATAAATGGTCTGGTATGGATTTTTGGGGGGAACCCCACGTCGTTTTTTTAATTTGACCTTCCCCTTAATATCCATACCAGACCTGAAGGGCCTGGTAATTGAATTTGGGGGGAACCCCACGCATTTTTTTTATTTTTTATCAATGACTTTCAATGACTGTTCTCTGTATTATGGGGAGCCGACAATTCATTATAGCTGCGAGTGCTTTTAAATTACTTTTTTTCCTGCAAAAATGACACTTTGTGCAGGGACAGTTCTAAGCACGGGAAACATGCGCCCCTTTACAGGCGTACTATACACACACCCCAGGTATGAAATTTAAAGGAATATTACACTTTTATTGTTTCACTTTAAGCATTATTAAAATCACTGCTCCCGAAGAAAATTAAGTTTTTAGAACTTTTTTTTGCATTGATACATGGCCCCTGGGGCATGACCCAGGTCCTCAAACACTTTTTATGACAATAACTTGCATATAAGCCTTTAAAATTAGCACTTTAGATTTCTCCCATAGAGTTTTACAGAGTGTTCCGCGGCTTTCGAATTTGCCGCAAACACCCCAAATTGTTCGCTGTTCGGTAAACAAGTGAACAGGCAATGTTCGAGTAGAACATGAGTTCGACTCAAAGCTCATCCCTACTTGAGAGGTCAGATGTACAGGACAGGGGGTTGTAGATTAGGCTAAGGCACCTTTCACATGGGCGTTCCATCTGTACGTTTTATATCAATCCTTTGACAGATGACAAACGGACAACAATGCATTCCTATGGGCATCATCCTTTTACATCCGTTTCTGTTTTCGTTTCCATTTTTTTTAAACAGAACAAATCTCAATTTTTGTTCTGTTTAAAAAACAGAAGTGGACCTAAACGGATGTAAACATACAAATGGTTGTTTTTTGTATCGGTTGTTAGGAACCAGCACCGGACAATCATCCATTTACATCCGCATCTGTTCAGTTACGATTTTTTAAACAGAACAACCAATGTCCAGATCCATTAAAATGGAACAGATGTTAACAGGTGAAAACGGATGCCATCCGTTTTCACGCGTTTCATTTATGTCAACTTTTTTTGTTTATACCATTGTCACCGCTGATTGTTTTTGCAACAACTAATATAAACAGATGCAAAAACAGATGTAGATTGATGTAAACTGATGTAAACTGAACTAAACGGATATAAACTGATGTAAACTGAATGGAATTGAAGTGAAAACAGATGTAAACTGAATTGAACTGAAGATAGATGCGCAAACTGATGTTAACTGTTGTAATCTGAATCATTTTTTTCTTAGCAAAAAACGTGACTGCATGGATAATGCCCCGCCTAAGAGTATAGAATCATTCTTTACATCCATTTGTAAGGATATTTTTTCAATGTTAACAATGTCATTTTTTTTTTATTTCCTGTATATATTTATTTTTTAATTAAATGCAATATATTCAACATTAGAAAGATTATAGAAATTATATAAATAAGGGGGAATAAAAAATGCAATTACATATGGGAATAGCATTTTAGAAGTAATTTGAATTGCATTACTTCAAGTTACTCTTTGGTGTAAAAAGCTATTTCCCCAAAATAAAGAAGCCTGCAGTGGCTAACATTTCCTAGCCATAGTACAGTCTGTTTTCTTGGTTTAATATTAATTCATTATACAATGTTACCATATTTAACCAATCTGGTATTAAAGTAAACTCAAACCTGATAACCTCAGATAAACTTTAACATGTTGATGTAGTTTCAAAATTGAATTGCAGTATTTTTAAAGCAGCAGCTTTAATTAAAATAATGATGCACAATGCACAGGTCAAAATAAATGTCAGTCCATTTTAAATTATTAGAAAAGCAGTAATTAGCACTATATTAGCAATTTTAATGACAATTTTTAAGGGAAAAAAACAGAGGGTAAGTCAATGTTATTATATAAATGTATAAATTACAAACTTACTATTGTCAGGTGCTTCACTTAAGCCCCATACACACGGTCGGACTTTTTCATCAATTTGGTCCGATCGGACAAGGTTGTTGAAAAATCAGACCGTGTGTATGCACCATCGGACAGTGTTCGTCGGTTTGTCCGTCGGACAAAGTCTTATCTCCTGCTGGAAAGATTTGCCGTCAACCCGGTCCGATCACACCAAATCCGAGCGTGTGTACGCTTGTCCGACCGGACAAAGTGCTACGCATGCTCAGATCACATTACAAGACCAAAGCTATTGGCTACTAGCCTCTACTAGTCCCGTCGTAGGCAACAAACGTCACCACGTTCAGAATGATCGGATTTTCCGACAACTTTGTCCGATCGTGTGTACGCAAAACCAACATCAGACAAAGTATGACGGACATGGTCCGACGGACCTGGTCCACGGATTGTCCGCGCGTGTGTATGGGGCTTTACTGTGTGAAAAACTGGAAGCACAGATCCATTTGTAGTTTCAGATGTTGCTTGGTCTGTGTTAAGTAATGTAAGAAATAAGGTAATTAATTTTCATTACTTTTTATTTCTATGGTGTGCAAAAAATAAGTCAACAATGTTTTCTACTCTAAATCATATTTGCCCCAATTATTCTGAATTTAAAAGTCATGTAGATATTTGTAAACAGAGTTGGGCAACGGTTCAGGCCAAGCAAAAGTTTAGGCTGAACATCGCCTGTTCGCCCGTTCGGCGAACACCGAATTTCGATAGGTGTTTTCCCCGTTGAACGCCCTGCAATGCAATGCACAGTGCATTCTAAGTCCTGATTGTGAAAAACTGGTTGTTAAAGAGCAGGGCCGCGGTGTCCTTAACCAGTTAACAACCGGCCCATAGCCGAAAAACGGCTACAGGGCGGTTGCTTAACTCTGGGAGGCCGTTAATTAACGGCCTCACAGAATTCTGCTCTTGCGCGCCCCCTGGTGCGCGCACTCGAGAGCATCCATGATCGCCGGGTCCAGAGGACCCGGCGGATCATGGATCACGGTAAACAGCCGCTCATCGCGGCCGTTTACCACGTGATCGCTCCGTCAAATGACGGAGTGATCACATGTAAGCAAACCGGCGTCATTTGATGACGCCGGTTCCTCTCTCCTCCTCTCTCTGTACCGATCGGTACAGTATGAGAGGAGAGGGGGAGGGATCGGTGGCAGCAGTGCTGTGGGCGGGATCTGTAGTGCCCACAGCCTGCTCTGCCACCACCGATCCATCCATCCATGCTCAGCCATCCCTCCATACCATGCAATACACAGCAATAGCCTGCAGTGTATTGCAGGGTATGGAGGGATGGCTGAGCATGGATGGATGGATTCTCTGCCAGCCCGCCCAATACTGTGCCATACCCCCCCTATACTGTGCCATACCCCCCTATACTGTGCCAGACCCCCCTATACTGTGCCATACCCCCCTATACTGTGCCATACCCCGCAATACTCTGCCATACCCCGCAATACTCTGCCATACCCCGCAATACCCTGCGATACTCTGCCATACCCTGCGATGCCCTGCCATACCCTGCGATGCCCTGCCATACCCTGCGATGCCCTGCCATAGACTGCGATGCTCTGCCATACCCTACGATGCTCTGCCATACCCTGCCATACCCTGCCATACCCTGCCATACCCTGCGATACTCTGCGATACCCGGCGATACTCTGCAATACCCGGCGATACTCTGCGATACTCTACCATACCCTGCGATACTCTGCAATACCCGGCGATACTCTGCAATACCCTGCGATACTCTGCCATACCCTGCAATACCCAACAATACCCTGCGATACTCTGCGATACTCTGCGATACCCGGCGATACCCGGCGATACTCTGCAATACCCGGCGATACTCTGCGATACTCTACCATACCCTGCGATACTCTGCAATACCCGGCGATACTCTGCAATACCCTGCGATACTCTGCCATACCCTGCAATACCCAACAATACCCTGCGATACTCTGCGATACTCTGCGATACCCGGCGATACCCGGCGATACTCTGCAATACCCGGCGATACTCTGCGATACTCTACCATACCCTGCGATACTCTGCAATACCCGGCGATACTCTGCAATACCCTGCGATACTCTGCCATACCCTGCAATACCCAACAATACCCTGCGATACTCGCTACGATCAAAGCCAGGATCGTTTTTTTTTTTTTAATTTCAGGCTTTCCAGCCTAGAGGTGAGATGTGGGGTCTTATTGACCCCATATCTCACTGTAAAGAGGACCTGTAATGCCATATTCCTATTACAAGGGATGTTTACATTCCTTGTAATAGGAATAAAAGTGATCAAAAAATTTTTTGGGGGGAAAAAAAGGGTCAAACTAAAATAAATAAAGTAAAATGAACAATAAAAATATATATATATATTTTTAAAGCGTCCCTGTCCCAGTGTGCTCGCACGCAGAAGCGAACGCATACGTAAGTCCCGCCCACATATGAAAACGGTGTTCAAACCACACATGTGAGGTATCGCTGCGAACGTTAGAGCGAGAACAATAATTTTGGTCCTAGACCTCCTCTGTAACTCAAAACATGTAACCAGTAAACAAAATTAAAGCCTATGGGGATTTTTAAGTAGCAAAGTTTGGCGCCATTTCACGAGTGTGTGCAATTTTGAAGCGTGACATGTTGGGTATCTATTTACTCGGCGTAACTTCATCTTTCACATTATGCAAAAACATTGGGCTAAATTTACAGTTTTGTTTTTTTGTAAAGCACAAAACATTTTTTTTCCAAATAAAACACGTTCGAAAAATTGCTGAGCAAGTACCGTGCTAGATAAAAAGTTGCAACGACCGCCATTGTATTCTCTAGGGTCTTTGCTAAAAAAACATATATAATATTTTGGGGTTCTATGTAATTTTCTAGCAAATAAATTATGATTTTTACATGTAGGAGAGAAATGTCAGAATTGGCCTGGGTGCTCCAGAACACCTGATGGCGCTCCCTGCATGTTGGTCCTCTGTATGTGGCCACGCTGTGTAAAAGTCTCACACATGTGGTATCGCCATACTCAGGAGTAATAGCAGAATGTGTTTTGGGGTGTAATTTGTGGTATGCATATGCTGTGTGTGAGAAATAACCTGCTAATATGACAATTTTGTGAAAAAAAAAAAAATTAAAAAAAAAAATCTTGATATTGCAAAGAATTGTGGGAAAAAATGACAACTTCAAAAAACTCACCATGCCTCTTACTAAATACCTTGGAATGTCTTCTTTCCAAAAAGGGGTAATTTGGGGGGTATTTGTACTTTTATGGCATGTTAGGGTCTCAAGAAATTAGATAGGCCGTCAGTACTTCAGGTGTGATCAATTTTCAGATATTGGCACCATAGCTTGTGGACTCTATAACTTTCACAAAGACCAAATAATATACCCCAATTTGTACTTATTTTTACCAAAGATATGTAGCAGTATAAATTTTGGCCAAAATTTATCAAGAAAAATTACAAATTTGCTAAATTTTATAACAAAAAACGAAGAAAAATTCATTTTTTTTTACTGAATTTTCAGTCATTTTTCTTTTATAGCGCAAAAAATAAAAAAACCCAGAGGTGATTAAATACCACCAAAAGAAAGCTCTATTTGTGTGAAAAAAAGGACAAAAATTTCATATGGGTACAGTGTTGTATGAATGAGTAATTGTCATTCAAAGTGTGAGAGCACCGAAAGCTGAAAATTGGTCTGGTTATTAAGGGTGTTTAAGTGCCCAGTGGTCAAGTGGTTAACAACCGATGAGTTATCACCTCTCAATGGGCTTCCCCGCTGACAGCTGAATAAAAAACAAAAAAAATTTCCGGCAATAAAAAGGTGAAAAAAAAACAGCGTGGGGGCCCTCCTTTCGGGTCTGGTATGAAATTTTAAGGGAAACCACACACCAACATTTTTAAACAAAATTGCGTGGGGTCCCCCCCAAAATCCTAATCAGACACTTATCTGAGCGAGTGCCCACCCCTTCTGAACCATACCGGGCCACATGCCCTCAACATGGGCATCTGCCCCCCCCACCCCAAAGCACCTTGTCCCCATATTGATGGGGACAAGGGCCTCTTCCCGACAACCTTGGGCGGTGGTTCTGGGGATCTGAGGGTGGGGGGCTTATTGGAATCTGGGAAAAAAAGTGTCATAAAGTAATAAAAACACAGAGTTTTTGACAAACCCTTGACCCAAAAAAATAAAAAAATGCTCTGCGGTCAACTAAGGGGCAGGGGTCACCTGTAGGCACTGTCCCCCTTGTGACTTCACCAACCGGTGCATGCTGGGTCTGTGACGTCACAAACCCCCCCCGCCCCAAAGCACCCCCCATGTTGAGGGCATGTGGCCTGGTATTGTTTAGGAGGTGGATGCTCGCTCGCCCCCCCCCCTTTCCTGACGTGCCAGGCTGCATGCTCGGATAAGGGTCTGGTATGGAATAACACGCTGTTATTTTTATTTTTTTTGGCGTGGGGTTCCCCTTAAAATCTATATCAGACCCGAAGGGCCTGGTAAGGATTGGGGGGAAGCCCCACAGTGTTTTTTTTTTTTTTATTGTTTTTAATTCAGTTTTTCAAGGTAAGGTACAAAACAGAGCCTATTGGGCATACCCATGCTCGCACACAACATAAGAACAAAACTAAAAGAGAACAAAAAAAAGCCACTATGACTAGAACACAAATGTAGCGCTATCCCTGCAGGAGCTGCTTAAGTTTGTTCAGTCCGTTACTCTGCCTCTCAACCCCACTAACAGTCTCAGCCCCCTCTGGCACACATGGCAATAGTGTAAGTGCAATGACCAATGAGAAACACACACGGTATGATAAAACACAGAAATTGTCTTTACGGCAATATTTCTGTGAAAAAATAACAGACAGTAGCAATAACTGGGATTAAGAGCAATATAGCTCAATACTATATTTAGGCTGCTTTCAGGGGATTCCAAACCTGAGAATGTCCCCAAGCGCAAAGACACACTTAAATGGCAAATAAATCACAATATGACACTTTATATCGGATTGGTTACTTTTAGACCCCTTTCACACTGAGGCGCTTTACAGGCGATATAACGCTAAAAATAGTGCCTGCAAAGCACCTGTAAAGCACCCCTCCTTTCACTACAGTGTTAAAGCCTGAGGGCTTTCACACTGGAGCGGTGCGCTGGCAGGGCGCTCAAAAAAGTCCTGCAAGCAGCATCTTTGAGGCGCTGTAGGAGCGGTGTATACACCGCTCCTACAGCGCCCTTGCCCATTGAAATCAATGGGCAGCGCTGCTGCAGTGGCCCTGCTTTGCCGGCACTTTTAACCCTTTTTCAGTCTTTAGCAGTGGTTAAAATCGCCCCGCTAGCAGCCGAAAAGCACTGCAAAAACAGCGGTAAAGTGCTGCTAAATATAGCGGCGCTTTACCGCCGACGCCCGGCGCTGCTCAGTTTGAAAGTGCCCTTACTCAAATTTCGCTTTATGAGTTTAGGCAGGAGGAGAGCAGAAGACTGACTCTCTTTATGTCAGACCTCTCGCTTCTGTCTCCTGACACCACAGACCCAACTACAAGGGTGTGTTCACTACTCTGGACCACACCTCCGTCATTACAATATCACCTTCCACCCACTTCCTATACAATCTGATTGTACAATCTCCTTTAGATCTCTCATCAGCTATGTAGTACAAGGGCCTGCTTGATTTGCTACAAATTGAATGGATTGTTCAGGTGTGTCCTCTATTCCATAGTTCTGGTAAATCTGAAGGAAATTGTACAATCAGATTGCATAGTTTATGGCATCTTTATACAAGTAAAAAAAAGAAAAATTGGCTGCGCTGAAATATAAATCAATTAGCCCACCAACCTCGTGACAAATTAAAGTGGTTAGTGTGTAACTAAATTTCTTATATCTGGACTACAAGTCCACAGCTCAGTGACAAGTGTCCGAATAAGAAATGAATTTACAGTGCAAATTAAATTATCGTGAACACATAACAGTGAATCAGAATCTGGTGTAATTGCATAGAGAACAACAGAGATCCAAGTGTGGATAAATGTCTTTTTGTGAAGAAATGTTCTATTCATGCAGAGGAATCCACCACAGAGTGTAAAGTCCTGTTGTTGGCATCTGGTACCTATGGAGAAGTGATAAATAGCCAGAATAAAGATCCTCCACCAAAGGTAAAAATGGCAGCTTACCAGCTGGTCTGGTCTCTGTGTTAAGAGAGACCAGATGGGCAAATGGCATATACCCCTGCCTGGGTCTTTGTCCCGACTCCTCTAGGTGACAATCGCCAGGTTCCTCAAAGGGATAGGTCTTTCTCTGGGATCACTTAACTCTCAGTCAGAGGAAATATTACCATGAAAGAGAAAGGGACACCATGGCGCAATATCGTTTTTTTACCCTCTGTTTATTTAAATAAAATTTCTCTAAAATGGCACACTCACATGTATATAGAAATAAAAAAGCGGTTGTTTTAAAATTGGTCGAGCCGGCCGGCTCTCTTACTTGCTGCCCGTCGCTTCCTGGAGTAGACGGGAGATGGAGGTGACGTCAGCACATCTTTATACAAGTACATAGGAGGGATTGGATGGAGACACTCAGTCATGAGGCCTCATTCACATCTCCACCTAACAAAAACTCACATTCCCGCATGCGTTTGTTTTGTGTTTTGGAGTGTTTTCACTCGTCACGCATAGGGCAGCCCATTCACTTGAATAGACTGCCCTACGCGCAACAATTGCCCCAGAGAAGTTCCAGAACTATTTTTGGAGCGGCGCATGGTGCGTTACTGCAGTTTGTTTGTTTGTGTGTTTGCCGCACTTGTGGAGCCTTTAACATGTGATGACAACACAAACATGATGTACATTTGCAGCATTTATGAAACGCATGGCAAAGCGCACTTTTTTCTGTGCAGTTTGCCATGCGTTTGGAAACACACAGATGTGAATGGTGCCTCATTGTTCTTCTGTAAATGCACCAATTTCACTTTCAGGCCCCATTCACATCTAGAGTAGTGGGAGTGCATGTTTTTTGTCTCGTTTTTCCAGTGACACACATAGGGCAGCCAGTCCATTTCAATGGGCTGCGCTCCTCCTGGCAAAGTAGCTCATGGGACATTTTTGTAAATTTGTTACTGCATTTGTCACCTGTTTTTTCATGTGGCAAAATGTGTGTTTTCTTCTGTGTTTGGTGTGCCGTTAACAATTAATGACACTGAAAGTGCAACTAGGTAATTTTAGGTGTATAAATGTGGCCATACACTATAAAATCTGATTGTACAATCTCTTTACAATCTCCTTTAGATTTACCAAAACTATATAATGGGAGGACACACCATCTATCCAATCACTCTGTATTCAATCAGGCAGGCACTTGCACTACATCAGCGCTGTCCCGTGGGCTGCATGTGGCCCCAGGGAATTTAACATGCACCCTGAGCCGATCCTAAGGGACGCTGGGGAAGTCAGACAAAATCACACATGGAGGAATGTCGGGGGTGCTGTGAAAACGTAGTTGATATGTGAAAGTGTGCTAATGAAGACAGCTGGTAAATTCTTTCCTGGGTCATACTGGCTGGTCTGTCTTGTGTGTCTGTCCTCTGTCTACCATGACGTTTCTGGAGTGATCTGTAAAACTACAACCATGGATGGAGGTGAGGCCTGGTCATCAAAACCAAAGAAAACTTGTATTTTTGTGCAACAGAGGTACATTACTGGTATATTGGTACATAGGGAGCTGGATTTTAGGGGAAAAAAAAGGTAAACTTAGCCTTTAACTCTGAATGATGAGATACACATTATCCCGAAAAAAACAGACACCCAGTAAAAAATATCCACCTAGTGGAGCATAAATTTTAAAAAACACGTTGGTAGCTGTGGTTATTTACATATCAAATTACCGACTAGAGGTCATGATCACTTAGTGCCCCTGTTCCTTATTCCAGCACCCGGGTGTTGGCTGTTGCTTTTCCCCTGTCTGTGTTCACCTGTTAGCTGATTGATCTGGTCAGTCACCTGATATAAGCAAACTGAACACTCTATCCCTCGCTTGTGATAGAGACACTTGCATCGTTCTAGATCCAGCCTCCCGTTAGTCTGCCATGCTATTGGATCCCCTGTGTATGACCCGGATTGGATACTGGACTATCCCCTGAACTCAGCCTGCCTTTTACCTGGAATGGATACTGGATTATCACCTGAACTCAGCCAGCTTTTACCTGAAGTGCCTTTGAACCACGTTATCTGTCTGCTAAACTGCAAGTACCTGTTTGTTTTGCTCAGTCAGCATCTGCCCTATCATGGTAGCCAGAAACTATAGCATTGTGTATAAGTCCTGGGGCAACCAAGTACCGGTAGGCCTGCTTGTCTTAAGGAAAAGGGAACTGCTATAGGTGAAGCACACAGTAGCCAGCTATAGTGTCTGACCACCTGCGTTGGGGTAGATGTGACATTCGTGACTCTAGTCATCCAGAGAGTCCGCATTTGTGGATGGGGATTCCACTCATATGTCTCACACTTTGTAAAGTTTCTTGGCACAGCCGCGAGACAGGTAAGTGGCCTTATATAATGGCAGGGCTAAATTGACTAACCGTTTCCAAATATTAAGTGATGGTGCAGAGGGGGATTTCCACCTGAGACCAATGGCCTTACATGCATAATAAAGTAATAACTAGGGTTGCACCGATACCATTTTTTTAAGACCACAAGTGTACAAGTAAGTACCAATACTTTTTTCAAGTACTCACTGATACCGATTACCAATACTTTTTTTTTATGTTATGTAACAGTTTTCAAAGCACAATTTGTAAATAGTTTTTCTCCTTCACTGAGGTGCGCTGATGAGGCTGCACTGATGGCCACTGATAGGCTGCATTGATGGGCACTAATTAGGCGTCACCGAAGGGCACTGATGAGAAGGCACTAAAATGCAGCACTGATGGGCAATGAACTGATATGCAGCACTAATGAGCACTGATATGTGGCACTGATGAGCACTGATAGGTGGCACTGACTGATAGGCACTGATTATGCAGCACTGATAGGTGGCACTGACTGATGGGCACTAATATGCAGCACTGAAAGGTGGCACTGACTGGGCACTGGTGGCTGGCACTGATAGGCTGCACCAATGGGCGGGCACTGATGCTGGCTTAATAAATGATGAGATGAGAGTAAGACAATAACAATTCAAACTTGGAAAGGAAGGATTTTGCAATTCTAGTACAAATGCTGCGATGCCTATCTTGGTACACCCTGCACTCGGCCACAGTAAGCCTACAGTTAGAAGGCAGCAGTGGACATCTTGTTACACCCAGCCCATATAGTTAGTGAACTATATGGGCTGGGTGTAACAAGATGTCCACTGCAAGCTTACTGTGACCAAGAGCAGGGTGTACCAAGATTGGTGTTGCGGTGTTCAACCCCTGATGGAGACACGGAACATCACTTCCGTTACCAAATGCGACGGCCCGGGTCGCAGATTCTGACGAAACATGCAGCTGCGCCCTGCACCGGCCAGCTTACCTTCCACTACTGCCAGCCTGTTGAGGACTCGCTCTCCGCTCCGCCCTCTCTGCCCACCGACTTCCGGGAGCGAGCGATGCCGCCTCTTCACTCCCAGGTATCGGATTAGGCATCGAGAGCTTAGCCCTAGTAATAACCCCAACTGGTTTCTGGCTTCTCTGTGAGGAGCCAGAGGATTGACAAGTTCTAGCAGACACACATCCACTGTCAATGGGATTTGAATGGTAGTGACAGTTAAAATAAATGTGGTTACCTCATTCCAAATTTTTTTTATCCGGGGACATTTACAGAATACATGAGTAAAGTCTGCTGAGGGTGAAGCACACCACCAGCAGGAAGCTGGAATAGATGGGTATATTTTTTGTAAACGCATGGGTGTGAAGTAAAATCTATGCATAATTTTGAACTGAATGAGTCTGTCTTTAGTGGAAACCAGTTGGGAGAAAGCACACTCCCACATTTCTTCCCAATCTTCCATATTCAGTGCAGGGAAGTCCCCCACCCACTTGGCATTAAGAGTTTTCAGTCACGTGTGTATGTTGGGTAGTAATTCCTTATAGATATATAAATATATATATATCTATAAATGTTAGACAAAGGTTTAACCATAGATTCCTCTCTGAGTAAATACTCCAGAGTCAAAGTATAGAAAGCCACTTGAGAATTCTCAAATTGAGTATTGAAAGTATGTCTCCACGCCGTTTTTTGTAAACATTTTTCTATTGCAGGCAATGGTATTGTATTTCCGGCAATTAAAATTTTTTCTTTTTTTCTCTGTTCTGAAGTTCCGGGATGAACCAACCAGGGGGGTGTTTGGCCCATCTATATTTGTAAATAAGAATCAGCTTCATCAGTTATTATGTTTGTAGCACTAACCCACGAAGAAGCTGCTGGTTTTATTTGGGCTTACCGTTACCTCACCTGCTCGCTTCTCCGTCTCAGGGGTCCCATTGGAAAATAGCCCAAAGGATGTTAAATCCGACACTTAGTTCTTTTTCACTTATTTATTTGAGAAATTCACAAAGCCTTTCAAAAGAGGGTCAGGAGGTTAAGAGGGAGTTCAGGCACCTGATAATTGCGGGTTAGAGGTATTGGTAGAAACCATAGGACAAACAGCTCCACAGACTGGAATCAGCAACCACCGAATAGGCCCCTCTCACTTGACCTAGCAGCAAATGAGATACTCGACAAAAAGTCTCTGCCACAGACTTGCCAATTAAATTAGAGCATTCTTGAAGGATCTTAAGAGATTTAAAGAACGGCCATACAATACCAGTCTCTTTCAGCCAACCCGGAGATACTGTATGGGTGTTGATCTGGGCGGCGTCCTCCAACTTTTCCAGGCTCCTCCAGAGATACCAGCCTTACGCTCGGTCCTCTCCTAGAATAGTCCTCCCCTGGATCAGTAGGCCCCAAGACTTCTTCCCAGGCCTACCCCCTCAGTTGCAAAGCCTCGGGCCAGCCGGGCCCGAGGCGCAGGATCATGCGACATGCACCCCAGGTCAGGAGGGCCATGGGGTTGGGATAGCGTACCCCGGGAAGAAGAAGACGACAAAAAAACACCTAAAAATGGCGTCCATACCTTAAATACCCTCTCCCAGAATTCACAGCAGGGAAACCACTCCCACTGGGCTATTTCCGAACAAGAGGTAGTATTTAATACATCCAGCTGGCTGCATTTCCACACTTACCGGCGGCGACAGCTACAACTATGGTCAAGTGGAAACCAGTGCAACCCAGCCGAACTGGCACATAAACCAGAACCAGAATAATTAGCCTGAGCCCAACTGTAGCTTCAGACAACTAAATTTGTCTTCAGCAGGAAGGAGACAAAGGGCGCTGAGACTAGGGAAATCAGGCAAGAAGGAGGCAGGTAAGTACTGTAATGTATTTAGATAGTCAGACTTATTAGATGGGGGGAGTCAGCTTTAATGGTTGCTCTGTAGCCCCCCACTATTTAATGAAGTTGTTCTTAAAGGCAGGATCAAAGTGTTAGCTGTCTGTCTATATTCTGTGCACAGAAAGGCATTTGTGGTGAAAGAGTTTCAGTTTAAAAAAAAATATCCTTTGTACTGAGGTGTATGCATGTATGTACTACTCTCATTAGTGCCACTGTAATTAAGAAGTATTTTGTGAGCACAAGGACTGTGACTTAACAGAGTCTGAGTGGGCAAAGCCATGACCAATATTCAGCGTAATTTAACCATGTCCACTTTTTGTCAAGGGGTGTTGCATGCACCGCAGCCCTTATCTCCCTGGGGTGTCCCTTTTTCTCAAGTTCTAAAGTTGGAAGGTATGAATTATGTAATACCAACATACTGTATACATGGATAAATAGCTAAAAGTGTAAGAATTTACAATATTATTTTTGCAAAATATAAATAAATGCCATTTTTCCTCAAAACATATTGTAATTTATACAGCTTACCTATAGGTTTTTCTGTAGATGTATTCTGACTCTGAAAGTCATTTATAGATGTACTATTTGTGAGTGTTATGGTTGTACTCTTTAGGTCAGAGCGAGTTGAGGAACCTGCAACAGAACCTTCCACCAGCAAGATTTGTGAAACTCCTAAAAATAGCCCTATAATTCAAACAGAGAGAAGCAAACTTCAGAAAGTTAAGAATCTTTGATCATTGTTCTTACAATAAGATTTTTTCAGTTTTATAAACTGTCTGCAAATAAGAGTATAGAATGTCAAAGATATCAACAAACCCTATCCAATCCATGGATATGTTCCAAATGATAAATATTTTATTTAACCACTTCAGCCCCGGACCATTTGGCAGCCAAAGGACCAGAGGTCTTTTTTCAATTTCGCACTGCACTACTTTAACTGGTAATTGCGCGGTCATGCAATTTTGTAACCAAACGAAATTTGCGTCCTTTTCTTCCCACAAATAGAGCTTTCTTTTGATGGTATTTGATTGCCTCTGTGATTTTTATTTTTTGAGATATAAACGGAAAAAGAGCGAAAATTTTGAAAAAAAAAAGAGATTTTCTACTTTTTGTTATAAAAAAAATCTAATAAACTCAATTTTAGTCAAACATTTGGGCCAAAATGTATTCAGCCACATGTCTTTAGTAAAAAAAATGCCAATAAGCGTATATTTATTGGTTTGCGCAAAAGTTATAGCGTCTACAAACTAGAGTACATTTTCTGGAATTTACACCGCTTTTAATTTATGACTGCCTATTTCATTTCTTGAGGTGCTAAAATGGCAGAGAAGTACAAAACCCCCCCAAATGACCCCATTTTGGAAAGTAGACACCCCAAGCTATTTGCTGAGAGGCATGTTGAGCCCATTGAATATTTTTTTTTTTAGTCCCAAGTGATTGAATAAAGACAAAAATAAAAAAGATTTTTTTTTTTTTTTTTTTCAAAAAGTTGTCACTAAATGATATATTGCTCACACATGCCATAGTTATATGTGGAATTGCACCCCAAAATACATTTTGCTGCTTCTCCTGAGTATGGGGATACCACATGTGTGGGACTTTTTGGGAGCCTAGCCGCGTACGGGGCCCCGAAACCCAAGCACCGCCTTCAGGATTTCTAAGGGTGCAAATTTTTGATTTCACTCCTCACTACCTATCACCGTTTCGAAGGCCATAAAATGCCAAAATAGCACAAAACCCCCCAAATGACCCCATTTTGGAAAGTAGACACCCCAAGCTATTTGTTGAGAGGCATGGTGAGTATTTTACAGCTCTCATTTGTTTTTGAAAATGAAGAAAGTAAAGAAAAAAAAAATTTTTTTTTCAATTTTCAAAACTTTGTGACAAAAAGCGACATCTGCAAAATACTCACAATACCTCTCAGCAAATAGCTTGGGGTGTCTACTTTCCAAAATGGGGTCATTTTGGGGGGTTTTATGCCATCTGGGCATTCCATGGCCTCCGAAACTGTGATTGACAGTGAGAAGTGAAATAAAAAAATTACACCCTTAGAAAGCCTGAAGGCGGTGATTGGTTTTTGGGGTTCCGTACGCAGCTAGGCTCCCAAAAAGTCCCACACATGTGGTATCCCCGTACTCAGGAGAAGCAACAGAATGTATTTTGGGGTGTATTTCCACATATGCCCATGACATGTTTGAGCAATATATCATTTAGTGACAACTTTTTGTAAAAAAAATATATATATTTTTTTTTTTTTCATTATTCAATCTCTTGGGACAAAAAAAAAAAATATTTAATGGGCTCAACATTGCTCTCATCAAATAGCTTGGGGTGTCTACTTTCCAAAATGGGGTCATTTGGGGGGGGTTTGAACTGTCCTGGCATTTTATGCACAACATTTAGAAGCCTATGTCACACGTCACCCACTCTTCTAACCACTTGTAGACAAAGCCCTTTCTGACACTTTTTGTTTACATGAAAACATATTTTTTTTTTTTTGCAAGAAAATTACGTTGAACCCCCAAACACTATATATAATGTTAAAGCAAAGGCCCTACAGATTAAAATGGTGGGTGTTGCATTTTTTTTTTTCCACACAGTATTTGCGCAGCGATTTTTCAAACGCATTTTTTGTGGAAAAAATACACTTTTTTTTATTTTAATGCACTAAAACACACTATATTGCTCAAATTTTTGATGAAATAAAAAATATGATCTTAGGCCGAGTACATGGATACCAAACACGACATGCTTTAAAATTGCGCACAAACACGCAGTGGCGACAAACTACATACATTTTTAAAAGCCTTTAAAAGCCTTTACATGATACCACATTAGATTCACGGAGGAGGTCTACTGCTAAAATTACTGCCCTCGATCTGACCTTCGCGGTGATACCTCACATGCATGGTGCAATTGCTGTTTACATATGACGCCAGACCAACGCTTGTGTACGCCTTTGCGCAAGAGAAGGGGGGGCAGGGGTGCTTTTTTTTTTTTTTTTTTTGTTTTTTTTTTTATTTATTTAGCTTTTTTATTTTATTTTTAAACTGTTCCTTCCATTTTTTTTTCTTTGTTATGATTTTTATTGTTATCTCAGGGAATGTAAATATCCCCTATGATAGCAATAGGCAGTGACAGGTACTCTTTTTTTGAAAAAATTGGGGTCTATTAGACCCTAGATCTTTCCTCTGCCCTCAAAGCATCTGACCACACCAAGATTGGTGTGATAAAATGCTTTCCCAATTTCCCAATGGCGCGGTTTATATCCGGGAGGGGGGACATTCCCTCCCACTGCTTGTAAAAGCAGTCTAGAGGCTAATTACCCGCTAGAATTGCTTTTACATGAAAGCCGATCACTGGCTGAAAAGAATGATACCAAGATGATACCTAAACCTGCAGGCATCATTCTGGTATAACCATTCAAAGTCCAGCAACATACTGGACATATATTGTAATCTTTTTTTTTTTCATGCAGCCTCTTGGCTGAACGAAAAAAAGAGATTGATTGGTGGGTATGCCCACCATTAGAATACCTCCCTTCATCCACCCACTTCTAATGATGGGCATACATGCACCATTTATATATGCCGATGCATGGGGGCATCCTCCCGCAAAAGTTATGCCGTGTACACACGGTCGGAATTTCGACCGTATGTACGTGGCATTAGGAGCCAATCGCTCCTCCCCCCCTGCTGCCCCCATGCTTCGGCATATATGCTCTTTTTTTTAACTGTGGTGGTGAAATCACCTCCTACAGCGTTGGAGTCGCGGCTTTATGTATCGTGGGAGCAAACGCTGTTGCTGTCAAGATAAATAAATCCGCGTTGCAACTGAATGGCGCACCTGAAAACAAAAAAATGCTCAACACTAAAACACAGTAAACAAAATTACATACCTGAAAAGCAAGCATGATAAAACATGATAAAACATAATAAAACATTGCAGAATAGAATGGAGTAAAAAAAAGAGCAACAATAGAGAGAGAATAGAGTGAGAGAGAGAACAATAAAACGACAACTATTTTATTTTTTTTTATTTTTTTGAGATTCACAGGTAAAAAAGCTCCTGACTGAAGCGACTGAATCAAAACGCTACCACAAAAAAACTGTTAGCGATCGCAAGGATCAGGCCTGACTCTGCGAACGCTGCAGTTATGTGTGCTTAGTGTTTTGTAAGTGACAGTGATCGATCGATACTGCACTTGGGTGGGCTGGGCTGGGCGGAGGGGGAAAACGCAGGTGCTAGCAGGTATCTGGGCTGATCCCGCTAACAATGCGTTTTTTTTTGGAACCCTAAACTGCTGGGACGCTAGTATAGATCTGATCAGATCAGATATCGATCTGTTCAGATACTGTGCCACTAAGGGAGGTGTATGCTTTGCGCGTGGGTGTTTGCGGTACTGGCACTAACCTGGGGCGACGCAGACCTTATTTGACCCTAAAACCTAATTGATATCACCCGCCGGGCGATCAGGGGGTTAAACCGTTATTGGGTAATAAATGGCGGGTGCCCTGACAGTATAAAAAACAAGCTAACTAACCAGCGTCACCCGTAACAGTAATACAAAAAAAAACTGGTTACCTAGCGACACTAATGCAGCGATCAGAAAAACGATCGCTTAGTGACACTGGCAAAAGGGGGTGAAAGGGTTAACTAGGGGCAATCAGGGGGTTAAACCTTTATTAGGTAATATATGGGGGTACCTGACGCTATATAAAAACCTGACGGGGAACCTAAATAACGAAATAACTAACTGGCTAACCAGCGTCACCAGTGACAGTTATACAGTGATCACTGGTGAAAGGGTTAACTCTAGGGGCAATCAGGGGGTTAAAACCTTTATTTAGGTTGTAATATGGGGGTACCTGACCTATAAACCTATTTATGAACCTATATAAACATGGCGGTTACCTAAAAAAAAAAAATGGTTACCTAGCGACACTAATGCAGCGATCAGAAAAACGATCGCTTAGTGACACTGGCAAAAGGGGGGTGAAAGGGTTAACTAGGGGCAATCAGGGGGTTAAAACCTTTATTAGGTAATATATGGGGGTACCTGACGCTATATAAAAACCTGACGGGGAACCTAAATAACGAAATAACTAACTGGCTAACCAGCGTCACCAGTGACAGTTATACAGTGATCACTGGTGAAAGGGTTAACTCTAGGGGCAATCAGGGGGTTAAAACCTTTATTTAGGTTGTAATATGGGGGTACCTGACCTATAAACCTATTTATGAACCTATATAAACATGGCGGTTACCTAAAAAAAAAAATGGTTACCTAGCGACAGCAGTGACACTAATACAGCGATCAGAAAAACGATCGCTTAGTGACACTGGCAAAAGGGGGTGAAAGGGTTACCTGGGGGGCAATCAAGGGGTTAAACCTTTATTAGGGGGGGGTAGGGGGCTACCTTGGACCTAAAACTAACTGCCCTGACAGTTATTACAGTCACACTGACACTAAATGCAGTGATCAGTAAATAAATGATCACTGCAATTAGTGACACTGTGACTGGGGGGGGAGGGGGTGATCTGGGGGGTGATCAGGGGGTGACAGGGGGGTGGAATATGTGCCTAACTGTACTGGTGTCAGTGTA
This sequence comes from Lithobates sylvaticus, assembly GCA_028564925.1. Classification (NCBI taxonomy): domain Eukaryota; kingdom Metazoa; phylum Chordata; class Amphibia; order Anura; family Ranidae; genus Lithobates; species Lithobates sylvaticus. The sequence goes on along the minus strand of CM053026.1, from coordinate 586,011,859 downwards.
GTGTTGTGCACTAACCTGTACATGTTCGCCGCTCGGCGTCTCCGGTCACATAGACCGGCGCACCGAGCGTGACATCACTTCCGCCTTCCTGTCTATACAATAGACAGGAAGGGGAAGTTTTTCATTGGCCAGGAGCGATCGCGAGGGGGTGGCCAGAAACCACTGGCCGTCCCCTCGTCCCGGATCGCTCCTGAAGCGATCCCGACCGTCCCCGCCGGCGGAGGGGGGGGTCCGATCGGACCCCCCAACCGCCGGAAGAATGTCACGTACAGGTACGTGATTCTGCCTGTACGTGCCATTCTGCCGACGTAAATATACAGGGGGCGGTCGGGAAGTGGTTAAGAAGTAATGTCATTACTAAGGAAGCAGTATATTATTAAGTTAATGCCGTAAACAATATTTTGTTGATTATATTATATACAGTAGGTGATAGCACTCAGATTTAATTGACCTGAACTCTGTGCAGTACAGTGGTTAACACTTCTGCCTAGCTACACAAGGGTCGCTGGTTTGAATTCCAACCATGGCACTACCTGCCTGGAGTTTGCATGTTCTCCCTGTACCTGCGTGGGTTTCCTCCGGGTACTCTGGTTCCTCCCACACTCCAAAAAGACTTGCTGGTAGATTAATTGGCTCCGGTCTAAATTGGCCCTAGTATATGCATGAATGTGAGTAAGGGACCTTAGATTGTAAGCTCCTTGAGGGCAGGGACTGATGTAAATGTACAATATACAGTGCCTTGAAAAAGTATTCATACCCCTTGAAATTTTGCACATTTTGTCATGTTACAACCAAAAATGTAAATGTATTTTATTGGGATTTTATGACCAACACAAAGTAGCACATAATTGTGAAGTTGAAGGAAAATAATAAATGGTTTTCAAAATTTCTTTACAACTAAATATGTTAAAAGTGTGGTGTTCATTTTAATTCAGCCCTCTTGAGTCAATACTTTGTAGAACCACCTTTTGCTGCAATTACAGCTGCAAGTCTTTTTGGGTATGTCTCTACCAGCTTTTCACATCTAGAGAGTGAATTTTGTGCCCATTCTTCTTTGCGAAATAGCTCAAGCTCTGTCAGATTCGATGGAGAGCGTCTGTGAACAGCCATTTTCAAGTCTTGTTATAGATTCTCAATTGGATTTAGGTCTAAAGTTTGACTGGGCCATTGTAACACATGAATATGCTTTGATCTAAACCTTTCCATTGTAGCTCTGGCTGTATGTTTAGGATCGTTGTCCTTCTGGAAGGTGAACCTCCGCCCCAGTCTCATGTCTTTTGCAGACTCTAACAGGTTTTCTTCTAAGATTGCCCTGTATTTGGCTCCATCCATCTTCCCATCAACTCTGACCAGCTTCCCTGTCCCTGCTGAAAAAAAGCATCCCCACAACATGATTCAGCGACCACCATGTTTCACAGTGGGGATGGTGTGTTCGGGTGATGTGCAGTGTTAGTTTTCCGCCACACATAGCGATTTGCTTTTGGACCAAAATGTAAAATTTTGGTCTTATCTGACCAGAGCACCTTCTTCCACATATTTTCTGTCCCCCCCCCCCCAACATGGCTTCTCGCAAACTGCAAACGGGACTTCTTATGGCTTTCTTTCAACAATGGCTTTCTTCTTGCCACTCTTCGATAAAGGCCAGATTTGTACAGTGTACGACTAATAGTTGTCCTGTGGAAAGATTCTCCCACCTGAACTGTGGATCTCTGCAGCTCCCTGAGAGTTACCATGGGCCTCTTGGCTGCTTCCCTAATTAATGCTCTCTTTGCCCGGCCTGTCAGTTTATTTGGACGGCCTTGTCTTGGTATGTTTGCAGTTGTGCCATACTCTTTCCATTTTCGGATGATGGATTAAACAGTGCTCCGTGAGAAGTTCAAAGCTTGGGATATTTTTTTTTTTTTTATAACCTAACCCTGCTTTAAACGTCTCCACAACTGTCTGGTGTGTTCCTTGGCCTTCATGTTGTTGTTTGTTCACTAAGGTTATCTAACAAACCTCTGAGGGCTTCACAGAACAGCTGTTTTTATACTGAAATTAAATTACACACAGGTGGACTCTATTTACTATTTAGGTGACTTCTGAAGGCAATTGGTTCCACTAGATTTTAGTTAGGGGTATCAGAGTAAAGGGGGCTGAATACAAATGCATGCCACACTTTTCACATATTTATTTGTAAAACATTTAAAGACCATTTATCATTTTCTTTCCTTCATTTTCCTTACACTTCACAATTATGAGCCACTTTGTGTTGGTCTATCACATAAAATCCCAATAAAATACATTTACGTTTTCAGTTTTAACATGACAAAATGTGGAAAATGTCAAGGGGTATGAACACTTTTTCATATTATATGTAAAATACCTGCAATAAAAATTAAAAAAAACTCTGGAAGCTGTGCCTAAAAAGGGCAAGGAAAGGGCTAGTCACTAGTTTTGCTGGTGATCTTTTCCCCTTTACCATGCCAAAATCAGCACTGTTTTTCTGGGTGGAGGAGGCCGTCTTTGTAGAGGCAGGGCTATGCTTCCTCAAGCCAGAGACTCTAGCAACAAAAACAGAGAGTAGTACAGTGGTGACATCCCCAAATCTCACATCGAATATCCTGAGCCTAACAATAATGCCCTAGATTTGTGGCTATAGGCCCAGCAGGGAAAAGCACACTCGCATAGATGCCTAGGCACACTCACATTTTTCGGGGTAATGCCTAAACACAACTAACATTTAAATGTTCACTTTAACAGCAAATCTTCATTTTTATAGGTCAGTCCCACTAGAAAAGACCTAAACTCTGGAAGCTGCAATCAAATCAGCTGCAATCAAAAAAGACAGGTAGTGGACAAAAAGGACAAGTCACCAGTATTGCCTGTGGTCTCTCTGCAGCTGATCTTTTCCCTATTATTGATTTAGCATGTCAAAATCTGCACTGTGTGTGTCTGAGTGTTTCTGAGAACAACCATATGTGAATGTGTCTCAGAAACAGCCTGATATCAATCTCTGTGCTCACCAACCACCTTCAGCTACAGCACAGTACAATGGCGCTAGTTCCATGAACTTATAACAAGCTTAACAGTGTTTACTCATATAAACAAATATGGGCTGTTACTCAACATGCCAGCACTCATTCTGACACTATACGAGGTCTATTAAATAATATATCTTACACTTATATCACTACTTTTCATAAGCATGCTATAGGAACAGTCTGGCCATACCTATATGTATGTAAAATATTTAGTTGGTGCCAATTCTTAATATATACACTCACCGGCCACTTTTATATTAGGTACAGCTTGCTAGTACCGGGTTAGACCCCAATTTTCCTTCAGAACCGCCTTAATTCTTCATGGCATAAATTCAATAAAGTTTTGGAAACATTCCTCAGAGATTTTGGTTCATATTGACATGATAGCATCACACAGTTGCTTTAGATTTGTTGGCTGCACATCCATGATCTCATCCATGCGCATCTGTTATTCCACCACATCCCAAAGGTGCTCTATTGGATTGAGATCTGGTGACTGTGGAGGCCATTGGAGTACAGTGAACTCATTTGTCATGTTCAAAAAAACAGTTTGAGATGATTTGAGCTTTGTGACATGGTGCTTTATCCTGCTGGAAGTAGCTATCAGAAGATGAGTAGTAGTCATAAAGGGATAGACATCGTCAGCAACAATATTCAGGTAGGCCGTGGTATTTCAATGATGCTCAATTGGTACGAAGGGGCTCAAGGTGTGCCAAGAAAATATCCCCTCCACTATTACACCACCAGCCTGAATCGTTTCTACAAGGCAGGATGGATCCATGCTTTTATGTTGTTTAACCGCTTCCCGACCGCCTCATGTAGATATACGTCAACAGAATGGCACGGGCAGGCAAAAGCACGTACCTGTACGTCCCCTTTAATTTGCCTGCCCGGGGTGCACGCGCGCGACCCAGTCGGGAGCTCCGTGACCACGGCCGCGGGACCAGCGGACCCGATCGCCGCTGGTATCCCGCGATCGGGTTACGGAGCTGAAGAACGGGGAGAGATCTATGTAAACAAACCTCTCCCCGCGCTTCCTACACTGACTGTCAGTGATCGGCGGTTCCCTGTCATCGGGAACGCCGATCAATGACGTCAGACGTACAGCCACGCCCCCCTACTGTAAAAAAAAACACAACACGTCACACTGACTCCTCCCCGCCCCCTAGTGGTTAACCCCCTAACTACAACTGTCATTTACATAGGAATCAGTGCTATTTAAATAGCAGTGATTGCTGTATAAATGACAAATGTCCCAAAAATGTGTCAAAAATGTCCGATGTGTCCGCCAAAATGTCGCAGTCACAATAAAAATCGCTGATCGCCGCCATTACTAATAAAAAAAAAAATATTAATAAAAATGCTATAAAACTATCCCCTATTTTGTAAACGCTATAACTTTTGCGCAAACTAATCAATAATCGCTAATTGCGATTTTTTTTTTTACCAAAAATATGTAGAAGAATACGTATCGGCCTAAACTGAGGAAAAAAAAAATGTTTTTTTATATATTTTTTGGGGATATTTATTATAGCAAAAAGTAAAAAATATTGCATTTTTTTCAAAATTGTCGCTCTATTTTTGTTTATAGCGCAAAATAAAAACCGCAGGGGCGATCAAATACCACCAAAAGAAAGCTCTATTTGTGGGAAAAAAAGGACGCCAATTTTGTTTTGGAGCCACGTCGCATGACCGCGCAATTGTTAGTTAAAGCGACGCAGTGCCGAATTGCAAAAAGGGGCCTGGTCCTTTGGCTGCCAATTGGTCCGGGGCTGAAGTGGTTAAACCAAATTCTGACCCTACCATCTAAATGTCACAGCTGAAATCGAGACTCATCAGACCAGTCATCGTTTCTCCAATCTTCCATTGTCCAATTTTGGTGAGCGTGTACAAATTGTAGCCTCAATTTCCTGTTCTTAGCTGACAGGAGTGTCACTCTTCTGCTGCTCTAGTTCATCTGCTTCAAGGTTCGATGTGTTGTGCCTTCATAGATGGTGTTCTGCATACCTTAGTTGTAACGAGTGGTTATTTGAGTTACTGCTGCCTTTCTATCATCTCATACCAGTCTGCCCAGTCTCCTCTGACTTCTGACATCAACAAGGTATTTTTGTCCACACAACTTCAGCTCACTGGATATTTTCTCTTTTTAGGACCATTCTCTGTAAAACCTAGAGATGGTTGTGTGTTAAATTCCAGTAGATCAACAGTTTTTAAAATACTCAGACCAGCCCATCTGGCACCAACAATCATGTCACCTTTAAAGTCAATAAAATCACCTTTCTTCCCCATTGTGATGCTCGGTTTGAACTTCAGCAAGTCGTCTTCGACCACGTCTAGATCTCTATATGCATTGAGTTGCTGCCATGTGATTGGCTGATTAGCAATTTGTCTTACCAAACAATTGAACAGGTGTACCTAATAAAGTGGCCGGTGAGTGTATTTCTTTGTGCACACATATCAATAGCATATTTTAAAGCCATTAACATATCAGGATTTTTTTACTAAAGGAATAACGACTGTTCACTTTGCAAAGTTATTTTCACATTGAGAAGAAGTGAATGTTCACTTAGCATAGCAAATAAGGAAACGCTGTCTTCACTTTAATTATCCAATCATGTACAAGCAAAAAATCCTGACTGGGCATTCAAAAGAAACATATAGTTAACTTGTTTATTAAGTTATATAAATGTAGCCATGATGTGAGCACTCCTGACAACAATCCGCCAAATCACCCTGCTGCCAGACCCCCATCTATCATCTTTGAGACAATGAGCAGTCATTTGCATAGTTGTGTTGCGTTTATTGTGGGATACAACTTGGTTGGGGTAAAGAAAGATATGAGATGCCCATAGCACTTATTGAATTGTCATCACATTTGTAGAACATTGATTAGCAGCTTTAGCCCTGAAAATTATGTACTTCTAACATTCACAGTCTGTTCTCCTGCATATCTCCACTGCAGACTATTGCTCCTCTTCTTCCTCTGCTCTGACTCCTGCAGAGTATCACTACCTCAACCTCCTCTTGTACAAATCCTTTGCTGCAAAACTGTTAGACTCAGGGGTCAAGTCCTGGGGAAAAAAGTGTGGGAACTCCCACCCAAGATCCACTCCCCCACCAAAAAAAAAAAAAAATGATACGCTCATATGCACGAACGCTTCAAAAGTGGTATTTTTCATCCAATTTTCGTATTGTGTGTATGAAGCTTAACTGTTAGTACATAAAAAAAAAAAAAACAATCCTCAATAAACATAAATACAGTAATTCTCTGAATAATCAGCATTCATTCAATTGTGCTTCCATGCAAATGTGAACATCATGTTCTGATCTTTATTGGGGAATTTTATTTTGTATATAGAGTGTTTATGTGGTGAGTGCGGGGGAGGAGCGCATCACGAGAGGTCTGACTAAATACAATCTCTTAGCAGCAGGGACCTGATCTACCTGTTCGCTAGCTGTGATTGACAGGTAGATCGAAGCGGAAGCTGTCATGGGGCCCCCTACTGGGTCCCCTACTGGCAATGCCTGAATGGTCAGGTGTGCGGCACTTACTATTGCGAGCTACGTCGACAGCTGCTGATGTAGCACCTGCCACACAGCTCGCATATTTCAAAGTCTTGCAGGACACGACTGCTAACAGGAACTGAGTTCCTGTTGTGGAAAAAGTAAAGGAACTCCGTTCCCGCAGGACTTGAGCCCTGGTTAGACTCCTGTATCATCACTTCCAGTAAGATAAAAAGGGATCACTCTGAATAACCCCAGTTTGCTGGCTGTACTTTGTAACTGTAATAAAGTCTCTTGTCTTGAATGGTGTTGCTTCAGCAAATTAATAAGCCAGAGGCATGCAATACCTCTCCCCGGCGGCTCAGTAGCTACACAGTCTCTTGGAAAGTATTACCAGAATGCTTTACCAGGCCAGAGATGCTCGGTACCTCTTCCCGACGGTCTTGCACACGGTTAATAAGCAGATTACTGTTCCCAGCCAGTCCATAACTCCAAACGCTGCGTTCCCTGGCCACAGCATTCTGCACTACTCTCAACAATTCTCCTTTTGCTTCTTTCACACTGACCTTCTCCATAGGGCAAGTTCTGTGTTCCCCGGTCACAGCAGCTTGACACCAACTCCATGGTGAAGATCTTTCTCCAGGAATACATCCTAGCAGCTCCTCCAGCTGTCCTCCATGCTCGGCGTGCCCCCCATGTGGGGATGCCCTGTGGCAGTTACCTAAAACTCCATTCTCCGTCTTTCCTGCACCATTAGAACTCCCTAGCAGCATGTGACCCCAGCTTATATGGGAGGCCTGCCTCCTGCCAATACCGAATGGTAATTGGTCAGAGCTCCTCACATGAGCTGCCTGCCACTCAAAACTCTGTTCCAGAACAATCTTCCTGAAAACAGGGGAAGCGCCTCTGAGTCAGAGCACAGGTGGTCACACCTACCACTACACTAAACACTCCCAATCTCAAATCAAAACAAACAGGCCTAACCTAAAGCACACACCTGTCTAAATTTGCTTACACTGATATCTTAGACCCAGGAAAATCCTATTCTAGCACCTATCTTGTGGTAGAGGGTGCTACATAAACATATCTATTCCATAGTGAATATTTACCTTGCTAAATGAACATTACTGGTCTTTTAGTTGATTGCTTTATTCTGAACACAGCTACATCCCCAGTTATAAGAGGGTGTGCACATTTATGCAACATTATTTTAGTTTTTTAGTTTAACCCCCCCCCCTAGAAGATTTCAGTTTGTTTTTTAATTGAGTTATACAGTTCATGAATCACATTAAAAGGTGGAAAAAAGTTCTGAAATTACTTATATTTGTCTCATTTTTTTACATCGCAGAAACCTGACATTTTAACAGGGGTGTGTGGACTTTTTAACTCCACTGTATTACCTGTGAGCAACTATATTACTAACATAGCAAGGTAGGGGAATATTAGGGACAGCCATTAGAACTATTTTTTTTAAATTGTTAAACAAAAAAAAAAACAAAAAAAAATCTTAAGTCAAGAATTGTTTCCTTTGATTTTTCAACTGAAATTTGTTGAGCTGGGCAGTTTTCCACCCAGTTCCTTTGATTTTTCAACTGAAATTTGTTGAGCTGGGCAGTGCCAACAGGGTTGAGATTGGAACAATTCATCAGGGATTTACTGAGATTTGGATGTCTTAACTGTGACCATTGGAAAAAGTATCTCCTTGAGTCACAAGAGAAGAGCCAGAAATGAAAGGGAGCAAGTTCTAGGTGAAACCATCACCACTGTCACTTAAATGTCCCTTGCAAATACACCTTGACAAATTATTCATACCCCTTGAAATTTCCCACTTTTTGTCATGTTACAACCAAAAAATATAAATGTATTTTATTGGGATTTTATGTCATAGACCATCACAAAGATGTACATAATTGTGAAGTAAAAGGAAAATGACAAATGGTTTTCACATTTTTTTTTTTTTTACAAATAATATATCTGAAAAGTGTGGCGTTCATTTGTATTCAGCCCCCCTGATTTAATACTTTGTAGAACCACCTTTCGCTGCAATTACAGCTGCAAGTCTTTTTGGTTATGTCTCTACCAGCTTTGCACATCTAGAAAGTGAAATTTTTGCCCATTCTTCTTTGCAAAATAGCTCAAGCTCTGTCAGATTGGATAGAGAGCATCTGTGAACAGCAATTTTCAAGTCTTGCCACAGATTCTCAATTGATTTAGGTCTGGACTTTGACTGGGCCATTCTAACACATTAATATGCTTTGATCTAAACCATTCCATTGTAGGTCTGGGTGTATATTTAGGGTCGTTATCTTGCTGGAAGGTGAACCTCTGCCCCCAATCTCAATTCTTTTGGAGACTCTAATGCCCTGTACACACGATCAGACTTTCCGATGGAAAATGTGCGATCAGAGCTTGTTGTCGGAAATTCCAACCGTGTGTAGGCTCCATCAGCCTTTTTCCATCCGAATTTCTGACACACAAAGTTTGTGTGTTAAAATTTTCCGACAACAAAATCCGTACACAATTCCGACGCACAAAGTGCCACACATGCTCGGAATCAAGCAGAAGAGTAGCACTGGCTATTGAACTTCATTTTTCTCAGCTCGTCGTACGTGTTGTACGTCACCACGTTCTTGACGTTCTTGAAATTCCGACCAACTTTGTGTGACCGTGTGTATGCAAGACAAGTTTGAGCCAACATCCGTTGGAAAAAATCCCATGGATTTTGTTGTCGGAAAATCCTATCGTGTGTACAGGGCATAACAGGTTTTCTTCTAAGATTGCCCTGTATTTGGCTCCATCCATCTTCCCATCAACTCTGACCAGCTTCCCTGTCCCTGCTGAAGAAGCATCCCCACAACATGATGCCATGACCACCATGTTTCACGGTGGAGATAGTGTGTTCAGGGTAATGTGCAGTGTTAGTTTTCCGCCACACATAACATTTTGCTTTTAGGCCAAAAAGTAAAATTTTGGTTTCATCTGACCAGAGCACCTTCTTCCACATGTTTGCTGTGTCCCTCACATGGCTTCACGCAAATTGCAAACGTGACTTCTACTGGCTTTCTTTCAACAATGGCTTTCTTCTTGCACTCTTCCATAAAGGCCAGATTTGTGGAGTGCACGACTAAAGCCCCATACACACGGTCGGACAATCCGCGGACCAGGTCCGTCGGACCATGTCCGTCATACTTTGTCCGATGTTGCGTACACACGGTCGGACAAAGTTGTCGGAAAATCCGATCATTCTGAACGTGGTGACGTTTGTTCCCTACGACGGGACTACGTAGAGGCTAGTAGCCAATAGCTTTGGTCTTGTAATGTGATCTGAGCATGCGTAGCACTTTGTCCGGTAGGACAACCGTACACACGATCGGATTTGGTGTGATCGGACCGTGTTGTCGGCAAATCTTTCCAGCAGGAGATAAGACTTTGTCCGTCAGACAATCCGACGTACACTGTCCGATGGTGCATACACACGGTCTGATTTTTCAACAACATTGTCCGATCGGACAGAATCCATGAAAAAGTCCTACCGTGTGTATGGGGCTTAATAGTTGTCCTGTGGACAGATTTTTCCACCTGAGTTGTGGATCTCAGCAGCTTCTCCAGAGTTACCATGGGTCTCTTGGCTGCTTCTCTGAATAATGCTCTCCGTGCCCAGCCTTTTCAGTTTCCATTTTCGGATGATGGATTGAACAGTGCTCCGTGAGATGTTCAAAGCTTGGAATATTGTTTTATAACCTAACCCTGCTTTAAACTTCTCCACAACGTTATCCCTGACCTGTCTGGTGTGTTACTGGGCCTTCATGATATTGCTTCACAGAACAGCTGTATTTATACTGAGATTAAATTATACACAGGTGGACTCTATTTAATAATTGGGTGACTTCTGAAGGCAATTGGTTCCACTAGATTTTAGTTAGCGGTATCCGAGTAAAAGAGGCTAAATACAAATGCACGCCATACTTTTCAGATGTTTATTTGTAAAAAAAATGTAAAGACCATTTATAATTTTTCTTCCACTTCACAATTATGTGTCACTTTGTGTTGGTCTATCACATAAAATCCCAATAAAAACATTTACATTTTTTGTTGCAACATGACAAAATGTCAAGGGGTGTGAATACTTTTTCAAGGTATTGTATATTCCATTGATGACAGTCCTGAAGGACACTTATGTTGATTGGGGAACACTGATCATTAGAAGTTATGGGTGGGTTTTTTCTCCTGCTTGTAGATTAGACTCTTGCTGAAGAATGGAAGGCACTATATATGGTAAAGCTGAACTCCAGTCTTACCTTCAGTTGTACAAGCTCTCCTGTACTAAAAAATGGTTACTCTGCTTTCATTGTAAACCTCTAGCCCTTTCCTCACCAGCCTGTCTCTGATCAGCCCCTTTCATTCATTAGATTTTAGTTCATTCAATCATAGGGGCTCAGCATAATATGTAGGCATTACCCAAGGTGGTCTGCATGCAAATGCAGCCTGCCTAGGAATAGCCACACCTCTACCCATGGTGGTCTGCATGCAAATGCAGCCTGCCTAGGATTAGCCACACCTCTACCCATGGTGGTCTGCATGCAAACGCCCATCAGCCATGATCTGTCTGCATTGCATAAAGAAGCAAGGAGACACAAGGATGGTGTTACCAAAGAAGGCACAATATAAGCAGATTAAACTTCAGCTTTAAAGTCCATGTTAAGGACTGGAGACTAATGTACTGTCCCTTTGCATATAAATAAATACTTATATAAAGTTGAGTCATAATATGCAGAGTATGGAATATTTGAGTGTGCTTGGGTGTGCTTGAGAATATTACAGCTTGTTTGGAAAGCACAGAACATGAGCATATTGTATTGTAATATTGAGGCGTTATTGTTACTTTAACTGCATGTTAAAGTAAGATGATAAAAACAAACTAAGTGTATTTGTATCCAGTTCAATACAAAGCTTTCACGTATAAAAGACAAAAAAGCTGATTTACTAAATGAGTTGAGAATCTTCACTCAATAAATTGTGTGACTATTTACTTCAGTTATCCATTCATATGAAAATTAAGTTCCTGCAAATTTTGAATACCCATCATGGTCAGCTGAAGAAAGCAAACACAAAATTAGCATTTCACATGATTGAATAATTTGAATCATCATCAGTCATTTTAAGAAAATATTCACACAGTTTATTGGCTCTAGATTTTCAACTGCTTTAGTAAATCAGCCTGATTATCAGCTATCAAAAACAAATAGTAACCATACTAAGTAAGTAGTCACAACAATAGTGGCGGTGATGGTGGTGATGATAATAATATCGGTCCAGGAATAAACATTACAATACTATCTTGGGACTGCCAACTGTCAGCATACATTTTCTTTTTTTTTAATTACAAAAATATGAGTGCTTACCTGAGATAAAAAGTAGAACACGTTTAGTGTGACACACCCTGTACTGGAGAATCATCTTTGTATGTTCAAAAAAATTAAAAAGAGTAAAGCCACTTCCTTTACCAACCGATGACAGGAAAATACTGAGTGTTGTTCAAACCTAAAGCTCATTTTTACATACATAGAGCTGAGAGCTGCTAGCCAATTGTAAGGAGTTATGTGAGCAACCACAGAACTGGGTGTGCAGAGTAGAAGCCAGTATCATAGGAAAGATGCAGACGATGGTTTACTTGTTGAAATGTCATAAAGGCAGAGTTTGAACATGAGAACCAAAAAGAATAAAATAAACAAAAAGAAAATAGCAGTGAGTTTAAATATATGAACTACTGACATTTAAAAGTATGTAAAATACAACTCAAAGATAAATCATTTAAACAAATGAGACCTTCGGGTTTATTTACTAAAGGCGAATCCACTTTGCACTAAAATTGCACTTGGAAGTAAAGTCAGCTTAGATCCAAAAGGGGGATATGCAAGGAAAAAAAAAAAAAAATGCACATGATTGGATGAGAAAATCAGCATAGCTTCCACTCATTTCAGATATACCCCTTAGATTTAGAACGACTACACTTCCAAGTGCACTTTCAGTGCAAAGTGGATTTACCTTTCGTAAATAACCCCCCTTGTCTGTATAACTAAAACTGGGCAAATACTATGTTTTTATTTTTTTTTCTTACGCAAAGCAAAAAAGTCATAACATGAGTTGGCTTCTACCCAAATCTCTGCTATCTGCAAAAGCATAGTGTTGCCCACTTACATTTACAAAAATTTAAGTGATTTACAATGGATATAGAAAAGAATCCTCCCCCCCCCCCCCCCTGATTTAAAATAATCACATTTTGTCATGACAGACACAGTTTTTGTTTTATCCAGCTGTATTTACTCAGTGCAACTTATAACATCAAAGTGAAAGCTATAACTCCAACGTGTCAGAAAAAAAAAAAAAAACAGAATCATTAGGAAAGTAGGAAAAATGATCACTCCCATTATGACAGTATTTTGTTGAACCACCTTTTCCTTTAATTACAGCCTTTAGTCTGTTGGGATATGTCTCTACTAACTTTGCACATCTAGACTTTGCAATATTTGCCCACTCTTCTTCGCAGAACTGCTTAAGTTCACTTACATTTTTTTGGTGACTGTTTGTGGACTGAAGTCTTCACAGCATTCCACAGATTTTCAATATGGTTTAAAGTGTTTGTAACTGTAAAGAAAAAAGATAACCTGTTCCCTTATAGCAGATCTAATCTGCTCCTCTCTAAACTGTAAAAAACCTGGCAGATCCCACCACTTCCTGTGTCCCCCCTCTATGAGCTGACCATGATAATCATGGCTGCTGAGCCCTTACCACTGTGGTCAGCTTACGTCCCTCCATCATTTTCAGCTCTCCTCTGTCCTCCTCACCCCATCCCTTCCTGTCTGTCAGCTCCCCTGTCTGTGTCTCTGTCTCTGCCCCTCTTCTACCGCTATTCGTAATAAAAAAAGCTTTAAAAATATCCTGGCAGCTCCACTCCTTTATCTGGCAATAACTGACTCTCCAAGTGTTTTTTTTTTAAAAGATACTTTAAAATACCCTTTTCCAGTGATCTTAAGCCCGGTTACGTGACTCCCGACTGCTCTGCTACTACAATCCAAGGCTACAGTGGAAGGTGAAAAGCGGCCAGCACGGCGGTCACGTGACTCCTGGCCGACGTCAGAGGCAGATTTTGGATCCTCCCGCTGTAGTCCTGGATCATAGAAGCAGAGCGGCTGGGAGTCACGTGACCGACCTGAATATCACTGGAAAAAGGTAATTAGAGGCATCTTTTAAAAAAAACACATGGAGAGTCAGTTATTGGCAGATAAAGTAGAGGGGCTGTCAGTAATAGCCATTTTTGGGGTTAGAAACTCTTTAAGTCTGGGCTCTGACGAAGCCATGCAAGGACATTCACCTTTTTGTTTTTTGTTTTACAAGAAAGGCAAATGTCACAAAAGTAAAATACTATGGGTGGGGCTTTCCAACTGTGGAAATATTTCAGACAGTATCTTTCTTACTGATGTTCCTAGCAGAAACTAGAAAAACGTTTCTATTATCTCATATAAAACCTTCTGTGAGCCAACCAGATGTGTCAGTTGTATCATAAGAAAACGTAAAAGGTGGTTTCCCAAAATAGCTGTCAAATTTCAGTGCAGTTAATTAGGACGTAATTTTGAAGGAGTTCAGCAGCTAATGCATAGTTTGTAACTCTTTAACACAAACAGTGTTTCCCCCTGTGTTTATTCAGTTTAGCTCCCTCCTCTCAGAATTCCCAAATGCACTTATTTTGTACTGTTGCTGTTTAAATCCCTCTGCTGTGTCTTCCTGCACTGAAGACTTTCTTTTTAGCCCCCGTACACACGGTCGGAAATTCCGACGGAAAATGTACGATCGAACCATGTTGTCGGAAAATCCGCCCGTGTGTGGGCTCCATCGGACTTTGAGATCCTGCTCTCAAATTTTCAGACAACAAAATCCGATCAGACTTTTTCCGATCATGTGTAGAGAATTCCGACGGACAAAGTGTCACGCATGCTCAGATCAAATTACGAGACCAAAGCTATTGGCTACTAGCCTCTACGTAGTTCCATCGTACGCAACGAACGTCACCACGTTCAGAATGATCGGATTTTCTGACAATTTTGTCCGACCGTGTGTATACAACACCAGTGTCGGACAAAATCAGTGTCGGATTTTGTGGTCGGAATTTCCGACCGTGTGTACGGGGGCTTAGAGTCAGTAAATCTGATATAAGATTTATTTATTGATGTAGCCTTCTGTCAACCTGCATGAGCATGGCAAGCAAAGCCTAGTTTTTGCAAGCACCATCATGCGTATTAATTAGCCAATCTGACTATTTAAGGGCAATTTGTTATTCCTTGTCAAGTTTGATAGCTCGTGGGTGTGGTGCTTTGCATTTTGGATTGAAGTCAGTTGCTGTCCTGACCTTAGCTGTGATTTTTGGCTATGTGCGTCTAGCTTGTTCTGGTTTTGACATTGGGCTCTGGTTACACCTGGAATTGACCTTTGTCTATTCTTCTCAATTTCTTTTCTGTCCTGCCTTCTGGCACTGATGCCAGCTGTCTGGTGATTACCTTTAGTCAGTCTGAGTACCAGTGTACAAGCATGAAATATCCTAAAATGGCTGGCATAATTAAAGTGTGCATAAGTAATCAGCTGAGAGGCAAGATTCTCACACATCTCAAAATTGCAAATAAGAAAAAAATACGGTATATGTTAGAGCCTTGTGATGTGAAAACTATTGCACTAGCCCCAGTGGTCGCTGGTGCTCATCATTTTTGTGGGGGAGCAAACAAACTGAAAAATAGTGCCCATCAAATGCAGCCACTTGTGCCCATCATATGCAGCCACTTGTGCCCATCATATGCAGCCACTTGTGTCCCATCATATGCAGCCACTTGTGCCCCATCATATGCAGCCACTTGTGCCCCATCATATGCCACTTGTGCCCATCAAATGCAGCCACTTGTGCCCATCAAATGCAGCCACTTGCGCCTGTCAAATGCAGCCGATTGTGCCCATCATATGCAGCCACTTGTGCCCATCATATGCAGCCACTTGTGCCCCATCATATGCAGCCACTTGTGCCCCATCATATGCAGCCACTTGTGCCCCATCATATGCAGCCACTTGTGCCCATCATATGCAGCCACTTGTGCCCATCAAATGCAGCCACTTGTGCCCATCAAATGCAGCCACTTGCGCCCGTCAAATGCAGCAGCTTGGGCCCATCATATCCAGCCACTTGTGCCCATCATATGCAGCCACTTGTGCTCATCATATGCAGCCAATTGTGCCTATAATATGCAGTCACTTGTGCCAATCAAATGCAGCCACTTGTGCCAATCAAATGCAGCCACTCGTGCCCATCATATGCAGCCACTTGTGCTCATCATATGCAGCCAATTGTGCCTATTATATGCAGCCACTTGTGCCATCAAATGCAGCCACTTGTGCCAATCAAATGCAGCCACTTGTGCCCGTCATATGCAGCCACTTGTGCCCATCATATGCAGCCACTTGTGCCCATCATATGCAGCCAATTGTGCCAATCAAATGCAGCCAATTGTGCCCATCAAATGCAGCCACTTGTGCCCATCAAATGCAGCCATTTGTACCCGTCAAATGCAGCCACTTGTGCCCATCATATGCAGCCGCTTGTGCCCAGTATATGCAGCCACTCATGCCCATCAAATGCAGCCAGGCGCATCCCCCGGGTCGGCTGTCACTTCACTAACCCCCCCGCGGCGGGTCCGGGCACTTACAGCTCATGTGGAGGGGCTCTGCTCCTCTCTTGGAGTGACGGGGCTCTCCTCCTTGGCTCTGCTCTTCAGTGGCTCTCCTCCTCGGGGGCTCTCCTCTTCAGCAGCTCTCCTCCTTGTCGGGAAGCGGCGACTCTCCTCCTCGGCGGGAAGCGGCGGCTCTCCACCTCAGCGGCAAGCGGCGGCTCTCCACCTCGGCAGCAAGCGGCAGCTGCGACTCCTATGTCCGCTCGGCTCCTCAGGCTTCCTCCGCCGTGTCTCCTCTTCTGCCAAAGCGTTAGGCATCCAATAGGATCGCTTAATGCTTTGGCCAATCAGGAGACAGGTCTTACTGACTTGCCTGCTGATTGGCAGGGAGGAACGTTGGTGTGAAAATAGCGAAAATTCATTTGCTATGCCACACAACAGCCCACCCTATTTTGAAGCCTATTAGAGCCTCTGGCTCTAATCACGTGCTTCAAAATACACACCCTCCGCTTATCCCTGCCATAGTATTTCATGTGTCGGGCTTTTAGCTTTGAGCCAAGATTTCATGTGTCCAGCGTCCTGAAAGGGGCTGGGCACAGGAATAGGGAGGGCGCCGGAGGTGTCAGGGGGGGTGGCGTCCTGCAGGAGGAATATATTAAGGTAACATTTCTCCTTTACTATTCCTTTCTATGTATGCTCTGTTTGCTAATGTCTTCTATTTTTTGACCTCCTTCCCTATTGCCTAGTCACTTAAGCAATGTCTATGGTCTGCTGCATAGTATTGTTTTCCCCCAACACACCCCTAAATATCGTCTTTGTCGCATGATGTGCAAAGTGACTAATTTTTTTTTCTTGTTTCACTCCACAATTCCCATCCTAGCCACAGGGAGGGCCCCTCCCCGATGAGGACCTCACCCCATACCGAGAGGGTCTTCAATTACAGGCTGTCGAGAGCCCGCAGAGTGGTGGCGAACACCTTCGGGATCCTGGCCAGCCGCTTCCGCCTGTTTTTGACGACTATTAACTTGGCAGAATACAAACTCAACCACATAGTTCTTGCCTCTTGCATATTGCACAACTTTTTGAAAAGACACAACACCAACTATGTGGTGACCGTTGGCCCAGATGTTGAGAGCCCTTCCAATGCCGACCTCACAGCCCTTCAAGCGGCACGTCCAGACTTGCCCCCTCTAAATGCCCGCGCGGTCCGCGAGCAATATATGGACTACTTTGTGGGTAGGGGGGCCATTGCTCTGCCTGACGATGTGTGAGAGGCATTTTAAATAAATATATTTTTTAACAAACCTATGTTTTCTGGTCCTTTCCATATTCTAGCTTCTTTGAGATATACATTTTTGCCCTTTAGCTTCAACAGTGGGAATGCACTTTCTGGGCAAAAGGAGGTAACAGTCTCTTCTTCCCAAAAAGATTCTTCTCATGTTGTGTGTTTGATACCTAATCTTTGGTCTAGAGAAGGTTTGTAGTGCATAACTGACACCCAAAATACTCCTTTTCATCACCATGACAGAAATGTGTGTATTACCAAAAATGGTGTGCTACGTGTTTTCGTACAAATCACTGTGGGTGTCATTTACATAAGTCAAATCTACTATGCTCTACAAGTGCAGTGCAAAAGTGCCCTGGAAAAGAAACTTGCAGTGCAAACTGGACTTGCCTTTAGTAAATAACACCCATTGCCCCCCAAATCCTTTACATTTGACATACATAATGCTTTTTTGTTTTTAAAATAAGGAAGCCACACATTTAGAACATTTAAAAAGTTTACTTGCAACACATTCACAAGTGCATTTACAAACTTCTTGCCAAAACTGACAAGATCTTGGTTCTTTACAACATTGTTTACAAACATTCCGCATTTGGTAAAACCAGGCATGGAGCAAAACAGAACATAGGAACTAGGAAAGTTCAACTTTCTAAAGTGAAGACAAGATCAGACATGACTATATGTTAAAAGTGTGTTTGATCTTGCCTTCATCACATGGGGGGTCACCCTGGAAAGTGGAAATTTAGAACATGCACACAATTTGGGTCAGAAAATGGTCATTAGATGGTAAAACACATGCCTAGAATCTTCAAAAGTGCAATTTTTCATCATGGGGATGAATGGACGTTTTTTGGGGGTGCAGCCCCTTCACCACAACCACTTTAGTAGTTCGGAAAGTGGTTGCACCCCCAAAAAAACGTTGTCATTCATCCACCATGATGGGAGCTAGCACATGTGGACACAATGTGTGCATGTTCCAAATTTCACACAGTTCTTAAGTTGCAAATGTTTTCAGAAACAGCCACAAATGTGTGTTAATTACTTGGTGCGTTTTCAGATTTTTCCTAAAACATCAATGATGTTCTTCAATTTTTGTTGAACATCATTGATGTTTTGCTTTATGTCATCTAGATCTCGATTGCAGACCATTATCTCCCCGATGAGTATGTGGGCACGCTCTGTGGTAAAGTGCAATTCTTCTTCCACAACATCCACGTCACCTAAAAAACAACCAAAAAAAACACAAATGTGTTTTGGAAATGAGGCAGGCATACATTGATTACCTTACCAGTAGCTGTGTTCTCCCACACTCACCTGTTGTGGTGACAACCATTATCTCTCCTTCCTCCTCCTCCTCCTCTGCTTCTGGTCTTTCCCCTTCTTTGGGAGGTGTTGGTTTTGTGGTTTCCTCAGACGTCATGAGTTTTCGCTCCCCTATGAGAATGTACAAAAGGAAGATTTAGCAACACAATCTATTGAGGGCAGAAATATGAAATGTCAAACATTGCTTGAAAGTGAGGGACAATATTTTTGTTTGGCCAGTTACAAATGACAACAACATGAATGTAGTCACTTTGTAAAGGTGCTAAACTTACTAGCTTTTTGGTAGAAGTTTGTCTGATGGAGACCCCCCTCTAGTATCCACTGGAGCACATGTGTAGAAAAGCATAATAAAAAGTGGGTTTGGGTGTCCCAGCACTAGTGCTCTAGAGTCCAGATGGGTAAACAGCTACTGGGTGACCTCTCCTTTACATTGATAAATTGGCTTTACATTCTTGATGACATTTCTAGTGAGAACAAACTTCCTTTCCCAAAAAAAAAAAAACACCAAACATCGTATTATAAGTGGCCGAACGATCGAGGTTGAGTACGATCGAATGGACACACACGAACATGACAGTGGCAGAAAGATCGAGGTTGAGTACGATCGAATGCACAGACGAACATGAAAGTGGCCATTTTCTAATGTACAACTTTGTAAAAATACAAACACATGGAGCAGTATGCAAGCCAAAAATCAAACACAAAACACAACTACTTACTTTTTTGAAGAACTCGCTTGATCTTTCTTTACTGATCGGGCTTCCTCAGTTTTAGGTCTGACCAGCGTTTCCTCAGTTGCTCCTTGGATCGTTGTACCCCAAAATGATTTCTACAGCCTCCTCACAACTTTAGACATGATCTTGGCCTTGCGGACATTGGGGTTGAGGTAAGGCCCATACTTCCCATCATAGTCGCTCCTCTTTAATATGTCCACCATCTCCAACATTTCTCCAAATGACATATTGGAGGCCTTGAATTTCAGGCTCTGGGATCAGGACGTTTCTGCCTCTGGCCTTTCCTCGTCCTCCTCCTCGTTGCTGCAATATTTCGGGCGCACCTGCTGTGTCCCCGCCATGTGCTCTCCCCACTGCGCCGTAAAGAGGAGGGGTGGGGAATAGCCGAGAAAGATCGTCAGGGGGGGCGGAGTTTGACGCATGCGCACTGTATAAAAAAACGTCACACGCCTGTGTCGTAGCCACGATCTGTGAGACGAGGGGAGAGAAAGCTCACGCACGAGACGATCGCTATAACGAAGGTACAATTTGACGTTGGTACATAACTAGCCTAGACTGATTAGACCTTGAGGCTTCTTTATGGAGAAGATTAGGAGAGTTTTGCCGGACATTATTTATAGTGTTTTGTGTGGTGTTGTGTCTTGCAGAGAATATGCAGGGATTCAACGACATGAGTTTTCTCCCCCTGTTCATTGATAAATACAGGGAAATTCCCCTTTTATGGCAGGCCAAACACCCCCATTAAGGCCACAAAGCAAAGAGGTATGCAGCCCTGCTGAAACTTGTGGAATTTGTAAAGCCAAGGTTCCCCACGGCAACTGTTGGTAAGATAAGAAATAAAATTGGCAGCCTGAGGAGTGCGTATATAAGGGAGCGCAAGAAGGTCCTGAAGTCCCAAGAATCTGGAGCTGCAGCAGATGAGGTCTATGCCCCCAAGCTCTGGTACTATGACAGGCTCCATTTTCTCAAAGACCAGACTGATGTCACGGAGCCACTCTCGCCTCCTGCTTCCACGCTTCCTTGCGCGCAGGCCACCACTGATGAGGCTTCCGAGGAGCAACCTGGGCCTTCCAGTCTGGAAGAGGTGGAGGAGCCCAGCTTGAGCCAGGTATAGTAGTTTGGGAACCAATTTTGTGAAAAATAAATGATGTTCAGTTAATTCAGGATCCCCAATTGCTTAGTTCCTAACGTGTTTGACATATCAACAGACAGTAGTGTTGGAGACATTTGGGGCAAGAATATAAACTGCAGGGCTGAGAATTGTATGGTTTTCTATTTGTACACATTTTGCAACAGTCACTAGATGAAATTTGTGTGTGTTTGATGAACAAATAACTGAAACTATGTCCCTTTTTCATACACAGGAAGACCTCAGCCAGGAGGAGGCTGTGGAATGTGGCAGTCAGGAGGAGGAAGGGGTTAGTAGCAGCCAAGAGGTGGGTAGTGGCAGCCAAGAGGGGGGTAGGCCTAGGAGCCTCACTGACTCCCAAATCCCTCCCCTCCACCTTCCCTACAAAAGGGGGCGAGAAGGGGGGGTGAGGCGGGAGAGTCAGCGCTCCGGATGATCAGAGAGGCTTCAGCCTCCCTACATGCCACACCCACCGACGAGGAGACCTTTGGCTCCTTGGTTGTGACGAAAATGATGGGTATGGAGGTGGGGCAACGCAACATGTGTGAGGATGTCATCCTCAAAGTCCTAAATAAGGGGATGGCTGGGGGGGTGACCCCACTCACACATGTTTGCCATAGTGACCATGCTCCGCCTCCTCCTCCTCCTCCTTCTGCCACCCCACCAGCAACACAGCCACAGCGTGCAAGGAAGCGTGGAAGGAAGACCTGAGAGTGACGACCTTGATTCAGTCTGGTCTGAGAGAAGATGGAGCCTCTCGTAGTACCAGAGCCTGGGGACTAGATGGCATCTGCTGCAGTTCCGGATGTTTTGGACTTCAGGACCAGATAGCATTCCCTTATTATTTAGATACGTACTCCTCAGGCCCCCAATTTTAGAAGCTTCAAAAATGATGTTTGCCGTGGGTGTCCAAGGCTTTGAAAATTCCCCAAGTTTCTCCATCGCTGCGTTCCTCTTTGTTTTGTTGCTGAGACCTAAATAAAGGTATTTTTGATTTGAAATAATCATTGCCTATTGTGTTTGACTTTTCTACAATGACAGTTTATTTGTGAGTAGGCTGGTACATTTCACTAATCATAAAGTATAATTAACAAGGGGCACCAACAACCAACAAACTCCTAGGAAATTTAAGCAACAAATAGAAATGTTAATAATGTGGTTTTGCTAAGTTGAGACACACAACCCCCCTCAAAAAAAAAAAAAAAAACTCCTGAAAATATGTATTCCAAAAAAAAAAAAAAAAAGAGAAATCATCCAAAAAATATAACAAAGATTCTTTTACGATCTGAGTAAAAATAAACATGTAGTCTAGAAATCCTGAAAACTAATAAAGAACTAAGTTTGGGAGAAGTGCGGGTGAATAGGAGCAGCTAAAACACCTCATTCTTCTTGCATTGTAAAGAAAAAGAGAATGCGCTGCATTAAAGACATTTTAACATTGCAGCGTGACGAATGTGCTGTGTCGATTAGGAAAGGTAGTTTTACCTGACCGAGCGCTCCGTCACAGAATTTCTTCTGAGCATGCGTAGCACTTTGTCCGTCGGACTACGCTACACACGATCGGATTTGGTGTGATCGGACTTTGTTGTCGAAATATCTATCTAGCAGGAGATAGGACTTTGTCCGTCGGACAATCCGAGGTACGCTGTCCGATGGTGCCTACACACGGTCGGAATTTCCGACAACATTGTCCGATAGGACAGAATTCATCGGAAAATCCGACCGTGTGTATGGGGCTTTACTCATTTTTTCAACTTTGGGCCTCAAGGGCAGAACATGGTTTGCTTAACAAACTACTCAGTCATGCCTAGATACTTCCAGGCACTTCCCTTGAACATCATTTCCTTAATCATGAACAGGGTAATTAAGAGCTGCTGCTGAGACTTGTATACAGTATGTACCTTTTTTGTAATGCATTGTACCCTTTAAATCTGATGACTGGGTTTTTTCTGATAATTCTTATATCCTTTATTCTTGATATAGCTTGCTAAAGAGATGCATTGGCCAAAAATCTCAGTATTTAAAATCTCAGTATTTACATTGTATGGCCTCACAGTGTATCCTCAAGCACGCACACATATACCTCTTAAATAGGAATAATTAAAAAATCTAGCATTGTGGTGATTAGCCACTTCTCTGAAATTGTAACCATCTCTTCATCTATGGCACATCCTGCCATGCATCATGCCATCTATTTTTTACCCAAGAGATGTGACTCATTTGGAAAAAGAGTACAGTTTTTTTTATCGCATGACATCTCAGTATGATATTTTTTTTACACACAGATATTACCCTGCTTTTATTTTTCATCATAATATAATGGAGATAATAATACGATACATATCAAATGCAAATTTTTACACAACTACTACCAAGTAGACACTTGAAAAATGTACTCAGGGCAAATAACCTGAGAGTGGATATTGAACTCAGAATGGCAATCTGAACAGCTATGAATCATTTAAAAATGAGCCATATTCTGCAGAGAAAGTAAAGTTTAACCAATAAAACCACGTTTTGGAGAAATCACCATGAGCATGTGATCCTCCTTAGACCTAATTTCATTAAAGTGGATCTTCACTTCCTCCACCCTTTTTTTTTTTTTTTAAATCCCTGCTTACTTTGTTGTGGGATACACCACAATTAAGATACTCACCCACCCAGCGGATCTCAGCAGCCTCCACCCAGGTCCCACGCCGCCATATTTGTGTGTTGGCATTGGGCGCTGATGGTTCTTACGGGTTCATCAGCCCTCTGATGTCATGCCAATAGGCCTGCCCCACTCCTTCTTTGTCAATGAAGGACTATGCCTCCTTGGATATGTGACATGCATATCCTAGGAGGCACAGCAGAGTATAGTACTGTATATGGTGTAGCATCAGGACTGACCTGATGTGCTGCCTGGGCCCAAGAATAAAAATTATTCTTAGAAACCCTTAGGGGGGGGGGGGGGGGGGGGGGGGGGGGTAAATTATCCTTTTTATCCTGTGATGTGGTTTTATATAGCATGATACACATCCTGTGTATGTAAGGGCAGGGGTGACAGAAGGAATGCTGTTAGGTTGTCATTCATTTGGACATCAATTGAAAAATGATGATCTTGATCTAATTCCAGTAACCCTGTATAACTGGGCAGGACCAGATCTGTAAAGGCAAGCTTTAAGCTAATGCATACATGGTTATTAGTGGAACCATATGCTTGGCTAAGAAGAGAGTGAAAGAAACAATGGCTGCAGCTGCTCTCTGTAGCTGCTTCCCTAAGGTGCTAAACTGGTTAATAGCTATTTCAACTAGAGGAGGATGCTGCTGAGCAGGATGAATTCAATAGACTGAGTTAGGCAGCACTGCACCATGGGAACTGTAGTGCAAAGGAGCGAGCTTTTGAACTGCATTTCCCAGAGGGTGATTGCCAGGAGACAGTAAAGAACTGCATTGTTTCAAGTTGTACAGGACACAGCTTCCTCTTGCCATGAGAGAGACCAGAGAGTGCACACCACTGTCCAGTGTGTGCCATCATTGCTGCATATTGGTGGCCTGAGTGGGATCCAGATTGCTAAGTTTGGGGGAGCTGACAGCCAGAGTCATCTGGGTTCAGAGCAGAAAGTGGACTATTCGCTGTGTGTGGCCAGATGGTGAGCTGTAATATCATTTGGACTGGTGAATAGCTGCTGTGGTAATTTACTATCTACTGCCAGAAAAACTGAGCTCTTTAGGAACTGACCATACAGCCATATTGCTGCCTGCAAGCTTAACTGGGACCATTCTCATGTGCATCAACGGTACCATTGGGCCCCAACGCCAGCTGATTGAAGAGTTAGGATTTAGGACTGCCCCCTTACAGCTGCTACACCAAAACCTTTACCGATTGCTTAAAGTGGTTCTAAAGGCTGAAGGTAAAAAACCCTCTGTGTGCAGTGCCCCGAGCCCCCAAAACCTTATCTGAGCCCACTTCGATCCAGCGATGTTTATGATAGCTTCAGCTGTATGGGGACTCTCCCTCCTCATTGTGTGTCTTATGGACACGCAGAGCAGCGGCTCGGGAGAAAGTGCGCAGCGGTGCCCCAGTGAAAACGGCTTTCTCTGGGGGCACTGCTAAAGGGGGAAGAGCCAGGAGCTCCGGTGGGGGATCAGTAAAGAAGATGATCGGAGCTGCTCTGTGCAAAACCACTGCACAGAGCAGGTAAGTATGATATGTTTGGTATTAAAAAAAAACAAAAAACAAAGCTTTAATACCACTTTAGGCTAAGAGGTACCTCTCAGGAGACATTGAACTATATCCTAGCCACTCTCCCAGAGTAAACTCTAGACTAGTTATAGTATTATTAACATTGCAGTTAATTCTTACATTCACTGTTTATTGCGTTCATTCCAGTCTAGTGGTACAGAACTCTATTCTAAGTTACTTTGGAATAGTGATTATACCCTCTAGCAGACTAAGGGGGTTATTTAAGAAAGGCAAATCCACTTTGCACTACAAGTGCAAACTACAAGTTGAAATTGCACTGAAAGTGCACTTGGAAGTGCAGTCGCTGTAGATCCGACATGCAAGGAAAATAAATAACAGTATTTTAGCTTGCACATGATTGGATGATAAAATCAGCAGAGCTTCCCCTCATTTCATATCTACCCCTTAGATTTACAGCGACTGCACTTCCAAGTGCACTTTCAGTGCAATTTCACATGCACTTTGCACTTGTAGTTTGCACTTGTAGTTTGCACTTGCAGTGCAAAGTGGATTTGCCTTTCGAAGAGCAAGGGCCACTTAAGCGACTTGGTAACTGGTCACGGGCCACAATAATTGGAGCGGACGGAAGACAGATCCGTGTCTGCTCTGTATATGCAGAGTGGACATGGACACAGCCGACTCTACTCTGTGGGCCCCCCCTATCCGATCCAACCAGATGGAAGGGGATGGATCCCCTTCTGTTTTCTTTTGGAGGTAGGTGGGTGCAAATGGACACAAGTCTGTTTACATCTGCTGCTCCATAGAGGTGAATGGAGGGTCCACGTGGGTTGAACGGATCATGTGAAAGGGGCCTAAGGCTGCTTTCACACTGATGTGCGGCAGTTTACCTGAACTGCGGGTGCAGTATAGTGCACCTGTGGCTTTCCTGCCGGTTAGCTGCACTTTGCCATCAATGTCTATTATATCCTGCAGGTGTGGTGCACTTTCTGAAAGCACACCAAACCCGCAGATAATAACAGAAGTCTATGACTCAGTGCAGGTAACCCAAAGGTGCAATGTGCTGCACCTGCGGATCAGTTTGAAAGCAGCCCAGTAACCACTGCAGAACAGATCTGCCCATATATACACTGCTTTTAGTAATAAACGTACCTTTAAAAACAGTCTTTTATTCAGGTTTTGCCGGCTGTTGCTGTCCCAGGCAGAATGCATTTGGTATCCCTCCACTTGGGACAGGAGCCGGCGCTATATAGGAAGCATCGGCAAATGCGGCTCTGCTCCCTCCGCAGCCGATTGCTTCCTCTACCGCTGGCTTCATTTAAAACACTGATGCTCTGGGATGGCAGGTCAGCAACCCACAATCTGGGCTTGAGAACCTGCTATCCCAAAGCAGGAGGTCGCGGGCCAGATCAGAATTCTCCGCGGGCCACATCAGAAGGCTCCGCGGGCCACATCAGAAGGCTCCGCGGGCCATATGTGGCCCCAGGGCCACTGGTTGGGCACCCCTGCTCTAGCCCATACTAATACCTTCAGTTAATTTACCACTGAATGGTCTTGTGTCTATTTCCTGGTACTAATTCACTGCCAAGTTAAAGGTATCTATGCTTGTGTTCTTCTAAGTGCTTGCAGTAACTTTCATTCAACCAGGTGTGCCAGAGGGTTGTTATTGGAGTCTGGGTGCAGAACTGAGAACCAAAATTACCAAGCAGCTCCTTCAGGGGTAGAACACAGAACCAGATTGCATGCGGTATGTAGGTTAAAAAAATTGAGAAAAATAGAGTGGTGTCCCCCCCAATCCATACCAGGCCCTTTGGGTCTGGATTTGATTTTGAGGGGAACCTGGCCAGGGTTGTCAGGAAGAGGCCACACTGACAGCTGATGACTCATCAGTTGTTAAGGACATGGTGGCCAGCTTCCCAGCCCCTTGCTTAGCAACCAGCTATATACTGTGAAAATAAAAACTGCAAAACTTGCATCTTAATCAGCAGCATATGATGACAATAGGCAAATGCCTAATAGCCAATGCCACATGAGCATGGTTGTTACCATAATATCAATGCCTCAAATGTAAAACATTATTGTATAGAATAAAAAGAATCAAACATTAGTAATTGTTTTTTCTATGTATGAGTGTGCTCAGCTCCGTAGTGTAGTGGTATGACCTGCTACCTTCAAGAAAGGTTCAAGCCATGGGTTTGAATCACACGGTTGGTATCACCTAGTGAAAACTTGCATTGTACTCAGCAGCGTAATTAGCCAATGTACATCAGTTTGGTTGATTCCACAATTTTAACCCTTCAAATGCATGCAATGGTATGTAAGTATTTAATAACATTATGGTGTGGAATTCCAAAAATCCAGATATTAAAAAAATCAAGACAAAAAAAACGGCCTGTGCCCCCCCCGCAATCCATATCAGGCCCTTTGGATTTTATGGGGAACCGCACTGCAAAATATTTTTTAAAAATGTTGTGGCGTCCCCCCCAAAATCCATACAAGACCCTTATCCGAGCATGCAGCCCTGCAGGTCAGGAAAGGGAGGGGACGCGCAAGCGCCCCCCCTCCTGAACCGTACCAGGCCACATGCCCCCAAAACATCTTGTCCCCATGTTGATGGGGATAAGGGCCTCTTCCCGACAACCCTGGCTGGTGGTTGTCAGGGTCTGCAGGTGGGGGGCTTATCAGAATCTGGAAGCCCCCTTTAACAAGTGGGCCCCCATATCCTGCCCCCCCCATGTGAATGAGTATGGGGCACATCATAGTGTAGTGTAATGTGACAAAAGACAATAGACAGTTTTAGACAAGTACTTTATTAAAAATGTCTTCTTTCTCCGGCTTCTCCTTCCCCACTTCTTCCTCTGGTCTTCTCCTTCTTCCTTCGGTCTTCCTCCGGCTTTTTCTTCTGGTCTTCTTCTTCTATTTCTTCTTCCTCTGCTGCCGCTCCCCCCACAGACCAGCTGAAGATCCAAAAACGACCCTCCTCTGCCGCCAACCTGTCCGCTTCCATGGTGCAAATGTCATATATAACTATGGGGCGTGGCCACCGGATGGTGTCACCCAGAGACCCCGCCCCCTTGTGACATCATGGACCCCTCATGCCCGGGCGGTGAAGTCACAAGGGGAGGGGTCTCTGAATGATGCCATCTGCCCCATCCCATCATCAGAGGAGGTTTGTTTTTTTAATCTTCAGCGGGTCGACAGCAGCGGAGGCAGAGGAAGAAGAAGACGACCAGCGGAAGAAGAAGCGGGGGAAGAAGAAGCCGGAAGAAGACTGAAGGAAGAAGAAGACCAGAGGAATAAACAGGGAAGGAGAAGCCAGAGGAATACCAGAGGAAGAAGGAGGAAGTGGGGGAAGAATAAGACATTTTTAATGAAGGACTGGCTATTGTCTTTTGTCACATTACACTACTTTTTTGGTGAATGGGTAAGGGTACGATACTCAATACATTACAGCCTCAATCAAGTTTAAATTACATTTTTTTACTTTAGAAATGTCATTATTGCTGCAGCATGTTCTAGACATCGCAAAGATACGCCACTTTACAGGCAGACTAAGGGGACCCCCTGGCACGAAATTTTTCATTTTTATTGTTTCACTTTAAGCATCATTAAAATCTCTGCTCCTGATTGTTTTAAAAACGTTTTTTTGCATTGATATATGTCCCCCAGGCAGACCCAGGTCCCCATGGCCAATAACTTGCATACAAACCTTCAATGAGGATTTTTCATTTTGCAGGTTCAAGCCCCATTGACTATTCCCGCATATGTCGATTTGACAGGCATGTTCGCTGGCAATAGCATGATTTACCATTTGCATGTCCACCTAGTTGAAGTCTTAATTGGCTTATTAGGGTGCTGTTATCATGTACCGCGCAATCGCATATTCGCACTATAGTAAATGACCCCCAGAGAGTCATCTTATTTTAGCCAGCAAATAAATCATGTATTTTTTAGGACACATTATATCACTATTTCACAGATTGATTTTAATGCTTCTTTTTTAAAAAAAAAGGCAATTTAGGACACAGGTAGATGTTATAGTTCAGCCAGTAAATAATTCTCAGCAGAATCAATTTGATAGGGAAACTGAATACAGGCTGTATAAATCCAAAAATTACATTTTATGCTCCATGGGACAAAGGAGAAAAATGTTTTAAGGAATTCTTTGCACATATTTCAAAGCACATTTTATAGGCAAGAATTTCAGAGGTAAAGAGTAAGACCGGATAGTTTTTATGTAGAAAATCACTGTTAGGCCACAATATATTGAAGACTGTGCATTCCAAATTTCACATACGAGGAGCAACATTAAAAACATAATTTGTTGCCCATTTTTAATGATGATGAACAGCAATTCAACCAAAAATTGATAGGCAGTATTCACCCAGCTTAAAGATGAAACTTCTATGTCCATAAAAGTAGCTTTGTAAAATAGGTTTCGAGTACAGTATTAATAGGGACAAAGCACCCTAACCCAACATAAACATTATTACACAGAGTAAAGTAAGTACAGTATATTTTGTCCTATCGCCACAAAGTCTCAGAAAAATTGGTTTTGGGAGTTGGTGCCCAAACACCGAAACCCCACAGAAAAATTCCTGCACAGCACAGGACAAACATTGACCATATCTGCAACTATCACACAGCTGCAAAAATAAATTAGCTCTTGGGTTTGTGGTGCCAAAACTTTAACCCCACTTCTGGTTTTGGCTCTTTGACTACTTGGCGGAACTTTCAGGGTCGCAGCAGTTGCACTTGCGACTGGGCCTTGCCGTTCTGCTGCTGTGGGGGGGGCCCCAAGAACCGGCATCTCCCCCTGCACCTCTGGCTTTCAGTTTGGGATGCAGTGGGGGGAGTGGGAGGCGGCGATCGGCAGCTCTATGGTGCCCCCGGGGCTTGTAGTTCTCCTCCGGAGTGTACACAGTGGAGAGGGGAGGGGCCAGCCAGGTACACGGGGAACCTCTGGAAAGGGGGGGGGGCGGCCCTCTTGGGACCCTGATGCAAGGGGGGCCCTCTGGGGACCCTGATGTCAGGGGGGCCCTCTGTGGACCCTGAAGTAAGGGGGGCCCTCTGGGGACCCTGATGTAGGGGGGGCTCTCTGGAGATCCTTATGTAAGTGGGGGCTCTCTGGATACACTGATGTAAGGAGGGGCTCTCTGGGGACCCTGATGTAAGGAGGGGCTTTCTGGGACCCTGATGTAAGGGGGTGCTCACTGGGGACCCTGATGTAAGGAGAGTGCTCTCTGGGGACCCTGATGTAAGGGGGGCCCCCTGGGGACCCTGATGTAAGAGGGGACCTCTGGGGACCCTGATGTAAGGGGGGCTCTCTGGAGACCCTGCTGTAAGGGGGGCTCTCTGGGGACCCTGATGTAAAAGGGGTCTCTCTGGGGACCCTGGTGTAAAAGAGGGCTCTCTGGGGATCCTAATGTAAGAGGGGCTCTCTGGGGACCCTGGGAACCTCTGGGGACCCTGATGCAAGGGGGCTCTCTGGGGACTCTGTGTAAGGGGGGCTCTCTGGGGACTCTGATGTAAGGGGGGCCCTCTGGGGACCCTGATGTAAGGGGAGCCTCTGGGGACCCTAATGTAAGAGGGACCTCTGATGTAAGGGGGGGCTCTCTGGGGACCCTGATGCAAGGGGGGCTCTCTGGGGACCCTGATGTAAGGAAGGGGGGCTCTCTGGAGACTCTGATGTAAGGGGGGCTCTCTGGGGGACCCTGATGTAAGGAGGGGCTTTCTGGGGACCCTGATGTAAGGAGGGGCTTTCTGGGGACCCTGATGTAATGGAGGGGCTCTCTGGGGACCCTGATGTAGGAATGGGCTCTCTGGGGTCCCTGATGTAAGGGGGGTGCTCTCTGGGGACCCTGATGTAAGGGGGGAGCTCTCTGGGGACCCTTATGTAAGGAGGGGCTCTCTGGGGACCCTGATGTAAGAGGGGGCTCTCTGGGGACCCTGATGTAAGAGGGGCTCTCTGGGGATCCTTATGTAAAGGGAGGCTCTCTGGGGACCCTGATGTAAGAGGGGGCTCTCTGGGGACTCTGATGTAAGGGGGCTCTCTGGGGACCATGATATAAGGAGAGGCTCTCTGGGACCCTGATGTAAGGAGGGGCTCTCTGGGAACTCTGATGTAAGTAGGGGCTCTCTGGGGACTCTGATGTCAGGAGAGTGCTCTCTGGGGACCCTGATGTAAGGGAGGCTCTCTGGGGACCCTGATGTAAGAGGGGACTCTCTGGGGACCCTGATGTAAGGGGGCTCTCTGGGGACCCTGATGTAAGAGGGGGCTCTCTGGGGACCCTGATTTAAGAGGGGCTCTCTGGGGATCCTTAAGTAAGTTGGGGCTCTCTGGGGACCATGATATAAGGAGAGGCTCTCTGGGGACCCTGATGTAAGGAGGGGCTCTCTGGGGACCCTGATGTAAGGAGGGCTCTCTGGGGACCCTGATGTAAGGTGAGTCTCTCTGGGGACCCTGTTGTAAGGGGAGGCTCTCTGGGGACCCTGATGCAATGAGGGGGGCTCTGGGGACCCTGATGTAAGTGGGGATCTCTGGGGACCCTGATGTAAGGGGATCCGCACTCAGATATGTAACGATTTATATATATATATATATATATATATATATTATTTATACACATATATACATGTGTATGCCCGCCCAAGCGTATGACTTTCTTTACTTGCTACACTGCTATAGGCTCTAGCCCGAGATCTTTTGTAGACCTAGCAGTGCCCCTGGTGGGGGCCCTGTATGGTTTCTTGCATTGGGCCCTGAAGATTCTAGTTACGCCTCTGCTACCTGGCCGTTAGCCAAAGCAGCCAATCAGACTGATCTGTGTCTGAATAGCTGCATTGGAGGCCAGAGGAAAGATTTGGAGACTAATAGGCCCCAGATCTCTCCATAAAGAGGGCCTGTCATGGCCCATGCTGTCACAAGGGGTGTTGTTCACCCCTTGTGATAGCAATAAAGCTGATAAAAAAAAGAAAAATACAAATCTCCTCCGTTAACCAAATGGGAACAGGATCTAAGCTCTAACTACTCACCAACCCAATGGTCGCCAGCATTTAAGTTAGTTTACAAAGCCATATTAAGTGCAAACCTTTGGCAAATGACTCCAAAAATATCGCAAGGGTGGTACCTTACACCTTCAGCATTAGCAAAATACAAAGGAAACACCTCTCCAAAATGCTGGAGGGGGCACAACCTTGTGGGAATGCTGAAACATATACTTTGGAACTGTCCCTACATAAACAAGTTTTGGACAGACGTTTTCTCATTGTTAACTACTATCTCAGGGATTCGCATCCCACTAGCTCCTTACTTAGCCTTACTGAATTTCAACATAGATCGCATTCCCCCTATTAACCGCAAGGTCATTACTCACTTCCTACTTGCAGCCAGACTCTCACTGACTAGATGCTGGAAATCTAATGCGGCGTACACACGGTCGGAATTTCCGATGGAAACAGTCCGATGGGAGCTTTTCAGCGGATTTTCCGACTGTGTGTATGCCCATCGGTCTTTTTCTGTCGGAATTTCCGATGGACTTTGGATTGAGAACCTGTTCTCAATTTTTCCGACGGAAAACCTTTCTATCGGATTTTCCGATCGTGTGTATGCAATTCCGACACGTAAAATTCCGACGCATGCTCGGAAACAATTCAACGCATGCTCGGAAGCATTAAACTTCCCTTCTATAGTGCTGTCGAACGTGTTTTATGCCGCTGTGTTACAGACCGTCGGAATTTGGTGTGACCGTGTGTAGGCAAGACAGTTTAAACGAAATTCCGTCGGAATTCCGACGGAAAAACCATCAGAGCTTTTTCCGACGAGAATTCCGACCGTGTGTACGCGGCATAACACTCCTCCAACATTGATAGATGTTATTGCAGCTACACAAACCTGAGCCTCTGGTTACTACTAATAAAGCCCAATATCTCTGTGAACAAGTTAATAGATGTAGATAAGGTTTATCAACTACACATTTGTAATATACAATTAATTTACCACCATTAAAATTCCCATTTAAAAGCATAACAACAAATGGTAACATAAATCTAAATGACCACTTTCATTTCATTCCTCCATTAATAGCTTTAATAGCCCTAGGAAAAAACTCTCCTTAAATCTATTTGTCCTGGATTTTATCACCCTAAAACGTCTCTTGGATGGCAATAACTGAAAAAAAATAAAAATGACAGCCAGGATGGCTCTGCCCTACAAAGACAGCAAATCTTATGCCTTGTACACACGGTCGGACATTCCGACCACAAAATCCGTCGGATTTCTTCTGACGGATTTTGGCCGAAACTTGTCTTGCATACACACGGTCGCATACAGTTGTCGGAAAATCCAATCGTTCCGAACGAGGTGACGTACAACACGTACGACGGGACTACGTAGAGGCCAGTAGCCAATAGCTTTCGTCTCCAAATTTCTTCTGAGCATGCGTGGCGTCGGAATTCTCTACACGCGGTCGGAAAAAGTCTGATCGGATTTTGTTGTTGGAAAATTTTAGATCCAGCTCTCAAACTTTTTGGAAATTCCGACGGAAAAAGTCAAATAGAGCCCACACACGATCGGATTTTCAACAACATAATCCGATCTGACTTTTTCCGTCTGAATTTCCGACCATGTGTACGGGGCATTATAGATTTCACCAAGAGAAACAAGTTCACACTCTACAATTTTCTGGGCTGTTCAAACCACTCTCTTTACCACTTCAATACCAGGCACTTTCGCCCCTTCCTGCCCAGGACAATTTTCAGCTTTCAGCACTGTCGCAATTTGAATGACAATTGTGCGGTCATGCAACACTGTACCCAATTTTTATAATTTTCTTCCCATAAATAGAGCTTTCTTTTGGTGGTATTTGATCACCTCTGGGGTTTTTATTTTTTGCTAAACAAACTAAAAAATACCAAAATTTAGAAAAAAATAAAGTTTTTCTCAGTTTTTGTCATAAAATGTTGTTTTCCCCTTCACTGACGGGCACTAATGTGGAAGCACTGATGGGCACTGATGAGGCGGCACTGTTAAGGTGGCTCTGATGGGCACTGATGAGGAGGCACTGATATGTAGAATTGATGGGCACTGATAGGCGGCACTGATGTTCAGCACTGATGGCCACCAATAGGCGGTGATGGGCGGCACTAATGGGCACTGACAGGCAGCGCTGATTGGCACTGACAGGTGGCACTGATGGGCAGCACTGATGAGGTACTGATGTGTTACTGACAGGTGTTACTGCTGGGCACTAATGGGCACTGATGGGCACTGTGGTGGGCTCTGGCACTGTGGTGGGCACTGGCAGTCTTTTATTATGGGGACACTGCTGGGCACTTATTGGCATGTGATTGGCACATCTGAGGGGGCTGTGCTGATAATCAATGTGCTGATTATCAGCACAGACCCCCCCCCCCCGACAGGGAGATCTGCAGATCGGCTCTCCCTGTCAGCGCGAACCGAGGAATGCCGATCGGCACTTCCTGGTTCACGCAATGATCAGCTGTGATTGGTCACAGCTTATCACATGGTAAGAAGCCTCTGATAGAGGCGCCTTATCACGATCGGAGATGCAGCATGTGAGACTGACACGACACACGTGTGATCACCACGCCGGCATGTTATCCTGCTGGACATCATATGACGCTCAGTCAGGATAACAGAACCACTTCCCGGATGTCAATATGCTATTGACCGGGCAGGAAGTGGTTAAAGCATTTTTATCTGCCTGTGTACAACTAGGATACCAAACTAAAATACAATAGGTTAGTATACTCTCAATGGCGGAACGGTAGAAGGTCTCTAGTACCTTCTTTTCCAAGCCACTCTTCCTGAGGAGTCTCAGGAAATATAAACGGTGCTGTGATTTTTTAATAATGGCTTTGACATTCATTTTCCATGATAAGTCAGACATGTAAGTTCCCAAAAACGTAAAAGTTGGGACCCGCTCCACACACACCTTTAATAAAAAGTGGTGATGGTTGAGGCTTGCTCTTCCTAAAATCTATAATCAATTCCTTTGTTCGATTGTCATGGAATACATGGTCAAATTGGTACGAAAGATATGTAAATAATTAATTATAATTTCTGAGGATTTTTTATGTATATTTGTACCACACCCCTGTCGCCTCAGTGCATCTGTACTCTCAGAGATGGATATGTTAATGATACCTTTGATTACTGTACCTGCCTCTTCTGTTTTCAGTTATGTCACAGTTTCATATTTGCTACGTATGTTAATATACTGGATTGTTCATTCTTTCCTTAAAAAGTCAATAAAAATCTATTGAAAGAGAGAAAATACAGAGACAGCTTAAAAAAAAAAAGTTTTATATACAATGAATAATAAAATATATTTTTTAATTTTTTAATGTAAAGTACCCCCCTTCCCCCATACAAATGCAAACTCATGTGTAAGGCCTGCACGTATATGTAAACTGTGATTGCCCTACACTTGTGAGGTATCGTCATGCACGTCAGAGTGAGTGCAATCATTTTAGCTCCAGACCTCCTGTGTAACTCTAAATTGGTAATCTGTAAAGGTGTTTAAAGTGTTACCTATGGAGATTTTTAGGTACAGTAGTTTTACCTTATAGTGTGAAACAAGGAGGGTTGCCAACCAGTAATGAGCCCTAACATTGCTGCCACAAATCCTAGGGTTCTTTTGCAGGTTCTGAAGCATGAGGGAGCCCAATAACTAGAAGCAGAAAAAACCCAAGTCTTTGCATTGGCTGAGGATGACATAGTCCTGAGCTACCTCCTCCCAGCCACTTACTACTCCCAGGGTTTGGGAGGAATGAAACCCTACCACCGGAAAAGACTGCCCCAATGTCCCCATGGTAACTCTACTCCATGCATCCTGTATGAGCAGTCACTGATATGGGGAAAAGACTCCCAGTTTCCTCAAACCTGTCCTTGTGCTATTCTCACACAGGTACTCATTAACAGCTAGCCGACCATCCGCCGCAGTTATACTGCAGCCGGTTGGCGCGGCTGCGCAAATCACCGTAGTTATACATTGCTTAAGACAATCTAGCCCGCCGTGTGTCCCCGGAGCCGATGCGCGTGGACAGAGGGCGCGATGTCTGCCGGGCACCCGTGATCGCTCGCGACAGAGCAGGAACTGTGTGTCCCCTAGTCAGTTCCACCCCCCCACAGTTAGAACACACTTAGGGAACACAGTTAACCCCTTGATCGCCCCCTAGTGTTAACTCGTTTCCTGCCAGTGACATTTATACAGTAATCAGTGACTATTTTTATCTCTGATTGCTGTATAAATGTCACTGGTCCCAAAAAAGTGTCAAAAGTGTCCAATCTGTCCGCCGCAATTTTGCAGTCCTGATAAAAATCGCAGATCGCCGCCATTACTAGTAAAAAGAAAAAATAATAATAAAAATGCCATAAATCTATCCCCTTATTGCAATTGTTGCTTATTGCGATTTGTAGAAGAATACATATCGGCCTAAACTGATGAAGAAATTTGTTTGTTTTTTTTATAATTTTTTGTGGATATTTATTATAGCAAGTACAAAATATTGTGTTTTTTTTCAAAATTGTCACTTTTTTTTTTGCTTATAGCGCAAGAAATGAAAACCGCAGACTTGATCAAATGCCACCGAAAGAAAGCTCTATTTGTGGGCAAAAAAATAACATAAATTTTGTTTGGATACAACGCCGCATGACCACGCAATTGTCAGTTAAAGCAACGCAGTGCTGTATCACAAAAAATGGCCTGGTCAGGAAGGGGGGAAATCTTTCCAGGGCTGAAGTGCTTATTGGCCCTCTAGTGCATGTGCAGCCAAAGTCAAGTTCCACTAATGCCGCGTACACACGATCGGACTTTCCGGCGGGATTGTCCGCCGGACAATCCGACCGTGTGTGGGGCTCTGGCAGACTTTTTCTTCCCAAAAGTAACTTAGTAAAAAATACTTACCAAATCTTCAGGCCTGCCTAGAAAGATCTTGTAACCAATGGTACCTATCCAGGAACCACTTCACAACCAAACTGAGGACATGTGGCAAGCAAGGGATGTCAACTTTTCCTGCTGGAGTACAGACAGCAGGTTGCTGCCATTGTTAAATAGTGGAGCCCTGGCACAAGTTGCAATTGGATTAATCACCTCTAGGCTTGCCCTCACAGAGCAGAAAGGCCCAGAAGAGTTAAATGAGGAGGAGGCAGCGGTGGAGGGGACAGCTCTGACACTTTCATCACCAGCTGTAAGGATGCAGGGGCAGCTTAACAAGCTCCAGCAGTGTGCCCTGACTCAGCCAGCAGAGTTACCCATTAGCTATCTCTGCCCATAGTTTCTGAACCACATTTCTGTGGTCATGTGGACCTTGCTGATGACTGTGTGTTCCAGCAAAACACTGCCTTTCACTTCTGAGTGAAAAGCAGGGATGACTTGCCACTGCAATACAGCACAGGTCACCAATTCCCAAAAGCTGGCAGAACAATCAGCTGGAAAGGCAGAAGTTGTAAAGTTAGCAATTTGGCCTAAATCGGGACATTTAGGGGAATTGCTTAGCTGATCATCCCATAACGCATTGCCAAAGCCATCATTGGCCAAAAACTTTGGCCAGTGATGGTTTAGACCTAAGCCGCAGTCCACACAGCAGCCCTTTGTGAGTGTGTTGGGAGTTTAGCAAGAAACAGCAGACATTGCCTTTAGGGAAAGAGAGTTGGTTACAGTAGTGTAGTGTGCTAAAGTGTAGTGTACTATTACTACCTTGTGTTTAGTATAGTACTCAGTGCTATATGCAGTACTATATTCAGTACTTTGCAGCAAATTGCAGTTTGTGTGGCCTCAGGGCTGGTGCAAGGATTTTTGACACCCTAGGCGAAACAAATTTTGACCCCCACTGGCTCCACCCCTGACTCCACCCCCTTTGTCCTGCCCATGTATACCCCACCTTTTTATTGAAGTGCCCATCAAATGCAGCCCACCAGCACCCATCAAATGCAGCATCATCAGCGCCCATCAAATGCAGCCTCACCAGCGCCCATCAAATGCAGCCTCACCAGCACCCATCAAATGCAGCCTCACCAGCGCCCATCAATGCAGCCTACCAGTGCCCATAAAATTAAGCCTCACCAGCGCCCATCAAATGTAGCCTACCAGCGCCCATTAAGGCAGCCTACCAGTGCCCATCAATGAATGTTTGCTTGCTTGCTTCCATTCATTCGGGATTCGGGACACAGATACAGTCCTCCGCCAGCGATGCACCTCTGACACTTTGTATGAATGGAGCGACAGCTGCCTGCTGATGCTGGGACTTAGTTACTTGCTGCAGAGAGAAGAGAGTAGAAACACCAGTGGCCAGGCGCCCTAGGCAGCAGTGTGCCCCAGGCGGCTGACTAGTTTGCCTAGTGGTAGCACCGGCCCTGGCCCACCTGCATTCATTGTGATTTCTTAATACACAACAGTCCTGCTTTTCTTTAATAATACTCAGTTCTGTTTCAGACCCAGTCACCTTGAGTGACAATATATTGAAACTTACCTGTACTAATTCATTTAATGTCAGCAGTTACTAAGTGGAGATGGGGGGAGTCCCCTGATGACTTCCTGCACCTGAAAATGTCCCTACAAGTTGCTCACCAGTTTGTTGTTATATGTCTAATGTGTGTACTTTGATTTCATGGAACGTGAGGGGGCTGGGTGATGGAGTGAAACGGGTGGCATTTTTCTCTACGGTGAAAGCCAACAAACCTGCTGTGGTGTGCTTACAGGAAACACACTTACAAGCTAATTCTATATCCACACTTAAATGCCACAGCTATCCAACCCAGTTCTACTCCACCCACACAGCTTACTCAAGGGGAGTCAGCATACTCATATCGCATGCTGTTTCCTTTCAGTTACTGCACTCCCTGATTGATGATCAGGGACGGCACATTTGTTTACTATGCAAACTAGCAGGGTTGACATGTATTGTTGCAAATATCTACATCCCTCCACCCTTCTCCTTTGACAGCCTGAAATGTCTAGCACAATTTATAGCTTCTAATTTCAACATCCCTATTTGCGTGTTGGGTGATTTTAACAATGTTATGGATAAGCAGATGGATACATTTTCACCCAGAGCTAATGGCAATCCACAGCTGGGGGGCCCCACCACCTTTGCTTGATTCCTTGCAGAAATAGGCCTGCGAGATGTGTGGAGGGACCAGAATCCTAATGTGCGCTGCTTCTCTTGCTACTCAGCATTCTACAAATGCCTCTCTCGCCTAGACCTATGTCTGGGTAACAATTTGGCACATCAGCTGACTGACTCTGTAATGCTCCACGAAACATCTCGGACCACTCTCTCCTATGTGCTCGCGTAGCTGTTTCTCCTAGCCAACAGCAAAGGATGTGGAAGGTCAACCCCTATGGAACTTTACAGGCAAATTTCACTAAAGAAAAAGTAGTAGAGTAGTTTAAAAGTATACCAACTTTATTATAGAAACATTTTTAAAAACAATATTAAAATGTCATACAAATACATGGTATTTACATGGTATTTATTGCCAAAAGTACCCTATATGTCCAGGATGTAGTAATGTAAGCTGCCCAGATATTGCTGAATAGCTCTAGCATTGAACATCCAGGAAAAGGAACAGTGCCTCCTGAAATGCAGCATTTCTAGAATAGCAGTCCATATGGGAACCAGACAACCAGTGCGCGTGGCATGCCATTAGAATTAATGGCACCCACATGCATCCAGTGCATTTTTCTGTGTGGGTGGTTGTGGCTGTGGGTGCAGACCCGAAGCGGGAACCCACCACACAGATGAGACCCAGGCCTAAAATTCTGACTTTTAGTCAGTTTTATTTTAAAAGGTTGCAATAAAAGGAACAGAACAGAAAATAAATGCTTGTCATCCAGGCACCCCAGTATAGATTCCTCTCTGACTGGCAAAGGGCTTCTTCCAGTCACATACTAAACAAGCATTTTGCAAACCTTTTCTTTCTCTTACAGAGCAATTTTTACATGCAGCTCTCTCAGGTAGTTTTCCTGAGTCCAAGGCCAGTGCACCTTCTTGCCCCAGCCCTTCCTTCTTTACGCCACCTACTGCTGGTCAAAAGTGAGAAGTGAAAACCCAGCGTGGAATTCACACTATCAAAGTTGCCTGGAAAGCATGGACCAGATTCCACCTTTCATTATGTCACAGTGAGTTAACAGTGTGAAGTGTAAGTGCACTTTCTTCTTTTACTTTTTTATTTTTAAAACAAAATCAAGTGTGGTGCTACAAAAAAAAAATGGTTATTTATGAACTGGGTCATCAAAAATGTTACCCACCCATACCCTGAGGATTATAGTTATAATTTTTGGAGAGGAAAACTCCCTGCTGTTAATATCTCAAGATTTAAGTAAACTTGTGATGTTGTTTTTTGTTGGAAGACAGACACCTCCCAGTGGCCTGTGTTTGTACATTGAGGACCGTTGGAGCTGCCATCAAAATATAAAAGTGCTATAGCTCAAATTGTTTTGGGAACACATCTCCTTGTTAAAAGTACACAAATAAATGTGTGATGAGTGCGCTTGTATCAACCTTAAAACAAAATGCAAAAAACCTGTACAACACTTAGAATATATAGTGTATACACCGTGATTAATAAAAACCTGTGTAGTGCAGTGATTTAAAATACGCTTTTAGACCTCCAATTGTTGTTTGGATAGAGGGTTAAAATAATGGATATAAATGTGTCAAGTTTCTCCTATAGATCCTGAAACATTTTTGGTGATTATCCTGAGTTTATTTAATGAGGCACTTGAATGATTGCTGGTGAGAGGTATCAATTACCTATTGCTCAATGTAGAGCTGGTGCCAATAAATGAACAATTATTTGAGTATATAAAAATAGGGTAAATTAATGCATAAATAACTGCTGTCTTTGTTACAGCCGCCGATGCTCAAATTAATGAAGAATATTTCTATGCATTTACCCGGTATCCTACCAGGCTGAATCAATCTGTATCATTACATGCAGAAAAAGGAGATTGAATGCAGGAAGTTGCTGCTCACAATATGAATGGTGCACAAGTAAAAGGAGAAAAAAAGACAAAAGGAAAAAAAAAAAAACTGACACTTTCCTTTTCTGCTGACACCTCCAGGTGCTGTTCGTTTTCTGTCTTTTACGCTGTGCTTACAGGCACTTCCAGTCAGTTTGCATATGGGGAGAGAAAGAAACATACACCATTGCGCAGTATTTCCTAAAAAGAAATGTGTGTGTGTGCTGTGACCAGTGAGCGGTAATCTACTCACATACACCCGGTAATGGTACAGCGATAGCCGAATGCTTGTCAGGCTTTTTTGCTACAGGGCTGGATGCCCTGCTCGTCCACACTCTGCGTGCTGCGGTGATGTCACTAGGCTCCTCCTCCCGACGCGTTGCATTACAGTCACGTAACGTTTTCAAGGGAATACTTTATCCCTTGAAAACGTTACGTGACTGTAATGCAACGCGTCGGGAGGAGGAGCCTAGTGACATCACCGCAGCACGCAGAGTGTGGACGAGCAGGGCATCCAGCCCTGTAGCAAAAAAGCCTGACAAGCATTCGGCTATCGCTGTACCATTACCGGGTGTATGTGAGTAGATTACCGCTCACTGGTCACAGCACACACACACATTTCTTTTTAGGAAATACTGCGCAATGGTGTATGTTTCTTTCTCTCCCCATATGCAAACTGACTGGAAGTGCCTGTAAGCACAGCGTAAAAGACAGAAAACGAACAGCACCTGGAGGTGTCAGCAGAAAAGGAAAGTGTCAGTTTTTTTTTTTTTTTTCTTTTGTCTTTTTTTCTCCTTTTACTTGTGCACCATTCATATTGTGAGCGGCAACTTCCTGCATTCAATCTCCTTTTTCTGCATGTAATGATACAGATTGATTCAGCCTGGTAGGATACCGGGTAAATGCATAGAAATATTCTTCATTAATTTGAGCATCGGCGGCTGTAACAAAGACAGCAGTTATTTATGCATTAATTTACCCTATTTTTATATACTCAAATAATTGTTCATTTATTGGCACCAGCTCTACATTGAGCAATAGGTAATTGATACCTCTCACCAGCAATCATTCAAGTGCCTCATTAAATAAACTCAGGATAATCACCAAAAATGTTTCAGGATCTATAGGAGAAACTTGACACATTTATATCCATTATTTTAACCCTCTATCCAAACAACAATTGGAGGTCTAAAAGCGTATTTTAAATCACTGCACTACACAGGTTTTTTATTAATCACGGTGTATACACTATATATTCTAAGTGTTGTACAGGTTTTTTGCATTTTGTTTTAAGGTTGATACAAGCGCACTCATCACACATTTATTTGTGTACTTTTAACATATCACTCACGTGTGGGAGCACTTTCTTATGGGTTTGCAGCTGTATCATTTGGCCATCTTGAAACACTAATGGTCCTCTGATTTTAATCCTCACTAGCGCTTAAGTATTTTAATATTTTATTCACATCTCCTTGTGGCTTTCCACTTTGCATTTAGTCATGTTGGCCTTTCTTGCAAAGAAGCCTGCCTTTGCGTAAACAACTGTAGTTCTACCACCGCAGGAGCCCCTGGCTAGCATGGGTTCTCTGTTCTTTTCATTTTTGCTGACTTCCGCCCCTCTGACACACTAGGTAAAGTGAACAACAATATCCCAGAATTTACTGAAGTCAATCCTAAATACATAATAATGATGCTGACATCAGCAGCTGAACTGTGGGACAATTAAATGGGACCCTAGGGAGGCCCATTTCCATATGGTATAGGGCAGTGTTACCTGTATCAGGGTCAAGGAGTAGATCCCTAGAAGAGTCTGTAACCGTCG